>JAOPSE010000051.1:384878-1584878 GCA_029449295.1 Zea luxurians
ATCACACCTTTTGGCATGTATTGTTATACTACAATGCCATTTGGCTTGAGGAATGCAGGTGCCACCTACCAGAGGTGCATGAACCATGTGTTTGGAGAACACATCGGCAGAACGGTCGAGGCTTACGTCGATGACATCGTCATCAAGACAAGGAAAGCCTCTGACCTCCTCTCTGACCATGAGGTAACATTCAGCTGCCTGAAAGCGAAGAGCGTAAAACTCAATCCTGAGAAGTGTGTCTTTAGAGTCCCCGAGGCATGCTCTTAGGGTTCATCATCTCCGAACAAGGCATCGAAGCCAACCCGGAGAAAATCGCGGCCATCACCAACATGGGGCCCATCAAAGATTTGAAAGGAGTACAAAGGGTCATGGGATGCCTTGCGGCTCTGAGCCGCTTCATCTCATGCCTCGGCGAGAAAGGGTTGCCCTTGTACCCCGAGGCCGAGGAAGCCCTCGGAAACTTAAAGGCGCTCCTTACAAATGCGCCCATCTTAGTGCCCCCTGCTGCGGGAGAAGCCCTCTTGATCTACGTAGCCGCAACCACTCAGGTGGTCAGCGCCGTGATCGTAGTCGAGACGGGAAGAAGGGCATGCACTGCTCGTCCAGAGGCCAGTCTACTTCATCAGCGAAATGCTATCCGAGACCAAAGTCTGCTATCCACAAATCCAGAAGCTGCTGTACGCAGTGATTCTGACACGGCGGAAGCTGCGACACTACTTCGAGTCTCATCTAGTTACTGTGGTGTCATCTTTCCCCTGGGAGAATCATCCAGAGCCGAGAGGCCTCGGGGAGGATAGCAAAATGGACAGTGGAACTCATGGGCGAAACACTTTCATTTGCCCCTCAGAAGGCCAAAATCCCAAGTCTTGGCCGACTTCCTGGCTGAATGGACTGACACCCAGTTGCCGATGGCCCCAATACAACCCAAACTTTGGACCATGTACTTCGACGGGTCATTGATGAAAACAGGAGCAGGTGCTGGCTTGCTCTTCATCTTAGCCCTCGGGAAACATGTGCGCTACACACTGTGCCTCCATTTTCCAGCGTCAAACAACGTGGCCGAGTATGAAGCCTTGGTTAATGGCCTGCGCATCACCGTCGAGCTAGGGGTTCGGCGTCTCGACGCTCGTGGCGACTCGTAGCTCGTCATTGACCAGGTCATGAAGAACTCCCACTGCCGCGACCAAAAAATGGAGGCCTACTGTGACGAAGTTCGGCGTTTGGAAGACAAGTTCTACGGTCTGGAACTCAACCATGTTGCTCGACAGTACAACGAAACCGCAGATGAGCTGGCGAAAATAGCCTCGGGGCGAATGATAGTTCCCCCGGACGTCTTCTCCAAGGATATATATCAGCCATCCGTCAAAGTCAATGATGCGCCCGAGCCCGAGGAGGCCTCGGCCCAGCCCGAGGTACCCTCGGCCGCTGAGGGTGAGGCCCTGCACGTTGAGGGGGAGCGGAATGGGGTCACACCGGTCCCAAACTCGCAGACCCCGTACCTAGAATATCTCCTCCGAGGAGAGCTGCCCCTCGACAAAGCGAAGCTCGGCGACTGGCTCGGCGCGCCAAGTCGTTCGTTTTGCTGGGTGATGAAAAGGAGTTGTACCACCGCAGCCCCTCAGGCATTCCAACGATGCATATCCATTGCCCAAGGACAAGAGCTGTTACAAGAAATACACTCGAGGGCTTGTGGTCACCATGCAGCACCTCGAGCCCTCGTGGGAAACGCCTTCTGACAAGGTTTCTACTGGCCAACCGCAGTGGCCAACGCCACTAGGATTGTACGCTCCTGCTGAGGGTGTCAATTCTACGCAAGACAGACGCACCTGCCCGCTCAAGCCTTACAGACAATACCTATCACTTGGCCTTTCGCTGTGTGGGGTCTAGACCACGTCGGTCCCTTGCAGAAGGCACCCGAGGGCTTCACGCACCTACTGGTCGCCATCGACAAATTCTCCAAGTGGATCGAGGTCCGACCCTTAACCAGCATCAGGTCCGAGCAGGCGGTGGCGTTCTTCACAAATATCATCCATCGCTTTGGGGTCCCAAACTCAATCATCACCGACAATGGCACACAATTCACTAGGAAAAAGTTCCTGGACTTCTGCGAGGACCACCACATCCATGTGGACTAGGCCGCCGTAGCGCACCCAATGACGAATGGGCCGGTGGAACGCGCCAACGGTATGATTTTGCAGGGACTAAAGCCGAGGATCTACAACGACCTCAATAAGTTCGGCAAGCGGTGGATAAAAGAGCTACCCTCGGTGGTTTAGAGTCTGAGGATGACGCCGAGCCGGCCCATGGGTTTCTCGCCGTTTTTCCTAGTCTATGGGGCCGAGGCCATCTTACCCACGGACTTGGAATACGGTTCCCCGAGGACAAAGGCTTACGACGCCCAAAGCAACCAGACCAGCCGAGAGGATTCATTGGACCAGCTGGAAGAGGCTCAGGACATGGCCTTACTACACTCGGCGCGGTATTAGCAGTCTCTGCGACGCTACCACGCCCGAAGGGTTTGGCCCTGAGACTTCCAAGTGGGAGACTTGGTACTTCGGCTACGGCAAGACGCCCGAGGGCGCCACAAACTTACCCCTCCCTGGGAAGGGCCCTTCATCATCGCCAAGATTTTGAAGCCCGAGACATACAAGCTGGCCAACAATCAAGGCGAGGTACAGCAACGCTTGGAACATCGAACAGCTACGTCGCTTTTACCCTTAAAATGTTTTAAGTCGTTCATGTATCTCGCTTTCTATACATGCGTAAATAAAGTCTAACCATCAAGGAAGGATCAGCCTTGCCTCGGCAAAGCCCAATCCTCCCTCGGGGGCTAGAAGGGGGGAACCCCCTCTGCGTCAAATTTTTTCCTCGGAAAAGTCTTTTGCCGGAATGTCTTTTGAGCATTTCGACTGCGTCGATAACAGAATCCTAAAGACGAGCAAGAGAGACCATAAGTGGCAAGGCCGACCGAGCCGAGGGACTCCTACGACTCCGGGATACGGATACCTCACTCATCACCTTCCGCGAAAAGGTAGCTCACGCTCGGATAAGCGATTCTGCTACCAAACAAGTCCTAACGCTCGAAAACTTTTCTACCAAAACGACCTTTCATGCCTTTTCGACTGCGTCGCTAACAGAATCCTAAAAACGACGGGAGAACACGTAAGCGGCAAGGCTGACCGAGCCGAGGAACTCCTACGCCTCCGGGATACAGTTACCTCACTCATCACCTTCCGCGAAAAGTAACTCACGCTCGGATAAGCAATTCTGCTACCGAACAAGTCCTAACGCACGAAACGAGAGGAAAGAAAACACAGCTTTATAATCCGACAATGAAAATGTCTAGGCCTCAGCGGCCGCGAAAGACGTACGCATACTGCAAGCAAACTGTTTCTGCAGGCTCAGACATCGGCAGGGGGAGGAACAGCACGCTCGGCGTCATTTCCACTCTCGGTAGAATTTGGCACGGCCTCAGACGGCGACACGGGCGGAAGGATCTCCACCTCAAAGGAGGAAGCCAGCGCCGCACTTGGGCCCTCGACGACCGCGTCAAGCCTCTGGACCTCGGCTATGGCAGCCTCCTCTTCGTCGGGTAGGCAGTACCCCTCGCTGACCCGCTCCAGATCCACGTCGTAGTGGGAAGCGAGCATGGCGAAGGCCCGCCTAACGCCGTGGTGCAGCGCCCCGCGGAGTCTGCTGCGCACATGGCCACCCAAGGCCCGCAGGTGACTCTGGGGGGAGCTACCCGAGGGGACGTCGTCGAGGCCAAAGGCCTGGCAGAAAGCCGAGATGGCCTCAGACATGGCCACACGGTCGGCCTCCTTTTGCTCAGCCGCCTCGGTAAGCGCCTTGCAGTTCTTGACGGACTCGCTAAGAGCCGTCTCGAAGCCTGCAGACAGCCGGACAACATTCTTCAGACGCAAGGAGAAGAATGGAGACGAAAACAAAGTCGCGAAGCGGGCAAAACATACCTTTGGCCCGAGCGGACGCCTCGGCTAGCCGCTTTGTAGCCTCAGCCAGCTGACCCCCAAGGGCCTCAGCCCGGCTCACGGCCTCAGCAGCTTGGCTCCGAGACTGGTCCCGCTCGCCGATAACCTGGCCGAGCTCCAGCTACCGCTGCCGCATCTCCTCAACCTGGGAAGCCACCTGCTCCCGGGCCGACAAAACCTCCTCGTGCCGATGCCGCCTCTGTCTGCGCCGCTGCTGCCTCCGCCTTCAGCCTTTCGCAGAGCAACTGAAGGTCCGCCACCTCGGCGCTCCGTTGGGCAAGGCGCTCATTGGCCTCGGCAAGCGCGGCCCACTGGGATCGCAGCGACCTCCAAATGTCGCTTTCATGGCGAATGAACAGCGACTTGGCGGTGCTCGCGTCCGCGAGCTCCTAAGGAAGGAAAATGAGATGTCACAAAGAACGCCCTGGTCATGCAAGGTGTACGTCTAAATCCTTACCTAGAAAACCCTGGGAACGTCCCTGGAAAGGGTTTCCATGGTCGACCGAAGCAACCTCATCGCCGCCTCGGTGTACTCACGGAAACTATCCCGAGCCTTCTCCTCCAACTCATCATTAAGGAGGAGGAGGGGCTCCGAGGTACCACGGCCCTAGAACCGGAGCGACTGCCCGCACCATTCATTGGGATTGAGCTGCGCAGGGATAAGGCCGCTGCTCTCCAGGACAGGCCATGGTTCTACACACCTGTCCACCAAGGCATCGGGTCCCCCTGCGGCTGACACGTCAGGTACCACCGCCGTCAACGTACTGGGCCTCTCCTCGGCTAAGGTGGCGGGCCTCCAACCACTAGCCTCGGCAATGACGGCCGCACCCTCCTCGTGGCCGAGAACGGGGAGGTCAAGAATGACTATGGGCGGTGGCACCTCAACCATCCCGAAGTCGGCAGCGATGGGCGGTTCCGCGGGTGAATGAGCGATGGCCCCCAGTGGGAGTCGATGCCGGCGCCGACGACAAGTCAGGAGGACTCGGGGCCGCGGCCACGTCAGCAGCTTCCCCCGGCGTGATGGCCGCACCAACGGGGGGTCATCCTGAGAGGCTTGCCCCATGGCAACTCGCGCCGCCTGGGCCCCCCCGCTGGAGGGCGCCTTGTGCGGAGGCCAACCAACCGGCGTGGCGCACCACAGCACCGGCCACCGAGGCCGGCTTCGTCTTAAGGGCCTTCGTGGGGGCCAGACCAGCCAAGCCCTACCTTCGCTTGCTGAAAGAGAGAGACGGAAAGTTCAAGACACACAATGAAAGAACCAAAATAGAGGTACCCTCAGATACTTACCTGCTCCGGGGCAAGGCCAATCATGCCTGTGGGGAGGCCCCTCGGGCCCCTATCCCCGCAGGCGTTGCTGAAGGTTGCCCCGCCGCGGCTTCGGCACCATTTCCGCCTCGGACGCCCGAGGCGCCGAGGGAGCGGCCAGCCTAGGCGTCGTCACGATTGCCGAGGGGACCTGCCTCCTATGCAGCCAGCGTGGGCACCTGCTCTTGGGGGACAGGCAGATTGGCCTGACCCCTCGGAGTCACAACAACTGTCTCGGCCAAGGGGTCAAGTACCCCCTCGGCCTGCCCCCGCTCCTCAGATTGGGACCTTGGTGTCCCGACCCCAGGCGCTGATGGCGCCAGCCCACTTGGAGGCTGCCTCGGCGACCCCTGGCCCAGCCTCGGGTCCGGCGGGCTAAGGCCAAGTCGGGCCGCCATGTCGTCATCTTCGTCGTCATCATCATCGTCATCATCATCGTCGTCAGGCGTCTCCGGCGACGGCTCCCTCGGGAGCCCATCCCTTGCCTGCCTCCGACGACGCTTCTCCAAGGCTTTCCGAGCAAGCATCCTCTCGCGAGCTCGGGCCTTTTTCGCGTCCTTCTTCTCCTTCTCCTTCTCCACGGCAAGCCTCCGCGCGGCTCGGTCCGCCGCGTCCTCTGGGACCGGTGGCCGGACGGGTTTATAAATCCTCAACCCCTGGGGACGAAGAAAAATCCCAACAGTAAGAACCAAAGGCGTAGAAAACTCGGCGCAAAACAGGAGAAGGACCGGGCGCTTACCAAGGACACATACCCACGGTTTGGGGCGCATCGCGGGCTGGCTAAGGGCGCTGGCATCTAGCCTCCCTACCGTACTTGTTACCCGCTTGAGGAGGTCGTCGGCGGAGAGGGAGGTCGAGGACATTCGCGAGCCCTCTGAATCGACCCCCGGCCTCATCTCCGCGAGCCGCAACCGCCGCTCGGCCAGAGGGAGCACCCTCCGATGATGGATAGCAGCGATGACCCCCTCAGCGGTAAGGCCCGCATCTCGTAACTTCTGCAAGGCCTGCAGAATAGGCTAGAGCTTCTCCTATCTCTCGCGTGTGGCCCCCCAGCGCCAGTTAGTGCCGGCGGCGGTCACCACTCATTGAGAGAAAACGGCGGAAGCATCCCGCCGTCGTTCCGGAGATAAAACCACCGGTTCTGCCACCCCATGTTCGAAGATGCAAGGGAGGCAGGGATGTACTGTTGCGCATGCCCCAGCCTCAGCTGGAGGGTGTAGCCACCGGCCCGCACCGCCATACGGACCTTCTTTGCCTCCGTCGTCGCGGCGAAGAACTCTGCGGAGAAGAGATGGGTCCACAGGACCCAGTGAGGGTCAATCCCCAAAAAAACCCTCGCAAACCGCCGCGAAGATGGCTGCTTGCGTGATAGAGTTGGGGTTGAGGTTATGTAGCTCCACCCCATAGTGGTGCAGGAGCGCCCGCATGAAGCGGCTCGCTGGCACTCCAAAACCCCCGCTCATGGAAGGAGATGAAGCTGACCACATACCCCAGCGGCGGAGTCGGGTCAGCCTCGCTCGTGGGGGCCATCCACTCTGGTCGTGGCCCGTCAGAGAGGGGACGAAGCAGACCATTGGCAACGAGGGCCTCCAGATCCTCCATGGCGACGGTGGAGAAGGGCCACGGGTCGCATGGCGGAATAACAGTCACCTTGTCAGCCATCACCGAACAGAGGTGGTGGAGGCGGAAGGGATGAGGTGTGTGGTTTCCTTTTCTCTGGCAGCTCTCTTAGGTTGCGGAAACCCAAGCAGAAGGCAAGCGCAAATGGCACGGTAAAGAACACCACCGGCCCCTCTTCCGGGTATATAAAGGCCCGGGCGAGATCCACCGAAGGCTTCGCCCGAACCCGCCGCGGAATTCAAACTCGAAGGTGAAACGGTCTTTATGTTCTTTGAACGGCTAGCACACACGCAACAGGACGCCCCGCGAATCACCCGTCCCGTCGCATTAACTCCTTGGCAGGACAAGCGACACCTCCGGCAGGCGAAGTGGGTGCCGTTTCGTCTCCGTCATGATGACCGCGCCAAAAAAAAGGTGTGCCACATTATTTAAATTTATATCCTTTTCCTTTTCCTCTCTCTCTCTCTCTCTTGCCACAGGGACCGGGAAAGGGGATATTGCGAAAAGGATCCTTCTCGGCGAAGGAAACGGGCCTCGAGCCCTCCTACTGATCAAGGGTTCGAAGGTTGCGCCCTCCGGGGTTCGGTAACCGCCCCAGAGCACTTGGGCTCCGAGCCCATTACTAATCAGGGGTTCGAAGGCTGGCCCCTCGGAAGGGTTCGACAGCCGCCCCAGAGCATGCAGAGTTAGGGATGACCCTGGGTACGTTCGTTACATGGCCGAGGCTCGAGCTATGCTCCCGAGGTACCCTAGGACATTTCCGAGACCAGCGGGAGCGATTTGTAATGGAATCCCACCGGAGGGAGGCATCGAGCCCTCGGATCCTATCGAATGGGTCCGGGTCCAGCAAATCACCTGCAGGTACTTTTGGAACGCGCCTCTGGGCCACTAGCCGACCCTTATCGAACGGGGCTCGGGCGTCCACTCGGATTACCCGTTAGCAACTCACTGGAAACACCATGTTTGATGCCCCCGGGGGTAACACGGCGCTTTCCCCCTTCCTCCTCGCGGAGAGGCGACGAAGGGGCGTACAATAAAAGTCGAGACGGTCCTTGATCGTCCTCTCGCTCCGTGCAGAGGCTCGAGGGCTGCTCTCGCACCAGGCTACGGCCAAACCGTTGACCACGTCAACAAACCAGCTTGAAAACTCGGAGCCTAACCGTGCACCCGGGCTGCGGCCGGGCCGCATGAGGGAATGACAAGGCTGACCGAGGCATCACAAGAAGGATAAAGACCTCAGAGGAGTCAAACCACTCCTCCAAGGCCTCGGGGGCTACACCCGGCGGGTGCGCTCGCGCGCACCCACCGGAACAAAGCATAACCGAGAAGGGCCGGTCCCCTTGCAAAAAATTCAGCAGAACCTCCAAGCGAGTACCTACACTCCCTTCGAGGCTCGGGGGCTACTATCGGGGACCGTAATTAGGGGTACCCCAATGCTCCTTAATCTGGCTGGAAAACGTCTTCAGAAGAAACCATCAACGACTGATAAAGCGCAGGCCTCGTCTACCAAGGGACGCCACCTCATCCGAGCCTAGCCTCGGGCAAGGACAGTAGTTCCGGACGAATTCACGCCTCGCCCGAGGGTCCCCTCAGTCAGCAGACGCACCCTCGGCTCGCCCGAAGTCTAGCGCAGGCAAGCTTTGTCATACAGCGACCTCGTCCGAATCGCCTTACCAACCGACCGTATTGCATGCGCATTTAATGCGGGGATCGCCTGACACCTTATCCTGACACGCGTGCCTCAGTCAGCAAGGTCGAAGTGACCGCAGTCACTTCGCCCCCTTTACTGACCGTTCTGACAGGAAAAACAGCGACGTTCACCCCGCTCCGGCAACAGTGCCAGCCACCAGGGAAAGACTCACAACAGTCGCGGCCTTCCCCGACTTTCGGACTCGGGCGCAACAGCGAGCTCCGCCTCGCCCGACCCCTAGCCTCGGCCTCTGCCTTGGCCTCGGGAGAGGAACTCCGCCTCACCCGACCCCAGGCCTCGACCTCAGCCTCGGGAGAAGAACTCCGCCTCGCCCGACCTCAGCCTCGGCCTCGGAGGGGTCGTCACCCTCGTCCGACCTCAGCCTCGGCCTCAGAGGAGTCGCCACCTCGCCCGACCTCGGCCTCGTATCAGCTACGCTACTGGGGATCCATCATTACCCTACCCCTAGCTAGCCGCCTCAGGCTACGAAGGAACAAGACCGGTGTCCCATCTAAGTTACTCCGGTAACAGATAATGATGGTTCCCCGCGTGCGCCCGTGATGTCGGGTGCTCTCAAACCCCTTACGGAAGCAAGGAAACGTCATCAGGATCCATACCGCACCGCCAGCTATGCTTTTACAGGGCTCAAGGCACTTCTCCGATGGCCACGTTGGTACATCTACAGGGCTCAAGACACTTCCCCAGCGGCCACGTTATTACCTGTACAGGGCTCAGGGCACTTCCCTTCCAGCCACGTTAGCTCATAGCTACACCCCCATTATACACCTGGGCATCTCCTTGCATCTATAAAAGGGATGTCCAGGGCCCCATGAGAGGGGAGGGAAAAAAGGGAGGAGGAACGGGGAGAGAGAGAAAGGGACAAACGTGCAGCGTACGAACACACGGACGCACGACGTAGACGAGCGAAGGCAGGCAGAGTAGGAGAGACGCGGTGGAGGCAGCCCCAGACGGCTCGCCTCAAGGCCGAACCCTCTCCTTCTCTCTCTCTCTCTCTCTCTCTCTCTCTCTCTCTCTCTCGTTCTCGCTCTCCCACAACGCTTGTAACCCCTACTGCAAGCGCCCCCTGGTGCAGGATAATATAAGCCTCATCCCATCGCTTGTGTTCCATCTTGCATCAACCCATCTGGACAGGGGCACGCGGCACTAAAATTTACTAGTCGGTCCGGCTGAGGGCCCCCCGGGTCCGAAACACCGACACTTCTATTTGCCAAATACACAATGTTCACAAAATTCCAATTTGCCAATATCATTTAAATAACCTCTCTTATGCAAGAGATGTATACCTTTTTCACTCATATGTCCCAACCGCATATGCCAAAGCTTGGTATTTGAAATGTTGGATGCAATAGAAATAGCTATAGTACATGTAATTGTGGAACCTTGCAAATAATAGAGATTATTTATATGCTTAGCCTTTAACATAATATGGTTTCCTTGAAAAACCTTAAGAACACCATTATCAACAGAAAATTTGAATCCCATTGTTTCTAAGGTGCCAATGTCACCCGGATTTAAGGGATAAAGCCGAGTGCGTCTCATATGTGCACCAAAGAAGAACATCACATATAATGACAAAATGTATAGAGATAAATGTCACAAGTATCAATATTACATAGCGGAAGTCTTACAAAAATAGATGATAACAATAAAACGAACTAAATAATTATTCTTTGGCGCCATCAAGCTGACTGGGAGACGCCACCTAGATAAGATCATATTCCTCGTTGTAGGGCTCCTCTTGGACCACCTGCTCTTCACCTATGGGGGGTTATATATCGCAAGAGTGAGCTCACAAAAGATTAGATCTCAACAAGTTGTGGGGAATAATGTGCATGAACTCACCAAAGGTGGGAGCTCATGTGAAGTATAAGGCTGATCAACAAATAATGGTCAAAGCTAAGCATTGCTGTTAATAAGTTGGTCAAATTTTATTAGCAGTTACTAAACGTAAGTAAATACCAAACCAGAGTAATAATAGATCAAATTAAATAATAAACCACAATGCGATGCAAATGACCAATTAAGTTTAAATCCATAAGTTACTCATGTGAGGGTCCGAGTCGCTCATGACCGTGAGCACGACTGATATACCAGTTTTACACTCTGCAGAGGTTGCGCATCTTTACCCACAAGTCATGTTACCCATCTACCAAGGGGTCATGAATCTCATACACCTCTACCAAGGAAGCGAGGCAGGGTAACACTACAAGGCCTTCATAAAGTTCCACTAGCTTCAGAAAACCCGCTACAGTTTCTAGGAAGCGCAATGCAGGGATTCCCCGTCTGACCGCCATGGCAGCAAAATCAACCCGAGAACCTCCCTACACCGACCACTCCCCTACTGCCCTTACCCCTTTTGGGTAAGGTAGTCCTCCACTAGCTTTCCTAATTAGTCAGCCAAGGGCATCCCATACCACCCATGTGGTAGCACTGTTTTCTCGGGTGGTTCTCCATGATCCAATTAACAATATGATCTTATCATGAACAGTAAGTAAGAAATTGATAATAAAAGCATGATCATGAATAATGTGTATCTCCATACCCAAAACCACATAAAGCAATAGCAGGTACTACCCAAAAGTTCAGTGGTAAACAAGGTATAAAGATAGTCAAACTAGGATGACCCATTGGGTCCCACCAAAATTAACTTATGCAGATCATAATAATTAATAGGAACATTATTGGGTAAATAGAAGTGATCAAGGGCACAACTTGCCTTCGACGAGCTCCTGCTCAGCTATTTTCACCTGCTGAACACCTAGGTCCTCAGTGGCTTGATCGTCTACTCGCAACAATACAAACAAGCATAGTATAGGAGAAATTAACATCACACCAAACAGCAGAACAGAATCCATGATAATATTCTACTCATCGTAACGAGATCGTATGAACAAGAATCACTAAATTCGAAGTTACGATTGTCGAGTTATGATTTTCTGAAGTTATTAAGTGATTGCTATAGATTAAACAAAATGAATAAATTTAGTCTATGTTTCATGACTAAACAGAGTTACCAAGTGATAAACAATATTACATACAATTATTGCAACTGGAATGGATGAAAAAGGATTTAAAATGAATTTTCTATGAATTAAATGAGTTCTAGAATTATTTTTACACTAGAAATCTATTTTCTGTATTCATTTACCTATTTTTTTAGATCCCCAGACTGCGCACTATTACCAGGGAGTTCGGGGGCTAACTTATAAAATTCTCAAGACTCAGAGTTAACTCTTTACTATGCTCTATGGACCGCGGGTTAATTTCGGTTTTCCCCAGGGTTTCTTTTGCAAAACTACACGGTCAAAGCGGTATCTTTGAATCTGAGCCGCGTGATTATGACTCTACGGTCAGGATTAGATCCAGATCTTACTGAAGCGGTATGGGATGCAGGCCAGTGGATCAATGATCAACGACCCGGATTTTAAATTAACTGAACTCGCTTGCATCCCTCGGATTGTAGATCTACAGTTAAGGTTCAATCGGACGAAGGGGTATCCATCAATTCGATCATAGCCGCCCGCTGACCATCCAACGACCGAGTGATGTCTCCCCCATCCCACATCGAACACGGCGGTGGCGCCCACCAACGTGGCTGCGAAGTTCGCTGGTGTTACGCAAATTGGCTATTTTCTATGCATTTCTTCGCTACAAGACTTCACACACGGTGTGCAGAACCTAGCGATCCAAGGGATAGGGTACCTACCAAAGTTAGCACGCGCTGAGGTACTGTCTGCGGCGTAGGGTGTCACCACGACGTTCATGGACCTCCGGTGAGCAATTCCCCATGACCCACGGGCTCCTTCACATCGCCGCGGGCACAGATGACTTCCCTAGTGAAAGTCGCCTAGAGGGGGGGTGAATAGGGCGAAACTGAAATTTACAAAATTAATCACAACTACAAGCCGGGTTAGCGTTAGAAATAATAACGAGTCCGAGAGAGAGGGCGCAAAACAAATCACAAGCGAATGAAGAGTGTGACACGCGGATTTGTTTTACCGAGGTTCGGTTCTCGCAAACCTACTCCCCGTTGAGGAGGCCACAAAGGCCGGGTCTTTTTCAACCCTTTCCCTCTCTCAAACGGTCCCTCGGACCGAGTGAGCTTCTCTTCTCAAATCAAACTGGGAACAAAACTTCCCCGCAAGGACCACCACACAATTGGTGTCCTTGCCTCGATTACAATTGAGTTTTGATCACAAGAACAAGTGAGAAAAAAGAAGCAATCCAAGCGCAAGAGCTCAAAAGAACACGACAAATCTCTCTCGCTAATCACTAAAGCCTTGTGTGGAATTGGAGAGGATTTGATCACTTGAGTGTGTCTAGAATTGAATGCCTAGCTCTTGTAAGTGGTTGAGAAGTGGATAACTTGGATGACTTGAATGTGGGGTGGTTGGGGGTATTTATAGCCCCAACCACCAAACTAGCCGTTTGGTGGAGGCTGTCTGTCGAATGGTGCACCGGACAGTCCGGTGCACACCGGACATGTCCGGTGCGACAGCCACGTCACCAGGCCGTTAGGGTTCCGACCGTTGGAGCTCTGACTGCTGGGCCCGCCTTGATGTCCGGTGGCGCACCGGACATGAACTGTAGAGTGTCCGGTGCTCCAGCATGGGCGTGCCTGACTTCTGCGCGCGCTGGCGCGCATTCAATGCGCTGCAGGTAGCCGTTGGTGCCGAAGTAGTCGTTGCTTCGTTGTCACACCGGACAGTCCGGTGTACACCGGACATGTCTGGTGAATTATAGCGGACTAGCCGTCGTGAATTCCCGAAGCCGACGAGTTCAGAGTCTCTTCATCCTTGGGGCACCGGACACTGTCTGGTGTATACCGGACAGTCCGGTGAATTATAGCGGAGTGACTCTGCGTTTTCCCGAAGGTGAGGAGTTTGGCTTCAAGTCCCCTGGTGCCCCGGACACTGTCCGGTGGTGCACCGGACACAGTCCGGTGCGCCCGACCAGGGTGCCTTCGGTTCTCTCTTTACTCCTTTGTTTGAACCCTTTCTCTTGATCTTTTTATTTGCTTATTGTGAACCTTTGGTACCTGTAGATCTTATAGACTTGGGCAAACTAGTTAGTCCAATTATTTGTATTGGGCAATTCAACCACCAAAATTAGTTTAGAAATAGGTGTAAGCCTAATTCCCTTTCAATCTCCCCCTTTTTGGTGATTGATGCCAACACAAACCAAAGCAAGTATAGAGGTGCATAATTGAACTAGTTTGCAGAATGTAAGTGCAAAGGTTACCTAGAATTTGAGCCAATAAATATCACTTACTAGATATGCATGGATTGTTTCTTTATTTTTAACATTTTGGACCACGCTTGCACCACATGTTTTGTTTTTGCAAATTCTTTTTGTAAATCCTTTTCAAAGTCCTTTTGCAAAATAGTCAAAGGTAAATGAGTAAGATTTTGCGAAGCATTTTCAAGTTTTGAAATTTTCTCCCCTTGTTTCAAATGCTTTTCCTTTGACTAAACAAAACTCCCCCTCAAATAAATTCTCCTCTTAGTGTTCAAGAGGGTTTTAAGATATCAATTTTGAAATTACTACTTTCTCCCCCTTTAGAACACAAAGAGATACTAATTCAAAATTTATCAATTGAAAATCATTTTAAAATTAGGGTGGGTGGTGGTGCGGTCCTTTTGCTTTGGGCTCATACTTTCTCCCCCTTTGGCATGAATCGCCAAAAATGGATACTTTGAGTGAGATATAAGCCCTTGTCTAACTACTTTCTCCCCTTTGGCAAATAAAACATATGAGTGAAGATTAGGATTATACCAAAGACGGAGAGTGATGCGGAGCGACGGCGAAGGATGAGTAGTAGAGTGGATTGGAAGCTTTTGTCTTCGTCGAAGACTTCAATTCCCTTTCAATAAACCTATGACTTAGTTTGAAATACACTTGAAAACACATTAGTCATAGCATATATAAAAGAGACATGATCAAAGGTATACTTATGAGCTATGTGTGCAAATTAGCAAAAGAAATTCCTAGAATCAAGAGTATTGAGCTCATGCCTAAGTTTGGTAAAAGTTTGTTCATCTAGTGGCTTGGTAAAGATATCGGCTAATTGATCTTTAGTATTAATATATGCAATCTCGATATCCCCCTTTTGTTGGTGATCCCTAAGAAAATGATACCGAATGGCTATGTGCTTAGTGCGGCTATGCTCAACGGGATTATCCGCCATGCGGATTGCACTCTCATTATTACATAGAAGAGGAACTTTGGTTAATTTGTAACCATAGTCTCGCAGGGTTTGCCTCATCCAAAGCAATTGCGCGCAACAATGGCCTGCGTCAATATACTCGGCTTCGGCGGTAGAAAGAGCGACCGAATTTTGCTTCTTTGAAGCCCAAGACACCAAGGACCTTCCCAAGAACTAGCAAGTCCCCGATGTGCTCTTTCTATTGATTTTACACCCCGCCCAATCGGCGTCCAAATAACCAATCAAATCAAATGTGGATCCCCGAGGGTACCAAAGCCCAAACTTAGGAGTATAAGCCAAATATCTCAAGATTCGTTTTACGGCCGTAAGGTGAGATTCCTTAGGGTCGGCTTGGAATCTTGCACACATGCAAACGGAAAGCATAATATCCGGTCGAGATGCACATAAATAAAGTAATGAACCAATCATCGACCGGTATACCTTTTGATCGACGGATTTACCTCCCGTGTCGAGGTCGAGATGCCCATTGGTTCCCATGGGTGTCTTGATGGGCTTGGCATCCTTCATTCCAAACTTGGTTAGAATGTCTTGAGTATACTTTGTTTGGCTAATGAAGGTGCCCTCTTGGAGTTGCTTGACTTGGAATCCTAGAAAATACTTCAACTCCCCCATCATGGACATCTCGAATTTCTGTGTCCTGATCCTACTAAATTCCTCACATATAGATTCGTTAGTAGACCCAAATATAATATCATCAACATAAATTTGGCCTACAAACAAATCATTGTTAAGAGTTTTAGTGAATAAAGTAGGATTGGCTTTGCCGACTTTGAAGCCATTAGCTATAAGGAAATCTCTTAGACATTCATACCATGCTCTTGGGGCTTGCTTGAGCCCATAAAGCGCCTTAGAGAGCCTATAGACATGGTTAGGGTACTCACTATCTTCAAAGCCGGGAGGTTGCTCAACATAGACCTCTTCCTTGATTGGTCCATTGAGGAAGGCACTCTTCACGTCCATTTGGTAGAGCTTGAAGCCATGGTAAGTAGCATAGGCTAATAATATGCGAATTGACTCAAGCCTAGCTACGGGTGCATAGGTTTCACCGAAATCCAAACCTTCGACTTGGGAGTATCCCTTGGCCACAAGTCGGGCTTTGTTCCTTGTCACCACACCATGCTCATCTTGCTTGTTGCGGAAGACCCATTTGGTTCCTACAACATTTTGGTTAGGACGTGGAACTAAATGCCATACCTCATTCCTAGTGAAGTTGTTGAGCTCCTCTTGCATCGCCATCACCCAATCCGAATCTTGAAGTGCTTCCTCTACCCTGTGTGGCTCAATAAAAGAAACAAAAGAGTAATGCTCACAAAAATGTGCAACACGAGATCGAGTGGTTACTCCCTTATGAATGTCGCCGAGGATGGTGTCGACGGGGTGATCTTGTTGGATTGCTTGGTGGACTCTTGGGTGTGGCGGCCTTGGTTCTTCATACTCCTTGTCTTGATCATTGGCATCTCCCCCTTGATCATTGTCGTCATCTTGAGATGGCTCATCTCCTTGATCTTCTCCTTCATCAACTTGAGCCTCATCCTCATTTTGAGTTGGTGGGGATGCTTGCGTGGAGGAGGATGGTTGATCTTGTGCATTTGGAGGCTCTTCGGATTCCTTAGGACACACATCCCCAATGGACATGTTCCTTAGCGCGATGCATGGAGCCTCTTCTTCACCTATCTCATCAAGATCAACTTGCTCTACTTGAGAGCCGTTAGTCTCATCAAACACAACGTCACAAGAAACTTCAACTAGTCCTGAGGACTTGTTAAAGACTCTATATGCCCTTGTGTTTGAATCATATCCTAGTAAAAAGCCTTCTACAGTCTTAGGAGCAAATTTAGATTTTCTACCTCTTTTAACAAGAATAAAGCATTTGCTACCAAAGACCCTAAAATATGAAATATTGGGCTTTTTACCGGTTAGGAGTTCATATGATGTCTTCTTGAGGATTCAGTGTAGATATAACCGGTTGATGGCGTAGCAAGCGGTGTTGACCGCCTCGGCCCAAAACCGATCCGGTGTCTTGTACTCATCAAGCATGGTTCTTGCCATGTCCAATAGAGTTCGATTCTTCCTCTCCACTACACCATTTTGTTGTGGTGTGTAGGGAGAGGAGAACTCATGCTTGATGCCCTCCTCCTCAAGGAAGCCTTCTATTTGTGAGTTCTTGAACTCCGTCCCGTTGTCGCTTCTAATTTTCTTGATCCTTAAGCTGAACTCATTTTGAGCCCGTCTCAAGAATCCCTTTAAGGTTTCTTGGGTATGGGATTTTTCCTGCAAAAAGAACACCCAAGTGAAGCGAGAATAATCATCCACAATAACTAGACAGTACTTACTCCCGCCGATGCTTATGTAAGCGATCGGGCCGAATAGGTCCATGTGTAGGAGCTCCAGTGGCATGTCACTTGTCATGATGTTCTTGTGTGGATGATGAGTGCCAACTTGCTTCCCGGCTTGGCATGCGCTACAAATCCTGTCTTTCTCAAAATGAACATTTGTTAGTCCTAAAATGTGCTCTCCCTTTAGAAGCTTATGAAGATTCTTCATTCCAACATGAGCTAGTCAGTGGTGCCAGAGCCAACCCATGTTAGTCTTAGCAATTAAGCAAGTGTCGAGTTCAGCTCTATCAAAATCTACCAAGTATAGCTGACCCTCTAACACTCCCTTAAATGCTATTGAATCATCACTTCTTCTAAAGACAGTGACACCTACATCAGTAAATAGACAGTTGTAGCCCATTTGACATAATTGCGAAACGGAAAGCAAATTGTAATCTAAAGAATCTACAAGAAAAACATTGGAAATGGAATGGTCAGGAGATATAGCTATTTTACCCAAACCTTTGACCAAACCTTGGTTTCCATCCCCGAATGTGATAGCTCGTTGGGGATCTTAGTTTTTCTCGTAGGAGGAGAACATCTTCTTCTCCCCCGTCATGTGGTTTGTGCACCCGCTATCGATGATCCAACTTGAGCCACCGGTTGCATAAACCTACAAAACAAGTTTAGTTCTTGACTTTAGGTACCCAAACGGTTTTGGGTCCTTTGGCATTAGAAACTAGAACTTTGGGTACCCAAACACAAGTCTTGGAGCCCTTGTGTTTGCCCCCAACAAACTTGGCAACTACCTTGCCAGATTTGTTAGTAAGCACATATGATGCATCAAAAGTTTTGAATGAAATGTCATGATCATTTGATGCACTAGGAGTTTTCTTCTTAGGCAACTTAGCACGGGTTGGTTGCCTAGAACTAGATGTCTCACTCTTATACATAGAAGCATAATTAGGGCCAGAGTGAGACTTCCTAGAATGAATTCTCCTAATTTTGCTCTCGGGATAACCGGCAGGGTACAAAATGTAACCCTCGTTATCCTGAGGCATGAGAGCCTTGCCCTTAACAAAATTAGACAACCTTTTAGGAGGGGCACTAAGTTTGACATTGTCTCCCCTTTGGAAGCCAATGCCATCCTTGATGTCAGGGCGTCTCCCATTATAGAGCATACTTCTAGCAAATTTAAACTTTTCATTCTCTAAGTTATGCTCGGCAATTTTAGCATCTAATTTTGCTATATGATCATTTTGTTGTTTAATTAAGACCATGTGATCATGAATAGCATTAATATCAATATCTCTACATCTAGTGCAAATGGAAACATGCTCAACGGTAGATGTAGAGGGTTTGCAAGATTTTAATTCTACAACCTTAGCATGTAGTATATCATTCTCATTTCTGAGGTTAGAAATAGTAACATTGCAAACATCAAAATCTTTAGCCTTAGCAATTAATTTTTCATTTTCAATCCTAAGGCTAGCAAGAGAATCATTCAATTCCTTAATCTTAGCATTCAAATCAACATTATCATTTTCAAGATTGGGAATTGAAACATCACAAACATGTGAATCAACCTTAGCAATTAATCTAGCATTTTCATTTCTAAAGTTGTCAATAGTTTCATGGCAAGTGCTTAGCTCACTAGACAATTTTTCACATTTTTCAACTTGTAGAGCATAAGCATTTTTTACCTTAACATGCTTTTTGTTCGCCTTAATAAGGAAGTCCTCTTGAGAGTCCAAGAGATCATCCTTCTCATGAATAGCACTAATCAATTCATTTAATTTTTCCTTTTGTTGCATGTTTAGGTCGGCAAAAAGAATGCGCAAGTTATCCTCCTCATTGCTAGCATCATCCTCATCACTAGAGGTTTCATATTTAGTGGAGGATCTTGATTTTACCTTCTTCTTTTTGCCCTCCTTGGCCATGAGGCACTTGTGGCCGACGTTGGGGAAGAGAAGTCCCTTGGTGACGGCGATGTTGGCGGCGTCCTCGTCGGAGGAGGAGTCGGTGGAGCTCTCGTCGGAGTCCCACTCGCGGCACACGTGAGCATCGCCGCCTTTCTTTTTGTAGTGTCTCTTCTTCTCCTTTCTTCTCCCCTTCTTGTCGTCGCCCCTGTCACTATCACTGGATAATGGACATTTAGCAATAAAATGACCGGGCTTACCACATTTGTAGCATACTTTCTTGGAGCGGGGCTTGTAGTCTTTCCCCCTCCTTTGCTTGAGGATTTGACGGAAGCTCTTGATGATGAGCGCCATCTCCTCATTATCGAGCTTGGAGGCATCGATGGGTGTTCGACTTGGAGTAGCCTCCTCCTTCTTTTCTTCCGTCGCCTTGAATGCGACCGGTTGTGCCTCGAGCGTGGAGGAGGTGTCTTGCTCGATGATTTTCTTTGAGCCTTTAATCATTAGCTCAAAGCTCACAAATTTTCCTATTACTTCCTCGGGAGACATTAGCTTATATCTAGGATCACCTCGAATTAATTGAACTTGTGTAGGGTTAAGAAATACAAGGGATCTAAGAATAACCTTGACCATCTCATGGTCATCCCATTTTTCGCTCCCGAGGTTGCGCACTTGGTTCACCAAGGTCTTCAAGCGGTTGTACATCGCTTGTGGATCCTCCCCTTGGTGAAGCATGAAGCGACCGAGCTCCCCCTCGATCATCTCCCGCTTGGTGATTTTTGTCACCTCATCTCCTTCGTGCGCGGTCTTTAGTACGTCCCAAATTTCCTTCGCACTTTTTAACCCTTGCACCTTGTTATAGTCCTCTCGACTTAGAGAGGCGAGGAGTATAGTGGTTGCTTGGGAGTTAAAGTGGTGGATTTGGGCCACTTCGTCCGAGTCATAGTCTTCATCCCCTACGGATGGTACCTGTACACCAAACTCAACAACATTCCAAATGCTTGTGTGGAGTGAGGTTAGATGATGTCTCATTTTGTCACTCCACATATTATAATATTCACCGTCAAAAACCGGTGGTTTGCCTAATGGAACGGAGAGTAAAGGAGTACGTTTTGAGGTGTGGGGGTAGCGTAGGGGGATCTTACTATACTTCTTGCGCTCTTGGCGCTTAGAAGTTACGGACGGCACATCGGAGTCGGAGGTTGATGGTGATGAAGAGTCGGTCTCGTAGTAGACCACTTTCCTCATCCTCTTGTGCTTGTCGCCTCTCCGATGTGACTTGTGGGAAGAAGATTTCTTCTCCTTCCCCTTCCCTTTGTTGGAGGAGTCCTTCTTCTTCTCCTTCCTCTTGGTGCGGGACTCTTCCGATGAAGTGCTCCCGTGACTCGTAGTGGGCTTGTCGCCGGTCTCCATCTCCCTCTTGGTGTGATCTCCCGACATCACTTCGAGCGGTTAGGCTCTAATGAAGCACCAGGCTCTGATACCAATTAAAAGTCGCCTAGAGGGGGGTGAATAGGGCAAAACTGAAATTTACAAAATTAATCACAACTACAAGCCGGGTTAGCGTTAGAAATAATAACGAGTCCGAGAGAGAGGGCGCAAAACAAATCGCAAGCGAATGAAGAGTGTGACACGCGGATTTGTTTTACCGAGGTTCGGTTCTCGCAAACCTACTCCCCATTGAGGAGGCCACAAAGGCCGGGTCTTTTTCAACCCTTTCCCTCTCTCAAACGGTCCCTCGGATCGAGTGAGCTTCTCTTCTCAAATCAAACCGGGAACAAAACTTCCCCGCAAGGACCACCACACAATTGGTGTCCTTGCCTCGATTACAATTGAGTTTTGATCACAAGAACAAGTGAGAAAGAAAAGAAGCAATCCAAGCGCAAGAGCTCAAAAGAACACGGCAAATCTCTCTCGCTAATCACTAAAGCCTTGTCTGGAATTGGAGAGGATTTGATCACTTGAGTGTGTCTAGAATTGAATGCCTAGCTCTTGTAAGTGGTTGAGAAGTGGATAACTTGGATGACTTGAATGTGGGGTGGTTGGGGGTATTTATAGCCCCAACCACCAAACTAGCCGTTTGGTGGAGGCTGTCTGTCGAATGGTGCACCGGACAGTCCGGTGCACACCGGACATGTCCGGTGCGACAGCCACGTCACCAGGCCGTTAGGGTTCCGACCGTTGGAGCTCTGACTGCTGGGCCCGCCTTGATGTCCGGTGGCGCACCGGACATGAACTGTAGAGTGTCTGGTGCGCCAGCATGGGCGTGCCTGACTTCTGCGCGCGCTGGCGCGCATTCAATGCGCTGCAGGTAGCCGTTGGCGCCGAAGTAGCCGTTGCTTCATTGTCACACCGGACAGTCCGGTGTACACCGGACATGTCCGGTGAATTATAGCGGACTAGCCGTCGTGAATTCCCAAAGCCGACGAGTTCAGAGTCTCTTCATCCTTGAGGCACCGGACACTGTCCAGTGTACACCGGACAGTCCGGTGAATTATAGCGGAGTGACTCTGCGTTTTCCCGAAGGTGAGGAGTTTGGCTTCAAGTCCCCTGGTGCACCGGACACTGTCCGGTGGTGCACCGGACACAGTCCGATGCGCCCGACCAGGGTGCCTTCGGTTCTCTCTTTGCTCCTTTGTTTGAACCCTTTCTCTTGATCTTTTTATTGGCTTATTGTGAACCTTTGGTACCTGTAGATCTTATAGACTTGGGCAAACTAGTTAGTCCAATTATTTGTGTTGGGCAATTCAACCACCAAAATTAGTTTAGGAAATAGGTGTAAGCCTAATTCCCTTTCACCTAGGTCCAGGCGACTCTAATCGACCGCAATCCAAGGACGGGGCGTAGGCGCAGCGGGGGTTCCTTCGCTGGCGGCCGCACCACCATCTCTCACTCCCTTTTTCCTGGTCGCGACGGTCGAAGCTCGGCGAAATCAGGGTACAGGAGGCCGACGAGCACTATATAGACCCGCGCACCAACAGATTAGGGGAAAAGGATGACCTATCCTACGGATTTTGCGAGGAGGGTGCGGAGTTCGGTTGCTTCCGTTGAAGAAGCTCTGGCTGACAGGGCGGGCCCATCGACCGGTGACAGAGATAGCGTTCCACATGTGGGTGATTACTTGGTCTCGCGGACAAGTGGGTCCCGTGTGTCACACCGTGGCACGACGCGGGGAGTGGAACTGGGCTAGCAGCGCGGGAGAAACTAGTGGGCCGAGCGCGGGTTTTCGAGGTTTCGGTCCAAAGTCATTTTCTCTTTTTTTATTCTTTTCTTTTATGTTTTGCATTTCTTTTCCATTTCAAAATTTACTATTTGAACTTGTTAGTGATTTTCACACATGGGTCTAGGTCAAGTGCACAATTAGAAATACTAGTATGACAAGTGCATTTATATATATATATATATATATATATATATATATATATATATATATTCTGTATATATTATTTCTCTTATTCTTTATATCATTTGTTTCTTTTTACCTTCTATGTGGTAAGTTTGGTCTTAAATCCCAATTTGGGCACTACTATATTTTTATTAATATTTTTATTAGTATTTAGAGATGCACAACACATAAACTCCAACACGATGCATAGAATATTTTATTAGTTAATTGTTCACTTAAATATGGTTATTCCCATGTTCTATTATGTAGATGGCAACTCATATAATGATATCAACCCCTTTCTTATTATTCACAAATTGGGTATTACACCAAAGAAATAAGATTCCTCTTTATTTTAGGAACATAACGAACATTAGTAAGGATCTTAAATGTGGCATCATGTACTTTAATTAGAATGGAACCAATTCCAGAAATTTCTAGTGCAGATTCATCACCAATAATAACATCATCATCATGAACATGAGAATAATCAGAAAACCACTCATGATGTGAGCAAATGTGAAAAGAGCAAGCTGAATAAAGAACCCAAGCCATACGTTTTTCATCATTAGAAGTGATCATAAGAGCTTCTCCACCATCACTATTTTTAACAATACTAGCCTCAACAGCTGATTTATCAGCTTCTTTTTTCTTTTGACTTTCTTCCTTATTTTTCAACTTAGGACACTCGGAGATCACATGATTATCAACTTTGCAATAACGACAAAATTGTTGGGTTTACGATCTTTTGACTTAGACCTTGATTTTGGTTTATTAGATCTGCCTGTTTGTTGAGTTCTACCTCGAACAATAAAACCTTCACCCTTAGACTCAGAACGAGAATCTACATCAAATTTTTTTCTCGAACAATAAATTTGACTTAACATTCTCAAATGTTAGTGAAGTATGATTTCCATAGAGCATAATTTCCTTAAAATGCTTAAAAGAGGGGACAACGAGACTACCAACAAAATTACCTTATCTTCATCATCTATCTTCACATCCAGACTCTCAAGATCGACCCAAATAGAATTAAATTCATTGAGATGTGATTGAATAGATGTACCTTCCGTCATACGAATAGTATAAATGCGCTCTTTGAGATGAAGCTTATTAGCAAGACTCTTGGTCATATATAGTCCCTCCAATTTCTTCTACAATTCTGCCGCAGTTTTTGCATTCATTACTTTACGCAGAACATCAGGAGATAAACTGAGTTGTAAGGCAGGCAAAGCTTTTTCATAAAGATCCTCTCATTTACCATCAGTCATATCAGCAGGTCGTGGTTGCAATGCCTTTCGTACACATAACTGGGTAAGAACAGCCTTCATCTGAATCTGCCAAATAGCAAAGCTGATCTTGCCATTAAATTTTGAAATATTAATTTTAATCGATATTATAATCCGAAATAAAAGATCACATATAAAATAGAAATATGTGTGCAAACTGATGAGTGTATGCAGAGAAGGAATAAATCTATTTTAACTCCAAGAAACACGCCAAAAACTATTCCTTGATCTCCATGCAGCCTTCTTGATCTCTGTGCACCAATACCCACTTTCTTGAATCTTCACCCCGGGACGAGCAAAGCAAAATTCCTTTTTTTCTTGCTTTAAGCCACGTCCACGTGCATGTGAGAAGATCTATGGTGCCTTGCCAATCCCTTCGAGGCAGGGCCAGTGCTGGCCGTTTCTCGGCGTGCGCGAGAGGAGGCACTAGAACGGGCGGCTGGGAACGATGCGTGGCGGCAGCAACGTCCGGTGAAACGATCTGTTGGGATGAATAACTGGCGGCGGCCGATTTGATGGGATGAACTGACGGCGGCGGCAGTAGAGAGAAAAAAAGTGTCTAAACCCTAGCTCTATATATCGATTATTAGAATGGTAGATAGAAAAAAGAAGACACATAATTTAATATGAAAAAAAATTCCTAATATGAAGGAGAAAAAACCATGGAAAAACATATTTATTATTTGGTGGTTTGTATAGAGTATAAGGGGACCTATTTATATAAAGAAAATAGATAGAGATAAAGTCACATAATCTTATCCACAACAGCACGTACAGTCACTTTCAACGGCCAGGGGCTGCCGAAAATAAGGCCTTTGCCGCCGAAAATAAGCTATTTTCGGCGGCTTTAGACCTATTTTCGGCGGTCTCTGACTGCCAGAAAAAATCAACCGAAAATTAGCATTTATTTTCGGCGGCTGACACCTGGCCGCTGAAAATAGCATATTTTCGGCGGCTGACACCTGGCCACCGAAAATAAGCTATTTTCGGCGGCCAGGTGTCAGCCGCCGAAAATAAATGCTAATTTTCGGCGGCCAGACGTCGCCGCCAAAATTGTCCCATGCTTATTTTCGGCGACCGTAGTTAGCTGCCGAAAATTAACAATTTCAGAGAAAAAATTGAGAAATGCAAAAAAAACAGCAAATTCATCAACAATATAATCACAATAAAATGACAGAATCATTAAATCCACAATTACACACATTTAACAGATAGTATCACACTTCTTCACAACCGGTTCACAGTTCATAAATGGTTCATCACATCACAGTTCACAAATACAACATCACAGTTCACAAATAGTCCATTACAACATAAAGTAAACTCACAATTCGGCACAAAACTCAAACCATCACAAATCGGGGTCGTTGGAGTTGTGACCACTACCTCCAAAAGCGAAAAACTCATTGACGAAGTCATGTAACGGGTTTGAATTCTAAAGAAAAAAGAAGACATTAATAACGACAGTATTTACATGACCACTATTCAAACAAATTATTTGTCAAACTAACTTCTCATGTAGTAGCACCCTCCCCTGCATAAGCTCCTCCTGGTGCTGGTATCACCGGTGGTGGCGTGTTGTGGCCCATGACCTCGGATCCCTACAAAATCAAGTTTAGTCAAGATTTGAAAGTTTAATACAAACGACAAGTCTTAACTAAATTGAAGCACCTGAGGTGGAGGTGGCGGAGCATGTAATCTCCACTGAGGCATCGGCGGCTGAAATTGAGGGAAAACAAATGGTTGTTGTTGTGTCTGCTCTGGAAACCAAGACTGTTGCAAATAAAATATATTAGTTATAGGACCAATATCGACCGTGTTGAGAATAAATAAGACACTCACGTTCATTGCTTGTTGCGCCTATGCGTTGTAAGCAGTCATGTACTCTGATTGCTGTTGGATGAATGTCATTTGTTGTTGCCGCAGCTCTTCACGAAACCTTTCTTGCTGCTCCCTCATAGCGTCCTTCATACTAGATACAGAGCGCTGACTACGGCTGCTACCACAACCCGCCTGCGACGAAGAGCCGCCACGAGAACGCAACTCCGTCGAATCGATCACACCGGTAAACATAGAATATCTTGAAAAACAAGAAAATTAGTTATTCGGTCATAGTTCCAATATTATTGAAAAAATTCACAAGTTAATACCATCCATGCGCCTTTCCTCTAATAGAATGCACAACTTCAGCGTCGATGGTAGGCGCTCCTCGCCAATCGTAGTCTTCTCCATACTTCCTAACCATTTCCTGCTCGTATGTCCAGTTTGAGCCTCCTGCAAATATATGAGTTTAAACCAGTTTCATTTCTGAGTAAAACAAAATACTACATACTCACCATTTGCTTCGCCAACCGAATGTGTCCACCAGCCCCATAGGTATGGTTGACTACGACCTCATCATCGTCCTCGTCTACTGATGACGCTGCCTATGTCGATTCCTGTTTGACTTCTCAATCCACTCTGGCGAAGCCCATATCTCACACAAAGCCTTGTAAGCCTGCGGCCGGTGTTCCATCCATGGAAGAGTTACCTGCATATAAGCGTGTAACACCCTGAATTTGGGGGTATAAAATTTCTTTCTAATTATCACCCAAATTCATGTGTTACTCTTCTCTCTCCCACCCTAGGTTTTATCTCTCTCTAGATCCTCTCTTCCTTTTTCCCTTTTAAGTAGAATTAGCTTAAAGTTAGGAGGATTTAATTATTTATTTTGCCAAAACATTTTGGGTCATGAAATGTTGCATCATGTTGATCATGTTGAGCTTAATATTCTTTGAAGTGTTGCACATGTTTGAATTAATTTGAATTTGAAACTTGAATTGAATTTGGATTGAAAAACACTAGAGAAAAGGAATTAGGAAATTCAGGAAAAAGGAAAAGAGCAAAGCAGCCCAGTCGGCCCACTAAGTCCGGCCGCGCCCGCGCCCTCGCGCCTTCGATCTCTGAAAGGTGGGGCCCGCCTGTCGGCACCGACCCGCGCCTCTCTTCCTTTCCCCCCTCTCGGTGTTCGGTGGGCTCGCCCTGTCAGCGCTCCGGCACGTTATGCGTTCACACGTCTGTGCCGCTGTTCAGTGGGCCCTGCTCGCCAGTCCCTTCCCCCTCCTTCAACTGCCCGCCTGCGCGGACCGCGTGCACGCACGCCGAGATCGCCGCGCCCACGTCGCCACTCGACTCCAAACCGGCACCCTGACCCCCTCTACAAGTCCCCGCACCCCCCCTCCCCCCTGCCTCACTCATTTCGCCTCTACCCACTCACCCGAGCTGTGCGCGCTCGTTCTTCAAGCTCGCCGGAGCTTCCCCATCGCCAGGCCACCTGCGCCCGGATTCGTCGCCGGTAGAGCTCAGCCGCTGTCCACGATCGTGCTCCGCCACCGTCCCGCCCAGCCTCGCCCTCGTCCCTGCTCCACCCGAGGTGAATTTCCCCGCTGGACCTTCCCTTCTCTCTCCCCCATTTTCTCTGTTCCACCGATTAGTCACTGGTGATTGTCGGTTCCGATCCCGCGCCGTCGAACCGAGTCCACCCGGCCAACCGTAGCCACCCCGTGCCCTGCTCGCCTGCGTGGAGTCATCGGTTCCGGCCATGGCGCTCATGTCGTGCGCACTGCCGAGGTGGACGGCAGTCCTGACAAGCAGGACCCACCCGTCAGCCTCCCCTTTTCTTTCTCTGTTCTTGGTCACTGCCTAGAGGGCCCCGTCTGTCAGCGCGCGTCCGCGATGTCGCGCCTGCGCGTGCCCTCCACCAATGACAAGCGGGCCCCCCTCCCCCGTGGCCCCATTTGTCAGACTCCCACCGTTTCTGCCCTCCCGATGGATCGAGTCGCCGACCTGTGGGCCCCGTCCGCCAGAGAGCGCCCGCGCTCGCATCCCGCACCGAGGGTACCCGGGTCGCTGACGCGTGGGACCCGCCGGTCAGTCCTCGCGTCCGATCCGCGCGCCCGCTTCTAATCTCGGGCGTCTGTTTCCGATCGGATGGTCGAGGAGCCAGGATACCCTTTCGCGGTGGTCGATTTGCTTAAGACACCTCGGTTTTCTGGGAATAGAACCCGCCGTCCTTAGACTTTTGCGCGCAGGTCCCTGGACTATTACAATCAGACCCTGTCCTTTTAAATAATTGCATATTAGGGCTTAATTTTGTATTTCCAACTCCTAAACTTGTTTATTTCATATCTTTGGCATATGAACTCAAATTTAGTGATTCAAATTGCAAAAAGTTCATAGGATTATTCTCTGTTTAAATAAATCGGTTTCAGTTACTGTCTGCATATTCTAATTTTTTATAGTTAATTATGAACTAGTGTAGGTATACATTTATTTATTTAATAAAATAAATAAAAGGAGAACCGTAGAGATTTAAACATGTTTAATTTTGAGAGATTAGTAATGTATAGTACATGAATTCATCTCTGGTCTAATTTTTTGGTCACAATAAAATAAATTGAACTATGTTATATATTTGTGGGTAACACTTAGAGAAATAATAACCTATTTCCAAAAGAAGTTAGTTTATGTTATAATGCATGACATACTTTGATCTCATTATTCCCTATTGTGTTTTAAGATGCATTGCTATGTTTGTACATGTTTGGTGTGTTGTTTATTTTGTACTTTCCAAATGTATTGAATGCTTGCTCGCTTTATTTAGACAACGAGCAGTCCGAGGTTCCTGAGTGTGTTGTTGGAGACCTTCCTGAGCAACAACCTAGTGAAGGCAAGTGTCCTCTGACCTATTATGTCCTACTTACCTTATAATTCATCGTCCCGCATTACTTTATGAAACCTAAGGATTGACTAGTCTGTATTTACCTTATCCTTGTTTACCTTTTGGGTTATCATGGTTAGCATTTTGCTATTGCATTAACTTAATCAATGAACATGATGTGGCTATTTATGATACGATACTGTTATCCTGATTATGTTGATGATCTTGTGATACTCTAGGGGGCTCAGGCCTTTTTCCTGAGTACCTCTCCATAAGGACCTGTTCATGGAGAGACCACCCGGGATAACAGTACAACCATGAGGGTGGAACAGGACGCCCTTAGCTGAATAATTAGATGAATCTGGGGTGTAGTTGGCTTTGTCGGAGGGCCGTCAACGGGGGCCAGGGCGTAGTGCTCGCTCTGCCAAGGTTGGGTGCAGAGGTTCATTCGAATTGGTTTTGTTAGTCACCCACCTTGAGGAGGTGTACTGTGTTTGTACGACTGGCGAAACCTAACAAGCAGCTATGAACCAAGGGAGTCTTTGTAAAGGCTACGTAGTGTATCCTTGGCCATTCACCTTGGTAGTGGAGATCGGGTCTGTACAACCCAGGCTAGAAAGGGATCACGACTCGTGGGTAAAGTGTACAACCTCTACAGAGTGTTAAAAACTGGTATATCAGTCGAGCTCACGGTTAAGAGCGGCCTTGGGATCCTCTTTGATTAGAAGAACTATGGATACTTTTATGATGACGATTAACAATGATGCTATAAAATCTGATCTTTGGTATTTCCTCGTTTGAGGAAGTACTTTTGGGTAATAACTGGGTTTATTACTAAAAGTTGGCTCTACTAATGATAATAAATACTTGACTAACCTAAAAGCAACTGCTTGACCTCAACCTCGTATACAGCTAGTCCACTTTAGCCAAACGGGACATTTGCTGAGTACGTTGATGTGTACTCACCCTTGCTTTACACACCACCCCGCACCCTAGGTTGTCCCCACTGTACTCAGTGCATAGGAGGTGATGCTGGCAACATGGAAGATTTCGAGGAGTTCCAGGACTACGACGAGTTCTAGTTCTTTCTTAGTGGCAAACCCCCAGTCAATCGCCTGTGTAGGCTTAGCTTCTACGTTTTGTATTTCCGCACTTTGATGTTTACGTTAAAGACAGTAGTTATGTATTAGACTATATGGATGTCTCGGACATCTTGATGTAACTAAGTACCCTTCCGTTATTTAATTCGAGCATTGTGTGATGGTGTCCAATTATGTAATCGCTGTGTATGTGAGTTTCTGATCCTGGCACGTACATGGTTCGCATTCAGTTTGCCTTCCAAAATCGGGTGTGACAAAGCGTTAGCTCAAAATTACATTCACATCTGAATGAGCTGCTAAATTAGATTTTTACCTCCATGTACTGGTCTACAGTCAAGTAGACATCTGAATATTGTCGAAAGTTGTTGATAGAATGTCGTCGGCGCTTCTTGTACACGTTCACAACCTGTAGACGAGCATTGGAAAATGCATCCCTGCACACCTTCTTCGCATTTTTCTCTAATACTTGGTCTGCATGCTCTTGAGCTTCAGGTTCCACATGATATCGTCTCTATCCAACATCAAAAATAAATTTAGTTTCAAACAAATCATAAAATGTTAGTTTGAAACATTACTCTTACCCAAAAGTCGTGCTTGACGGTGCCTTGAGTTGTTCCATATGTAGCATTGAGCTGTTCGTACTTTTCAAATTGATCTGAACGAAAACAGATGCCATTCACATCGTATCGACCAAAGGTTTTGCAAGTCACCATCCCATAAGATAGTTGTATTAAGTTCTCGTGTATGTTAGGAGTCTTTGTGCACTGCAAATAATATACAGTTAAAATGACTACCTCGTGTAAAAGGCTAAATGACATCAAAGTAAGGAATATAAAGAGTTTACATGCTCCCGAAACCAGTCAGCAAAATTAGGTCTTTCTTGCCTCCCATGTCGTCGCATCGTATCTAGTTGTTTGCTTGTAGGCTGATGGGAATAAGTCCAATTTTCCTCGTCGAACTTACTGTACGACAAATAAGTAATTAAATATGGCTCCTTAGCAAAGAAATTATGGGGCAAAATAAAGACTTACATGAAATATGGCTCCATCTCTTCCATATTCGAGTACATGTATAGCAATGCGGACATTCTTTCATCCATGCTAAGGTGGTAGAACGTGCCCTTACTAGTACTTGTGTCTCTCCATTGGAAAATGTTGAGATCACTGATAGGAGGTTCCTCATCGACATTGTATCGCATGGTAGCAGCATAGACATTATGTTCCTCTGCGAAATACACACTCGTGAAGTATGAAACCTCTTTTAGCAAAAAAACTTCAGCGATGCATCCTTCTACTCTAGCCTTATTTCGAACCATGCCTCGTAGGTTTTGAGTGCACGTTCAATGTGATACATCCACCTATATTGTACAGGTCCACCAACCTTTGCCTCATATGAAATGTGAATAAGTAGATGCTCCATCGGATTGAAGAATCTAGTGGGAATATTTTTTCTAGCTTGCATAACAACACTGGTATTTCTTTCTCCAACTTCTCCATAATATTTTTACTTATTTCTTTGGCACAGATCTACCTATAGAAATAACTTAGCTCAGCTATTGATTGCCACATGGCGTCGGGCATGTAACCACGAAATATGACAGGGATAATCCTCTCCATTAATATATGGAAGTCATGGCTCTTTAACCTAGTTAGTTTTCCTGTTTTCAAATTCATAGCTCTTTTAAGCCCGCAACATAACCATCAGGAAATTTAAATTTTTTTCATCCATCTCATTACCTCGATCTTGTCTTTAGAGGTAAGACAGAACAAGGCACGTGGTGGCTTGCCGTTGTCATTGAGCACTTGGGTTGGTCGGTCACAAAGCATTGCTAAATCTCTTCGAGCTTTTAGATTGTCCTTTGTTTTTTCAAAATGCATGCAGTTGTGTATGAGGGCTTCAACAACATTACTTTCTTGGTGCATGACATCAATGTTGTGCACAAGAATCAATGACGACATATAAGAGAGCTCCCAGAGACCACATATATGTGTCAAGTTGTGATCCACTCCGAATCCTTCGTACTTGTCCCCCTTTTCATTTAGGACAAGGTTGTTCAGCTGAGCATACATTTCTGTTGCATTAAGACGTTTAGGCGGTCCTTTGGTGACCATGGTGTTCTTTATAAAGTTTTTCTTATCGCTCCTAAAGGGGTGTTTCCTGGGCAACCAGCGTCGATGATAATCGAAGTAAGTGATCTTTCCACCATGAGCAAGACGGAAGCAATCTGTATGAACCACAATATGGACATCTCAATCTACCATGTGTACTCCAACCGGTAAAAATAGCATACGCCATGAAGTCATGCACCGACCACAAATACGCAACTCGAAGTTTGAATATTTGTTTTTTTAAAAACATTGTATGTTTCAACTCCTTTCCAAAGCTCCTTCAACTCTTCAATCAAGGGTTTTAACATGACATTGAGTTTCTTTCCAGGATAGTCTAGGCCAGGATGATTAAGAAAAGAAATATAAATTCATATTTCATACAAAGAGAAGGTGCAAGGTTGTATGGAATAACAAAGACGGGCCAACATGAGTATGATGATGTCATTTGACCAAAAGGTGTGAAGCCATCGGTCGTGAGGCCGATTCAAACATTCCTCAGATCAGCTGCAAAGTATGGATCAAACATGTCAAGAGCCTTCCAAGCATCCCCATCTAAAGGGTGCACGGTTAGGTCATCGTTATCACGGACACCTTCTTTGTGCCATCGCATGTGCATAGCGGTTTTTTAGATAGAAACAACCGTTTCACTCCAGGAGTTAGTGGTAAGTAACGGAGCTGCTTATGTGCAACATCTATCATCACCTTGTCACCCTCATCATTAACAACTTCCACAAATCTAGATTGTCCACATTTCAGACATTTTTTCTCTCCCGCATGCTCCTTCATGAAAAGCATACAATTATTTTTGCACACATCAATCTTTTCATAATCCATAACGAGACCTTTAAAATTGTCTTTGAATGGTACATGTCTTTAGGCAACTTATTGGGCTTTGGGAGCACATCTCCTGATAACTTTAAAATCTCATTGTAACAATTGTTTGAGAAAAAAATACTTGGACTTAATGGCCATGAGCCGAGTCACAAAAGCGAGTATACTCACATCTGTGTGTTCATGCAACGGCTCTTCAGAGTCTTTTAGTAGTTTAAAAATCTGGAAACCTCTGGTGTGGCAGGATCCTCGGAGCTTAGGTTTAATTCTGGACGTAGCGAATCTAGCATCTCATGCATCGCATCATCGCCAACCCAATCATTGTTCTCCTCCTCTTCTACATTCTGGTTGGGTACTACCTCACAATGATGTTCCCACACCTCATACCCGGGCATAAATCCAAACTGACAAAGATCTAGGCTAACTCTTTCCTTATTAAGAAATATACTATTTTCGTGCCGCCTACAAGGGCATCTGACAGTGCCGGTTAATGACAAGGAGAATACGTGGTCCACAAAATCTTTGGTCTTGGCTACCCAATCATCAGAATGATGATCATTCCTACTCTAGCCATTGTACATCCATGCATGATCTTCAGCCATGCCTGAGATTGTTAAATCGAACTGTTGGCCCTTTTTCTTGAATGCTATACACCAAGAACAAAGCAACGCAATTGTTAATGGACAAGGACCTTCGTCCTTCGAAACATTATCTCCCTTCGGATATAATGATTTTCGGACGAAGGTCATGAAGGACGAACCTTCATCATCTCGGTAAATGAATACAAATAAAGAAACATAAAACATATGAGAATGTAAATAATGGCAGCATGGAAATAGATTATTTACATTCTCATTTCATTTTATGAACATGAACAAGTGCTCATCATATTTATATTTCATTGATAACTTTGGCTTGACAGAAGGTGATGATGTAAGAGGCGGGAGCAATTACAACGCAGCGTGAATAGTACGGTTCTACTGTTCATCTATTTATAGGCATGGGACGCAGCCCGGGCAAAACTACATTCATGTCCCTGACATTTTCTATTAATTATAAGGCAAGCTGCCGAGGACTAAGCAGTCTTTTCTCCTTTAGGTCGGTTCCATTTTTCACCATCGTCATCGTGCTAAGCCAAAGCTCCTTCAGCCGTAGCTTCGAAGCTCGTTTGTCCTTCCTTCAATCGCACCTTCATATCACGCACACCTTCATCTCAAAGCTGAAGCCTCCTGTAACAGTCTGTTATACTGAAAAACAAGTTAGTTAAGTTTTTGAGGACCTTCGGAGGAGGAAGGCCCCAAATAGTAGCCCCTCGCAGTATTAATTTATTTTTGTTTTTAATAAATTCAGACCGCGGCGTGAACGAAGGCCTTTAGCCGAAGGTCCGAAAAAACATCTTCCCTTCGCTAGAATAGCGAAAGTCAATGACATGTAGGGCCCACCAAGTTGCAATGCGATGGGCATATAAATAGGAACCTGCATTGATAGCATTTGATGTGCCATCACAATCGCTTGCGCTATTTTTCTCAAGCTTGGATTTCCTGCTCTGTTAGATTTTGATTGATTTGTGTGCTTCGGCATTTGAACAAGTGCCTACTAGACGGCAGAAGAGAAGAAGGTTGTTGACCCTACTCTAGCTGGGTTTTACGAGGCTATGGAAAAGACAAACATAGAGAAGATTACTAATGAAATGTTAGCTGGGTTGTCTGAAGATTCTGGTGATAGCAAAAGCTTTGATGTGGAAAGTGGGAACGAAGATGCCGAAGATCGGCCTTGGCGGCTGAGTCACACTATCTTCGGAAAGTCATCCATCAAGTAGAGTCAGATTGGTGCTATGAAAGGGAGATATTTCTGTGATATTTCCATTGTGAGAGCTGGAGGAGACAGCACTGCCCCTGTGCCCGAAGTAGATGAAGTTGTTGTTTACAAGAGCTTCATGAAGGCAGGGCTTCGGTTTCCACTAAGTAAATTTTTAGTTGAAGTGCTAAAAACCTTTGATATTTTTCTTCATCAGATTACCCCCGAAGCCATAATCAGGATGGGGATTTTTATTTGGGCCATGCGGAGCCAGGGGCTAGAGCCAAGTGCAAAATGCTTCTGCAACATGCACGAGTTGTCTTATGAGACAAAGGCTACTGGCAAGGAGCAGTATCATAGTAATTTTGGTTGCTATGGCTTCATGCCCCGTTCTGATGTGAGCTATCCAGTTCCAACGTTTCGAAAGAGATGGCTAGGGGCCTGGATGGAAGAATGGTTTTATGTGAAGAATAACTTAGTTGAAAGGGAAGATATAAAGGGGATTATCCAATGGCCTATTTGGTCCCGCTTTGGCATCAGAAGACCGGCTACTGCTCTTGGAAATGAAATCGAAGCATGCCAGAAGGCTTTCAACAATGTATGTACCTTTATTGGCACAAGAGACCTAGTCCAAGAGCACATAGCCTATAGAGTGTGGTCTCTTATGAATGACTGGGCGATGCCGAAGGAGACTGCTGCCGAGTCCAGTCAAGGCGGCCTAGTTTATTTGAAATATACCTTTAGATATAGAGATCGGTTTGATGAGCCAAATGATGACTGGCTGAACTGTGTTGAGGTGACTAGCGATGAGTTGCTTGGGGCCTACACAAGGGCCGAAGATGACGCCATGGCCTTAGCCTTCGGAGGACGAGGCAAGAAAAGGTTGAACAAAGTTTTCGACGTTATTGGTTTCGTACACTCAGATTATAGCTATCCCTTGGAAGCAGGGAAAGAAGAGAAAAGCTGCTACTTTGGCCATCTTTGTTGCGCTGAAGGGTAAGAAGATTAAGGTTTTGACGCACCGACCTAGATTCATTGAAACAACCAGGGTGCCGAAGCTTGCTGAAGTGACATCTTCTACCGCTGAGCCAGGACGGCCTACTCCTACTGGCTCTAAGGAAGAATCGGCTGACATGCCAAAGGTTCCTGCAACCGAGTCAGTCGAAGCGCCGAAGCATCCTGCCGAAGCCAAAGGAAAAAGCGGTCGAAGAGCTAGAGCTGGGGCAGCCGGTAGGACTGGCAAAAATCATAAGACCGCTACTAGAGTCGGCATTACCGAAGGTATCCAAAGCTCCTGTAATAACTCCCAAGAGGAGGATGACTAGCATACTGGATGCAGTCTTGGAATCGACAAGAGCGTCAACTTCTGCTCCAGCAAAGGGGACTACCGAAGCTTCTTCACTTCGTGCTGAACTCGAAGCTGGGCCTTCAGTGCCCATTGAAACAGGGCCTGCTGAAGCAAAACGGAGTATTGAACAGGAAGCTTCAGATGTCGATCTGGTCCTAGAAAAAGAAGTGCCCAAGAAGGTTGAATCTCCTACTCCAGAAGCGTTTACTGAAGAACTAGACTTTATTATTCGACACGCTTTGGGTAAAAAAATGTTAGAAGAGGAAATTGCTGAAGCCCGACACTATGCCCAGGAATTGAAATATCCGAAAGTATCCTTGGTGTATAATGGCACCGATGAAGATGACTTCCTATTCTGTCTCCCAAACAATAAGGAAATATCTATTTGCCGGGAGATGGCCAGAAACATGGGATTTCCAAAGCTCAAAGTTGGCCTCTCTGCTATGTCAAAGGATGACCTCGCAGATAGCCTCGCTTATAATAGTCTGAAGGTACGGAAGTTGTTGACTTTTGAGCAGATTATTTTTATATCTTTTACTTTTGCGCTGATCCTTCTCCTCCCCTTTTTTCTGTAGGGCTTAATTCTAAGCAATGCTTTAAGGGCGCAGAAGAATGTTGATGATGAAAGCTGCCAAATGGCCCTTGGTAACCTTTGGTCAGAGGTTATCGAACTGAGGAATGAAGCCGCAGAGAAGGATAAAATTCTGCTTTCCTTGGTAGATAGGGTAAAGGCTAGCGGAGCCAATCTTGTTGCACAGTCTGAAGCTCATAGAGCTGAAATTGAAAACTTAAAGAAAAAGCTTGCGGAAAAGAACGAGGATTTTGAAGTAGCTAAAGCAAAACAAGAAATAAGTGAATGGACTAGTGCAAGACTACAAAAGAATGTAGATGAGCTTCAGGAATCGAAGGAAAGATACTACAAAAAATCCTTGGATTGTGCTAAGAAGCTGAAAGATAGTTTTGCAAGGGTGGGTGCTTACTCATCTGAGCAAAAATTTATTAGAGTCGATCCTAAAGGAGTCATCGAGTGGATCGGCGAAGAAGCTGAAGCCTTTGATGAAATACTTAGCGATCGCGGTGATTTTTGCGCCTTCGCCGGCGCCAGAGGGGTTGCAGCAATTTTAGAAAAATCTAGGTGTGAATATGTTAAAGCTGCAACCCAGACGGAGGCCATCTTCACTGTAGAAAACATGAAGGACCCTTCGGCTGAGGCTACTTTGGTGGGTGGGAAATTCTACTCCAACGTTTGGATGAAAGGCGGCCGAGAATTAGCCGACGAAGCTATAAAGAAGAATGAGAAAGAATCCCATGAAGCCCGAGAAGAAGCCAAGCGAGCCGAAGAGGCTGCTGAGCGGGCAAGGCACATAGGTACTTTAATTGTTTCATAGCTTCGGTATTTTTTTGGCTTCGGATTAATAACTTGTTACATTTACTGTAGCTGAACTTTCACCGCCACCTGAGCCCTATGATCCCGAAGCCGGCCATGAAGGCGGCACTAGAAACCATAAGAATTGACGAAGAAGCTGTTGACGAAGCTGTCAACAAACTTCTGAACGAAGCTGCCAAGAAAATTTTAAAGGAAGACTAGACTCTTGTGTAGTTAAGAAATGTAACATTTGGGCAATGTAATATTCGTACATGAGTTAAACATTGTATGTCTGTATGTGTATTAATGTAATATATTTCTTTGTGATGCATGAAACTCGCATACATACCATTTTTGAGCCTTCGGCGAAAAAACACCTTCCCTTCTTTTCATGCTTCGTAAAGAAAAATTGCCCTTCCCTTGTCTATTACATAATATTGTTGTCGACGAAGTTTCTCTTGGTATGTAAAATTATAACTGACGAAGGTTCGTTCATCAAATATCTTGGAAGAACATATTTCCTTCGCCGGAATTTCTGTTGCTGATGCAGTACGATGTATGATGTGATGCTATGTGAAATGATGCGATGATATGATGGAACATGATGTTTATGCCAAAGCCACATATTCACACAAAAACACACCCAGACTCTGCATCCCCTTAGGAACGACTTTTGAGTCTCTTCACCTTCTATTTCGGTAGTATTTAAGCTCTACATCCCCTTAGGAACGACTTTGGAGCTTCTTCACCTTCTATTTCGGTGGTATTTAAGCTCTGCATCCCCCTTAGGAACGACTTTTGAGCTTCTTCACCTTCTATTTCGGTGGTATTTTAGCTCTACATTCCCTTAGGAACGACTTTTGAGCTTCGGAACACTTACTATGCGCTCCCTTCGGCACGACTTTTGCAACTTCGGGACTTACTCTGCGCTCCCTTAGGAACAATTTTTGCAGCTTCGTGACTTATTGTGCGCTCCCTTTGGAATGACTTTGGAGCTTCGGAAATATTGTTTAAGGGGATGTGTTTCACACTTGGTGATATGACCACCATATTATTACATCAAATTGAAGATTAAACTTCCTTAAATTGTTTTCCATTCGAGAAAATAAAATGGCACAAAACGAAGATACACTAGATTAGGTATTCTTTAGTAAATGTGCTTCGACTCTGGCACAGTGCTGTTGACTGTGCGAGTTTCAAACTCCTCCCGAAAGTCGCGTTGTTGCTGAGCATGGTGATGCCCTTCTGGCTGTTGGCTGCGAGAAAGAGTAGGTGGTAGCGGTGGTGGTGGTGGCAACTGAGCCCAGGAAGCTTGGGAATGGCTTGTGGAAGCGACAGAGGCCATAGGCTATTGATTGCTTACATATTCTGGGATATAGGGAGAGTAACATGAAGCAGTGTGGAGGACTTGCTTCGACTGACTCTGTCGTGCTTCAGCTTTGGCAATTTCTTTCTGCTTCTGAATGGTAACATGGCATGACCTTGTTGTATGGCCCTTGTCCTCACCACAAAAAAGGCAGTACAACTTTTGGGGTTGATTGCCAAACCTTCCACCATTAAAACTCCTTCCTCCTCTACCTCTTGAAGCTGGTGGTCTAAAGGAGGTCTGTTGCATGCCCAAAGCCTGAGAGCTAAGATGGCTATGCTGAGCATTGCTGGCTCTGTCATCATTGGTGTTGGAGTTGTGGATTAATCGGACATGTCTGGGGTGAAGTCTTCCTCCGAAGCCCCTGGTCATCTCAGAAAACCTGTAGGCTTCCTCCCTTCTTTGGCGAAAATCGTTGTCAGCCCGGATGTATTCATCCATCTTCTGGAGAAGCTTCTCTAGGGTTTGTGGAGGCTTCCTAGCAAAATACTGAGTTGTAGGTCTGGGCCGAAGCCCCTTGATCATGGCCTCAATGACAATTTCATTGGGCAATGTGGGCGCTTGTGCTCTTAAGCGCAAGAACCTTCAGACATACGCCTAAAGGTATTCCTCATGGTCCTGTGTACATTGAAACAAAGCTTGAGCTATGACTAGCTTCGTCTAAAAGCCCTAAAAGCTAGTGATCAGCATGTCTTTGAGCTTCTATCATGACGTAATTGTCCTTGGTCGGAGAGAAGAGTACCAAGTTTGGGCCACATTTCGAACTGCCACGACGAAGGACTTTGCCATGGCAGCAGCATTGCCCCCATACAAAGATATTGTTGCTTCGTAACTCATCAAGAATTGCTTGGGATTCGAGTGCCCATCATACATGGGCAACTGAGGTGGCTTGTAAGATTACGGCCAAGGTATAGCCTGCAATTCTGTTGCCAGAGGAGTATTATCAAAGGTAAAGCTACCACGATGAAAGTCATCATACCATCCATCCTCATTGAATGGGCTCTCCTAAAGAAGCTCCCTGTGCTGAGGCCTTTGATCATGGTCATCTTGGGTAAGATGTCGCATTTCTTTGATGGCTTCATCGATCTTCTTCTGAAGGTCGGCTAGCCGGGCCATCTTCTCCTTTTTCCTTTGCACCTGCTGATGAATGACTTCCAGGTTTTTAATCTCCTGGTCCAACTCCTCCTCCTGAAGTGTTGGGCTCGTAGCCTTCCTTTTCTGGCTTCTAGCTTCTCGAAGAGAGATCTCTTAGTTTGTGTCTAGTGGTTGCAGTGCAGCCCCTGGCACCACTGCCTTATTTGGCGGCATGACGAAGGTTGATGGTTTTCCGAAGGTCGTGAAAGTGGGTACACCGGAGGTGGGCGATAATGTTGGTCCTTGTTTTCGAATGCTATACACCAAGAACAAAGCAACACAATTGTTAATGGACAAGGATCTTCATCCTTTGAAACATTATCTCCTTTCAGATATAATGATTTTCGGACGAAGGTCATGAAGGACGAACCTTCATCATCTCGGTAAATAAATACAAATAAAGAAACATAAAACATATAAGAATGTAAATAATGGCAGTATGGAAATAGATTATTTACATTCTCATTTCATTTTATGAACATGAACAAGTGCTCATCATATGTATATTTCATTGATACCTTCGGCTTGATAGAAGGTGATGATGTAAGAGGCGGGAGCAATTACAACGCAGTGTGAACAGTACGGTGCTACTGTTCATCTATTTATAGGCACGGGACGTCCGGGCAAAATTACATTCATGTCCCTGATATTTTCTATTAATTATAAGGCAAGCTATCGAGGACTAAGCAGTCTTTTCTCCTTTAGGTCGGTTCCATTTTTCACCATCGTCATCGTGCTAAGCCGAAGCTCCTTCAGCCGTAGCTTCGGAGCTCATTTGTCCTTCCTTCAGACCGCACCTTCATATCACGCACACCTTCATCTCAAAGCCGAAGCCTCCTATAACAGTCTGTTATACTAAAAATCATGTTAGTTAAGTTTTTGAAGACCTTCGGAGGAGAAAGGCCTCCAACAAGAACTATATCGTGAAAACATTATTCAACTTCGTCAAGGATTTTGGTCCTACATGTATAGGCAAGGATAGGTTCTAAACCCTCAGCAAGCTAGCAGGACCCAAAAAATTTCGGCAACATAATATCGCTGCCACTAAACAATATATTACTTATATATACAACACAAAATAATATACTATTAATCAAATCAAACTAAGTACCACATACCCTAATAATACAACTATTCTACGTACCAATATAATGTACTTGTAAAACTAATAATATAATATTAATATGAAATTAATGCCACAAATATAATATGACACTAATCCCTAAACCACATATACCACTAATATATTAATGAAATCAAACTAAACAATAATACTAATCACACACACTAATCAAACAAACATAATTACAAATATATACTAATTTCAGCGGCAATTAAATAACGGCCGCCGAAAATATGAAATAAAATACGCAAAAAAATAACCTTTGAATGATGAAGAGCTTGGTGACGACGGCGAAGTGGTGGGAGGAGTAGAGCTTCGCCGCGGCCGGTCGACGGTAGATAAGGACGGCGGCGAGCGGCGCTGGCGGTCGGGGTCGGGCGGCGCGGCGGGTGGGCGGCGGCAGGCAGGGGCAGGCGGCAGCGGCGGGAGCGAGTGAGCGGCGCGGGTGAGGAGAGAAACAGAGAGAAGAGAGGAGTCAGGCTGCGGTTTTAAAAACTTTATTTTCGGCGGTCAGAGCTTAGCCGTCGAAAATAAGATGGTATTTTTGACGACCAAGCTTCGCTGCTAAAAATACTAACTTATTTTTAACGGCCTTATTTTCGACGGCTAGATCCTGGCTGCCGAAAATAAGTGTACAGTGCTGTTGAGATCTTACAGAGGGGTTGTCTTGAGGTGTCCCGGAGAATGAAGAAGACACCGGTCTTGAAGATGGCCAGAACCGCGCCAATCCATCTTCCCGGACATTGCATTGGACGTACGACATGATTGGAATTTGGAAGCACAAGCATGCACGGGGTAATATAATGGCCAGAGAGCGCGCGTCTCCATCGATCTTCCGAGTGGAGTCCAACCGCGCTTCGTAATCACGCGGCGTACGTCCACAGGTAGATCATTATCTTCAAATGGTAAAGATCGTGTGTGTGTGTGGGTGGGGGTGTCGTCTCCTTCGCTCCGTTATCCAAGATTCCATCGTCACCTTGCTCATTATTGGTTTGGCTTATTCGCCTTTCGATCGATGTGGTGGTGGCCAATGGCGTTGCAAAGCTGGATCACTTCGACGAGGACAGGTCCGGCTTTGAACCAAATCAGCAAATAGTGTGGATTAAAAAATATCGTGCCGTTCATTAGCATATTTTTAGTGTGCGTTTGGTTGTAACGACAGAATAAAATGGGATAAGACGATTCTTTAAATGATGTTGTTTAATTTAAGATTAGGAGTTGGAACATGATTATTCTAGTATTGTCTCTAGTTGTTTCCTCAAAATTAGAGGGGCGAGAGAGAACGCCCGAGGACGTCTATCCCCTGTCCGGCAACCAAACACTGAAACACAGCCTCAAGATCACACATGAATAGTGATGAAGTTAAAGGACCTGGCATTTGACTGGAGTCTGTCGTTTGTCGAAACTTCTCAGATAATTAATAGCGTTGGGATTTGTTCGACCCGGATTCTAAACCCCTCCAGCGGATACATATTATAGCAATCCAAGGATTTTTTTTTTGAACTAATTATTATAGTACCACGGAAAGCTGAAGGCACGTATATATACCTTTTTTTATTCTGTTAGAAACATCTCGTTCAGCGTCGTCTGCATTGTACCTGTGCATGCCCTTTGGTTTGCTCGTATGCATTCCACAGGAAGAAACAGACTTGTCACATCAGTACAACACATTCACATATATAACAAGCATGCTTAGTACTAACTAACTATACTGTATCAGATAACGATGTACATGCATGCTGCTGATCACTATACGCCAGTTCTCTGCCGTTCACGATTCCACGTAGCAGGATCTTAACTTAATTAGCTGGCACTTTGCAGTTAGATTAATCCGTTGCATCGTCGTACGTCCGCGTACGGCAGTTGCGTCGTCTCATCTCATTGCAGCCTGAGCCTGGCCCTGGAGAGGCGCTTCCACTCGACGAGCCGCAGCAAGAACTCCATCACCTGCGCACACATCCACAAGGCAACGTCAGCAACGCGGCGGCGGATTAGGCGAATTGGCGGTAATTGCACAGGACGGCCGAAACGGACGTGAGATCGGCCGCAAACCCCACCGCCGGCCACCGGTAGTGGTGGTGGTGGTCCAGGCCACACTGTGCGGGGCCGCGGAGAGAGGGAGACAAGGACGTAGACACGGGATCGAAACGGATGCTTTTGGTGGCTGGGTCACGCTCACGCACGCACCTCGGCGGGCCCTTGGAGCGAGTAGGAGGCGCTCGTCTCCTTGGGGTGCTTGGACACGAGGATGCCGACGCCCTGGTCCTGGCCGCGGCGCCGCAGGACCTTGAAGGCGTCCTCGTCGGTGCGGTCGTCGCCGATGTACACGGGCAGCACGCTGCTGCAGTCCGCGAAGCCGAGCGACTCGAGCAGGAACTCCAGGGCCTTGCCCTTGTCCCACTTGATGCTGGGCCGCACCTCCAGCACCATCCGCCCGTGCGTCAGCCGCAGCTTCGGGTACCCCCGCAGCACGCCCCTCACCGACTCTGACAGCTCACCCCACATCTGAACGAGCCAATACATATGATGACTGATGAGGCTGGAAACGGCAAGAGGAAAACGACGACGGCCGTTTATTATTGGCGAACCACACCTTTTCGTCGACGCGTCTGAAGTGGACGGAGACGCAGAACCTGTTGTTCTCCACCTTGGCCCCCGGTATGCAGCGCGTCGTCTCTACCAGGCGCTCGTGCACCTCCTCTATCATGGGCAGGAACTCGCTGGCCGGCTGGAACACTACTCCTTTTGCCTTTGCGGCGTGCCGGGAAGAAGAGGAGGCCTTGGCGGCCGCCGGACCCTTGATGTCCATGCCGTGGCTGCCGGCGTAGTAGAGCTCCGCCAGCTTCACGAACTCGAACACCTGCATGGTTCGGGAAAAAGCTCGCTTAGTTAATCGCCGCCGCCGCCGCGCCGGCGATAGATGGTGAGCCGGTGCGTCACCGATGAGATGTACGTTTCCTCTAGATTTGGTGGGTGCTGGCTGGGTGTGGGTAGTGGGTACCTTGTCGCGGCACCGGCCGCTCACGATCGCCGTCGGGAAATGCTTGGCGACGCTACGCACGGCCATCCGCATCTGCTTCGCCAGCCAAACCAACGACAGCATGTGAGCTGATGAGCATCGACCGAACAAGAGGCAGTGGCACAGTACGCAACTAACGCAGTTCGCTCACCGTCTCGCTCATGAAGGCGGCGTCGGGGTCGTCCACGATGGGCGACAGCGTGCCGTCGTAGTCCAGGAACATGACGATCCGTTTGCCCTCGGCCGCCGCCACGATCCCCTCGAACCTGCCAAGCGCCGACGGGTGCCGCGCCATCCAGCTGGCGGCGCGCTCCTCGTCGACGTCGACGCCGCCGGCAGCGGCGAGCGCGGCCGCGGCCCTGGCGTGCGTGGGCGACGACGCCCGCATGGACTCCACGCCCCAGGCGCCGGCGCCGCCCAGCAGGCCCGCCCCCGCTCCGAGCTCCACCTGCAGGCACTTGCGCCGCACGGCGGCCGCGACCCCGGCGCCACGCGGCGGCGGGTAAGCGAGCAGCGTCCCCGGGCAGGTGCACGACGCCTGCGCCGCTGGTACGCCAACCTCCGGCACCGCCACGCTGGGCTTCGCCATCAGTAACAAGAGAGCGCCCGATATCGGTGGACTGGTCCGATGATTACCAGCAACGCGATCAGTTTGCAGAGGCTGCAGATTGCAAAGAAATGATTGGTGCGACTGTGTGAGAAGGCGGGAGGAGGTTAGCTCGCATTTATAGTAGCGGCTGGCGGCTGCGGGGAAGGGAAACGACAGGGTGACGCGGATGCGGCGTGGGCCACTGCGGGTGGCCTTGGCCGCGTCCCGCGCCCGCGGCCCAGCTCGGCACCAGGTGCCCCGCGCGTGCACGTGCCGGGCCCGCCGCGGCGCACACGTGTGGGCCTCGTACTCGGGACAACCTTTGGCGTTTCCTTCGTTCGACCACGCTCTTCACTCGTTATTACGCTAGCTGTTTGTTATTGTACAGGTCGAGCTTTACAGCCTCGTTTTCTTTTCTCCTTATGGCCTGATACTCGTGCCTTATGACCCGTTTGGTTATTCAGAAACAATTCCGAGCCAGAATGATTATCTAATTTATATAATAATTGCGTTAGAATTAGATCAACGGGCGTGTCCCATTCAATAAGGAAGTCAATGTAGTGTGTAGAGATGACATTGAGTTTTAGTTTCATATTGCACATCTAGGTAGGAGAGAACAAACTTATATGTGATAATATTCACTACTCTTCACATGACACAAATAAAGGGCTATGAAGGCTGCCGCGTGTGCAGCCCGGTCCTATAATTTTGAGGGCCCCAAGCAAACCCATCGCGATGGGCCCTCTAGACTATATAAAAAATCTATGATACATATAAATATATATGCGCTAATTTTACTTTCAAAACAGAAACAAATACATTGATATATTTAATTTAACATATAAAATAATTATTGAGGAATAAAGTCATTCAAAATAAAAATATATTTATACATTGGAGCTATTATGTTTACCTTAATGAAGAATAAAACTCCATGACATCCATTGTTTCTCATAAAAGATACTTCTTCGGACATTTCTTGATGCAAAATCATCAAGGACTGTATTGAAATCAATAGTGTCCAAGATATCCTCCTCGATAGAGCACATAGCCAAGCCATTCAACCTTTCTTGCGACATAGTTGATCTCAGATAGTTCTTCAACAACTTCAATTTTGAGAAACTTCTTTCAGCCGAAGCTACAGTCACATGTACATTTAAGAGAATTCTATAGGCAACTGTAACATTTAGATAGCAATCTGCATCCATAGCAAACTTCAGAATCTCAGGCGCTGACATCGAAGAATCTGGCAAACTCACTTGCAACACCTTTAATTCTGAATAAAAATCATTGATCTCAACATCGGATCATTTTTCTGTGAAGATCTTGCAATGTGACCAGGCATCTACTTCATCCACGGATTTTAAATTTCCAGAGTTGAACAAGAACCCAAAAACATTATCACATGTTTTCATCTGCTCAAATCTACTAGTCAATGAAGCAATTGCAGCATCAATCATAACAAGGAAGTACTCTCTTCTAAACAAGTCTATAGCAGACTGTTACATTTCCTCATCTTGTTCATCAAATGTTTCTTTCTCGTTCCTTTCCTTTTTGTAGGAAATATTGGCTCGACATCCATTTCAGATGAAATGATTTTTGTTGTATCCATACTAGAAGTGAAACCTTCATCTCTATATTTCTTAAAATATGTTATGACACCTTCAATGTGTTTGAGAGTAGCATCTATACTCACAATTTTAGATTGCAACTTCTTGCTCACCTTATTTATAGAGAATAAAATATCGTGACAAATAGCCAATCCAACTAAACATTCAAAATTCTCAAGTACACTCACTAAAGATTGACAATCACTAATTATCAATAGGTCATTGTCAAGTGCACTCATATCCTCTAATGCTTTCAGAGCAGACCTTATTTGAGGAGTTTGGTATCTGACTGAATATTTTTTATTTTGTTTTCCCACCGTGTATTAGACCACGACTTAACTGTCAATCATGGGACATTGTGAGAGCACCTAGAGGGGGGGTGAATAGGTGATCCTGTAAAAACTTCAAACTTAAGCCACAAAAACTTGTTAAGTGTTAGCACGATTATTGCCAAGTGGCTAAGGTGAAGTCTCAACAAAACACAATACCACAAGAGATCAAGCAGAGAGGTGACACAGTGGTTTATCCCGTGGTTCGGCCAAGCCAACGCTTGCCTACTCCACGTTGTGGCGTCCCAACGGACGAGGGTTGCAATCAACCCCTCTCAAGCGGTCCAAAGACCCACTTGAATACCACGGTGTTTTGTTTTGCCTTTCACTATCCCGTTTGCAAGGAATCTCCACAAATTGGAGTCTCTTGCCCTTACAAGTATATGATCACAAAGAAGCACAGAGTAAGGGAGGGAAGCAACACACACAAATCCACAGCGAAACGCGCACACACACGGCTAAGAATCGAGCTCACAAGAGTATCACAAAGTTCTCACTAGAACGGAGCTCGAATCACTTAGAATGACAAACGAATGCGCAAAGACTGAGTGTGGATGATCAAGAATGCTCAAAGGTTGCTTGTGTGTCTCCTCCATGCGCCTAGGGGCTCCTTTTATAGCCCCAAGGCAGCTAGGAGCCGTTGAGAGCAAATCCGGAAGGCCATCCTTGCCTTCTGTCGTCGGGGGCACCGGACAGTCCGGTGCACACCGGACAGTGTCCGGTGCCCGATTTGTTTCCATATCTGGCGCTTCCGACCGTTGCCGACCGTTGGCAGATCTGGAGCCGTTGGCGCACCGGACATGTCCGGTGCACACCGGACAGTCCGGTGCCGTCTTCCGACCGTTGGCTCCGCCACGTGTCCCGCGCAGATTGCGCGGCCGACCGTTGGCCTGGCCGACCGTTGGCTCACCGGACAGTCCGGTGCACACCGGACAGTCCGGTGAATTATAGCCGTACGCCGTCGGCCAATTTCCCGAGAGCGGCCAGTTCGCTCCGAGCCAGCCTGGCGCACCGGACACTGTCCGGTGCACACCGAACAGTCCGGTGCTCCAGACCGAACTGAGTCTTGGCTGCACACAGCCAAGTCTTTGTCTCCTCTTTTCTTTTCTTCTACTTTCTGTTTCTAACACTTAGACAAGTATATTAGTATTCAAAACCAATGTACTAAGGCTTAGAAACATACCTTTATCTCACGATTTGCACCTTGTTCATCCATGGACACAAATTCACAATTAAGCACATGTGTTGGCACTCAATCACCAAAATACTTAGAAATGGCCCAAGGGCACATTTCCCTTTCAATCTCCCCCTTTTTGGTGATTAATGCCAACACAACATAAAGCAACTAGAACAAGTGCAAACTTACTTCAAATAAAACCTAAATTTATTTTGAATCAATTTTGGCATATATGGATCATCCTTTGCCACCACTTGGTTTGTTTTTGCAAATCAAACTCAAATCTCCATCTCTATGTCAAACACACATGTTGAAGCAAAAAGAGAATCATTTCAAGAGAGATTGATCAAAGATGTCAAAAACTCCCCCTTTTTCCCATAATTACTACTTCTCCCCACAAGAAGCCAAAAGAGACAATGAAAGAGTTTTGACAAACCAAAAACTCTACTCTACTATTTTCAAATTCCTCAAGTGGTAGCTGATCCATTTATTGCTTTGGCCTTTATTTTCTCCCCCTTTGGCATCAAGCACCAAAACGGGATCAATTTTGGCCCTGTTAACCCCATTGCCTCACAAAAATCTTCAATTAAGAGCAAATGGCAATAAGAGTTCATGAGATGAACTTGGAATAAGTTACCCCTCATCGGAGTGCAGTGGAAGTCTTTCATGGTCCAAGTCCACCTTTTCCCTTTCAATTCTCCTTTGAGACTAAATCAAACAATCACAAGCATATGGTTAGTCTCAAGGGATCAAGTTGTAACACATCTCCCCCTAAACATGTGCATCACTTTGCAACGGACTTGTGAGGTCCAGGGAGTGTTTGTACAACTTGAGCACCATAATAAGCAACAAAATGCAGAATGAACATGATCAAAGGCATAAATACATGTATGCTACAATTCAATCCAAGTTCCGCGAATCTAAGACATTTAGCTCACTACGCAGCCTGCAAAAGGTCTTCTCATCTAAAGGCTTGGTGAAGATATCGGCTAGCTGGTTTTCGGTGCTAACATAAAACACTTCGATATCTCCCTTTTGCTGGTGGTCTCTCAAAAAGTGATGCCGGATGTCAATGTGCTTTGTGCGGCTGTGCTCAACAGGATTTTCCGCTATTCGGATAGCACTCTCATTATCACATAGGAGTGGGACTTTGCTCAGATTGTAGCCAAAGTCCCTGAGGGTTTTCCTCATCCAAAGTAGCTGCGCACAACACTGTCCTGCGGCAACGTACTCGGCCTCAGCGGTGGATAGGGCAACGGACGTTTGTTTCTTAGAGTTCCATGACACCAGGGACCTTCCTAAGAATTGGCACGTCCCCGATGTACTCTTCCTATCGACCTTACATCCAGCATAGTCGGAATCTGAGTACCCAATCAAGTCAAAGTTAGACCCCTTTGGATACCAGATCCCGAAGCAAGGCGTAGCGACTAAATATCTAAGAATTCGCTTCACCGCCACCAAGTGACACTCCTTAGGATCGGATTGAAATCTAGCACACATGCATACGCTAAGCATAATATCCGGTCTACTAGCACATAAATAAAGTAAAGACCCTATCATTGACCGGTATGCTTTTTGATCAACGGACTTACCTCCTTTGTTGAGGTCGGTGTGTCCGTCGGTTCCCATCGGAGTCTTTGCGGGCTTGGCGTCCTTCATTCCAAACCTCTTTAGCAGATCTTGCGTGTACTTCGTTTGGGAGATGAAGGTGCCGTCCTTGAGTTGCTTCACTTGAAACCCAAGGAAGTAGTTCAACTCGCCCATCATCAACATCTCGAATTTCTGCGTCATCACCCTGCTAAACTCTTCACAAGACTTTTGATTAGTAGAACCAAATATTATGTCATCGACATAAATTTGGCATACGAACAAATCACCATCACATGTCTTTGTAAAAAGAGTTGGATCGGCTTTCCCAACCTTGAAAGCATTAGCAAGTAAGAAATCTCTAAGGCATTCATACCATGCTCTTGGGGCTTGTTTAAGTCCATAGAGCGCCTTAGAGAGCTTACACACGTGGTCGGGGTACCGCTCATCCTCGAAGCCAGGGGGTTGCTCTACGTACACCTCCTCCTTTATTGGCCCGTTGAGGAAAGCGCTCTTCACATCCATTTGGTACAACCTGAAAGAATGGTGAGCGGCATATGCTAGCAAGATACGAATGGACTCTAGCCTAGCCACAGGAGCAAAAGTCTCCTCAAAGTCCAAACCTGCGACTTGGGCATAACCTTTTGCCACAAGTCGAGCCTTGTTCCTTGTCACCACTCCGTGCTCGTCTTGTTTGTTGCGGAACACCCACTTGGTTCCCACAACATTTTGCTTGGGACAAGGCACCAGCGTCCAAACTTCATTGCGCTTGAAGTTGTTAAGTTCCTCCTGCATGGCCAACACCCAATCCGGATCTAGCAAGGCCTCCTCTACCCTGAAAGGCTCAATAGAGGAGACAAAAGAGTAATGTTCACAAAAATTAACTAGTCGAGACCGAGTAGTTACTCCCTTGCTAATGTCACCCAGAATTTGGTCGACGGGATGATCCCTTTGAATCATCGCTCGAACTTGGGTTGGAGGTGCCGGTTGCGCTTCTTCCTCCATCACATGATCATCTTGTGCTCCCCCTTGATCACACGCCTCCTTTTGATGAACCTGTTCATCGTCTTGAGTTGGGGGTTGCACCGACGTTGAGGAAGAAGGTTGATCACGTTCATCTTGTTCCTGTGGCCGAACGTCTCCAATCTCCATGGTTCGTATAGCGGCCGTTGGAACATCTTCTTCATCTACATCATCACAATCAACAACTTGCTCTCTTGGAGAGCCATTAGTCTCATCAAATACAACGTCGCTAGAGACTTCAACTAAACCCGACGATTTGTTGAAGACTCTATATGCCTTTGTATTTGAATCATAACCTAATAAAAACCCTTCTACAGCTTTGGGAGCAAACTTAGAATTTCTACCCTTCTTCACTAGAATGTAGCACTTGCTCCCAAATACACGAAAGTACGATACATTGGGTTTGTTACCGGTTAGTAGCTCATACGAAGTCTTCTTGAGGAGTCGATGAAGATAGACCCTGTTGATGGCGTGGCAAGCCGTGTTCACAGCTTCCGACCAAAAGCACTCGGGGGTCTTGAACTCTCCAAGCATCGTCCTCGCCATATCGAGTAGCGTCCTGTTCTTCCTCTCTACCACACCATTTTGTTGTGGTGTGTAGGGAGCGGAGAACTCGTGCTTGATCCCTTCCTCCTCAAGAAACTCCTCCACTTGAAGGTTCTTGAACTCGGACCCGTTGTCGCTCCTTATCTTCTTCACCTTGAGCTCAAACTCATTTTGAGCTCTCCTGAGGAAGCGCTTGAGGGTCCCTTGAGTTTCAGACTTATCCTGCAAAAAGAACACCCAAGTGAAGCGGGAAAAGTCATCAACAATAACTAGACCATACTTACTTCCTCCTATGCTCAGATAGGCGACGGGTCCGAAGAGGTCCATATGCAGCAGCTCCAGAGGTCTTGACGTGGTCATCACATTCTTGCTGTGATGCGCTCTTCCCACTTGTTTACCTGCTTGACAAGCTGCACAAGGTCTATCTTTTTCGAAATAAACATTTGTTAGACCTATCACGTGTTCTCCCTTTAGAAGCTTGTGGAGGTTCTTCATCCCCACATGTGCTAAGCGGCGATGCCACAGCCAGCCCATGCAAGTCTTAGCCATTAAGCATGCATCTAGACCGGCCTCTCCTTTTGCAAAATCTACTAAGTAAAGCTTGCCGTCTAGTACACCCTTGAAAGCTAGTGAACCATCACATCTTCTAAAGACAGACACATCTACATTAGTAAAAAGGCAATTGTATCCCATGTTGCATAGTTGACTAACAGATAGCAAATTGTAACCAAGAGACTCAACTAAAACACATTTGAAATTGAGTGCTCATTAGAAATTGCAATTTTACCTAACCCTTTTACCTTGCCTTGATTCCCATCACCGAATATAATTGAATCTTGGGAATCCTTATTTTTGACGTAGGAGGTGAACATCTTCTTCTCCCCCGTCATATGGTTTGTGCATCCGCTGTCGATAATCCAGTTTGAACCCCCGGATGCATAAACCTGCAAGGCAAATTTAGGCTTGGGTCTTAGGTACCCAACTCATGTTGGGTCCTGCAAGGTTAGCACAAATGTCCTTAGGGACCCAAATGCAAGTTTTATCTCCCTTACATCTTGCCCCTAACTTCCTAGCAATTACCTTCTTACCCTTTCTACAAATAGCAAAGGAAGTGTTTAAAGCACAATAAATTATAGAAGGTTCATTCACTACTTTCCTAGGAGCATGAATAACATTCTTTCTAGACATATGAGCAATATTTCTCCTAGGCATATGTACAACATTTCTCCTACACATATCTCTATCATGCTTATAAGAAGAACTAGAAGCAAACATGGCATGAGAATCATAAACATGTGAATCAAAATCATTACAAGCATTTCTAGCATGTCTCCTATCATGGTATAAGAAAGCATGGTTCTTTTTAGCACTACTAGCCATAGGGGCCTTCCCTTTCTCCTTGACGAAGATGGGAGCCTTATGGCTTGTTAAGTTCTTGGCCTCTCCCTTGAATCCAAGACCATCCTTAATTGAGGGATGTCTTCCAATTGTATAGGCATCCCTTGCAAATTTTAACTTATCAAATTCACTTTTGCTAGTCTTAAGTTGTGCATTAAGACTAGCCAATTCATCACTTAGTTTGGAAATTGAAACTAGGTGTTCACTACAGGCATTAACATCAAAATCCTTACACCTAGTGCAAATTGTAACATTTTCAACACAGGAATTTGATTTACTAGCTACTTCTAGTTTAGCACTTAACTCATTATTAACACTTCTTAAGCTAGCAATGGTTTCATGACAGGAAGATAATTCACTAGAAAGTACTTTATTTCTTTTAATTTCTAGAGCAAGAGAATTTTGTGCACTAACAAATTTATCATGCTCCTCATATAAAAGATCCTCTTGTTTTTCTAGTAATCTATTCTTATCATTCAAAGCATCAATCAACTCATTGATTTTATCTATCTTAGATCTATCTAAGCCCTTGAACAAGCATGAATAATCTATGTCATCATCATCACTAGTCTCACTATCACTAGAAGAAGCATAAGTGGAGTCTTGAGTACTCACCTTCTTCTCCCTTGCCATAAGGCATGTGAGACGCTCGTTGGGGAAGAGGGAAGACTTGTTGAAGGCAGTGGCAGCGAGTCCTTCATTGTCGGAGTCGGAGGAGGAGCAATCCGAGTCCCACTCCTTTCCTAGATGCGCCTCGCCTTTTGCCTTCTTGTATTGCTTCTTCTTCTCTCTTTTGTTCCCCTTTTCCTGGTCACTTTCATTATCGGGACAGTTAGCAATGAAATGACCAAGCTTACCGCATTTGAAGCATGAGCGCTTCCCCTTGGCTTTGGTCTTGCTTGGTTGTCCCTTGTGACCTTTAAGCACCGTCTTGAACCTTTTGATGATGAGAGCCATCTCTTCATCATTGAGTCCGGCTGCCTCAATCTGTGCCACCTTGCTAGGTAGCGCCTCCTTGCTTCGTGTTGCCTTGAGGGCAAGAGGTTGCGGCTCGTTGATCGGACCATTCAAGGCGTCGTCCACATACCTCGCCTCCTTGATCATCATTCGCCCGCTAACGAATTTCCCAAGAACTTCTTCGGGCGACATCTTGGTGTACCTGGGATTTTCACGTATATTGTTCACCAAATGAGGATCAAGAATGGTAAATGACCTGAGCATTAGGTGGACGACGTCGTGGTCCGTCCATCGTGTGCTTCCGTAGCTCCTTATCTTGTTGATAAGGGTCTTGAGCCGGTTGTATGTTTGCGTCGGCTCCTCGCCCCTTATCATTGCGAACCGTCCAAGCTCACCCTCCACCAACTCCATCTTGGTGAGCAAGGTGACGTCGTTCCCCTCATGAGAAATCTTGAGGGTGTCCCAGATTTGCTTGGCGTTATCCAAGCCGCTCACTTTATGATATTCATCCATGCACAAAGAAGCTAGAAGAACAGTAGTGGCTTGTGCATTTTTATGAATTTGTTCATTAATGAACATGGGACTATCCGAACTATCAAAGTGCATTCCACTCTCTACAATCTCCCATATACTAGGATGGAGAGAGAATAGGTGACTACGCATTTTGTGGCTCCAAAATCCGTAGTCCTCTCCATCAAAGTGTGGGGGCTTGCCGAGTGGAATGGAGAGCAAATGAGAATGTGAACTTTGCGGAATACGAGAGTAATCAAAAGAAAAGTTCGAATTAACCGGTTTCCTTCTCTCGTAGTCGTCGTCCTTTTGGGAAGAAGTAGACTCGTCGCTATCGTAGTAGACGATCTCCTTGATGCGCCTTGTCTTCTTCTTCTTCCCTTCCTTCCGTCTTTGGCCCGAGCCGGAGTCGGTAGGCTTGTCGTCCTTCGGCTCGTTGACGAAGGATTCCTTCTCTTTGTCGTTGATCACTATACCCTTCCCCTTAGGATCCATCTCTTCGGGCGGTTAGTCCCTTTGTGAAGAGAACGGCTCCGATACCAATTGAGAGCACCTAGAGGGGGGGGGGGTGAATAGGTGATCCTGTAAAAACTTCAAACTTAAGCCACAAAAACTTGTTAAGTGTTAGCACGATTATTGCCAAGTGGCTAAGGTGAAGTCTCAACAAAACACAATACCACAAGAGATCAAGCAGAGAGGTGACACAGTGGTTTATCCCGTGGTTCGGCCAAGCCAACGCTTGCCTACTCCACGTTGTGGCGTCCCAACGGACGAGGGTTGCAATCAACCCCTCTCAAGCGGTCCAAAGACCCACTTGAATACCACGGTGTTTTGTTTTGCCTTTCACTATCCCGTTTGCAAGGAATCTCCACAAATTGGAGTCTCTTGCCCTTACAAGTATATGATCACAAAGAAGCACAGAGTAAGGGAGGGAAGCAACACACACAAATCCACAGCGAAACGCGCACACACACGGCTAAGAATCGAGCTCACAAGAGTATCACAAAGTTCTCACTAGAACGGAGCTCGAATCACTTAGAATGACAAACGAATGCGCAAAGACTGAGTGTGGATGATCAAGAATGCTCAAAGGTTGCTTGTGTGTCTCCTCCATGCGCCTAGGGGCTCCTTTTATAGCCCCAAGGCAGCTAGGAGCCGTTGAGAGCAAATCCGGAAGGCCATCCTTGCCTTCTGTCGTCGGGGGCACCGGACAGTCCGGTGCACACCGGACAGTGTCCGGTGCCCGATTTGTTTCCATATCTGGCGCTTCCGACCGTTGCCGACCGTTGGCAGATCTGGAGCCGTTGGCGCACCGGACATGTCCGGTGCACACCGGACAGTCCGGTGCCGTCTTCCGACCGTTGGCTCCGCCACGTGTCCCGCGCAGATTGCGCGGCCGACCGTTGGCCCGGCCGACCGTTGGCTCACCGGACAGTCCGGTGCACACCGGACAGTCCGGTGAATTATAGCCGTACGCCGTCGGCCAATTTCCCGAGAGCGGCCAGTTCGCTCCGAGCCAGCCTGGCGCACCGGACACTGTCCGGTGCACACCGGACAGTCCGGTGCTCCAGACCGAACTGAGTCTTGGCTGCACACAGCCAAGTCTTTGTCTCCTCTTTTCTTTTCTTCTACTTTCTGTTTCTAACACTTAGACAAGTATATTAGTATTCAAAACCAATGTACTAAGGCTTAGAAACATACCTTTATCTCACGATTTGCACCTTGTTCATCCATGGACACAAATTCACAATTAAGCACATGTGTTGGCACTCAATCACCAAAATACTTAGAAATGGCCCAAGGGCATATTTCCCTTTCACATTGTCAACAAAAATTTTCCACCTTTTGGTAGATTTTGCAAACAATGTGTATATACGTTGGATAATACCAAAAAATATTAGCTTGCCTACAAGATTTAAAATATGACAAATAATATGTATCTTTTCCCAAATCATGGTATATTGTATCATGTAAATAAATTAATAATAGCTTACTTGCAAGATTTTCCCATATCACAAAGAGTAAAATTCAGACTATGACAGACATATGTCATGTATAGTGCTCTTGGATTAATTTGAAGCATGCGAGTCTGAACGCCTTGGTGTTTCCCCTTCATATTTGAACCATTATTATATCCTTGTCCCCTCACATCAGCAATATTCAAATCGAGAGAGGCCAATACACTCTTTAATTCATCAAAAAGACCAAATCCTGATGTGTCATCTACCTTCAATAACTCTAGGAAGAACTCCTCAACCCTTACAACATTCCCTGACATATTCACACACCGAATAATCATTGTCATTTGTTCTTCATGGCTCACATCTGGAGTACAATCACAAATCACAAAAAAATATTTGGCAGCCTTGATGACCTTTAATATAGTTTGTTTCACAGAATCTGCAAGAAGGGAAATAATCTCATTCTGAATTCTATGCCCAAAATAGTGATGATGAATCTCACAGTTTTCAATCTGCCTAATATGGTCTTGAATCATATGATCAAATTCACCCATCATTTCAATTGTGCCCAAAAAGTTACCAATGTTAGCTTGGTATAGTTTATCATTTGTCTCTAGAGTAGTAAGCATATGAAAAATGTCTAACAATGGAATCCTTAGGAAAAACCAGATCCAACTCTGTTATCGGGCCCTTTTCAATTAAGACATCCCTTTTGTTGTTGTCGAGATTATCCCATGTTCTGGGATCAAAGATAGATAAACCAGAAGCATCTTGTTCATCATCATTTCAATTTTCAAGATCAGATGAGGGATGTAAATTTTCTCTCATCATACTATCCTCAACCGCATCAATTGCTGCAATTAATTTTTCTTCCATTGAACCATCTTCATTAACCTCATCTTCTATATTTAAATTATGTCATGTTCCTGATCATGATCCTGTTGCCCATCATCATGAGCAGGATCAGATTCCCGCCCATCAACTTCGTTGACATCAACATTACTTGAAACGACAAAGAACTTATCTAAAGCACCCTTTTGTGATTCAACCAATTGATTTTCATGTTTTCTCTTTTTTCTTTTCTGATAACCTGACAATGATTACTTGGGCAACATCTAAGACCTAATCAGAAAAACATGTAATTAAAATTTTAAAGAATATGTATCATGTATGATCATGTGTACTGAAATTAATTTTAAAATATCTAAGACATTAAATAATAAGAAGCGGTGTAGGTTAGCACTTAGTAAGTAATGCACCAAATCAACTATTCACCTGGGCGATGCCGCGGTGGAAGACTCAAACTCGATGGTTGCAGGACGCCTGAGACGCTGACGCCTGACGAGTGACCAGTGATGAAGTCCAAAAGCCCGGCATCGGAAGTTGAACGCCTAGGCCTGGCGGGCGGCGGCTGGCGCCCTAGCAGCGTTCCGCGTTCGTCGTTCACCCCTGATCGCGTGTGCGGCATCTTCGCGTCTGGCGGTTTGGCCAATGACGTTATTCACGCGTCTGTTGGCTCTTGGGCTTCCGTGGGGCGTGGGCAAGCAGGCACCGACGTTCAGCAACCTTATCCCTATTCCCTACTATCCATTAGATCCTCTATATCTACAGTGGTACCAGATTTCACAATACATATATTTTTTTACCGGACGCTTGAAAAAACCTATGTTAGTTTTTGTATTCTTCTTAGCCATTTCCAGGAACAGGTGCATTGTGGAGTTGTTGTTGCCTCTCGCCCACCTAGCACCGCTTCTTGATCTCGAACTGGACACAAGATAGCGATGCAGCAGAAACACCACATGCAGCATGGCGGCCTCTGCACCGTCCAGAACAAGCCCCGCGACCGTGCCGCTGGCTCCGCGCGTTGTTGTCTGTGTCTGCTACCGGGGACGTCTCATATACCATTTTCCTCAAAACCCATACCCAAATCACCGAAACGCCTTCTCCTCTGGTTCGTCTCACAGAATCCATGTAGTTCCTCGCCGCAACACAGGTGCTTCTCCTATCCCCGAGGTTGGTCCTCCCTCCTCCGTCCGGGCGTGAGCTAGTGCAAGCAGACAACAACAGACTCGCAAGATGGCTGCCAGGATGCGAGGTAGCGAGGTGCCGAGTGACGCCGCCCACGCGGACCGAGACGATGGCGTGGTCGTGGTCCTCCACGCTGCCTCATTGTTCGAGCTTCGCTCCCCACGACCGGCCATGCCACTGCTGCGTGTTGTAGGGCTACTCCCACAGCCACAGTGACGAGCAACGAGATAGCGGATGAACAACGGTTCTCTAGCTTTAGCGTCTCCTTGGTAGCCGATATAATTTAGCGTTCCTTTTATCGGGTATTGTTGGGCTGCTAGAACTAGAAGAGATCAACATCCGTTATATCTACCGGACATGATGTTTTAGCGGTCCTTGTTGGAGACAGCCTAAGCCGTTAGGCGGCGTTGTTTAATAGGGCGGTGGTTGAGGCTATGCGCAGCGGGCGACGCTTGCGTGCCTCTCCGCTATCACTGTAGTGCATTTGGCGGCTGCAGTGCTACACTTCAGCACGCAGCGGTCAGCTCTACGAGGTCCTCTACGGAGAGGATCGCTTCTCTCTCACTCTAGATCGAGCGGTTCACTGTAGCGCCCTCTAAACTCGATTTTTGTGCTCGTCAGAATTTAGAAGTGGAGAAAAAATGGTAATGAAAAATGAATATGGTTAGAAAATAATATTTTATGGTTGTAGTGGGGTATAGGGAGATAAAATAGAGGGAACCGCTGCGGGAGATGAAAAAGTAGGAGATGAAATATTGATGATGTGATGCAAAAAAGTGATATAGGGGAAGAAATTTAGGGAAAATCGCTGCAGATAGCCTGAGCATAACATAGTACTACCAGTGTAGTATAGCATATTTCAACGTATAGTAGGTTGGTACTTGATACCATGGTTGGTCGAGGGAACCATATTCAGGAACCGGGCGGCGTGACTGCTTTTGGTGCATGCACCTCGGCGAGGCGTCCGGGGCGCGCCCAATTGGCCGGCCCGGCCCCGGAAAAGGACGCGACCTGCTCGCTGCCCTCGACCGTGGCAGGAGGCGATTCTCCTTTCCACGTCGAAGCTGGAAGCGGAGTTGGTGCGCGCCCGCATCGATCGCATGATTGCTGATTAGTGATTACTAGGTGCCCCCAGCGACGATGCCTGCCGTCGAAGGGACGCCCGGATGAAACAGGGGCACCGGCCGCAGAAAACCGCGCGCCGAGAAAGCGGCGGAACCAGCTGCATTGGGCTTGGGCCGTGTATTAACCAACCAACCAATTTGTTACTAGTACTTTTATAAAGGTAGATAGAATAGAATACTACTAGTACTAGGTTTTTATAAAGGTAGAACAAATCGAAAGGAATATAATACAGGTGAAGGCTCTAGCTTGTTTTCTTCTGGATTGATGAATCGTCGATCTCGCACGAGCGAGAGGCGGTTACCAGTGTGGCAGTGGGCGGCGCTCATGCAAGTTGCCAAGGCAGATTTTTCGGCAGCTGAGATTTTGGTTGTGACGCCCTTTTACCAACTCGGAGAGGCAGGTTCGCTCAGGCTATCCGCAACCGTTCCCCCTAAATTTTTCCCCCTATATCACTTTTTTGGGTCACATCATCAACATTTCACCCCCTATTTTTTCATCTCCCGCAGCGGTTCCCTCTAAATACTCCCCCTATATCCCACTACACTATAAAATATCATTTTTTATACATACTTTTCATCTACTATAAATTTTTTATCTACTAACAATTGAAAGCGGGCCCACGTAAACAGTGTTTAGAGGGAGAGAGAGGCATACGCCAGAACGAGGGGGAGAGAGAGCCTTACCTCCGCGTAGAGTGCTCGCTAGGGAGAGCCGCTGCAGCACTAGCGGCTGCCCTGTAGCCGCCATGCAGGTACAGTCGAAGGGGAGAGGGCGTTCCGCGGCATCCGTTGCGGACAGCCTCAGTCAGCCACTACTATAGCTAGCAGTAGCAGATGCATGCTCAGCCGCAGGCTTTACAGCTACTACACTAGCTTGGTGAAGGCTCTAGCTTGGTTTGATGAAGCAAAGGTTTATTTTACCTAGTTTCCACAAGCTAAGCTGTACCTTCTCTTGTAGCATTCTTGTAGCATTCTTATTGCTTTGTTTATGAGGATTTTGTTTGTGAAGTGCCAAAGTAAAGCAGTTTAAATAGGCGAGCGTGCTGTGCCTGTGCGAGTAGGCGAACAGACGCCCACTCCCACACAATGCAAAAACGAAAAAAATAGGTGCTACAGCCAAATAGCCGAGCGTGCCATGCAAAAACAAAAAATATAAACACCGCTCGGAGGGACACGCACCATACAACGAGCGCGCCAGGCAAAGCAACGAGCGCGCCATGCCATGCAAAAACAAAAAAAAATGAGTGTAACTGATGTAAAAAATTAGGCACCAAGAACCAAAACCAGAACGTACGTCTCACGGAGTAGCGCCAATAGCCAGTTGTGACGTTTAGGAGAGTTTTGTAGTGGTGATATTGGACTGTATTTAATATGTGTAGGACTGGAAACTACAGAGCTCATTACTCACTCCTTAGTATATGTACTGATGTCTAAAACGGAAATAATTTTTAACCCGCAGGGAGTCATTTTCTAGGACATTTGGTGGCCGTCCACAATTACAATTTATTTCCAGGATTAGCTTATGATTGAAAAGGAAATAGGTCTAAAAACCATTTCCACACTTGTTTTTGGTGATTGACGACCATCACAACTAATTGAGACTAACTAGTTTGCTAAGTTATTATTTCAGCTCAGAAAATTTCTTCAAGAAGATCAACTGTCAAAAACAGCGCATCGCGGACCGTCCGAGGCTCTAGTGCGGACTGTTCGAGATAACATAGATTATATCAGACAAGAGTTGAAAGATAAGTGAATATTGTCTGGCACTAAGTGCGGACCGTCCGGACTCATGTGTGAACCGTTCGACCGTTGAAGAACAATCCAACCCCAAAGTGTTGGATTCAGTAAAATGAATTATAACGTCCACGTGGACGATCCGGAGGCACGACCGGACTGTCCACATCAGGCCTTATGTGACATCTCACGATGCATTTAATGCAATTATAATCGTTGATATAACCATTATAACTATCCATTGTGATTCAGCCGTTGATCTTTGTAGGGGTGAACCGTCTGGACCAGGACCACAAACTTTCCACACATGACATAAATGTGGCATCGACTAGGAGGTGGTTGGTGGCTATAAATACAACCCAACCACCCCTATAATTGTACCCAAGCATTCCAACTCCCACATTTATTGCAAAGAGTAAGACTTCACTCCATCCACACTCAAAGCATAAAAGTCTTCTTCAAGTGCAACACTTGTGCTTGAAGATCAATTGCTCTTTTGGCTTGGTGTTTTTCGTGATTTCTTCCTCTCACTTCTAATTCTCACTCGCTTATAAAGCTAGCAAGAGACACCTAAGTGTGTGGTGATCTCTGTGACCCTCAAGATTAAGAAAAAGCACTTATTTAGTCTTAGTGGCCGTTTTAGAGAGGGAAAGGGTTGAAATAGACCCGTCATATGTGGACTCCTCAACAGGGGTAGGTTCTTTGGAACCAAACCTCAGAAAAAACAAGTCGCACGTGTCTTTGTGTTAATCTTGCCTTGCGATTTGATTCTTCCTCACCCTTGTCTCTAGTTCTCTTGCTTGCAGTCAATTTGAGTTTGTTTCCAAAGTTATCCGCATTAATTGAACAACTCTTAGCAAGAAGAACTACTCTTCCGCGCTCCAATTCTTTCCATACTCGTTCTAACGCTAACCCAGAGTGAAGTTTTGGTGTAAATTTTAGGTTTTGCCTATTGAACCCCCTCTAGTCGACTTTCAATGATTCTACGGTAATTGAGTTCATTAATTTGTCATTACATTGTTTAATATAAAATATATTGTAATGTCTATATGTTTTTATTTTGTATATAATTGTTTTTTAATTGGCATTCTTTTTGTAAATATTTTGAAATGGTCATTCCATGTATCGTAATAGCTATCATTTCAAGCTCCAATTTCGTGATTAAGCAAGAACCATAAAAGACTAAATTATCCAAAATTTGCATATCACTAACTTGGCGCCTTAGTAATGATCTAGATGAAACAAATCAATAGTAGCAAATGAAATTAACAAATCAATCTATAATCAAAAGCTAGATCTGTAAATAATGAGCAAAGGAGGAACAAGATTACCACACTAAGGATATTTCGAGCAGATCGTGCATATGGTCGCGTAACACTGTTTTGCACTATAGACTTTGTTGTTCACAGAGTAAAGTTTGAAATAGGAGATGGGACGAGAGATAGGCAGGGTAGGCTACTAGAGACAACTGTCACACCCGGTTTTAGAAGGCAAACCGAATGCGAACCATGTACGTGCCAGGATCAGCAATTCACGTACACAGCAGTTACATAACATGGACATCATCACACAGTGCTCGAATAGTATTAAAAAGGGAAATAATAGTCAATTACATCATATGTCTGAGACATCCACATAGTCTTTACAATAATCAAAGTGCGGAAAAGAAACGTAGATAAACGCGGCCATCACAGGCAGCCGACTGGGGGTTGCCGCTAACCCACGCCTAGAACCCGTCGTAGTCTTGGAAATCTTGGAAATCTCCTTCCACGGCTTCATCTTCTCCTGAGCAGTGGTTGCAATGCTGACAACCTGGGGATGGGGGGGGGTTTGGTGTGTAGAGCAAGGGTGAGTACACATCAACATACTCAGCAAGTATCCTGTTTGGCTGTAGTGGACTAGCTTTATATGGGGATAAGTCAAGCAGTTGCTTTTAGTTGGTCAGATTATTATTTACTAGTAGAAAGCCAGGTTTTAACATTAACCCAAGTTATTAGCCCGATGTACCCTTTCCAAACGGAAAGAATACCACTTACCAGTACCATAGTCATAACCAGAACCATCGATCTCATTGCCACCTGTAAACCAAAATGTCTCTGATCAAGTACCACTAATCACTGGAGCTCCCTTGGCCGCTCATAACCACGAGCACGGCTGATATATCAGTTTTCAAACACTCTGCAGAGGTTGTGCACTTTACCCACAAGCTATGATTCCCTTTCTGCCCGGAGATCATGACTCTCCATTGGTCACTACCAAGGTGACCCAGCAGGGCATCACTACGTAGCCTTTACAAAGATTCCCCGGGGCTGTAGCCGCCCGTTAGGTTTCCTAAATGTACCGCACTCCTCCCCAAGGGACAAATCAACCTTGGCAGAGCGAGCCGCATACACCGAGCCCCATTGACGGCACAACGGCTAAGCGAACTACACCCCGGTTCCTCTAATTATTCAGCTAAGGGTGTCCCACTCCACCCTCATGGTTGTACTGTTTTCCCGGGCGGTCATCCAACGAACAGGTCCTTACGGAGAGGCACTCGAGAAACCGCTCGAGCCCCCTTGAAGACCACAAGTATAACATCATAATAAAAGAGGGGAAAACAGCGTATCATTGATAATTCTCATCATGTTCATTGATTAGAGTTGAGCAATAGCATAAGTCTAAGCAATAATAATCCAACCCAAATAGGTAAACAAGGACATGGATAACAAAAGCTAGTCAATCCTTAGGTATAAATGTGTAATGCGGGAGGTGAATTAAAGAATGAATAGGACAAAGATAGGTCAAGAGACACTTGCCTCCACCAACCGACTGCTGCTCAGGGACTTCTCCTGCGAGTCCTTCGGGCTCCTCAACCGGATCGTTCTCTATGCGAGCGCAAACATACATACATCTATCCATTCAAATTAGGAAACAAACAGTACACCATACAAGAGAACAAATAGATTAAATACGCATCGAGTATAACATACAATATGGCATTTGCCATGGCTAGGAAAAAAAGAAGAAGGAAGGTCTCGCAGTGGTTAAAGCTGTACTCGAGGCGTATTACGGGTAGACTAATAACTAGACGTTACGTGTTCTAGTTCCACTTAACTCCAATAATAAGGATTAGCTACATGCACTACTAGAAACATGACCACTTTTAGTAGATTAATATTAAATGAGATAGACGATTAGCTATATAAATTAACTAACGTAACCAATTTCTAAATTGAGTTTCCTATTTTATTAACATGAACAATCGTAATTAGCGCGCATAAAATATGGGGGGGTAGACGGACACGTCTAGGGGTAGACGAAGGCACGGCGAGTCGTGTCAAGGCACTGCGCACTACGCGAGCGCGTGCGCAAGGCCGCACGCATGCGCGGCGAACTAGCCGTGCGCACGTCGAGGCCGCGCGCCATAGGCACGCTGGGCAGAGCTCGAGGCCGCGCTGGGGCCGTCACGACGCGAGCAAGGCACGCCGGGGCGGGCGGGCGAGCACGGCGCACGGGTGGGGGCACGGCCGGGGCGGCACGGCCGGGCGCGGGGGCCGGGCACGGGGCGGCGCGGCCGGGGCCGAGGCGGGGCCGGGCGGCGCGCATGGGGCGAGGGCGACCGGGGCCGGGGTGGCAGCGCCATGGCCGGAGCCGAGGCGGGCGCGGCGGGGGCGGGGTGGCCGAGGTCGGGGACGGGGCGGCCGAGGGCGAGGCGGGGGCGGCCGAGCCGGGGTCGAGCGAGGTCGGGACGGGGCGGCGCGAGGGCAGGGGCGAGCTCGCCGGGGCGGCTGAGCGCGGGGTAGGGGCGGGCTTGCCGGGGCGGCCGAGCGCGGGGCGAGGGCGGGCTCGCCGGGGCGGCCGAGCGGCTCGCCGGGGAGCCGGGCGGGCGGGTCGCCGAGGCGGGGCGCGGCCGGGGGCCGGCGAGGCGGGGCCGAGGTGGGGCGCGGCGAGCGCGGCGCGGCCGCGGGGGGAAGCGCCGGCGAGAGGGGGAAGGAGGAGGGAGGGGAGGGAGAAGAGGGGAGGGGGAGGGAGGGCCTCACCGCGGGCGAGGAGGGCGGCAGCGGCGGCGCAGGCGCAGGGAGAGGGCGACAGCAGTTAGGGTAGGGGAGAGGGAGAGAGGGAGGGAGAATGACGGGCGGGGCCCATGGGGAGGGGAATTTTTGGGGGGAGGGGGAGGGGAGGGGCGGCTGGGCCGCTTGGGCCCAAAGCGGGTGGGGGGGAGGTGAGGCCGGCTGGGTCGCCGCGGGGCCCACGCGGGAAGGGGGGAGAGAGGGGAGGGGGCGCGGCTGGGACGGCCGGCTGGGCCGCGCGCGCCAAGGGGGGCGGCTAGGCCAAAAGGGGGAGGAGAGGGAGGAGAGAGAAAAGAAAAGATTTTCCTTTTTTGATATCTATCTTCTATATGAATGCCTTCACACTTTCAAGCAACCAAAAAAATGCATGGTTCGGCATGATGCAGCAAATTAAAGAAATTAACTCTAGGGTTTACTATTATCACATAACTTAAAGTTTTGAAGACGGGTGAGGTTTTAGCGAAAAGAAATGGGAAAGAGAGGTAACACCCGAATTTGGAGAGTGAAGAAAAGAAAAAAAATCAACTCCAAAAAATTCGGGGTGTTACAAACCTATCCCCCTTAAAAGAATCTCGCCCTCGAGATTCAGGGTTGGCTAGCAAAGAGCTCAGGGTATTTGGCCATCAGATCGTCTTCACGCTCCCAGGTTGCTTCTTCCTCTGAATGATGATTCCACCTGACTTTGCACATTCTGATGGTCTTCCTTCGGGTGACTCTGTCTGCGGTCTCAAGGATCTGCGCTGGCTTCTCTGTGTAGGTCAAGTCCTCCTGGACCTCAAGACCTTCAACTGGCAACTGCTCCTCTGGCACATGCAAGCACTTCTTCAACTGAGACACATGAAAGACATCATGCACCGCAGACAAATTCTCTGGCAGGCTGAGCTGATAAGCCACTTCTCCACGCTTTGTGAGAATTTGATACGGACCAATGTAGCGGGGTGCTAGCTTGCCTTTGACTCCGAACCTTCTGACTCCTCTGATCGGTGACACTTTCAGATAGACGAAGTCTCCGACTTCGAAACTCAGCTCTCTTCTTCTTGTGTCTGCATAGCTTCGCTGCCTTGATTGCGCTATCTTTAGATTCTCTCGAACCATCTTGATGTTCTCTTCGGCTTCAAGAAAAATGTCTGGCCCGAACACCTGCTTTTCCCCAGGCTGATCCCATTGCAACGGAGTTCTACAACTCCTTCCATAGAGCGCTTGAAATGGTGACATCTTCAAACTGGCCTGGTAACTGTTGTTATAGGAAAACTCTGCATAAGGCAATCTCTTGTCCCACCCGGACTGATCTTGCAACGCACAGGCTCTCAACATGTCTTCGAGGATTCGATTGGTTCTTTCAGTCTGACCATCTGTCTGCGGATGATAGGCTAAACTGAAATTCAGATGTGTGCCCAAGGCTTCATGCAACTGCTGCCAGAAATGAGAGGTGAACTGCGTTCCTCTGTCTGACACTATCTTCTTTGGCACACCATGAAGACAAACAATCCGAGACATGTACAACTCTGCCAATACTGCACTGCTGTAGTTGATCTTGACAGGTATGAAGTGGGCTGACTTGGTCAAACGGTCCACTACTACCCAGATAGAATCGTAGCCGGCTCGAGTACGAGGCAATCCGACTATGAAATCCTGAAAGTAGCCTAGAGGGGGGGTGAATAGGCTACACCTGAAAATTTTCACTAAAACTTCGAAATATTGTTAAATCAAAGTTGCACAGGTGCAAACCGGTTCAGTCGATTTTAATCACAACTGAACAAGTTTGAACCCGCTCAACTTAAATTAGATAATCTATTCAACAAGTGCGAAGTAGTGAATAATGCAACTGAAGATTTGCTCTACACAAAAACTACTTAAATGAATAATATGAGCCAACCACTGAATATAAAGCACTTGACAAGAACACACAAGAACACGCGATATAACCCGAGGTTTGGCAACCACCACAAAGGTGTCCTACTCCTCGTTGAGGAACCCACAAAGGGCCGGGTCTTTTCCAACCCTAATCCTCCACAAGCCGACCACAAAGGTCAAGGCAATCTCTTCTCAAATGTGCTCAAGGAGCGGGTGATACAAACTTCTTGGGGTCGTCCACAAATTTGGAGACTCCCAAGCAACCTCTAACCGTCAAGGAACACAAGGTTCCAAGAGTAACAAATCCGCACACGGTTAAGTTTGCAACGAGCTCAAGAACAAGAGAATGGGAGAATCGAGATGAAAATGACAGCGAGTTCGATCGAGTTCACCTCACACCAAGGATCCTTCAAATGATTGAAGGTGATGCGATTGCGGGTGTGAGAGGTGAAATGAATGCTCTTGTTTGAAGGTTGGTCAGCTCAGAATTCGTGAGAGAGGCGAAGTAAATGAGAGAGAGAGTGTGAGGGGGTATATAAAGGATCCCCCAAAAGCTGGCAGCCGTTGGGAGAAAGGGGGCAAAAACCGGTTGAACCGGTTTCTAAACCGGTTGAACCGGTTTCTACCAGGGAGAAACCGGTCCACTGAGCTACTCAGCCGGACACTCGACCGGTTTCAAAACCGGCTGAGTAGGGACAAAAATAGGCTCAACCGAATTTCAAAATAAATCTGCTGCGACTTTTTCTGACAGCTCTGACTGTCAGATAGGTCAGAGCAGTGGTGGCAGGTGAACAGTACCGAAACCGGTTGAACCGGTTTCAGGACCGGTTGAACCGGTTTCAGGGGGCTGAAACCAAACTTTGAGAATTTTGAAGGGAACAAAAGGGGAGACTTTGTGGGAAGTAAAATTTGTTTTTCTCAAGAGCATTCATGATCAAGGAAAATGATCTCCAAGGAGTTTTTCAAATCATTTTGAACTTGGCTCGTTTCAACTTACTTAACCGTCGCGGATCCCTCTTAATTGTACGGTGATTCCTATGACTCAAAAGTTATAAATTTTGCACCGCCGTTGTTTCTTGGCACTTTGAGCACGCCATTTGATGTGGAATTTTAAATCCGCTGTGCTTTTTATCTTTATGCTCGTAAGATCTGTGCTTCTCCTGTCTGTAGAAATACTGTGTACATACTAGGAGCAAACTTGTTAGATTCTTAGTTTGTTTTGTCATTAATCACCAAAACCCTCAATTAGGGTCGATTGCACTTACAATCTCCCCCTTTTTGGTGATTGATGCCAAAACAAACTATAATGGAAATAAGAATTAAAAGTTAAAAGTACTTGCAATATAAAACCTTTTGTGTATGTGTAGCTCCCCCTAAATATGTGCATGAGTTTTGCGATATTAACATTGACTTGATATGTCAATTTGCAACATATTTAGAGAGAGAATAGTCAACACTATACACAACAAAGATGAGGTACGAAGCATAAATGAATAAAAAGTACAAGCACATTCAAGCTCATTATTGCATAGCATATGATATGAAAAGAAAAGTTCTACAGCTATTACAATAATGAGAGCTTGTCTCATCACATCATAAAGGTGTTTATGGCATTCAAGCCATGGAGTTTATGGCATTCAAGCCATGCATGCATCACATAGTTATTATAGACCAAGAGTTCATTACAAAAATAGGGGTACTGCATAATAAACTTTCTCCCCCTTTTTGGCATAAGAACCAAAAAGAGAGAGAATCGCCGAACGAACTGATCACCAGTGAGGAGGAGGATGATGAGGACCGAAGAAATGGTGCGCCAGGTCAGCGGCAAAGTGTTCCTCTCCAGACTGGGCCGGAGGAGGAGCACTGCCCGAAGGGTCCTGGGGCGGAGGATAAGAGGACGATTGTCCCGGATCCCCATGATACGAGGGCGGGACAAACTGCTCTGGATCATCAACATAAGTCTCTTCTTCTTCGATGTCATCAGCTGTAGAGAAAGGTACCCCATACGCCTGCTGGTACCACTCATTGATATCTGGAGGAGTAGGGTGGAGAGGTACATCAGGAGAGCGGGGAGCGAAGGGAGTACCCAAAGCAGAAGCTTGACGACGCAGGTTGTCGTCGGTCTCCCTCTGACGGCGAGCCACCTCATGGACGTCTGCAGCTATATTGCGGCACATGGAGAAGAAGGTCGCAATCCCGTGGGCCAAACGGGCACCCATCCCACGACCACGTCCTCGACCACGACCACGACCACGTGGTGTGGGAGATCCACGGCCAGGGGAAGAGCGCGAGGCACCAGCAGCAGCAGCAGCAGCAGCAGACGGACCCGCAGAGGCATGTCCACGAGAACTGGAGGGGGCTTTCCGGAGGCGCCCAGCTGGATTGTTGGGATCAATCCAGAAAGGGGTGTAGGACTGATGTCGGGTACCCTTGTCAAAACTGAACTGGGTCACGACCTCAATCATCTTCATAATGAATGGAGCATGCAGACACCCCTTCAAAGGAAAGCAGGCAGCATGAATAATTTCCTGCCAAATCATGTCAAAGACATTAATCCTTTCTGAGCTGTTGGGCTTCATAAAAGAGAGCAGGACCTTGCTCTCCCCAAGGATGTTCATCTGATTTCCCCCTTTAGGAATGAGGGTCATCCTGCACAGGGAGTTGATATAACGATAATACTTATGAACGTTGGTTGACTCCCAATACTTGCCAGACTCAGACAGATGAAGATCCTTGGCTTCTTCTCTTGTGGGCTGCCGGAAATCATGAATTTTGATCTTGTCTCCAGATATATCCTCGTCAGAAAATCCAAGAATGTGAGCAAATCGACGATAGCTCACCTTGTACCAACTACCTTCAATGAAAAAGTTCAGATAGGGGTAGTTGTAGTGACTCTCCTCATCATCAAGCTTTATCCAGAGAGTAGAATAAAATTGAGCAATGACTTCATCATTCCAGTCATACTGAAATGTCATGATATCCTTCATTTGTTTCCTTTCACAGGCCCTCAGTGCCTGTGACATCTCTGGATCACCAATAGCTTCACAACCTTCCCAGTTAATAAATCGTTGATGCAGGATTGGTTGATGCTTCTTGGGAAGAATGACTGAGTTATAGAAATCCACATGGTGAAGAGTCCAAAATCGATTTCCATCGATCCTGGCATCGCGAATACGCAATACAGGATTTTGGAAACGAAGATCCTGGAGAAGTGCAGAGCCTCCACTGGCAGTGAAGTCAGTGACTGGCTCATTGCCAGCACGCCGAGCTTCAGCACGGTGGAGGACCAAACCGCGAATCACCGGAGCATGGGCCGGGGGAAGATCAACATCATCGTCCTTCCCCCCATCATCATCACTTGCAGGCTCCCATGCCTGCGGATTCGCCGCAGGTCGAGACCGCCCGGAAGGATTCCGAGACGTCCGACCGCGAGCATGTTGAGACCCGGAGGCCTCAGCACCCGGCATGACATTGCCGCTTCCGCGCCCTCGCTTGGATCGAGAGCGAGGAGGAGAATCTTCACGGATTTCCTGGTCGTCCGAAGAGTCAGACTCGACCACCGATGGGTTCCTTCTTCGCACCATTCTAATAAATAAGAAATAGAACCTATGATGAGCAAGGATCAAACATGTTGGAGAAGAACCGCATAAGACATTGAGCATGCACTTCAACCGTTCATATGAGCGGTTCAACTACAATGAACAACATCAAATCGCTAATCTCTAACAGTGTTTGTGATAAGATAAGGATAATCTAAGTGTTGCAAACACTTAAACTAAAATGTACCCAACGAATGATACATAAGATAATCAAGAACGCGTAGGATCGAGTACAAGAAAATAACAAAGGGCAATACCTCGATCCGAAGATTTGGGTCAAGAACTCCCAATGAGATGGAGGAAGATGGAGGAAACACGCCAAGAAGAACGGATCTCCAACCACTCTTCCAAACAAGTGAGGGCACGAGAGAGTGAGAAGGTGTGAGTGAGAAATGAGGGTCGGCGGCGGCTGGAAAAATAAGAGACTGAGAAGGGAAGAGGAGAGAGGGAGAGACATAAAAGGGAGAGGAGTCGGCCGCCAAAAAGTCGAAAACCGGTTCAACCGGTTTCAAAACCGGTTCAACCGGTTTCGAGTCAAACTGCGCAGTAAAAGCGCGCAGAAAACCGTGTTGACTGCGCGAAAATCCTGGCAGTCTGACAGCACAGACTGCAAAACTGACAGCGCAGACTGCGCAGCTGTCAGCGCAGACTGCGCGCAGACTGACGGCGCGACGGCCGAAACCGGTTCAACCGGTTTTTATACCGGTTCAACCGGTTTCCACCAGGGAGAAACCGGTTGAGTGGCCTACTCAGCCGGTTTACTTAACCAGTTTCCAGATATTGCCCGTAAGGGCTGTAATACCACTTAGCAAATATGACATGAGATATTTTAAAGATAAAAAATGATATTTCTCATTTCATATTGCTCAAACAATCAATTTTCAATCATCAAATTTGATCAAAATTTTAGTTGTTAAGTCATGTTTCGAGAATCTAAGATATTTAGCTCACTCCTGAGAAAACAAAACCTAGTCTCATCAAGGGGTTTTGTGAAGATATCGGCTAGTTGATTTTCGGTGCTCACATGAAATAGTTCGATATCTCCTTTGGCTTCGTGGTCTCTCAAGAAATGGTGTCGGATGTCAATATGTTTAGTTCTAGAGTGTTGCACAGGGTTGTTTGCAAGTTTTATGGCACTCTTATTGTCACACAAAAGTGGAATTTTGTTAAACTCACAACCAAAGTCTCTAAGGGTTTGCTTCATCCATAACAACTGTGCACAACATGCCCCAGCTGCTATGTACTCAGCTTCTGCAGTGGAAAGTGCAACACAATTTTGTTTCTTGGAACTCCATGACACTAAGGACCGCCCAAGGAATTGGCAAGTCCCAGTAGTGCTTTTTCGATCTACTTTGCAACCAGCATAATCTGAATCAGAATAGCCAAGCAAATCGAAAAGGGAGCCTTTAGGATACCATAAGCCTAGGTTTTGGGTGTGGACTAAGTATCTTAGAATTCTCTTAACGGCTACAAGATGACAGTCTTTAGGATTTGCTTGAAAACGTGCACACATGCAAACACTCAACATTATATCAGGTCTAGATGCACATAAGTAAAGCAGTGATCCTATCATTGATCTATATAATTTTTGATCTACAGGTTTACCTTCCTCATTTAGGTCAAGATGTCCATTTGATGACATTGGAGTCTTGGCGTGCTTTGCTTTTTCCATGCCAAACTTCTTGAGCATATCTTGAGTATATTTAGTTTGGCATAGAAAAGTACCTTCCTTGAGTTGTTTGACTTGAAATCCCAGGAAGTATTTAAGCTCGCCCATCATAGACATCTCAAACCTGTTTGTCATCACTTTGCTAAACTCTTTACAAAAATTTTCATTAGTACTACCAAATATAATGTCATCAACATATATTTGGCACACAAATAATTCATTATCAACTTTTCGAGTAAATAAAGTAGAGTCAGCTTTTCCTATAGTAAACCCATTTTTAATTAAAAAATCTTTAAGACAGTCATACCAGGCTCTAGGGGCTTGCTTAAGCCCGTAGAGTGCCTTGTGAAGAAGATAAACATGATTTGGCTTCTTTGGGTCTTCAAAGCCCGGTGGTTGCTCCACATATACTCTTTCTTGTAGTGGTCCATTTAGAAAAGCGCTCTTGACATCCATTTGGTATAGCTTGAAATCATGGTTAGTAGCATAGGCAATTAATATTCTAATTGATTCTAACCTTGCTACCGGCGCATATGTTTCACCAAAGTCAAGACCTTCCACTTGAGTATATCCTTGGGCAACCAACCGTGCCTTGTTCCTTGTGACCACCCCATGTTCATCTTGCTTGTTCCTAAAGACCCATTTAGTCCCAATCACATTTTGTTTGGGTCTTTGGACTAAGGACCAGACTTCATTCCGAGTGAAGTTGTTTAATTCCTCTTGCATGGCCATTATCCAATCCGGATCACCCAATGCTTCTTCAACCCTAAGTGGCTCAAGAGAGGAAACAAACGAGTAAAATTCACAAAAATTAGCTAAACGAGATCGAGTTGTTACCCCTCTCCTGATGCTACCCAGGATGTTGTCCACTGGATGGTCCCTTTGAATTGTTTGATGGACTCTTGGATGAGGAACTGATGAATGTCTTTGTATTTGCTCCTCCTCATCAATTGCTTGATCAAGAGGCACTTCACCATCAATGCTTTCATGTTCATTTTCTACCACTGTTGGCATTCTTTGATGATTTTCTTCATGGCTTGGATGACTTGAGGTTGATGGGTTTGCTTGGGTGGACATTTTGTCACTTACCACCCTTGCACCCACATCAACTATCTCATTGGTCATCCATAAGGTTCCTTCTTCATCATCCCTTTCTTGAGGTCTCACCTCACCTATTGCAAGTTTCTTAATAGCCTCACAAGGTAGTTCTCCATTTCCTGCAGTGTCATTAGAAACATGCCCTTGCGAGCCATTAGACTCATCAAATGTCACGTCTATCGCTATTTCAACAAGACCGGTGGTATTGTTGAAAACACGATATCCATGCGCATTTGATGCATAACCAAGCAAGAAGCCCTCGTCCACTCTAGGAGCAAACTTTGAGCTCTTGACTTTCTTGTTAAGAATAAAACATTTACAACCAAAAACTCTAAAATAATCAACTTTGGGTTTGTTACCAGTGAGAAGCTCATAAGCAGTCTTTTTGTAGATCTTATGAAGATAAAGACGGTTGATTGCATGACAGGCGGTGTTGACCGCCTCTGCCCAGAAGTTGTCAGGTGTCTTGTATTCATCCAACATGGTTCTTGCAGCTTCAATTAGGGTTCGGTTCTTTCTTTCCACAACACCGTTTTGTTGTGGAGTGTAAGGCACCGAGAACTCATGTTTGACTCCCTCTTCTCCTAAGAATTCTTCAACACCTGTGTTCTTGAATTCCGTCCCATTATCGCTTCTCACTTTCTTGATTTTGAGCTCAAATTCATTTTGAGCTCTCCTCATGAATTTCTTCAAAATTTCTTGGGTTTCACCTTTGTCACTTAAAAAGAAAACCCAGGTAAATCGAGAAAAATCATCAACAATAACTAAACCATACTTACTACCACCAATGCTAATGTAGGCCACCGGTCCGAAGAGGTCCATGTGAAGGAGCTCCAATGGCCTCTTTGTTGTGACCACATTCTTTGATTGATGTGGGACTCCATGTTGCTTTCCTGCTTGGCATGCGCCACAAACCCTATCTTTCTCAAATACAACATTTGTTAGTCCAATGATGTGATTATCCTTTTGAAGTTTGGCCAAATTCCTCATACCGACATGGGCTAGCCGGCGATGCCAAAGCCAACCCTTGTCGGACTTTGCCACTAAACAAGTCTCAGGCGTCACTCTACTTGTTGTGAAATCAACAAGATAAAGCTTGCCCTTCAAGCGACCGGTAAAGGCAACTGAGGAGTCCTCCCTTCTAAGGATCTTCACATCCACATCCGAAAATAGGCAATTATAACCCATTCCACAAAGTTGTGAAACGGACAACAAGTTATAGCTTAAAGAATCTACTAATAAAACATTTGAAAGTGATTGTTGGTCTGAGATAGGAATTTTACCAATACCAATCACCTTACTTTTGCCACTATCTCCAAACACAATTTCTTGTGCTTCTTGAGTTAGTTGCAATGTATGAAACATGTCTTTCTCCCCGGTCATGTGATTTGTACATCCACTGTCAAGCACCCAACTTGACCCACCAGAGGAGTAGACCTGCAAAACAAGTTTAGGCTATGCTTTTAGGTACCCAAATTGAATTGGGTCCTACATTGTTAGTTATAGCCTTGGGTACCCACACACTTCTTTTCATTACTTTTCGTTTAGTGTAGGCACCCACATATTTCACAACCAATTTTCCTAAATCCCAAGTCAACATATAATCACAAAGATATGAATGGGAAATAGGAGCATTAAATTTTTGACCACTTGAGGATCCCACTTCCTTCATCTTACTCTTTGTGGAACTCAAGTTTACTTTTACCTGAGGTGACTTGTCATTTGAGGAGTGAATCCTCCCCAAGGCATCATATAGGGTGGTTCCCTCTATGAACTTGGGGGATCTCCACCCCTTATGCACTGTGCTAGGGTTTTCCTTGGATGAGTTGAACCCAAGCCCCCTTCTTCCATTGTTGGGCTTAAGGGACTTGTACTTGGGTTCAACTTTCTTTAACCCATCATTGCTAGAGCATCTTTTCAAAATTTCTTTGACCTTCACCTGTGGGCTATTTTTCCTTGCATGGTTAGTTAGACAACAAGAAGCATGATATTTGGCACAATGTTTGCAAGAATTATCATTTAAGCTAGACTTAGATTCAAGCACTAAAGATGAGGCATTGATGTTCTTGCAATTTTCAAGTTGCACTTGAAGTTCTTGTTTTTGAACATTCAAGCTTAATATGCTTGCTTCAAGTGCATTCTTTTCATTTGCAAGATTAGCTATAGAGTTTTTCATGTTAATTATTTCTTTTTCTTTATTCTCTATAGTTATCTTGACTAAAGATACTTCCTTAGTCAAGACATCTAGCATTTCATCTTTATTGTGAAGCAATTCTTGAAGCTCTAGGTTTCTTTCCTTTTCAAGGATAAGCAAGTCTTCTTGAGCATCAAGAGTTGCTTTTCTTTTATCTAGCTTCTCCATTAATTTGGTGATCACATTGTATCCATTCAAGCCAAATTCTTTAATCATTTTATTTTTCATGGCAATTTGTTCATCATCATCATCATTTGAAAAATCATCACTAAATAAAGTTACCTTATCTCCTTTTGCCATGAGGCAAGTTGGAGTGTAGAATTCGTCTTGTAGGTTGGTGAAGAGTTGCGAGCTTGATGTAGATTGGATGGCCACATTTGCCACCACTTCCTCTTCCTCGGAGCTAGAACTCTCTTCATCGGAGTTCCATTCTTCACCAATATGGGCTTGACCATATTTCTTCTTCTTGAAGTATCCCTTGGTCTTGCCCCCCTTTTTGAACTTGTCCTTCTTGTATTCCTTCTTAGCTTCTTGTTCCTTCTTGTTAGGACAATCCGCTATGAAATGACCGGTTTGGCCACATTCATAGCATGCCCTCTTCTTTCCTTTCCTTTGGAACTTGTCATTTTTCCTTACAAATTTCTTGAATGTTTTGATGAACATAGCAGTGTCTTCATCACTTGAGCTATCTTCATCACTTGAGGTCTCGACTACCTTCTTTGCTTTGTGGTCTTTGTTCTTCTTGGTGTTGTCTTGTTCATTAGTGATCAACGCATGAGAATCCCTTGACTTGATAGGGGCTTCTTCGGACTCATGTTGTTGAATCTTTGCAAATAATTGATGAGGCGTCATATCCTCATAGTCATCACGATCCCTAATCATCCTTGCAAGACTCTTATCCTTTTCTTTATAAGCTCTCATGAACAATCTTGTGACCTTGGAGTCACTCCAATTTTCACTCCCAAGAACTCTTATTTTATTGACCAACACCATCAACCGATCAAAGAGTGATTGAAGCGACTCACCCTTTATCCAATCATATCTTGCAAGCTCACTTTCCAAAGCCTCAACTCTATGTCTTTTAGCTTTGGGATCTCCTTCATGTGACATTTTAAGAATATTCCAAATGTCACGGGCATCTTCTCTTCCTTGAACTTTCCGGTATTCTTCCGGACAAAGACTTCCTTTGATTATGCTCACTGCTTGAGCATTTCGATGAACCTCTTGCATCATTTCCGAAGTCATCTCTTCTCCTTGGGCGGGCTTATACATACCTACATTAACAATCTCCCAAAGACTAGGATGCACACCGATTAAATGCGACTTCATCTTGTCGGCCCACTCATCATAGTTCAACTCACTAAGAGTTGGTAACTTTCCAAGTGGGGCGGAAGAGAAGTTGGGAATAAAATTTCTAGAGTAATCGAATTGAACTTTGCTAAAGTCATTACCTTTGCTTTTGGTAGATGATCCTTCGGTGTTGAGACTTACCTTGCTCAATACCTTAGACACCAAAAGATTCACTAGATCATCATTATAATCAAATGTTCCCTTACCTTTGTCTTCTTCGGCCTTTCTTCTTGATTCTTCTTCTTCGGCCTTTTTCTTAGCATCTTCCTCTTTCATCTTGAGGAACATCCTCTCGGCAATCTTCATGGCGAGGTCGAGAACCTTGGGGTCCACTTCCTCACCGGAGGATGTGACGGGAATATCCTCGAGGATAGGATCCACATGGTCCCGTTGAGTAGACATAATCGTTTCCTCACGCGGTTAAGCGTAAAATGAGGTACGAGGCTTTGATACCAATTGAAAGTAGCCTAGAGGGGGGGTGAATAGGCTACACCTGAAAATTTTCACTAAAACTTCGAAATATTGTTAAATCAAAGTTGCACAGGTGCAAACCGGTTCAGTCGATTTTAATCACAACTGAACAAGTTTGAACCCGCTCAACTTAAATTAGATAATCTATTCAACAAGTGCGAAGTAGTGAATAATGCAACTGAAGATTTGCTCTACACAAAAACTACTTAAATGAATAATATGAGCCAACCACTGAATATAAAGCACTTGACAAGAACACACAAGAACACGCGATATAACCCGAGGTTCGGCAACCACCACAAAGGTGTCCTACTCCTCGTTGAGGAACCCACAAAGGGCCGGGTCTTTTCCAACCCTAATCCTCCACAAGCCGACCACAAAGGTCAAGGCAATCTCTTCTCAAATGTGCTCAAGGAGCGGGTGATACAAACTTCTTGGGGTCGTCCACAAATTTGGAGACTCCCAAGCAACCTCTAACCGTCAAGGAACACAAGGTTCCAAGAGTAACAAATCCGCACACGGTTAAGTTTGCAACGAGCTCAAGAACAAGAGAATGGGAGAATCGAGATGAAAATGACAGCGAGTTCGATCGAGTTCACCTCACACCAAGGATCCTTCAAATGATTGAAGGTGATGCGATTGCGGGTGTGAGAGGTGAAATGAATGCTCTTGTTTGAAGGTTGGTCAGCTCAGAATTCGTGAGAGAGGTGAAGTAAATGAGAGAGAGAGTGTGAGGGGGTATATAAAGGATCCCCCAAAAGCTGGCAGCCGTTGGGAGAAAGGGGGCAAAAACCGGTTGAACCGGTTTCTAAACCGGTTGAACCGGTTTCTACCAGGGAGAAACCGGTCCACTGAGCTACTCAGCCGGACACTCGACCGGTTTCAAAACCGGCTGAGTAGGGACAAAAATAGGCTCAACCGAATTTCAAAATAAATCTGCTGTGACTTTTTCTGACAGCTCTGACTGTCAGATAGGTCAGAGCAGTGGTGGCAGGTGAACAGTACCGAAACCGGTTGAACCGGTTTCAGGACCGGTTGAACCGGTTTCAGGGGGCTGAAACCAAACTTTGAGAATTTTGAAGGGAACAAAAGGGGAGACTTTGTGGGAAGTAAAATTTGTTTTTCTCAAGAGCATTCATGATCAAGGAAAATGATCTCCAAGGAGTTTTTCAAATCATTTTGAACTTGGCTCGTTTCAACTTACTTAACCGTCGCGGATCCCTCTTAATTGTACGGTGATTCCTATGACTCAAAAGTTATAAATTTTGCACCGCCGTTGTTTCTTGGCACTTTGAGCACGCCATTTGATGTGGAATTTTAAATCCGCTGTGCTTTTTATCTTTATGCTCGTAAGATCTGTGCTTCTCCTGTCTGTAGAAATACTGTGTACATACTAGGAGCAAACTTGTTAGATTCTTAGTTTGTTTTGTCATTAATCACCAAAACCCTCAATTAGGGTTGATTGCACTTACAAATCCATACCGATTTCATCCCATTTCCACTGAGGAATTTGCAACGGTTGCAACAATCCAGCTGGTCTCTGGTGCTCTGCCTTGATCCGCCGACAACTATCACACATAGCCACATGCTCTACGATTTCCCTCTTCATTCCATACCACCAGAACTTCTTCTTCAGATCCTGATACATCTTCTCACTACCAGGGTGAATCGAATAAGCTGTCTCATGAGCTTCCTTAAGAATCAACTCCCGAATAGATTGGACATTGGGAACACACAAGCGGTCTTTGAACCATATCACACCTTCTGCATCTTCCCGAAAATCTTTGCCTCTGCCATCTAGAATCAGTCGCCGGATCTCACTGATCTTCTCATCATTCTTCTGCGCTTTTTTGATTTCTCGCTCCAAGGTAGGTTTCAACTCAATTGTGACTCCTCACGAATTATTCAGGAATCCGAGACTCAACCTGTCAAACTCTTTGGCCAACTCATAAGGCATCGGACGAGCGACCATCAGATTGACTTGACTCTTCCTGCTTAAAGCATCTGCCACTACGTTCGCTTTGCCTGGATGGTAATGGATCTCCAACTCATAGTCTTTGATCAACTCTAACCATCTTCTTTGCCTCATATTCAGCTCTGACTGAGTGAATATGTACTTCAGACTCTTGTGGTCTGTGTAAACATCACATTTCTGTCCATACAGATAGTGCATCCACGTCTTCAGTGCGTGAACCACTGCTGCCAACTCTAGGTCATGGATTGGGTAATTCTTCTCATGAACTTTCAGCTGTCGGGACGAGTAGGCCACAACTCTTCCCTCTTGCATCAACACACATCCCAAACCTGTGTAACAAGCATCACAATACACCGAGAAGGGCTTGTGCACATTAGGCAAGACTAAGACAGGTGTTGTAGTCAACTTCTCTTTCAGTGCTTCAAAGGCTTCTTGGCATTTCTAGGTCCACTTGAACTCAACCTTATTGCCTAGCAACGCTGTCATTGGTTTCGCAATCTTCGAAAACCCTTCAATGAATCGCCAATAATATCCGGCCATTCCAATGAAGCTCTTGATTCCTCGAGCATCTGTTGGCGCTTTCCAGTTCAGAATGTCTGCCACTTTCTTCGGATCCATAGCCAATCCTTCTTTGTTGATTATGTGACCCAAGAACAGGACTTCACTGATCCAGAACACACACTTGCTCAACTTTGCATACAACTGGTGCTCTCGCAATCTCTGTAATACCATCCTCAAATGATCTGCATGCTCTTCTTCGCCTTGAGAATAAATTAGAATGTCATCAATGAATACCACCACAAACTTATCAAGATAATCCATGAATACGCTGTTCATCAGATTCATGAAGAAGGCTGGCGCATTTGTTAAACCGAAAGACATCACCGTGAACTCATACAACCCATACTTGGTAATGAATGCCGTCTTCGGAATGTCTGAAGGTCGAATCCTGAGCTGATGATAACCCGACCTCAGATCAATCTTGGAGAACACACTGGCTCCTCTCAACTGGTCGAACAGATCTTCTATTCTGGGCAAAGGGTACTTGTTCTTGATCGTGACCTCATTCAGAGCTCGATAATCGATACACATCCTTTTGGTGCCATCTTTCTTCTCCACGAACAGGACAGGGGCGGCCCAAGGCGAGGTGCTTGGCCGAATGTAACCTTTCTCTGACAACTCGTCGATCTGCTTCTTAAGTTCAACCAATTCTGGCCTAGATATTCTGTAAGCTCTCTTAAAGATGGGGGCGGTTCCAGGAAGAAGCTCTATGGCAAATTCAACTTTCCGCTCCGGTGGCATACCTGGTAAGTCCTTTGGAAACACATCTGGGAACTCGAACACAACTTTGATACTCTTAGTTGGGTCTGCTTCACTACTATCGACAGCCATCTGATAACAACTTCCTTTCTTCGGTTCTGAAAGTCGCCTAGAGGGGGGGGGGGGTGAATAGGGCGAAACTGAAAATCTCAAAAATAATCACAACTACAAGCCGGGTTAGCGTTAGAAATATAATAGAGTCCGCGAGAGAGGGTGCAAAACAAATCGCAAGCGAATAATAAAGTGAGACACGCGGATTTGTTTTACCGAGGTTCGGTTCTCTCAAACCTACTCCCCGTTGAGGAGGCCACAAAGGCCGGGTCTCTTTCAACCCTTCCCTCTCTCAAACGGTCCCTCGGACCGAGTGAGCTTCTCTTTCTCAAATCACTTGGGAATCAAACTTTCCCGCAAGGACCACCACACAATTGGTGTCTCTTGCCTCAATTACAAGTGAGTGTTTGATCACAAGAAAGAATGCCAAAGAAAAAGAAGTGATCCAAGCGCAAGAGCTCAAATGAACACTACAAATCACTCTCTCTAGTCACTAGGGCTTTGTGTGGAGTTGGGAGAGGATTTGATCTCTTTTGGTGTGCTTTGCAATGAATGCTAGCTCTTGTATAGTGGTTGGAAGCTAGAAAACTTGGATGCCATGAATGTGGGGGTGGTTGGGGTATTTATAGCCCCAACTACCAAACTTGACCGTTGGTGGAGGCTGTCTGTCGATGGCGCACCGGACAGTCCGGTGCACACCGGACATGTCCGGTGCCCCCGCCACGTCATCAATGCCGTTGGATTCTGACCGTTGGAGCTTCTGATTTCTGGGCCCGCCTTGATGTCCGGTGCACACCGGACATCTCCTGTTCATTGTCCGGTGCGCCAGTATGGGCGCGCCTGACTTCTGTGCGCGCAGAGCGCGCATTAAATGCGCCGCAGGTAGCCGTTGGCGCCGAAATAGCCGTTGCTCCGTGGTTACACCGGACAGTCCGGTGCACACCGGACATGTCCGGTGAATTATAGCGGAGCGGCTGCTGCGCGATCCCGAGGCTGGCGAGTTGCGGAGGCCGCGCTTCCTTGGAGCACCGGACACTGTCCGGTGTACACCGGACAGTCCGGTGAATTATAGCGGGGCGGCTTGAGAAATTCCCGAAGGTGGCGAGTTCAAGTTGGAGTCCTCTGGTGCACCGGACACTGTCCGGTGGCGCACCGGACACTGTCCGGTGTACACCGGACAGTCCGGTGCCTCCAGACTAGAGGTGCCTTCGGTTGCCTCTTTGCTCCTTTGTTGAATCCAAAACTTGATCTTTTTATTGGCTGAGTGTGAACCTCTTACACCTGTATAATCTATACACTTGGGCAAACTAGTTAGTTCAATTATTTGTGTTGGGCAATTCAACCACCAAAATTATTTAGGGACTAGGTGTAAGCCTAATTCCCTTTCAATCTCCCCCTTTTTGGTGATTGATGCCAACACAAACCAAAGCAAATATAGAAGTGCATAATTGAACTAATTTGCATAATGTAAGTGCAAAGGTTGCTTGGAATTGAGCCAATATTAATACTTACATGATGCGCATGGATTGTTTTCTTTGTTTTTGACATATTTGACCATATTTGCACCACAAGTTTTGTTTTTGCAAACTCTTTTGTAAATTCTTTTCAAAGTCCTTTTGCAAGATAGTCAAAGGTAAATGAATAAGATTTTGCAAAGCATTTTCAAGTTTTGAAATTTTCTTCCTTTGTTCCAAATGCTTTTCCTTTGACTAAACAAAACTCCCCCTCAAATAAAGTCTCCTCTTAGTGTTCAAGAGGGTTTTAAGACATCAATTTTGAAAATACTACTTGCTCCCCCTTTAGAGCACAAAGAGATACCAATTTTGAAATTTTTCATCCGATTGACGAACATTAGTTTTAAAATTAATGTTTTAAAATTAGGGTGGTGGTGCGGTCCTTTTGCTTTGGACTCATATTTTCTCCCCCTTTGGCATGAATCGCCAAAAACGGAATTATTAGAGCCCTTAGAAGTACTTTCTCCTCCTTTGGTCATAAAATAAATGAGTGAAGATTATACCAACGTTGGAGAATGATGCGGAGCGACGGCGAAGGATGAGTAGTAGAGCGGAGTGGAAGCCTTTGTCTTCGCCGAAGACTCCAATTCCCTTTCAATATACCTATGACTTGGTTTGGAATATACTTGAAAACACATTAGTCATAGCATATAAAAGAGACATGATCAAAGGTATTCTTATGAGCTATGTGTGCAAGTTTAGCAAAAGAAATTCCTAGAATCAAGAATATTAAGCTCATGCCTAAGTCTGGTAAAAGATTGTTCATCAAGTGGCTTGGTAAAGATATCGGCTAATTGATCTTTAGTGTTAATGTATGAAATCTCGATATCCTCCTTTTGTTGGTGATCCCTAAGAAAATGATACCGAATGGCTATGTGTTTAGTGCGGCTATGCTCAACGGGATTATCCGCCATGCGGATTGCACTCTCATTATCACATAGAAGAGGAACTTTGGTTAATTTGTAACCGTAGTCCCGCAGGGTTTGCCTCATCCAAAGCAATTGCGCGCAACAATGGCCTGCGGCAATATACTCGGCTTCGGCGGTAGAAAGAGCGACCGAATTTTGCTTCTTTGAAGCCCATGACACCAAGGATCTTCCCAAGAACTGGCAAGTCCCCGATGTGCTCTTCCTATTAATCTTACACCCCGCCCAATCGGCATCCGAATAACCAATCAAATCAAAAGTGGATCCCCGAGGGTACCAAAGCCCAAACTTAGGAGTATAAGCCAAATATCTCAAGATTCGTTTTACGGCCGTAAGGTGTGATTCCTTAGGGTCGGCTTGGAATCTTGCACACATGCATACGGAAAGCATAATGTCCGGTCGAGATGCACATAGATAAAGCAATGAACCAATCATCGACCGGTATACCTTTTGATCCACGGACTTACCTCCCGTGTCGAGGTCGAGATGCCCATTTGTTCCCATGGGAGTCTTGATGGGCTTGGCATCCTTCATTCCAAACTTGCTTAGAATGTCTTGAGTATACTTTGTTTGGCAAATGAATGTGCCCTCTTGGAGTTGTTTGACTTGAAATCCTAGAAAATACTTCAACTCCCCCATCATCGACATCTCGAATTTCTGTGTCATGATCCTACTAAATTCTTCACATGTAGATTTGTTAGTAGACCCAAATATAATATCATCAACAAAAATTTGGCATACAAACAAATCATTATCAAGTGTTTTGGTGAATAAAGTAGGATCGGCTTTGCCGACTTTGAAGCCATTTGCAATAAGGAAATCTCTAAGGCATTCATACCATGCTCTTGGGGCTTGTTTGAGCCCATAAAGCGCCTTAGAGAGCCTATAAACATGATTAGGGTACTCACTGTCTTCAAAGCCGGGAGGTTGCTCAACATAGACCTCCTCCTTGATTGGTCCATTGAGGAAGGCACTCTTCACGTCCATTTGATAAAGCTTGAAGCCATGGTAAGTAGCATAGGCCAATAATATGCGAATTGACTCAAGCCTAGCTACGGGTGCATAGGTTTCACCGAAATCCAAACCTTCGACTTGTGAATACCCCTTGGCCACGAGTCGAGCTTTGTTCCTTGTCACCACACCATGCTCGTCTTGCTTGTTGCGGAAGACCCACTTGGTTCCTACAACATTTTGATTAGGACGTGGAACTAAATGCCATACCTCATTCCTTGTGAAATTGTTGAGCTCCTCTTGCATCGCCATCACCCAATCCGAATCTTGTAGTGCTTCCTCTACCCTGTGTGGCTCAATAGAGGAAACAAAAGAGTAATGCTCACAAAAATGTGCAACACGAGATCGAGTGGTTACCCCCTTATGAATGTCGCCGAGGATGGTGTCGACGGGGTGATCTCTTTGTATTGCTTGGTGGACTCTTGGGTGTGGCGGCCTTGGTTGTTCATCCTCCTTGTCTTCATCATTTGCATCTCCCCCTTGATCGTTGCCGTCATTTTGAGGTGCCTCATCTTCTTGATCTTCTTGTTCAACATCTTGAGCCTCATTCTCAATTTGAGTTGGTGGAGATGCTTGCATGGAGGAGGATGGTTGATCTTGTGCATGTGGAGGCTCTTCGGATTCCTTAGGACACACATCCCCAATGGACATGTTCCTTAGCGCTATGCATGGAGCCTGTTCTTCACCTATCTCATCAAGATCAACTTGCTCTACTTGAGAGCCGTTAGTCTCATCAAACACAACGTCACAAGAAACTTCAACAAGTCCTGAGGACTTGTTAAAGACTCTATATGCCCTTGTGTTTGAGTCATATCCTAGTAAAAAGCCTTCTACAGTTTTAGGAGCAAATTTAGATTTTCTACCTCTTTTAACAAGTATAAAACATTTGCTACCAAAAACTCTAAAATATGAAATATTTGGCTTTTTACCGGTTAGGAGTTCATAGGATGTCTTCTTGAGGATTTGGTGAAGATATAACCGGTTGATGGCGTAGCAAGCGGTGTTGACCGCTTCGGCCCAAAACCGATCCGGTGTCTTGTACTCATCAAGCATGGTTCTTGCCATGTCCAATAGAGTTCGATTCTTCCTCTCCACTACACCATTTTGTTGTGGAGTGTAGGGAGAAGAGAACTCATGCTTGATGCCCTCCTCCTCAAGGAAGCCTTCAATTTGAGAGTTCTTGAACTCCGTCCCATTGTCGCTTCTAATTTTCTTGATCCTTAAGCCGAACTCATTTTGAGCTCGTCTCAAGAATCCCTTTAAGGTCTCTTGGGTATGAGATTTGTCCTGCAAGAAGAACACCCAAGTGAAGCGAGAATAATCATCCACAATAACTAGACAGTACTTACTCCCGCCGATGCTTATGTAAGCGATCGGGCCGAATAGGTCCATGTGTAGGAGCTCCAGTGGCCTGTCACTAGTCATGATGTTCTTGTGTGGATGATGAGTGCCAACTTGCTTCCCGGCTTGACATGCGCTACAAATCCTGTCTTTCTCAAAATGAACATTGGTTAGTCCTAAAATGTGTTCTCCCTTTAGAAGCTTGTGAAGATTCTTCATTCCAACATGGGCTAGTCGGCGGTGCCAGAGCCAACCTAAGTTAGTCTTAGCAATCAAGCAAGTGTCGAGTTCAGCTCTATCAAAATCTACCAAGTATAGCTGACCCTCTAACACTCCCTTAAATGCTATTGAATCATCACTTCTTCTAAAGGCAGTAACACCTATATCAGTAAATAGACAGTTGTAGCCCATTTGACATAATTGGGATACGGAAAGCAAATTGTAATCTAAAGAATCTACAAGAAAAACATTGGAAATAGTATGGTCAGGTGATATAGCAATTTTACCCAATCCTTTGACCAAACCTTGATTTCCATCCCCAAATGTGATAGCTCGTTGGGGATCTTGGTTTTTCTCATATGAGGAGAACATCTTCTTCTCCCCTGTCATGTGGTTTGTGCACCCGCTGTCGAGTATCCAACTTGAGCCCCCGGATGCATAAACCTGCAAAACAATTTTAGTTCTTGACTTTAGGTACCCAAACGGTTTTGGGTCCTTTAGCATTAGAAACAAGAACTTTGGGTACCCAAATACAAGTCTTTGATCCCTTGTATTTGCCCCCAACAAATTTGGCAACTACCTTGCCGGATTTGCTAGTAAGCACATAAGAAGCATCAAAAGTTTTAAATGAGATAGCATGATCATTTGATGCATTAGGAGTTTTCTTTCTAGGCAACTTGGCACGGGTTGGTTGCCTAGAACTAGATGTCTCACCCTTATACATAAAAGCATGATTAGGGCCAGAGTGAGACTTCCTAGAATGAGTTCTCCTAATTTTGCTCTCAGGATAGCCGGCAGGGTACAAAATGTAACCCTCGTTATCCTGAGGCATGGGAGCCTTGCCCTTAACAAAATTAGATAAATTCTTTGGAGGGGCATTAAGTTTGACATTGTCTCCCCTTTGGAAGCTAATGCCATCCTTGATGCCAGGGCGTCTCCCATTATAGAGCATACTTCTAGCAAATTTAAACTTTTCATTTTCTAAGTTATGCTCGGCAATTTTTGCATCTAATAATGCTATATGATCATTTTGTTGTTTAATTAAAGCCATGTGATCATGAATAGCATTGATATCAACATCTCTACCTCTAGTACAAATAGAAACATGCTCAATATTAGATGTAGAGGGTTTGCAAGATTTTAGTTCTACAACTTTAGCATGTAACATATCATTCTTAGTTCTAAGGTCGGAAATAATAGTATCAAAATTTTTAGCCTTAGCAATTAAATTTTCATTTTCTACTCTAAGGCTAGCAAGAGACTCATTCAATTCCTTAATCTTAGCAAGCAAATCATCATTATCATTTCTAAGATTGGGAATTGAATCAATACAAACATGAGAATCAACTTTAGCAATTAATCTAGCATTTTCATTTCTAAGGTTGTTAATGGTCTCATGGCAAGTGCTTAGCTCACTAGACAATTTTTCACATTTTTCTACCTCTAGAGCATAAGCGTTTTTAACCTTAACATGTTTCTTGTTTTCCTTGATTAGGAAATCCTCTTGAGAGTCCAAGAGATCATCCTTTTCATGGATAGCACTAATTAGCTCATTTAATTTTTCTTTTTGTTCCATGTTAAGGTTGGCAAAAAGGTTATGCAAATTGTCTTCCTCACCACTAGCATTATCATCACTAGAAGATTCATATTTAGTGGAGGATTTAGATTTAACCTTCTTCCTTTTGCCGTCCTTTGCCATGAGGCACTTGTGGCCGACGTTGGGGAAGAGGAGTCCCTTGGTGACGGCGATGTTGGCGGCGTCCTCGTCGGAGGAGGACTCGGTGGAGCTCTCGTCGGAGTCCCATTCCTGGCAAACATGGGCATCGCCGCCCTTCTTCTTGTAGTACTTCTTCTTTTCTCTCCTCTTTCCCTTCTTGTCGTTGCCCCTGTCACTGTCACTAGATATAGGACATTTTGCAATAAAATGACCGGGCTTACCACACTTGTAGCAAACCTTCTTGGAACGGGATTTGTAATCCTTCCCCTTCCGTTGCTTGAGGATTTGCCGAAAGCTTTTGATGATTAAGGCCATCTCCTCATTATCGAGCTTGGAGGCGTCAATTGGTTGTCTACTTGGTGTAGACTCCTCCTTCTTTTCCTTCGTTGCCTTGAAGGCCACCGGTTGCGCCTCGGATGTGGAAGGTTCGTCAAGCTCGTTGATCTTCTTTGAGCCCTTAATCATGCATTCAAAGCTCACAAAATTCCCAATAACTTCCTCGAGGGTCATTAGTGGATATCTAGGATTACCACGAATTAATTGAACTTGAGTGGGGTTAAGAAAAATAAGAGCTCTTAAAATAACCTTAACCACCTCGTGGTCATCCCACTTTTTGCTCCCGAGGTTGCGCACTTGATTCACCAAGGTCTTGAGCCGATTGTACATATCTTGTGGCTCCTCCCCTTGGCGAAGACGGAAGCGACCGAGCTCCCCCTCGATCGTTTCCCGCTTGGTGATCTTGGTGAGTTCATCACCCTCGTGCGCGGTCTTGAGTAGGTCCCAAATCTCCTTTGCATTCTTCAACCCTTGCACTTTGTTGTATTCCTCCTTGCTTAAAGAGGCGAGGAGTATGGTTGTGGCTTGGGAGTTGAAGTGCTCGATTTGGGCCACTTCGTCCGTATCATAATCCTCATCCCCTACAGAAGGTACCTGTGCTCCAAACTCAACAACATTCCATATACTTTTGTGGAGTGAGGTTAGATGAAATTTCATTAAATCACTCCACCTAGCATAATCTTCGCCATCAAAAGTTGGCGGTTTGCCTAATGGAACGGAAAGTAATGGAGTATGTCTAGATGTACGGGGATATTGTAAGGGGATCTTACTAAACTTCTTGCGCTCTTGGCGCTTAGAAGTTACGGACGGTGCATCAGAGTCGGAGGTGGATGTTGATGAAGTGTCGGTCTCGTAGTAGACCACTTTCCTCATCCTCTTGTGCTTGTCACCTTTCCGATGCGACTTGTGAGAAGAAGATTTTTCCTTCTTCTCTTTGTGGTGTGTAACACCCGGATTTTAGGGGTCCAAAACCCGGGGTTAACATAAACACCAGGTATGCTGGGACCAAGTCTCATACATATGATGTATAGTGGCACAGGATCGAATGTCACATCTTTATATATAACAGGAGTTCTATACAAAATAAATAATTACATTATAAGGAGACAACGGTCCAGCAACCCAAAAGTTGACTGGGAGACGACGACCTAGACCTCTCGCGAACTCATCGCAGCATCCTCCATGAGCATCATCCTGCAGTACCTGGTCTTGACCTGTGGTGTATGTGAGACAGCAAGAGTGAGCTCACATACGTTCATCGCTCAACAAGTTGTGGGGAATAATGTGCATGAACTCGCCAAAGGTGGGAGCTCACGTGAAGTGTAAGGCTTACCAAAGAAGATGGTTAGAGCTGAGCGTTGCTTTTAAAGTTGGTCAAAATTTTATTAGCAGTTACTAAGTATAAGTAAATACCAACCCAGTTAAAGATTAGAACAAAAGTAACAACTTCACCTGCAATGCAATGCATATGACAAATTGAGTTTAAGTTCCATAATTTAATCATGTGAGGGTCCGAGCTGCTCTTGACCGTGAGCACGGCTAGTATACCAGTTTTACACTCTGCAGAGGTTGCGCATCTTTACCCACAAGCCGTGTTACCCATCCGCCAAGGGGTCATGAATCCCATACACCTCTACCAAGGAAGCGAGGCAGGGTAACACTACGAGGCCTTTACAAAGTTCCACTAGCTTCCGAAAACCCGCTATAGTTTATAGGAAGATCCAGTGCAGGAATCCCTTGCAGGACCGCCATCGCAGCAAAATCCTCCCGAGGGCCTCCCTACACTGACCTCTCCCCTACTGCCCTTGCCCCTTTCGGGTAAGGTAGTCTTCCACTAGCTTTCCTAATTAATCAGCCAAGGGCGTCCCATTCCACCCTTGTGGTATCACTGTTTTCCCGGGTGGTCGCTCCATGTTCCAATTAACATAATGATCTTAACATGAACCATAAATAACAACTGATAACAAAAGTATAATCATGAATAGTGTAATCTTCATACCCAAAACCACATATAGCACTAGCAAGTACTACCCAGAAAGTTCAGTGGTAAACAAGGTATAAAGATAGACAAACTAGGTAACCTGTTAGGTCCCATCAAATTAACCTATGCAGATCATTATGATTAATCAGAACATGGCTGGGTAAAAAGAAGTGATCAAGGGCACAACTTGCCTGGGCCTTGAGAATCCAGGTACCAACTTGCTCTTCAGATGACACGTGACCTCGCTCTAGTCGTAGCAATACAAACATACATGGTATAGGCAAAATTAACATTACACCAAACATAAGTACAAACTGAATAATAATAATCTACGCGCTGCTACGAGATCGTAGGAACAAGAATTACTAAATTCGGAGTTACAGTTAGAAAGATATGATTTTCCGAAGTCATAGGTGATTAAAGAATAAAACTATATTTTATTAATATAAGTTGTGTGGTAAAAGACATAACTAACTTAACTTTTAATCTAAGTTACAACATAATCCTATTTAAGAAGCTGATCTATACTGAAATCCCATATTAACTCAGATTAAACATGTTAACCTTATTTAGTAAAATAGATCTACTATCCATAGGGTGCATGAATATCTAATTATAAAAGTATGTGATATAACAAAATAAGGTTCGCCACCGTGTAGACAATTTTATTACCAAGCCAACGCAACTTGAACGGGCTAAATCGGAGTTAAAATGCACAAGTTATGAATTATCCAAGTTTATAGACTTATTTTTATATTTAAAATCGATTTTCCATTTTTATTTTCTATATTCTGACCTCTCTGGACCGCGCACAACATTTGCACAAAGATCAGGGGCTAACCCGCAAGATTCCTGAGACTCAGTGCACAGCAGAACGGGACGGCGGGTTGATTTCAGAATTTCACAGGGACTCTTTAGCGAATCGACCACCGAAGGGGTACGGGCGCGTCTGAACCGCACGATCCAATTTGGACGTGCGAGATTAGATCTAGGTTTACGAAACGGTACGAAACCTCAGTCATCCGATCCTAGATCTACGACCACGATTTTATTAAGGCGAGATCCCACCGTGGCCCTTGATTCTCGATCGAATGGACCGTGCGTTCCCGAGCCGAAGCGCTACGATAGACTCAATCGCCGCCACATATCGCGAGATCGACGGTCAGGAGGCCATCTTCCTCCCAGGACACTCCCCATCCCGGCCGCGTGCTCACCGCGGCGGAGTTCCATGGTTGGAGCTCCCCAACTTCTCGCCCAGACGATAAGTTCTCGATTCCTTGGCGCTACACATAGAGGAGGTTAAGGGGAATCCAATGGTGGGCTTTTTACCTTGGTTTGATGCGGCGTCGACACTGCCCACGTGTGCAGGCGGCTCAACAGCAGCGGCGGAAGCTTGGTGAGTGATTTCGTCCACTCCGAGCACCATATCGCCAAATTGGCGCGGGCGTTGGTTTCCCTATACCTTGGTGAGCCTCCCAGAACACCAATAGGGGCCCGATTTACCGTAGAGGAGAAGCGACCTCAAACGGCGGCCCATGGCGGATGTTTGGCCATATCACACGACGCGTCTCAATTCACAGCGCCCAGCTCCTACCTCGGTTATGGATGGAGGGTCATCGGGTGCGGCAGTTCTTATAGTGCCCAGGGACGAGGTCCGAGCGGAACAAGACGCGATATGCACGGCGAATTTTTCTCTTCCCCGGTTGTTACGACCCGTCCTCAACAACCGGAGGAGGGAGACAATCCGGATGGCTATCCCCACGGCGGAAGCGATTCCGTAATTCTTGGCACTAACCGATGAGGCTCCCGCGGCGAGCCGCACGGTGCGGAACCATGGATTCCCGGTGAGCTCGGCCGGGTTCGTTGCTACGGACACAGCGGCGCGCGCGGAGTTCGGGAGGAAGAATCCGACAGCCCGGTCCCGCCAGGCAGAGACTGCGAGTAGGGGAGCGCGACCGAGTATCACGCCTGGTGAGTGGGTCCCGCGGGGCAGTGACCCAGTGCGCTTTGTGGGAATTGGGCTGTGCAGTAGGGTAAGGTGGGCCGAGGAAGGGGGGAATTCGGCCCAAGTGGCTTTTATTCTTTTTTTTCTTTTTTTTTCTGTTTTGTTTTACTCTTTTTACTTTTCAAATTTCAAATTTGAATATGGATCTTGTTATGAATTTCACTTTTGAGTCAAAATGTACCAACTCAAATCTGTACAAGAATAATATATATATTATAATTATTTTTATTCACATAATAATTTCTTCCTTTCCTTTTCTCTTTTACATATTATTTCTAAAACCCCAAAGTGAAATTTTTGGGTTAAACTCAAATTCTCAATTCTATTATTATATTTTATTATTGTTTTTAAGGCACATACCATTAAAACTTCATCATGAGTGTCAAATATGGTTCTATTTATTATTTTATTCACTTAAGCAAATGCTTTTAAATAGGGAGATGAGTCTTCAAATGTTATGAGAGTTCTAAAGAGAGAGAAAAAGAAAAATTCTAATGCAAGATCTTTGAAAATTTTTACTATATTCTCAAAAGGAGATTTAGGGTGTTACATGGTGAGAAGAGGAAGATCTTTTCTCCTTCCGTTTGGAGGAGTCCTTCTTCTTCTCCCTCCTCTTGGTGCAGGACTCTTCCGATGAAGTGCTCCCTTGGCTTGTAGTGGGCTTGTCGCCGGTCTCCATCTCCCTCTTGGTGTGATCTCTCGACATCACTTCGAGCGGTTAGGCTCTAATGAAGCACCGGGCTCTGATACCAATTGAAAGTCGCCTAGAGGGGGGGTGAATAGGGCGAAACCGAAAATCTCAAAAATAATCACAACTACAAGCCGGGTTAGCGTTAGAAATATAATAGAGTCCGCGAGAGAGGGTGCAAAACAAATCGCAAGCGAATAATAAAGTGAGACACGCGGATTTGTTTTACCGAGGTTCGGTTCTCTCAAACCTACTCCCCGTTGAGGAGGCCACAAAGGCCGGGTCTCTTTCAACCCTTCCCTCTCTCAAACGGTCCCTCGGACCGAGTGAGCTTCTCTTTCTCAAATCACTTGGGAATCAAACTTTCCCGCAAGGACCACCACACAATTGGTGTCTCTTGCCTCAATTACAAGTGAGTGTTTGATCACAAGAAAGAATGCCAAAGAAAAAGAAGCGATCCAAGCGCAAGAGCTCAAATGAACACTACAAATCACTCTCTCTAGTCACTAGGGCTTTGTGTGGAGTTGGGAGAGGATTTGATCTCTTTTGGTGTGCTTTGCAATGAATGCTAGCTCTTGTATAGTGGTTGGAAGCTGGAAAACTTGGATGCCATGAATGTGGGGGTGGTTGGGGTATTTATAGCCCCAACTACCAAACTTGACCGTTGGTGGAGGCTGTCTGTCGATGGCGCACCGGACAGTCCGGTGCCCCCGCCACGTCATCAATGCCGTTGGATTCTGACCGTTGGAGCTTCTGATTTCTGGGCCCGCCTTGATGTCCGGTGCACACCGGACATCTCCTGTTCATTGTCCGGTGCGCCAGTATGGGCGCGCCTGACTTCTGTGCGCGCAGAGCGCGCATTAAATGCGCCGCAGGTAGCCGTTGGCGCCGAAATAGCCGTTGCTCCGTGGTTACACCGGACATGTCCGGTGAATTATAGCGGAGCGGCTGCTGCGCGATCCCGAGGCTGGCGAGTTGCGAAGGCCGCGCTTCCTTGGAGCACCGGACACTGTCCGGTGTACACCGGACAGTCCGGTGAATTATAGCGGGGCGGCTTGAGAAATTCCCGAAGGTGGCGAGTTCAAGTTGGAGTCCTCTGGTGCACCGGACACTGTCCGGTGGCGCACCGGACACTGTCCGGTGTACACCGGACATTCCGGTGCCTCCAGACTAGAGGTGCCTTCGGTTGCCTCTTTGCTCCTTTGTTGAATCCAAAACTTGATCTTTTTATTGGCTGAGTGTGAACCTCTTACACCTGTATAATCTATACACTTGGGCAAACTAGTTAGTTCAATTATTTGTGTTGGGCAATTCAACCACCAAAATTATTTAGGGACTAGGTGTAAGCCTAATTCCCTTTCAGGTTCAGGCGGGACTAACTCGGTCACCACTTCCTCTCCTAGTGGGGACACCAACTTGATTGTCCTCTTATCACAACTGATAACTGCTTGATACTTATCTAGCCAATTCATCCCTAGGATGACATCTATTCCCTGAGTACCCATTACTATAAGGTTAGCGGGAAACGCTATCCCCCTTATTTCCACACTTACATTCAAACAAATGCTATCAGTTCGAATTCTACCACCGGCTGAGTCAATTTGAATGGGGTTTGACATGGTAGTAATTAGAAGATTATGTGCTTCTACCCATGATGCAGTAATGAAAGAGTGTGTTGCTCCAGTATCAAATAACACTTCTGCAATATGGGAGTCGACTGGAAACATACCTACTATCATGCTGGGGGCCTCCTGAACTGCTTCAGCCTCCAAGTGGTTCAGTCTCCCATGATTATAGCGTGGCTGAGAGCGGTTGCCTGCTCCAGGCTGAGACACATTCTGCTTTGCTGGGGCATTGGGGCCTGACTGCTGCTGGGCTGCCTTCTTCGGACATTGCATCACCCAATGGCCTTGCTCTCCACAGTGGAAACATGCTCTGTTTCCAACCTGGGCTGGTGCTGCTTGATTATTCTGCTGGTTTGCTGGGGCAGGAAGACGAGGTGCCTGCTGATTCTGCCTCTGAAACTGACCTCCTCCTGACTGATTATTCTGACGATTCTGATACTGGTGCTGAGGATACTGCCTTTGAAACTGCTGATGCTGCTGAGGTGGACGCTGGTTCTGTCTAAACTGCTGAGGTTGATTGCTTGAGAAACGAGGATGACTGCTGCTTCCAGGCTGGGGTCCACTGATTTTGCGCTTGCGATCCTCCATCTCTTTACGCTTCCTCTCTGTCATGATTGCTCTGTCAATTAGGTGCTGGAATGTCGGGAAGGTGTAATTCATCAGCTGATACTGCAAAGGGTCAACCAAGCCTCTTAGGAAACGGTATTGTCTCTTGGCGTCGGTGTTGACATCTTTAGGTGCATAGCGAGACAGCTGCAGAAACCTGTCCCGGTACTCACTGACAGATGATGACCCTTGCTTAAGAGCCAAGAACTCCTCCTTTTTCACTGTCATCAGGCCTGCAGGCACATGATACTGACGAAAGCTACCTCTGAACTCTTCCCAGGTGATAGTGTCAGGGTGGGCATGGGTGGCGAGATAAGACTCCCACCATGACTGAGCTGCTCCTCTCAACAGACGGGGACCATATAGGACCTTCTCCCTGTCATCGCACTGGGCGGTATGCAACTCCCGCTCCATAGTGCGCAGCCAGTCTTCAGCGTCCATGGGGTCAGAGGAGTGAGCAAACGTTGGGGGATGATCTCTCATGAATTCAGCACGCTTGTCCCTGGGCATCTGAGGCTGAGGTGGGGCCTGCTGCTGCTGCTGCTGAATGGCGGCCAGAGTCTGACCAATGGCTTAAACTGCCTGAGTCTGCATCAGAAACATCTGCTCGATGGACATCGGGGGCGGGGGCGGCAGGTGCTGTTGCTGGGGCACCTCATCTTGCGGAGCTGACTGCTCCTACTGAGCACGCCTTCCTTCTCTGCGCCTGTTCTCTGACATCTACAGAATGCAACCACACATCAGAACTGATCTTGCAAATCTTGCAGCATAAGAAAAGAGTATAGAATTCTCCAACAGCACTGAACAGACGAGCATCTTCACTGATCTCCAACACAGACCACACAGCTTCTCAGATAGAGAGGAAAGTGGAATAAAAGGCTTCCTAACTAGATAGCTAACTCCTTTAACATAACAGGTAAACCAAAATGCAGGGGATACCCACATCCTGGTGACAGTCATTACAAAGATCCAGATCAAACATAGTTCATCATGACAAACATAAATGCACAGGATATAGCAAACTACCATGTCTAACTAAGACTAACTAAGAGCGAGACTGACGCTAAGACTATAGCTTCTATGTATATATCTTCGTATTAATTACAAGATCCGACTCTAACGACCTATGGTTCTAAATTTATCTTGGTCTTGCAGTCGGGGTTGCCATTTAGTTGATATTTTAGATTTTTGGGAGGGAATTTGGTTCAACAAACTAAACCAAATACACAATAAGAGAAAACAAACAAAATAGCGACTTATGGACTCCTGATCTGCGTTGGCCTTTTACCGTGGCCTGGCCTGCCTCTAACCTGGGCCGCGACCAGCCTTCCACTTGGGCCGCTTGCTGTTGCTAGTAGTCGACGCTGCCTTGCACTACGTATTAAATACACTATATCCAGAGATATGATAAACAATATATTAAACTAAAATATCTTACAGTTCAGAGCTAGTTTGACAACACCATTTTTTCAAGAGATTTTTATTTTCCTCAAAAAAAATTATTTTACTAAAAAAATTAGTTCATTTTTTCTTAGAAAAATTAGAATCTTTTGAGAAAATAGGATTGCCAAACTAGGCTCAATATGCAATATTTTCATTAATCTGATCTGCCACCCCTAAGATTTCTCTAAAGTCGTGGAAAAACCACGAAGCCGCACCCGCACCAACTCTCTCCGTAACAGGACAACAAGCTGACACAGTGCAACACGGTGCCCAATTCAGACCGCAAAGGTACATAAAATTAAATCATAGGCCTTATATGCTAGAAACATTTATTTCACCGACATATATCGATGGATTTGGTGGTCAATTAAGTCACGGATGAAACCAACCCAACACCGCAACATGTAGTGGTGCAAAGCACGGCATGAACATTTTTCCAAAGCTAGGCATCGAGATGCAAGAATTGAAGAGGGAGAAAAGAAATCGACATAGTTGGAGCCTTAAATAAAGGCTAAGCATAAGAAAAGTGAAAAAGATATTATATAATTTTCTTATGAAAATAAATATATATTAGAGGTACATAGTTAAAATAACATATTAAAAAGTGCACAACGGGGGGTACTTCGGTGCATCCGTGTGACGAAGAATCAGCAACATTAAACTTCAGGTCTAATTCAAATAGATTTTTTTAAAGAAAAGAGGTCTTACTCAAATAAGTTCTTTTTAAAAATGGTTCCCTCCGGGCTCCGGCTCGGATTTTGAATGGTTTCTCTATTTTGCAGCCTAACGAAAGAAGATGATATTATGATGCGTTTGGTTGCGGGACAGCTAGGACAGGGGATATCCCCTAGCGTTCTCTCTCACTCCTCCACTTCAATTTTAGGTAGTGTTTGGTTCGGTATCAACGAGAGATGGGACAAGATCAACCCTGGACTGATTCCGTCCCTTATTTTTTGAGGGATGACTTTATCCACCATTTTTGAAGAATATTACTTAACCCTAACTCTGAACCTCTAAACCAAACGCGGGTTAATTTAAAATAATTCCATTTCATCCCTCTTTATTCTTCCTCGTCCCTCCATCCAAATACACCCTAAGGACAACAGGACAACACTTATGTTCACCCTTAATTAAGAACCAAACAACCTAATTTAAGGAATCGTTCCATTCTATCCTATCTTGTCGTTTCAACAAAACTATTGGAGCATGAGAGACAAAACCTCGCTTGTCTCTGCATATTCTCTGCCTTGCCTGTCGCTCCCTCAAAGGAAATGCTGCAGCCTACAGAAACTGAGGGCACATCAAAGAGAGAGCGGCAATCGAAAACGATGCGTCGATGCCAAAAGCGGCAAGATTGAAGAGCCTGCCTGCCGTACCGTGCGAGCAGAGCTACCGAGGACGGAGCAGGGCGCCACCGCGCCACAAAAGCGAGCGCAAAGCTGCCCGTCCTCGCGTTTTCATTTAAAGCGCCTTCTTCTCCGCACCCTCCCTGCGACCCTGCTGCCTCTTCTGCTCCTGCAACTGCGAGCTCTATTCAAGAGCTGCAGCAGCCTGCGGAGCCGAACGAGGCAATTCATGAAGAAGACGACGGCAGTGGGAGGGGGTGGGAAGGGAGGCACAGCCGCTACGGACCTCCTTGTCTGCTTCCCCGCTCGGCAGCACCTGGCGCTGATGCCCAAGCTTATCTGCAGCCCGTCCCGGACCAGCATGGACAAGGCGGCGGCCGCGCGCCGGCGCCAGCTCCAGCTTCCTGGCGCGAGCGCTGCCGCAGGTGGCGGGAGAGCGCGCGGGAGCAGTAGCGCCATGTTCCGGGGGTCCAAGGCGAGGCAGAGGCCGGAGGAGGAAGAGGAGCCGCAGTCGCCGAAGGTCACGTGCGCCGGCCAGATCAAGGCCGGCCGCCCCAAGAAGGTGAAGCCGGGTTCGGCGGCAGCGGCGAAGCACGGCAAGGACGGCGCCAGGAGCTGGCTCGCCGTGGTGGAGGAGATCGAGCGGCTACGCGGCCGGAGGAAGAAGGTGGGCTGGCTCGAGACACTTGGGATCAGGCGGGACGCGCTGCCGTTCCTAGGCGGCGCGCTCCGGAGCCTGCGGTCCAAGGCGTGCTGCTTTGTGCCCCTCCATGCCGGTGCCGCGGCCGCGGACTCCTCCGTTGACTCCGACGACGCGGGGGAGCGTGGGAGCGAACACGGAGCCGGAGGGAGCGCCGCGGCCAGCGTGTTCTCCAAGTGGCTCATGGTGCTGGAAGGCGGCCAGGAGCCGATGGAGCAAGACGAAACCAGTCTCGATCACGGCCAGGAAGAAGACGTCGAGCTCGAGCGGCAGCAGTGCGAGGAGACCGCGCCGCCGCCGAACGCACTGCTGCTCATGCGGTGCCGCTCGGCGCCCGCGAGGGGACGACTGTCCGTGTCCAGGACCAGGAGGGCGTGCGAGCAGTTGGCCGGCGAGGTCGACCAAGAGAAGGCGGCAGCGGATGGCGTGCCTGGACCGGGAGACGGTGAAACAGAGGAGGAGCTGGTGTTCATGAGCACGGCGCCCGGCTTCATGAAGCTGTCACTGGACATCGCCAAGGAGACGTGGGTCGTGGGCGGCGGCGGCGCGGACCCGATCGCGAGGAGCCGGAGCTGGAAGAGGTGACCGCGCCGCTTGCGCAGAGCCGTCGAGGACGACCACGTGGAGGCGCGGAACTCGTCGTGCTTGTCAATACAGATCGCGTCACTGATAATATATGTGTTGGAACATATATATAAGCTCATGTTAGTATTGTTACGTGCTCCGTAAATGTTCGAGTTCTAATCTAGGCATAGGAACTTGAGATGAAAATTGATGCGCGTGCATTTGTCCCCAAATCCCAGTGAAACCACGCCAAATTCTTGTTCCGAACATCTCGACTAGTCCTAAACTCCCAACTGTGCTAACTACTCCACCGCGCCGAGAATTTTCCTCTTTTTTTTGTTTTGTTTTGAAAACAAAGAACGAAACCGACGCCACCACCAGTCCAGTGTAAAGCGTGTGACCACAGCCCTCTCCATTTGGCAACAGCAGTCTGACGCTACGTGCTCAGCATGGCATTGGCATCGATGCCGGCCAGCAGATGTGCTCTGCCGCGCGCTCTGGCACGAAGAATAGATTGTTTGTCGCAGGCCTGCAGGTTGCAGCGTCAAGAATGTACTCATCCGGACGGGTTCCAAGACGATGCAAACCATACTTTAACCCCCCACCAACGTGCAACGGGTGGCCACCAGCTTCACAATAAGCAGGCCATCAGCAATTAACAAGGCAAAAATCATCACAAGATCACGCTCTAAGCCTAAATTGCAGGCGTCAGCTCACACCAAACGCACGAGCACATGGGACTATAAAATAAACGGTGCTACAACTACTACTGCACAACAGAGTACTTTACTCACTCCCGTCCCGTGGCAAGAGCCAAGAGGTGGCTCTCACGGAACAAATACACCCGCGAATACGAAATGACAGTCGAGGGACTAATTTTTAGTCCCATTTAGTTTTTATTTTACCAAACGAAAGGATTAAAGTAGAAACTAATTTACTTTAGTCTCTAGTCTCTTACATGGGTCCTAAAAGGGACTAAAGAGCAACATTTACTCTAATTGCTCTTGTCTATAAAACAGGTGCGAAACAAGAAATTGGATATTTAGTCTTTATGTGTTACATTTAATGTATTTAGAATTTGTTTAGTCCCTACAAGGCTACAACCAAACAGAATAGGGCTTGGACTAAACTTTAGTTCTAAAAATAACGGAACGAAACGGACTCTCTAAAGACTTGTTCGGTTATTTTCAATCTATATGTATTGAAGGAGATTGATATAAATTGAGAGAGATTTTAACTTACTAGAGATTGATACCCCTTAATCACCCCAATCCATATGGACTAGGGTATAGCATGACGAATCCCTCGGGCTCGGGCAGCCATAATGGTGGCAGGTGGTCGCTGTCGTGCCGGTGGCAGACGCAAAAAGGGAAAGATCAAAGGATGGAAAGCGAGTTGGCATTCCGTGCGTCCCATGGAAAAGCGTGTGCTGTTCTTCGACGGGATAGATCTACACATGACATAACATGGACATGGACAGCATCCAAAGGGGAGAACAACGCATGTTCATGAGTCTATGCTACACTGCCTACACAACAATCTGCTAGTCTGTATGTAGGTCATTTCGTCCATCCAATGCAGCAGGTTAATGTTGCGGCAAACTGTAAGATCGCGTTCACAAGAAGAACGCCATTCTGTACAGTTAAGCTCAGATCTGATACGGCAAGAAGGAAAATAGGAGAACCTGGTTGAAGGCAGAGCTGAATGGAAGGCCCCACCGCGACGCCCTCCTGTGAGGGCTATGCAGGAGGCGGAGAGGTGCTGGTGCTGCACGGCAAGATTTGAAAACCGCGGATATTGCCATATTAGGACCTGGAAAAAAGTTTCAGAAAGATCATCTAGTTGTTGCCCATCTCACCAGAGGATGTCTTACAATTGGTGTTTGTGTTTTCTTCTCTTTTCATGGGTTGTTGTAGTCGCCCTCTTGGTGGGTAGGCAGATAACACAGAGAATTTGTTACTAGAACGATAAAATCATGTGGCTTTCGTATCAATAACTCACTATCAGGGGAAATGGCATTTTCATTTCAAAGGCTTCTAATAAGAAAATAATGGGCTGGAAACTACGGCCATGTATAAACAGTGCAACTAATGTTTTACTTTCAGGTAAAAACAAATGTGAAAAACTAGTTTGTTGACGAAGTATAAACAGGCTAGCTTTGATACGTATCACAAAGTTAAATTAACAAAAAAATAGAAAGTACACTAAGTGGAAATACCCCGCTAAACTAGTTTGTTGATGAAGCAGATGCTTTCTGGGCCTCTATTGTTATCGCCTCAGCAAGTTCTGATGCCTCATACTCAGTTCCAAAGCACCTTACTGTCTCCAAATATGGATCTAACAAGTACCTGTAGCTTCAGGTGGTAAACATTCATCAACACATGGCAATGTGCACAACATGCACTTACATGTTGTGAGAGCTTTCTACAAGATAATCCTGACCAACTTCCTCTACTCTTTTAAAGAAAAAAAACTCGGCCGGAGAGGGAAAGACTATTCTCCCGGTATTATATTAAAAAGAGACCGAAACATATTTCCGACCGAGAAAATCCCCGAACCATAGCCCTCATCACTAGCGCTATTACCGCCCACTCTACAACGGCCCCCAGCCGAAGGGTGGCGTACAAGACGTAACCCGGGAGCAGGCGGGCATAGTGAGGGGATTTTTTAAACCAAGCCCAAAATTCGCCTTCGAGGGGGATGAAACTCGGGACTTGTAGGTGCTACTCGGTAGCCTTAACCTGAGCAATCTGTCTTACTGCACTGATGGGGCCTTTTAGTCCTACTATTCTTGGGTCAAACTCTGCAGTTAAAATGAGGTGAATCGTCACTTGCAGCGTACCCTAAAATTTTAATATTTCTGACCACCAATAGCAGAATATCTTACCACTAAGGTATGCCTTAAGTTGAGCAGGTGAATCACGTTGAGGATCAATTGTGATAAAGAGTGGTGTAATCTTGGTGCCATACTTTGACTCTAGTAAAAAAATCAAGCACCACAAACAATTATAAAGATCATAAATTAATAGCGCACAGATGAATCCAGAAAATTTATTCATTGCAAGCCAATTATAGACTACTGTAATTTTTCCAAAGTAACTGACACAAAGTAGGTCACAGATTTGACAATAACTGACAGAATATGTACCTAACAGTTTAACAACATCAGCCATCTTCTGAACTTCGGCTGGACTCACATCTGGGCATGATGTATAGCCAAAGTACATCAGAGCCCAATTTCCCCGAAGCTTAGATTCAACCACCTCATTTTTTTTTCTGTATCATAGCTTAAATGGCCCTCCTATTGCAGGTCTATTGGTAGTGCATCTTTTGGGAACACTGGTCTGTGCTGGTACTTTAGCTGAAAATACCATGATATGAAATGCAAAACAGCAACAGAGACTACAACTATTAGAAAACAAGAATCAATGTAAACTACTTGTTTGAGTTAAGCAACTATGCACCACTAAAACTTGTTTTCGTCCAGTTTCCATTCTTTTCCTCCAATAAAAACTGTACGAGTGATTTGCAAACAGCAGTAGTAATCCCAAGATATCATGTACACCATAATTAACATTATCATAATAAACTGAATCACAAGAGCGCACTACTTGGTCATTAGGAAGTTCCACCAGATGTCCAAGCATACATAAATTGAATCTGCATACCACGACAAGGCATTTCATCCAACTGAACTATTATCACTGTCTAATCTATACAAGTCAACAAATAACAAGTACTCCCTCCACTTCAAATTATAAGTCATTCTGACATTTATAGGTACATTTGTTTATGCTATGAACATAGATATAGACTATTTCTAGATATATAGTGAAAGTTATGTATCTAGAAAAGCTAAAACGACTTATAACTTGGAATGGAGGGAGTAAAACTGAAGCACAGAATGAATACAATCAAAATGTATAACCTCAAAAAACAATATAAAACTACAGTGCTGGAAAACTCTTACCTAAGGGAGCTGCACGCCTCTCATCATTGTAATGAACAAATGTGGCTATCCCAGCAAAAGCATGTAGTGATGGCTGCAACACCAACATATTTACAAAAAAAAAAAACAGTGTTACTTAAAAACGCTATTATGGTTTTACTATGATAGTGTGGGAGTAGAATGGTGTTAGGATACAACTAAGCAAAATACTGTGAACGTGTCCAAAGACATAAGTGTCAAAGAATCTCTTGTTGACTATTTGACATTAGACATAATAGACAAGACACTAGATAGCATCATAAGTTCATAACTTAAATATAATATGAGAAATCAGATAAGCAGTATCTAGAAACAGCATGCAGCAATGTAATATATATCAATGGCCAAGAAGTTGACTCATTCTGTTCAGAAAACAATCGCATTGGCCTAGCAAACTTGGAGCTTCTTCCACTAGAATAGCCTCTGGAATGGTAACCCCGTGCAGGCAGGATCCTACAGAACCGAAGTAATACAAAACCCGCCGCTACAGCATGACGATAACGGAACCGAACCATGAAACACTGGTTCTGACGTTGAACCCATCACTTAAGGGTATTTTTAAAGGTGTGTTTGGTTTGACTTTTAGCTTTGGCTTTTATCCCCTAGCGATTCTCAGACTATCATATATTCATATATAATTGTAGTTGGCACAGCACAACGATATTTCGCCCAGAGTAGCACATCCAGTAGAATGTCCCAGTCTCCTAGATAGTGACCTGCCCGATGAAGTGCGAAGAGTACATATACATACACATCGATGGAGAACTTAGGCTATCCGCAACCGTTACCCCTAAATTTTGTTGAATAATTAGATAAATTCCAGATTAAATTCCGAATATAAATCATGACAAAATCACAAGCACTGAAGTAAAAAGTCAAATCAGATGATGCGAACTGATTAGACATACTGATAGATGGCGCGCGCCGAAATCGGCAGGGTCGACGACGTCGAAGTAGCGAAATCAGCAGGGTCGATGAGGTCAGAAGATCTCGAGCAGTCGCGTGAAGACGCTTCCCAAAAACCTTATTCAGCCTCTCCTAGTGCAGAATCTAGAAGGCGAAGGGTTCCGGAGACCTGCTCTCCTAATCGCAGATGCACCTCTTCGATCGGGATGAAGAGAACTGGAAGGCGGCTCAGCTGTGAAGAGAGGCGAAAGCGAACTGGGATGATTTGGAGGCTGGCTGCCGGGCTCCTTTTATAGGGCCGAGTCCACGACCCCTGGTCTTATCCGCCCACGAAAATCTCGCAATCAGTTGAGATTTTATATCGATCGGTTAGGATAAACGTAACAGCCAAGAAACCAAAAAATCGAACGGCAAAAGGTAGCCGCGCCCCCGCAAGGCGAGGGGCCAGATTTCGGCGGACCATTCACGTGCATGTCGTGCGCCCGCGCCCTTCGCCCCGCCCCGCCCCGCCCCGCCCCGGCCAGGCCAGGCGAGCGAGCGCGCGCGCGTGTGGCTCTCCACACTCTCTCCTCTCATCCATGACTTGGTGAGTGAGTGTGGCTTTCATATTTAAGCTAGCTCTACTCCACTAGAGCTAGCAATACGGTGCTATTGGTTCCACCTATCCTTTAGCCATCCACTTGTATGGGCTTTTGAGATTTTCCTGGGATTTATTTGAATTTCTTAATTGGGCCAAGCCCATAAATTCTAACAATCCCTCACCAGATCTCAAATGCCCATCTGCAGTTTTCGCCACTGTTCACTACTGTTTAATATACTAGTTTTTCAGCAGAGACTGTTAAGTTGAACTTCTGCCTAGAACTCCAAGCTACACCAACCCACAACTTGGACAATGGACTATGCCTTGAATTGCAAGTTTTGCGTGAATGGGTTTCACTTGAAGTCATGACCAGTACTTGGCTACCAGTAGTCCCCTTCTCGGGTGGAGCATATACGTCGTACTCCAAGGTCTCTTCATGAGTTTACTAGAGATCACCCAAATCTCATAGACTGCGACGTTAGACAGTCTAACTCATATAGGTGTGTTCTTTCAAAGAATGTTCTGCAGGACAACATCTTCGCTAATACAAGCCAACAGAACACATTAAGGCACAAAGCCAACCTGCCTTACAGCATTTGAGAGTATTGCATCTTTACTTAGAGAGGGTCAAAGGTTACTCTCCTCAGTTCACCAATGGCTTGTTCTTCCCAGGACCTAATTCACGGGATCTCCGATCACATAGACTGGGTTTCCACCATGGCAACTTTATTCGGGTCTCATACCCATCTCTCTCGATGCGATTTCTATCACATTACGTGGTAGTCCCTTGGTAAAAGGATCTGCCAGATTTTTATCTGTTGAAATATAAGTCACACTTATAACTCCGGAGTTTCTCAACTTTCTGACATACTTCAATCGTCTTTTGACATGTCTTGATGACTTTCCATTATCCTTAGAACTCGTCACTTTAGCAATCACTGTCTGATTGTCACAGTTCATAAGGATAGCTGGTATTGGTTTCTCAACCACCGGCAAGTCCATCAAGAGTTCACGCAACCATTCTGCCTCAACGGTTGTTGTGTCAAGTGCAGCTAGCTCGGCTTCCATGGTTGACCTCGTCAAAATGGTCTGCTTGCATGACCTCCATGATACCGCACCTCCACCAATAGTAAAGACATAACCACTGGTGGCATAAAGCTCGTCTGCATCAGATATCCAGTTCGAATCACTATATCCTTCAAGTACTGCATGCTGACCAGAATAGTGAATTCCATAACTCATTGTACCTTGCAGGTAGTGCATAACCCGCTCAAGTGCATGCCAATGATCAGTCCCGGGGTTTGACATGAACCTGCTCAATTTGCTCACAGCAAACGAGATATCAGGCCTTGTTGCACCAGCAAGATACATGAGTGAACCGATAATCTGAGAGTATCTCAATTGGTCTAAACCAATTCTCTTGTTCTTTCGCAGTGTCACACTAGGATCATAAGGTGTTGGAGAAGGTTTGCACTCAGAGAAGCCAAATCGCTTCAAAACCTTTTCAACATAGTGAGATTGCGAGAGAGTAATCCCACCATCTGCCTTAATCAGCTTGATGTTTAGAATCACATCAGCTTCTCCCAGATCTTTCATATCAAAACTCTTTGATAGAAAAGACTTGACTTCATTGATCACATCAATGTTTGTGCCAAATATCAATATATCATCAACATATAAGCACAATATAACTCCTTCGCCCCCACCACAGTGATAACATACACACCTGTCTGCCTCATTAATGGCAAAGCCTGCAGAAGTTAGAGTCGTGTCAAACTTCTCATGCCATTGCTTTGGTGCTTGCTTCAGACCATACAAAGATTTCAATAACTTGCACACCTTGCTTTCTTGACCCTTTACTACAAATCCATCAGGCTGTTCCATATAGATTTCCTCGTCTAACTCTCCATTAAGAAAAGCTGTCTTTACATCCATCTGATGAACAAGGAGACCATACGAGGCAACCAAAGAAAGTAGTACTCGAATAGTGGTCATTCTAGCAACAGGTGAGTAAGTATCAAAGAAGTCTTCTCCTTCTTTCTGAGTATAGCCTTTAGCCACAAGCCTAGCCTTGTACTTTTCAATTGTACCATCAGACTTGAGCTTCTTTTTAAACACCCACTTACAACCCACAGGTTTGCATCCATAGGGTCGATCAGTGACTTCCCATGTACCATTTGAAAGAATAGAGTCCATCTCATTATGAACTGCTTCTTTCCAATCATCTGCATCTGGAGATGCAAATGCTTCTGCAATGGTAGTAGGAGTATCGTCCACAAGGTACACAATGAAATCATCACCAAATGATTTTTTCAACCCTTTGTCTCTTGCTCCTTTTAGGAGCATCATTGTCATCCTCCTCTAGGACAATTTCATGTGGCTGTTCAAAACTCTCAATAGGTGTACTATGTTCAGGAGTTATCTCAGAAGAGTATCTAGAATTGCTATGAATGTCTTTCATTGGAAATATATGTTCAAAGAAAGTAGCATCACGTGATTCCATAATAGTATCAACATACACATCAGAAACTTCAGATTTAACTACTAAAAATCTATATGCTATGCTACACGAAGCATATCCAAGAAAGACACAATCCACTGTCCTTGGACCAAGCTTGCGCTTTTTATTAATTGGTACATTGACTTTCGCCATGCACCCCAAGTGCGCAAGTATGAAAGTGATGGTTTTCTCCCAAACCACTTCTCATAAGGGGTTTTCTCTTCTTTGCCCATAGGAATTCTATTCAGAACATGACATGAAGTCATGACTGCCTCCCCCACCATGCCTTAGATAAACCACAAGTGTCTAACATGGCATTCACCAGGTCAGTCAACGTACGGTTTTTCCTTTCAGCAATCCCGTTTGACTCGGGTGAATAGGGAGGAGTCCTCTCATGAATAATGCCATGTTCTGCACAGAAATCATCAAAGACTTTGGGAAAGAACTCGCCACCATGATCTGATCTAAGACGTTTGATCTTTCTTTCTAGTTGGTTTTCAACTTCAGCCTTATAGATTTTAAAGTAGTCTAAAGCCTCATCTTTAGTTTTTAGCAAGTATACATAGCAAAATCTAGACGTATCATCAATCAATGTCATGAAGTATCTCTTACCACCCTTTGTCAACACACCATTCATCTCACAAAGATCAGAATGTATGAGTTCTAGAGGTGCCAGGTGTCTCTCCTCAGCAGCCTTGTGAGGCTTTCGAGGTTGCTTCGACTGCACATAGCTATGGCACTTAGAACCTTTGACTATGGTGATATTCGGAATTAAACTCATGGTTGCAAGCCGAGACATAGAGCCAAAATTAATATGATACAAACGAGAATGCCAAATACTCGTAAGATCATCAACATTAGCGCAAATATGGTTCACAGACTTATTATTGAAATCTAACAGAGAAAAGCGGAACAAGCCTCCGCAGTCATAGCCTTTACCAATAAATTGTCCAGAGTTAGACACAACTAATTTATTGGACTCCAAAACTACCTTGAACCCATCTCTACATAGAAGGGTTCCGCTAACGAGATTCTTATGTATAGAAGGGACATGATGCACGTTCTTCAGCTGCACGATCTTTCCCGAAGTAAACTTCCGATCCACCGTGCCAGTGCCATGAACAGAAGCATGTGACCCATTCCCCATTAGGACGGAAGAATCCCGGGCACCCTAATAAGAAGAGAACAATTTAATGTCAGAACACACATGAACATTAGCACCAGTATCAAGCCACCAGCTAGGTGATTGAAATACTGAGAAGATGAAAGGTAGATTACCATACCCTTTGTCTTCCTCATTTCTAGCGATCACTGTGTTGACATTGCCCTTTTTGCCACGGTGATCCGCTCGATCAGGACAATCCTTGGCAAAATGACCCGTCTCGCCACATGCGAAACATGTCAATTCAGCCTTGTTCTTCTTCTTCTTAAAGTTGGTAGTTTTGTTGGGCTTGTTAGATTTTGGCTTTCCTTTTCCCTTGTTGTGGTTCCTCTGAACCATGTTGGCGCTGGAGTGGCCCTCGCCTCCTTTAGATCCCGTGTCCTTAGCCCGAGCTTTCTCCTCAACATCTAGAGACGCTATCAGATTTTCAACTGATATCTCCTGTCTCTTATGTTTCAGAGATGTGGCAAAGTTCCTCCATGTATAAGGCAACTTTGCAATAATGCACCCAGCCACAAATCGGTCAGGAAGGACTATCTTAAGGTGGTCGAGCTCCTTGGCTATACATTGTATTTCATGAGCTTGCTCTACAATAGAGCGATTATCAACCATCTTATAATCATGAAAGCTCTCCATGATATACAGGTCACTGCCAGCATCTGATGCACCATACTTAGTAGTAAGTGCATCCCACAACTCTTTCCCGTCTGTGTACTGAATATTCGCATCAAACAGACGGTCAACAAGGGCGCTAAGAACGGCTCCCGTAAAGATAGTATTGGCATGGTCGTACTCTTTCTCCTGTTCAGGAGTCAGTGGACCCTCAGGTCTGCCTTTACTAACATGGAAGACATTCATAGCAGTAAGCCAGAGCGTGGCCTTGACTTGCCATCTCTTGAAGTGCATACCATTGAACTTTTCTGGCTTGAGCGCATTGGCAAAAGCAGCCATAGAAAAACTAGGAAATTGTCTACAATAAGGTTTTTGGATTGTTGAATAATTAGACAAATTCCAGATTAAATTCCGAATATAAATCATGACAAAATTACAAGCACTGAAGTAAAAAGTCAAATCAGATGATGCGAACTGATTAGACATACTGATAGATGGCGCGCGCCGGAATCGGCAGGGTCGACGACGTCGAAGTAGCGAAATCAGCAGGGTCGACGAGGTCAGAAGATCTCGAGCAGTCGCGTGAAGACGCTTCCCAAAAACCTTATTCGGCCTCTCCTGGTGCAGGATCTAGAAGGCGAAGGGTTCCGGAGACCTGCTCTCCTAATCGCAGATGCACCTCTGCGATCGGGATGAAGAGAACTGGAAGGCGGCTCAGCTGTGAAGAGAGGCGAAAGCGAACTGGGATGATTTAGAGGCTGGCTGCCGGGCTCCTTTTATAGGGCCGAGTCCGCGACCCCTGGTCTTATCCGCCCACGAAAATCTCGCAATCAGTTGAGATTTTATAGCAATCGGTTAGGATAAACGTAACAACCAAGAAACCAAAAAATCGAACGACAAAAGGTAGCCGCGCCCCCGCAAGGCGAGGGGCCAGATTTCGGCGGACCATTCACGCGCATGTCGTGCGCCCGCGCCCTTCGCCCCGCCCCGGCCTGGCCCGGCCAGGCGAGCGAGCGCGCGCGCGCGTGTGGCTCTCCACACTCTCTCTTCTCATCCATGACTTGGTGAGTGAGTGTGGCTTCCATATTTAAGCTAGCTCTACTCCACTAGAGCTAGCAATATGGTGCTATTGGTTCCACCTATCCTCTAGCCATCCACTTGTATGGGCTTTTGAGATTTTCCTGGGATTTATTTGAATTTCTTAATTGGGCCAAGCCCATAAATCCTAACAAAATTTCCCCCCTATATCACTTTCCCCCCTATTCCCCCCCTATTTTTTCATCTCACGCAGCGGTTCCCCCTAAATACTCCCCCTATACCCCACTACAACTATAAAATATCATTTTCTATATCAACTATCAATTTTTTATCTACTAACAATTACTCATGGACCCACAGCACAGTGTTTGGGGATGAACAGTGACACGCTATATCTGGGGGGAGAGAGAAGGGGGCCGGCGCGTAAGGGGCGCTGTAGGGGGCACCGCTGCGGCTGTAGAGTGCCCCCTACAGGCACCATGTAAGGGGAGGGGGCTGCCAAGGGGGCAGCGTTGCAGTTAGCCTTAGGCTGTGTTCAGCGGTTCCCCCTAAATTTCTCTCTCTATATCCCACTCACGTGCCACGTCAGCATTCTCTTCCCCCTATATCTCTACCCTGTACAGCGGTTTCTCCTAAATCCTTCCCCTATACCCCACTATAATCATAAAATACCATTTTCCATACTTATTCACCATCTATTATCAATTTTTCCCAACTAATAAATACTTATGTGCATAGAAACTGAGGCAAGGGGGCAGGCGCACACAGCCCTTGATCTAGCGTATTGATGTTGCCTCCTCTACCACTGTATGGCGAAGAGAAGCAGGTAGCGTGCACCGTTGAATGTGGTAGGGGGACTCTGTATCCTCTAAAATGTGAACAGTTATGGGGGAGAGTGAAGCGGTGAAGAGAGTCTTAGGCTATCCACAGCGGTTCCCCCTAAATTTTTCCCCTTATATCACTTTTTTGCGTCACATCATCAACATTTCACCCTCTATTTTTTCTTCTCCCACAGCGGTTCCCCCTATATTATCCCCCTATACCCCACTACAACAATAAAATATCATTATCTAACACTATTCATCTTTTACTAGCTGTATGCCCGTACGTTGTTACGGCGGCAATATATTATGATAAAATCCATTATATGCAGAAACATTAATCATCATTCTACATATGTGCTCCCCAATGAACAAACAGATGTTAAGAAATAAAAAAGGATAGGAAACAAAATCATCGACCAGCTAGTTCATAGAAGGGAGTAGCGCTTTCTCGGTCAGCATCCCACCTTTTTCTAATCAATATTACACCTTGTAAAATTCAATTTGGTTCTACAAAAAAGTATATTCAAGAAACAATTGAACGGACTCATCATAAGTTGATGAAACACGATTTTTTTGGTGGCACATTGACATATAGTCGAAGTAAAAGCAGAAAAATGTAGAACAATCGCAAACTTGAAGAAAATATATTTTCAATGCAAATAACATATGCATAAAGTCTCGTGCCCGCGCGTTGCGACGACATACAAATTATTTAATAAAATGTTAGTGCATAATAATTTATACATAATAAGACTAAAAACAGGTGCCACAAGCACCAATCTGGAACATTTGGTAGAAAAAATAGCACATATAATAATCCTCCAGACCATAATGCTCGTCCTCAAAAAGATGGTTAGCCTCTAGAGGATTACTTTGATGATCCTCAATGCTATATACTGTGACCGTGTCCGCATGATCGTTATTGTAGTTTTTTTGCCCCGAGTTACATTATTCTCTTCAGTAGTTTATGTAGGCGTGTTACTCGGGAGAGTTGGATGTTGAAGAGTCAATATTGGCCTTCACGACTTGATGTGTGTGATTGTGTGCACCATCCGCCTCATTTGATCTCTCAAATCTTCTGGATGTACTTGTCTCACCAACAAATTTCCACTGGTCATCAAATCCATGAGATAGAACCTCGTACTCCAAATCATAGTTGGATTCATCATCTTTAGATTCTGTTAGAATGAAAATGAATAATCAGGGACATTGCATGATTTTAAATTGAATAATTTAAAGTAATATACCGGTGCAATGATTTCATGACAAGTTCTACGTAAAAGAGGGGCAGCAAATTCTAATAGCTGAATTTACTTGATAGAGAAAATTTCTAAGCATGCCATGTCGTCCCATAGTTTTCCAAAAGTGTAGAGCAAGCAAGGTTAAGATCAACAATCATCAGTGTCAATTTACTCATTTATAGAACTTAATTACCTTGTTTTTCAACCAAGAATGGGGCAATTATTCTGTTTCCAGATTTCAGAATCATTCCAGGCCACATATGTGCAGAAAGAGCTCCAAAGAGTCGCTCTAAGCCTTGGCTATCACCATCCATTGATCGACCTGTTAGTTTGAATAAACATCAAATAAGATAGAAACAACCACAATTCCTATATGATATAAGCCTTCTTCTATTGGAGTCCCTAAAAGATACTCCCTCCGCCCATGTGAAGATCACCATTAGCATAGGGAGGGCCATCGTGGAGAATAAAAGCAGTCTAATCAATCATCCAAACAGAACAAGCAACTAAATCAGATTCACAGATCTATTAAATATTTAAAGTTACATACTTGAATATATCAACTCACCCCAGTGTTCCTTTCAGAAACCCTTTTCAGAACCTGATTATCGTCCCATATTTTTGGAGCTCTGGCTCCCGCTGTACAGAATTCGCTCTCAGCTCAAATGTTGTTTTCGGGAGAGCCACAGTGTGCTTGTATTTTCCATCTTCTTGTTTTTCACCTAGCAAGAGCAAACAAGCCAAACTCAATTCTACTACTTTGTTCCTGACAATAAAACCAGGACTGATTACCAAAGCAGAGATCAAACAATCAAATATCAACAGACTGCTTCACTTTTTTATCTCAAAAAAACAAATCAGATCAAAATTACGGGTATAACCAAGCAATGTTCTACCCTATACATGAAACTTCAGATATTCAAATGTTCAGATATTCAGATTCTTTGAAATTGTTCAGACTTTAGACAAAAAGTAACTCTAATATAGCAGCTTCACACACTCATAGGCGACAACTCCGAAACTGCATGGGAAGAAGACTTTCAACACGGTCGAAAAGCTAAAGCCTATGGGCGAGCAGCAACCGGTGCTAGAGCTGGAGCTGTAGCAGCAGCACCAGGACCAGAACGGGGGCCTCCTTGTCCACCAGCAGGCCTATCCTCCTGAACAGAACACAATGCGAAAATAAACTTATTATTATCCACCGCAAAATAGCATTGAGGAGACAGAACGGAAAATAGAAGGATACCAAGAACAAACAGCATGCATTATAGCAATCTAAATTGCATGTAGCAGGACAAATTAAGGTCTAAGCACTGGCAAAGTTTGCACAAAAGAACAGCACTTGGCAAGCCAGTACATGAATAAAACAACTGTAAGAATTTCCCATCCTTAAATGATCAACTAATAATGTGAATAATAGCTGATAAAGTGAGCAAAATGGTAGTAAATATTGGGACCTGTTCATCCCGCAGGCACTGTTTGTCCGGGACCATAATTAGGGGTACCCTCAAGACTCCTAAATCTCAGCTGGTAACCCCCATCAGCACAAAGCTGCAAAGGCCTGATGGGTGCGATTAAGTCTAGGATCGGTCCATTCGAGGGACGCGATCACGCCTCGCCCGAGCCCAGCCTCGGGCAAGGGCAGCCGACCCCGGAGGATTCACGTCTCGCCCGAGGACCCCCTCCAGCAACGGACACACCTTCGGCTCGCCCAAGGCTCAGTCTTCACCAAGAAGCAACCTTAGTCAAGTCGCCGCGCCAACCGACCGAATCGCAGGGGCATTTAATGCAAAGGTGGCCTGACACCTTTATCCTGACGCGCGCCCTCCAGTCGACAGAGCCGAAGTGACCGTAGTCACTTCGCCGCTCCACTGACCGGCCTGACAAGGGGACACCGCCGCCTGCGCTGCCCTGACTGCTGTGCCACTCGACAGAGTGAGGCTGTCAGCAACCCAGTCTGGCCTCAGGCGCCATAGGAAACTCCGCTTCGCCTGACCCCAGGGCTCGGACTCGGGCTCAGCCCCAGAAGACGACGAACTCCGCTTCGCCCGACCCCAGGGCTCGGACTCGGGCTCAGCCCCGGAAGACGACGAACTCTGCTTCGCCCGACCCCAGGGCTCAGACTCGGGCTCAGCCCCGGAAGACGACGAACTCTGCTTCGCCCGACCCCAGGGCCCGGACTTGGGCTCAGCCCCGGAAGACGATGAACTCCACTTCGCCCGACCCCAGGGCTCGGACTCGGGCTCAGCCCCGGAAGACGACGAACTCCGCTTCGCCCGACCCCAGGGCTCGGACTCGGGCTCAGCCCCGGAAGATGACGAACTCCGCTTCGCCCGACCTCAGGGCTCGGACTCAGCCCTGGCCTCAGCCGACGGTCTCCGCCTCGCCCGACCCAGGGGCTCGGACTCGACCTCGGCCTTGGAAGACAGACTCGACCTTGACCTCGGAGGAGCCTCCACCTCGCCCAACTCAGGGCTCGGACCGGCCACGTCACAGGAGGCGCCATCATTACCCTACCCCAAGCTGACTCAAGCTATGGGGGACAAGACCGGCGTCCCATCTGGCTCGCTCCAGTAAACAAGTGATGATGGCGCCCCGCATGCTCTATGACGACGGCGGCTCTCAGCCCCCTTACGGAAGCAAGAGGATGTCAGCAAGGACTTGACAGCCCCGACAGCTGTCCTTCCGCCAGGCTCCAGCGCTCCTCCGACAGCCACGACACCACACGAACTGGGTGCCAAAACCTCTCCGGCTGCCACGATGGCATGTACTTAGGGCGCTAGCTCTCCTCCGCTAGACACGTTAGTACACTGCTACACCCCCCATTGTACACCTGGATCCTCTCCTTACGCCTATAAAAGGGAGGTCCAGGGCCCTCTTACAGAGGGTTGGCCGCGCGGGGAAGGATGGGACGGCGCTCGCGCAAGGCCGCTCGCTCCCTCCTGCGTGGACGCTTGTAACCCCCTACTGCAAGCGCACCCGACCTGGGCGCGGGGCTAACACGAAAGCCGCGGGTTCCACCTCCCATGCCTGTCTCCCTCCGGCTTCTTCCCCCCTTCGCGTTCCGTCTCGCGCCGACCCATCTGGGCTAGGGCACGCGGCGACAATTTACTCGTCGGTCCAGGGACCCCCCGGGGTCGAAACGCTGACAATTGGCGCACCAGGTAGGGGCCTGCTGCGTGTTGACGAACAGCTTCCCGTCAAGCTCCAGATGGGCAGTCTCCAGCAACCTCTCTAGCCCAGGACGGTGCTCCGTTTCGGGAGTCTTGAGTTCATGTCCCTCGACGGTAGCTACGACATGATACTGATTCCCCCGCCGCGCGACAGCGACAATGGCGGTCGACAACCCGCCCGCTGGCGGAGAAATCGACGACGCTTTCCCCACGTGGTGGAAGGACGACATTCGGGCTTGTCCCATCCCCTCCCCCGCCGATGGAGGAGGAGGCGGGGCAACCAAGGCCAAGCAGGAGGCGACACCTCATCGGCTGTCGAGCGAGTCGACGACGCCGGCGCCCCAACGGGGAGCGCGTCGGGCATCTACCTCGCGTCTGAGACGAAGACGAGCGCCGTCTCCCCGCAACACACCAACCCCAAGCAAACGGACGACGCCAGCACGCTCGCAAAGGACTTGCTGGGCGTCACCCTCGTACCTGAGACGACGGTGCAGTCAGTCCCTGACGTGACTTCGTCACTGCCCGTCGACCAAGAGGTACCGATCGATTCCCATCTCGCGCCTTTTGGATTCAACCTCGACCCACCGAGCGACTCCACTTCGGTGGACATTCTCATAGAGGCGAGTCCAAACCCTCTAGGGTATCGTGTGCGGTCACCCTTGGACCAGCTGACGGCCGTCTCGACCTATGGGCCCTCGGGGTCCGAGGAAGATGGCGAGCCCGACTTCTGTTGGGATTTCTCTGGACTTGGTAACCCCAGTGCCATGCGGGACTTCATGACCGCATGCGACTACTGCCTTTCCGACTGATCCGACGGTAGCCACAGCCTCGGTGACGAGGACTGCGGCCCAAGTCACGAATGTTTCCACGTCGATCTAGGGGGTCCCGGCGAAGGCAACCATCTTGGTATACCGGAGAACGGTGACCCCCCTAGGCCTGTGCCTCACGTTGACATCCTTCGGGAGCTAGCTGTGGTCCCCGTCCCGGCGGGGGGTCATGACCCACAGCTCGAGCAAATCCGCGAGATGCAGGCCAGGCTCGACGAGGGAGCAGGAACACTTGAGCCAATCCGCTGGGACATCGGGCAGGAATGGGCGGGCCAACCTCTGGCCGGAGAAGCGCGTCATCTCCCCCAGGGCCTCCAGCACCGCATCGCCGACGACGTCAGGGTAAGGCCGCCACCGGTTTCCAGTGGAGTCGGCCAAAACCTGGCCGCAGCGGCAATACTTCTCCGCGCGATGCCGGAGCCATCAACCACCAAGGGGTGGCGTAGTCAGGGAGAGCTCAAGAACCTCCTAGAGGATGCCGCGGTCCGACGGGCTGAGAGCTCCGCCTCCCGAAGGCAGGGGTACCCCTCGGAACCTCGCGCTGCGACTTCCCGATTCATGCGGGAAGCCTCGGCCCACACCGGGCGCACGCGCAACACAGCGCCTGCGGCCCCGGGTCGCCTCGGCAATGAGCACCATCACCACAACCGTCGGGCCCACCTCGACGAGAGGGTACGCCGAGGCTACCACCCCAGGCGTGGGGGACGCTACGACAGCGGGGACGATCTGAGTCCTTCGCCCGAACCACCCGGTCCGCAGGCTTTCAGCCGCACCATACGACGGGCGCCGTTCCCGACCCGGTTCCGAACCCCGACTACTATCACAAAGTACTCGGGGGAGACGAGACCGGAACTGTGGCTCACGGACTATCGGCTGGCCTGCCAACTGGGTGGAACGGACGAAGATAATCTCATCATCCGCAACCTCCCCCTATTCCTCTCCGACACCGCTCAAGCCTGGCTGGAGCACCTGCCTCCGGGGCAGATCTCCAACTGGGACGACCTGGTCCAAGCCTTCACCGGCAATTTCCAAGGCACGTACGTGCACCCTGGAAACTCCTGGGATCTCCGAAGCTGCCGCCAGCAGCCGGGAGAGTCTCTCCGGGACTACATCCGGCGATTCTCGAAGCAGCGCACCGAGCTGCCCAACGTCACCGATTCGGATGTCATCGGCGCGTTCCTCGCCGGCACCACCTGCCGCGACCTGGTGAGCAAGCTGGGTCGCAAGACCCCCACCAGGGCGAGCGAGCTGATGGACATCGCCACCAAGTTCGCCTCTGGCCAGGAGGCGGTTGAGGCCATCTTCCGGAAGGACAAGCAGCCCCAGGGCCGCCCACCGGAAGATGTCACCGAGGCATCAACTCAGCGCGGCACCAAGAAGAAAGGCAAGAAGAAGTCGCAAGCGAAACGCGACGCCGCCGAAGCGGACCTTGTCGCCGCTGCCGAGTACAAGAACCCTCGGAAACCTCCCGGAGGTGCCAACCTCTTCGACAAGATGCTCAAGGAGCCGTGCCCCTATCATCAGGGGCCCGTTAAGCACACCCTTGAGGAGTGCGCCATGCTTCTGCGCCACTTTCACAAGGCCGGGCCACCCGCGGAGGGTGGCAAGGCTCTCGACGACGATAAGGAGGAAGATCGCAAGGCAGGAGAGTTCCCTGAGGTCCGCGACTGCTTCATGATCTACGGTGGGCAAGTGGCAAACGCCTCGGCTCGGCACCGCAAGCAAGAGCGTCGAAAGGTCTACTCGGTAAAGGTGGTGGCGCCAGTCTACCTAGACTGGTTCGACATGCCCATCACCTTCGACCAGGGCGACCATCCCGACCATGTGCCGAGCCAGGGGAAATACCCGCTCGTTGTCGACCCCATCATCGGCAACGTCAGGCTCACCAAGGTCCTCATGGACAGAGGCAGCAACCTCAACATCATCTACGCCGAGACCCTCGGGCTCCTGCGGATCGATCTGTCCTCGGTCCGGACGGGCGCTGCGCCTTTCCACGGTATCATCACCGGGAAGCGCGTCCAACCCCGCGGACAACTCGATCTACCCGTCTGCTTTGGAACACCCTCCAACTTTCGAAGGGAGACCCTCACGTTCGAAGTGGTCGGGTTTCGAGGAACCTACCACGCAGTGCTGGGGAGGCCATGCTACGCCAAGTTCATGGCCGTCCCCAACTACACCTACCTCAAGCTCAAGATGCCGGGCCCCAACGGGGTCACCGTCGGCCCCACATACCGACACGCATACGAATGCGACGTGGAGTGCGTGGAGTACGCCGAGGCCCTCGCCGAGTCCGAGGCCCTCATCGTCGACCTAGAGAGCCTCTCTAGGGAGGCGCCAGACGTGAAGCGCCACGCCGGAAACTTCGAGCCAGCGGAGACGGTTAAGTCCGTCCCTCTCGACCCCTGCAACGATGCCTCCAAGCAGATCCGGATTGGCTCCGAGCTCGACCCCAAATAGGAAGCAGTGCTCGTCGACTTCCTCCACGCAAACGCCGACGTTTTCGCGTGGAGTCCCTCGGACATGCCCGGCATACCGAGGGAAGTCGCCGAGCACTCGCTGGATATCTGAGCTGGAGCCCGACCCGTGAAGCAGCCTCTGCGCCGATTTGACGAAGAAAAGCGCAAAGCCATAGGCGAGGAGATCCACAGGCTAATGGCGGCAGGGTTCATCAAAGAGGTATTCCATCCCGAATGGCTTGCCAACCCTGTGCTTGTGAGAAAGAAAGGGGGGAAATGGCGGATGTGTGTAGACTACACTGGTCTAAACAAAGCATGTCCGAAAGTTCCCTACCGTCTGCCTCGCATTGATCAAATCGTGGATTCCACTACTGGGTGCGAAACCCTGTCTTTCCTCGATGCCTACTCAGGGTATCACCAGATCAGGATGAAAGAGTCCGACTAGCTCGCGACTTCTTTCATCACACCCTTCGGCATGTACTGCTATGTTACCATGCCGTTTGGTTTGAGGAATGCGGGTGCAACGTACCAGCGGTGCATGAACCATGTGTTCGGCGAACACATTGGCCGAACGGTCGAGGCCTACGTCGATGACATCGTAGTCAAGACGAGGAAAGCCTCCGACCTCCTTTCTGACCTTGAAGCAACATTCCGATGTCTCAAGGCGAAAGGTGTAAAACTCAATCCCGAGAAGTGTGTCTTCGGAGTCCCCCGAGGCATGCTCTTGGGGTTCATCGTCTCCGAGCGGGGCATCGAGGCCAACCCAGAGAAGATCGCGGCCATCACTAGCATGGGGCCCATCAAGGACTTGAAAGGCGTACAGAGGGTCATGGGATGCCTTGCGGCTCTGAGCCGTTTCATCTCGCGCCTCAGCGAAAGAGGCCTGCCTCTGTACCGCCTCTTAAGGAAGGCCGAGTGCTTCGCTTGGACCCCTGAGACCGAGGAAGCCCTCGGGAACCTAAAGGCGCTCCTCACGAATGCGCCCATCTTGGTGCCCCCCGCTGCCGGAGAAGCCCTCTTGATCTACGTCGCCGCTACCACTCAGGTGGTTAGCGCCGCGATTGTGGTTGAGAGACGAGAAGAGGGGCATGCATTGCCCGTCCAGAGGTCAGTCTACTTCATCAGTGAGGTACTGTCCGAGACCAAGATCCGCTACCCACAAATTCAGAAGCTGCTGTACGCGGTGATCCTGACGCGGCGGAAGTTGCGACACTACTTCGAGTCTCATCCGGTAACTGTGGTGTCATCCTTCCCCCTGGGGGAGATCATCCAGTCCTGAGAGGCCTCGGGTAGAATTGCAAAGTGGGCGGTGGGGATCATGGGCGAGACGATCTCGTTCGCCCCTCGGAAAGCCATCAAGTCCTAGGTCTTGGCGGACTTTGTGGCCGAATGGGTCGACACCCAGCTCCCAACAGCTCTGATCCAACCGGAACTCTGGACCATGTTTTTCGACGGGTCGCTGATGAAGACGGGGGTAGGCGTGGGCCTGCTCTTCATCTCGCCCCTCAGGAAGCACCTACGCTATGTGCTACGCCTCCACTTCCCAGCGTCCAACAACGTGGCTGAGTACGAGGCTCTGGTAAACGGGTTGCGAATCGCCATCGAGCTAGAGGTCCGACGCCTCGACGCTCGCGGTGACTCGTAGCTCGTCATCGACCAAGTCATAAAGAACTCCCACTGCCGCGACCCGAAGATGGAAGCCTACTGCGATGAGGTTCGGTGCCTGGAAGACAAGTTCTACGGGCTCGAGCTCAACCACATCGCCCGACGCTACAACGAGACTGCGGACGAGCTGGCTAAGATAGCCTCAGGGTGAACAACGGTTCCCCCGGACGTATTCTCCCGAGACCTGCATCAACCCTCCGTCAAGACCGACGACACGCCCGAGCCCGAGAAGGCCTCGGCCCAGCCCGAGGCACCCTCGGCTCAGTTTGAGGCGTCCTCGGCTCAGCCCGAGGCACCCTCGGCTCCCGAGGGTGAGGCACTGCACGTCAAGGAGGAGCGGAGAGAGGTCACGCCTAATCGAAACTGGCAGACCCCGTACCTGCAATATCTCCACCGAGGAGAGCTACCCCCCGACCGAGCCGAAGCTCGGCGGTTGGCGCGGTGCGCCAAGTCGTTCGTCTTGCTGGGAGACGAGAAGGAGCTCTACCACCGCAGCCCCTCGGGCATCCTCCAGCGATGCATTTTCATCGCCGAAGGCCAGGAGCTCTTACAAGAGATACACTCGGGGGCTTGCGGCCATCATGCAACACCTCGAGCCCTTGTTGGAAACGCCTTCCGACAAGGTTTATACTGGCCGATGGCGGTGGCCGACACCACTAGAATTGTCCGCACCTGCGAAGGGTGTCAGTTCTACGCGAGGCAGACCCACCTGCCCGCTCAGGCTCTACAGACCATACCCATCACCTGGCCGTTTGCTATGTGGGGTCTGGACCTCGTCGACCCCTTGCAGAAGGCACCCGGGGGCTACACGCACCTGTTGGTCGCCATCGACAAATTCTCCAAGTGGATCGAGGTCCGACCCCTAAACAGCATCAGGTCCGAACAGGCGGTGGCGTTCTTCACCAACATCATCCATCGCTTTGGGGTCCAGAACTCCATCATCACCAACAACAGCACCCAGTTCACCGGCAGAAAGTTCCTGGACTTCTGTGAGGATCACCACATCCGGGTGGACTGGGCCGCCGTGGCTCACCCCATGACGAATGGGCAATTAGAGCGTGCTAACGGCATGATCCTGCAAGGGCTCAAGCCGCGGATCTACAACGACCTCAACAAGTTCGGCAAGTGATGGATGAAGGAGCTCCCCTCGGTGGTCTGGAGTCTGAGGACAACGCCGAGCTGAGCCACGGGCTTCACACCGTTCTTTCTAGTCTATGGGGCCGAGGCCATCTTGCCCACAGACTTAGAATATTGTTCCCCGAGGACGAGGGCCTACGCCGACCAAAGCAATCGAGCTAATCGAGAAGACTCACTGGACCAGCTGGAGGAGGCTCAGGACATGGCCTTACTACACTCGGCGCGGTACCAGCAGTCCCTGCGACGCTACCACGCCCGAGGGGTTCGGTCCCAAGACCTCCAGGTGGGAGACCTGGTGCTTCGGCTGCGACAAGACGCCTGAGGGCGGCACAAACTCACGCCTCCCTGGGAAGGGCCGTTCGTCGTCGCCAAGGTTCTGAAGCCCGGAACATACAAGCTGGCCAACAGTCAAGGCGAGGTCTACAGCAACGCTTGGAACAACCAATAGCTACGTCGCTTCTACCCTTAAGATGCTTCCAAGTTATTCGTACACCTCGTTCACACATAAAGTCTGGTCGTTAAGGAAGGGTCAGCCTTGCCTCGGCAAAGCCCGACCCTCCCTCGGGGGCTAGAAGGGGGGAACCCCCTCTGCGTCGAAATTTTCCTCGAAAAAAGAAAAAAAATCTTTTCTGCCAGAATGCCTTTCATGCTTTTCGACTACTTCGAAAGTGGATCCTGAAAATGACGGAGTACACGTAAGCAGCCAAGGCTGACCGAGCCGAGCGACTCCTACGCCTCCGGGATACGGATACCTCACTCATCACCTTCTGCGATAAGTAACTCACGCTCGAATAGGTGACTCCACGGACCGAACAAGTCTTCACGCTCGAAAGCTCCTCTGCCGAAACGATTTTTCGGGCCTTCTCGACTACGACGGTGACAGAACCCTATGGGCGAGTGAGAGTACACATAAACGACAAGGCCGACCGAGCCGAGGGATTCCTACGCCTCCGGGATACAGATACCTCACTCATCACCTTCCGTGAAAAGTAACTCTCGCTCGGACAAACAAGTTTGTTACCGACAAGTAAGTCCAGATACTCGAAACAAGAGGAAAAGGGACGCAACTTTACAACACGACGATAGTGTGTTTGGGCCTCGGCGGCCGCAGAAAACATACACACACTACAAGACAACCCGATCCTGCAGGCTCGGACGTCGACAGTTGAAGGGGGCAGCAGCACCCTCGGCGTCAACTACACCTTCGGCGGGATCTGACCTAGCCTCGGACGGCGACGCGGTTGGAGGATCTCCACCCCGAAGGACGACAGCAGCACCACGCCCGGACCAGTGCCGGTGGGGTCTTCTTCAGGAATCCGGCTCGAGCAGACGGCTCGGCCGGCCACCCCGAAGCCTCAGCCAGCCGTTCCCCGAGGACATCAGCCCGGCTTGTGGCCTCGGCAGCTCAACTCCGGCGTCGGTCCCGCCAGTGGACGACCCGGCCAGGCTTCGGCCGACCAAATCTTCTTTTCGAGCCAACTCTGCCTCTGTCTGTGCTGACACTGCTACCTCTGGCTTCGGCTCATCGAAGAGCGGCCGAGGGTTCCTTTAACTGAGCAAGAGAAGCCTGAGACAGCAAGGCCGACCGAGCCGAGGGACTCCTACGCCTCTGGGATACGGATACCTCACTCGTCACCTTTGCGCGAGGCGACTCACGCTCGGTGAAGCGGTTCAGATAATCGACAGGCGAGTCTTAGTGCTCGAAATGAAGAAAAAACACGGCTCCGTGCCGAAGATACATACATGTTCAGGCCCCGACAGCCGCAATGAACAAGACACCAGCACTCAAAGTGCCATTACAAACGAAACTCCGGTTCCACCTCCGCAGGTACGAACAACCCCACACGATAGGGGGGCCTGCGGAGCAACAGAAGGCCGACGGGTGGCTCACCGCCGCCCGCTCCGGCAACGACGACGGCGACTTCTGCTCCGAGGGGCCGAACAACAGCAGCGATGACCTCAGGGCGGATGCTGCTGCCATGGGGCCCTCGCCCACTTCCTCACTCGAGAGGCAAGAACGAGCAGAAGGCCGTAGAGTTAGAGGTCAGCCCGGAGGCGGCACCGGCTATCTCGTCGGCAGAGAAACCTCTTCCGGCTGCCGTGGCGGAAGGCGGCGCCGGAAGCGGCTCCGAAGCCGCTTGGGTCAGAGAGCCGGACATGCAGCAGCTGCCAGCGCCACGAACGGCGAACGCCCTTCCCCCTGATCACTGAGGGGAGGAGCGGGCCGCTGCCCGCGCAGAGACCGACCCCAACTCGGCGCACTCCCCTCCCCAGCACTGATGATGAACATCCTTGAAGCTGAGGGAGGGGCAGAGGCCGCAGCTCGGTTCGCTTCTCCCCACCATCAAGCTGGTGGCCACCATCTTGGGTGACCACCGGTGAGGGGATGCGGCCGGGCTGCCTGATGAAAATCCTTGAAGCTGAACTATGGCTGAAAGGTACCAACTTCCTCGAAGTTGCGTCCCTCCAACGACAAGGCGGAAGGATTGCGGGTGTTCCCCATCCGGGGGCTCGGAAGGTGGAAAGACACGACGTATAAGGGAATGCGAAGACATGGTCGCCTTTCAAGGGGGTCACCCTCGTTTTAAAGGCGACTCTCCCCACTTGCGTCCTCAGCCATCGCGGGCTAAGTCTTCTCCGACACGCTCCAAGGTCCTCCCCCTACGACACGGGGGCTGGGCCCCACACGTCATGCAAGCTAGTCCAGGGCAGAAGGAGCCAAACCGCTGCGCGTAGCGCACGCAACTGCCCAGCGGTTACAAGCATTCCTCCACTTTCGCCCAGACCAGCGAGTGAAAGGGTGGACAGCCATGCAGTCGGCATGCAACCGTGCCAAGTGGGCGCACCTCTTTGACTCCAACGCGCCCAGCATGGAGGCCTAGGCCCACACGTCATGCAACCGGCACGCCGGTTGCTACGTGCGAGCAACTGCACCGCCCCTCGCGCCACTACCACGCCTCCTCGACTGTGGAGCCAGTACCGCGACTCGAGGCAACCCTGCGTATGACCCAACAGTGCCAGCCTGACGCATCGGTCATGGGCCGGTCAGCCGCAGGAGAAGGCGCGACGGTCGATGCGGCCACAAATGGGCCGACAGTAATGGCGGTAGCAGGCGGGCGGAAGCAGCGGTCACGTCGTCAGCCAAGCTCACGTCCCCTCGTGGGACAACGAGAGAACCCTCTCCCACGGCGTGAAGACGGCGCGTCCGTGTTCCGTTCCTCGAACGGCCCGCGCACGCGCAACGGCTGCCCCGCGAACCACTTGTCCCGTCACATTAACTCCGCGGCGGGACAGGCGGCACCTTTGGTAGGAGAAGCGAGCGACGCTTCGCCTTCGCCATAATGGCCGCGTCAAAAAAGGTACACCACGTCATTTCGATTTCGTGTCCTTTTCCTTTTCCTCTTTCTCTCTCTTACAACAGGGACCGGGAAAGGGGGATACCCCGAAAGGGATCCTTCTCCGCGAAGGAAACGGGCCCTGAGCCCCCCTACTGATCAGAGGTTCGAAGGCTGGCCCCTCGGAAGGGTTCAACAGCCGCCTCAGAGCGCTCGGGCTCCGCGCCCACTAATGGTCAGAGGTTCGAGGGCCGGCCCCTCGGAAGGGTTCAACGGCCGCCTCAGGCCACTCGGGCTCCGTGCCCACTACTGATCAGGGGTTCGTAGGCTGGCCCACGAAGGGTTCACAGCCGCCTCAGACACAGAGCAAGGGATGACCCCGGGTACATTCGATACATAACCAAGGCTCGGGCTACACTCCCGAGGTACCCTAGGACATTTCCGAGACCAGCGGGAATGATCTTGTAACGGAATCCCATCAGAGGGAGGCATCGAGCCCTCGGACCCCGTCAAAAGGGGACCGGGTCCGGCAGATCACCCGCAGGTACTTTTGGAGCGCGCCTCCGGGCCTCTAGCCGACCCCTAACAAATGGGGCACGGGCGTCCACTCGGTTACCCGTCAGCAGCTCACTGGAGACACCATGTTCGACGCCCTCCGAGTGCAACATGGCGCTTTCACCCCTCCTCCTTGCGAAAAGGCGACGCAGGGGCGTATATAAAAAAGACGAGTCTGTCCTTGACCGTCCTCTACCCTGTGCGGAGGCTCGGGGGCTGCTCTCGCAAACCCGGCTCCGGCCAATCCGTTGACAGCGTCAACATACCAGCCCGAGAACTTGGGACCCGACCGTGCACCCGGGCTATGGCCAGCTCGCATGAGGGAACAACCAGACCGGCCGAAGCGTTGCGAAATACATTAAGACCTTGAAGGAGTCGACCGACTCCTCTGAGGCCTCGGGGGCTACACCCGGCGGGTGCGCTCGCGCGCACCCACCGGAACAAAACGCAACCGAGAAAGGCTGGTCCCCTTGCAAAAAAGTGCGACAAAAGCCTCCAAGCGAGTATTAACACTCCCTTCGAGGCTCGAGGGCTACTGTCGGGGAACATAATTAGGGGTACCCTCAAGACTCCTAAATCTCAGCTGGTAACCCCCATCAGCACAAAGCTGCAAAGGCCTGATGGGTGCGATTAAGTCCAGGATCGGTCCATTCGAGGGACGCGATCACGCCTCTCCTGAGCCCAGCCTCGGGCAAGGGCAGCCGACCTCGGAGGATTCACGTCTCGCCCGAGGACCCCCTCCAGCAACGGACACACCTTCGGCTCGCCCGAGGCTCAGTCTTCACCAAGAAGCAACCTTGGCCAAGTCGCCTCGCCAACCGACCGAATCGCAGGGGCATTTAATGCAAAGGTGGCCTGAAACCTTTATCCTGACGCACGCCCTCCAGTCGATAGAGCCGAAGTGACCGTAGTCACTTCGCCGCTCCACTGACCGGCCTGATAAGGGGACAGCGCCGCCTGCGCCGCCCCGACTGCTGTGCCACTCGACAGAGTGAGGCTATCAGCAACCCAGTCCAGCCTCAGGCGCCATAGGAAACTCCGCTTCGCCCGACCCCAGGGCTCGGACTCGGGCTCAGCCCCGGAAGACGACGAACTTCGCTTCGCCCGACCCCAGGGCTCGGACTCGGGCTCAGCCCTGGAAGACGACGAACTCCGCTTCACCCGATCCCAGGGCTCGGACTCGGGCTCAGCCCCGGAAGACGACAAACTCCGCTTCGCCCGACCCCAGGGCTCGGACTCGGGCTCAGCCCCGGAAGACGACGAACTCCGCTTTGCCCGACCCCAGGGCCCGGACTCGGGCTCAGCCCCGGAAGACGACGAACTCCGCTTCGCCCGACCCCAGGGCTCGGACTCGGGCTCAACCCCGGAAGACGACGAACTCCGCTTCGCCCGACCCCAGGGCTCGGACTCGGGCTCAGCCCCAGAAGACGATGAACTCCGCTTCGCCCGACCCTAGGGCTCGGACTCAGCCCTGGCCTCAGTCGACGGTCTCCGCCTCGCCCGACCCAGGGGCTCGGACTCGACCTCGGCCTTGGAAGATAGACTCGACCTCGACCTCAGAGGAGCCTCCACCTCGCCCAACTCAGGGCTCGGACCGGCCACATCACAGGAGGCGCCATCATTACCCTACCCCAAGCTGACTCAGGCTACGGGGGACAAGACCGGCGTCCCATCTGGCTCGCTCCATTAATCAAGTGATGATGGCGCCCCGCATGCTCTATGACGACGGTGGCTCTCAGCCCCCTTACGGAAGCAAGAGGACGTCAGCAAGGACTCGACAGCCCCGACAGCTGTCCTTTCGCTAGGCTCCAGCGCTCCTCCGACGGCCACGACACCACACGAACTGGGTGCCAAAACCTCTCCGGCTGCCACGATGGCATGTACTTAGGGCGCTAGCTCTCCTCCGCTAGACACGTTAGCACACTGCTACACCCCCCATTGTACACCTGGATCCTCTCCTTATGCCTATAAAAGGGAGGTCCAGGGCCCTCTTACAGAGGGTTGGCCGCGCGGGGAAGGACGGGACGGCGCTCGCGCAAGGCCGCTCGCTCCTTCCCGCGTGGACGCTTGTAACCCCCTACTGCAAGCGCACCCGACCTGGGCGCGGAGCTAACATGAAGGCCGCGGGTTCCACCTCCCACGCCTGTCTCCCTCCGGCTTCTTCCCCCCTTCGCGTTCCATCTCGCGCCGACCCATCTGGGCTGGGGCACGCGGCGACAATTTACTCGTCGGTCCAGGGACCCCCCGGGGTCGAAACGCCGACACTGTTATTGCCATCGGGGCAACGTATTAGTCCCAAAAACATGGTATTTCAAATAAGATGTGCTCAAGCAGAGGCAAGCAGAACATATAACATAGCAAGAAAATTCTACTTTTAACCATTTCCCATTCTTAATGATCAGCTAAACAATTATGGCCAACAGCTGACAGTAAAAAAATGGAGCAAATGTTGGGACCTGTTCATCCCACAGGCACAACATAAAAGCCATAGGGGCAACGTAGAAGTCCCAGATATGTGGCATGTCAGATCAGACAGGAAGCAAAGGTTGCTCTTTAGCAATTTTAAGTTGTATCTAAGTATTAACAAAAAAAATTGTGGCAAGTGTTGACAGGCAGAGATAGAAACATGGATCACATCCACGTATGGAAATTTCCCATCCTTCATAATCAGCTGAAAACAAAATATCAACTGACAAAGTAAATAAATGGTTGAACATGTCAGGAACATTTTCATCCCACAAGCACTACAGACTTGCCATCGGGGCAGACATGAAGTACCAAACAAACATATGTTCTACCCTATACATTAAACTTCAAGCTCGCTAATCTAAAATCAGCTATTATGATCCCACCAACATCATTGCAAAATTTGCATAACTCAGCACAAAAACGATCACGACAACTAAGGATAGCAGATTCTATTCACATACATCCTATTTAAATTGGCCGGATAAGAACACATGGTAAACATCTTATAGCTAAAAGACAAATAGTGAAATACAAAGTATAACTGAAGGCAGTTGACCATTAAGACACGGCTATCAAGACATCACGAGACAGGTGTATCTTACTTCTTACAGGTACTAATCAGAACAGTAAATGCTATCTGAAAACAATCATGCAGATGATGCATCGGTGTGAAAACAATGGATAACATTGGTTTGAGAAGAGAATAGCAAAATTGTTGACCAAATTACTGAAGAGATTAGAGGCCACACAATCTGTGTGGTCTTTAAGATACTTCAGATGTACCATGGAGGCATGTTTCCGTCTTATATGCAAGTACTTTCGTGCAAATACCTTTTGATATAAATGATAGCTTCTCCCGGTGTGCAGTTTAAGATTTAGGAACAAATGGATGGTTATAACCAAATACCTCATGAGCCATGCAACGAAGTGTCCCTGCTTCGCCGGTCACATTGCTAGGATTTGAAGCCTCAACTCGAGCAACACCAAAATCAGCAATTTTACAGTTCTTGTTTTGTCTAGAAGCATATTTTCAGTCTTGACATCACGATGCACTATCTTCTTTGAGTGGAGATAGCATAATCTATTGAAACAACATATACCACAATTATATCTTCCATGAAAAGAGTGAAGATGCATAACAACAAAATTCCAGGCAAAGATCAATGCGATCAATTGCATTTTTTACTTAGTGGAGTACAATTTATATGGCTGATGTGGGCAACATTTTTACGATGGCCTCTGAATAGCATGCATGTATCCATTTTCCAAATTACCTGATATCAGAAATCTTGAAATATGTGTGGTATGCAAAAGTTAAAGAGAATGGCTTCACAACCACGACAATCATTTTTATGACAGAAAAATCCAGAGATTGTATTGAGAATGGACCAAATCATTTCCAAGAATATAAAGGTACTTGCAATATGCATGACACATGATGAACTTGACGAAAGATGCAGACATATGAGCAGAATAGATGCTTTGTTTTTTATGAAAACCAACATCTTTGACGGTTGCTTGCAGATAGTATGAAGGATATTAAGGCATTACCATCTTCAGTTGTCATCCAAATAAGAGCTCCTGAGACAAATCAAGAAAGTTAGAGAACATTGTGCGGATCTTCGAATTGAAGGTGATGTTAGAGAGGGAGTGTACTAAACTGTTACAAAACAGTTGCTTGATGACTACAAAGACAATATGGATGTTGCCGCACTAAATATTAGTGAAAAAATGACTTCACTTGAATCTGGAGTCTCTGAAAAGAATAAGGCATTATGTTGTGTAATCTGTGTAGAACCTTATCAGGAGTCTCTTCTGAGAGATAAAAAACCTTTAATAATATTGAGTGGATCCAACAGGAAGAATGTGATCCAAACTTCTAAAGTACTATAATAGTATAGTGTAAGGGAATGCATATTTCAGTGTTACACCATTACCAAACTGCTAGCTATTTACCTACGCTTCATTAAGAGGAGCCACAGGGTCTAGTGATTTTTTACTTGACTGCACATGTTTACAAATAAAGAGACCAGCAAGCTTGCAGATCCAGACAAATCAGAGAGGTAACCAACAAGAGGGGTCCCAATCATACCAGTAATACCATTGCAGACACCATGGATGCGGTGATGCGGTTGTAGAAAACAAGGGAAAGAAGGTATATTAGTAGCATTTTTAGGCCTAATATTATTGTATGCAATATTGGGTTCTCAGTTATTAATTTGGTGGTACAATAATTTTTGGGGATAAACCAAGAAAATGGTGAAATCCATTACTCCCATGATCCATCTCATTGTCTAACATCCCTAGGCCTTTTAGTCACACAAGGCCTACAACACATCAAGATGCAAAAAAAAAAGATCATTAGATGCTATGCAAAGACTGTGTTGTAACTAACTTAGAAGAAAAAAGGACAACAATATGCATCTTTTGAAACCAATTTAATGTCAGGAAATGATTACAATATAAGTTCATACACTGAAACAAAGCTAATATTCCTATATGCTTCATTCATAATATTAGTATCTGGTGTTAGGAAAGCTTTCATACATGGAGATATACCTTCTCCAGCGGGTACACTGTTTTCTGGCAGCTGCACACATATCCTGAGTGCCAGAAAATGCAGACGATAGCTTGCTTGGGGCCGTTGTCTGCAAAGTGCAAAGGGTTCCAACAATTTGTTTGGCAAACATTTATCCAGTTACTACAAATAAACAAAGGAATTCCTAGAGCAGTCATGATGATTCTAGTTTAGTGAGGCTAGCTCTATACCGGTTCACCCTTGTTTCATGACTTGCCACCTGAATTACATCTACAAAAAATAAAGTTTTTAGGATAATTTTATTTTTGGCACGACAAATTAAGTAGAATTTCGTGGAAACTAAAGAGCACGTAGTACTATTACATTACCTGGCGTGAACTCCTTGGAAAAGCTCCTGGTCTCCTTGACGAGCTGCTCGAAGTGGGTCTTGCAGTACATCACGCCATCCGTGGAAGAGTAATTGCACATCTACAGGCGGCCAATGCACCATTCCGTGGAAGAGTACCACCGCCCTGCCCGCACCTCGCCGCACCTCGCCTGTCCTCGCGCCCGCTGTGCTTCCTCCGCTGCTGCCTGCGCGTGCGCCCGCTCGGCTGCCCCTCGCCCGTACTTTTTTAGACCCATCAAGAACAGCCTACGGTAGGGAGGTGACCAAGCGAGATTAGCGCGCAAGTGAGATCGAGGATCAATTAACTAGGGCTGTGCTTTCTTACTTGTGCTCCTCCTCCGTCCAGGGGATGCCCTTCTTGCGCTCATGGTCCGGCCCGCGCTCGCTCTTTCCGTCGCCAACCACGTGGCAGAAGCGCTTAAAGCCCGTCCCGCCGGCGTCGCCGTCCCACTCGAACGTGAACCCGGCGGCCGACTACGACGCGCCACCGCCGCAGTCGCCGTAGCGGGGGAAGGGCACAAAGCCGGCCTCGATGGAGCCGACATCGACCTCCAGGTCGTTGTAGTGCGCTGTGACATCGGCCACCATCCTCCCGGGCAGCACCGCGGCATGCGCTCCCATCAGTCCGCCACGCGGGAGATGGACGAGCAGCATCTCGGCGCCCAGCACAAGCGGCTCGCCGGCCTTCGAGTCCGAGCGACCTGCGAGGCACGGGCCACACGAGGAAAGCGGTTACACTCGGCGTCACACACTCACACCTCGCCCAAAAAAAACAAACGAAAAATGTGCGTGGGGCGAGAGAGCTCACCGGGGTCGGCCGGATCTCTTGGTCGGGACTGTGGTGGGGCGGGGGAGGAGGAGAAGAGGGTTCGCCGATGAACGGAGCCGGGTGCCAGGTGCTGCTACGACGACGTCGAGGATGAGGAGGAAGAGGAGCCACGAGCGGGAGGGGAATCGCCGCAGGCGTGCGCGGGATTCACGGTGGCGGGGGGGGGGGGGGGGGGGGGGGGGCTGGCGCGTGCGTGAGATTCACGGCGTGAGCTGTTGAGGGCGGGGGCAGTCTACATTGTACTCTTAATAGTTAGTAGAGATTACTATTTTTTCTCAACTATTAAATAGGGGAGCATTATGCAAGAAGACGCTACAGTGCTCCCCTTGATCTGGAGGACGCGCGCGCCCTCCCCTACGGCTGCAGCGCGTAGGGGGATCTCTAGCATCAGCCGCTGCGGGCTTAGAGGCCCCCTATGCGAGGGGAGGGGGCACGGTAGCGCAAGCGCTGTGGCCAGTCTTAGTAGTTAGGCTATTCGCAACCGTTACCCCTAAATTTTTCCCCCTATATCACTTTTCCCCCCTATTTTTTCATTTCCCGCAGTGGTTCCCCCTAAATACTCCCCCTATACCCGACTACAACTATAAAATATCATTTTCTATATCAACTATCAACTTTTTATCTACTAACAATTACTCGTGAACCCACAACACAGTATTTAGGGGGATGAACAGTGACACGCTATATCTGGAGGAGAGAGAAGAGGGCCGACACGTAGGGGACGTTGTAGGGGGCAGCGCTGCGGCTGTAGAGTGCCCCCTACAGGCGCCATGCAAGTGGAGGGGGCTGCCAAGGGGGTAGCGTTGCAGTTAGCCTTTGTACCCGTTTCATGCCATGCTGACTCAACTTACTTCCATGAAAAAAAAGAACACGCCCCTCCCGGAGTCCTCTCCGCTCAGCTCCATGGAACGCTCGAACTGAGACGAATCTCAATTCCCGAGTCCAAACCACCCAAACCTACCAACTCAATTACCCGAACAACACCTGTAGCCGCCGAGGACACCACCCGCTGCGGCGTTAGCAAACACCTGTCGCGCAGGCACAGACGGCCAACAACACCACACGCGCGAAAACCGAGACAAGAGAAGCAGCGTACCGGGGTCGGCACAGCGGAGGCAGCGCCCAGGCGGTGGAGCAGCGAAGCCTTGAGGACGAGCTGTGTCAACATGGGCGCGGCCCGGGTGCGACCGTGCGAGGCGGTGGGAGTATCGGAGCAGTATCGGGGAGTCGCAAGGGGGGTGTTGGTGTTTGAAAAAAGAAGGGAAACAATTCAATCAAACAATAATGCGGCGAAATGGAAATTCAGATTCTATGGGCGGGGTCTTTTATGTGTCGGATGCATTCGACTTTGTGTCCAAGAAAGGAAGCCTGATCGTCTTGTAACCCAAGAAAGGTAGCTTCATCTCCATGCCTCTAGCAGAATTTTTTCCTGCAGGAACGAACACTGACAGACGATCGTCTCTATTTATATATCAGGTTCCTTAAAACCTGAAGCATTTCGGAACGCTCTCCGCATTCGGCGGTCGTTCCGCCTGTCTCGCGCTGACGCGTGGTATGGAGAAGGCAACCACGATGCATACGCGATGGACCCAAATTTATCATCAAATCTGGTTGAGCTATCTCGCATCTGCTCCCTCCAGCCTCTCTCTCTCCCCTACTTCTCAATCACTGTCCCACGCTGCCTCCTACTTCCCCTCGCACTCGCCGGCGACTTAGCCGTCTACCGGCGGCCTGCTTGGTGCATCTCACCGTGGGAGGCAGAGATTAGCTGATCTGGTGTTCTCGTCGCTCGGAGAGGTGGTTCTGTGGAGGCGAAGGAGGTAAGTTCCTCATCATCGACACACCACCATACTCCCTTGGATCTCATTCATCCCCACCACCGTCGCCGACACACGGCTCGTCTAAGGAGCGAGGCCACCGACCTTGGCTTCAGCGTGCTCCTTTTCTTCCCTGCTACCATTTCTCTTGCCTTGCTCGTGACCATATCCCTGCTGCGCTGCTTTTCCTTGCTACATTCACCGTCATGCTCTTTCCAAGCTACATGTCATCGTTCGTCTCCATTATTATTGCCTTGCAGCAGCAGCACCTCGAGCTCTCTCCGTATGCTGTCCGCTTCTTCTTCCTCTGTGAGAACACGTTCCCGGACCAGTGGAGGCACAACATTTCGGAGGGCGTTGCCGCAGGCGGCGTGGCATATTGGGGGTCTTCCTAGGGCGCACCTATCTGCAGTCTAGCTTGATGTTCGATACAAGCATGGATGGTCAGTTCTCTAGCCGTCGCCTGCTCCCGCACATAAAGGTAGGATTGAATGTCTCCATCCTAGTGATGGCAGAGTACTTGAAGTTGTATATGACCCTGGATTGGATGCTACGGGCCTTATTGATCGTGTGTTGTATTTCCTCATAGAGGGGAAAGGTATGATTTCTATTCTGAAGCTGAAAAAATACTATCTCAGAACGTGGATTTCAATTTCTCTGTCCATGCCTATGAAGCAAGCTGTCTACTGAATTGAGACACTATATTTGTCTCTGTCAGCAATGATATCCATATTATGTTAATATCCAGTTGCGTAGCTTACAGTCAGCCATTTGGATTGGTGTTAATGCTTGCACTATCCTTACTTGAAACCTTCAAATTAATTAGGCCTCATCCTAATGGATGCTTCAGGGGCGATTTGGATGGTGACCTCTGCTTTATTACTTGGGATGACTTCATGAAATAGGTGCTGATAGGGCAATAGCGAGCATATAGATCTGGCTGTTAAGACCATTCAAGTAACATGGTGGTAATGTGCATTGGCATGTAGAAGTAATCTACCTACTTGAAAAATACATCCTTAGAATGAAAAAATAATATTATATTTGCAGTCTAAATCGTACCCCCAGTTTCCGAGCTAGGTCCAGATGCTCTATTTGAGTCAACGTCTGTTAGTAATTTCTTAGACTCCCTTGGTAGAAAGAAAATAGGAGTAAAAGCTCTTCTTCAATAGATTTGACTGATATTACTTGATTTATTCACTTTGATATTAATTGCTCTTGTTAAAGACCATCCAGGTAACATGGTATTAATGTGCATTGCCATGTGGAGGTAATCTACCTACTTGCAAAATGCATGCTTAAAATGAAAAAAAACAATGTTATATTAGCAGTTTAAAATTGTGCCCTCAATTTCTGAGCTAGGTCCACATGCTCTGTTTGAGCTAATTTCTGTTGTTAATTTCTTGGACTTCCTGGATAGAAAGAAAATAGGGATGAAATCTCTTGTTCAATTGATTTTACTGATATTACTTGATTTTTTCACTTTGATGTTAACTGCTCTTGCTATGTTGTTTCCAATGTTTAAAGTGCATTCATTTCCAATGTTAACCGCAGAAACTGAAACTTAGATTTGGATGGCACCCGAGGTGCACCGTCATGAATATGTATTTCAGAAGAAAATTGCATATTTTTCCTTTTCTTATGTTCCATGTTATTATTGAAATTTCAGGTCATGGAACATAAGCCCTATGATCACAGAGCAGATGTTTTTTAGCTTTGCTATTGTTCTATGGGAACTGCTAACCGACAAGGTAACTGCAGTTGCATTCTTCATTTCTTGTACATGATCAAGCACAATTTATGTTCTCTTTTTAAGTTTGTATATATAATATAGTATACAAATATTCATAAGAGTATTGCTTTTCAAAGTTTTTTAATCTTTGGATCTCTTACGAGTACCTAACACCACTTCAAGCAGCAATAGGAGTTCTTCAGAAGGTAAGTGTATCTGGCTTCTGCAGTTACGTTATTAGCAGCTCAAAGGATATAACCTGATGGAGTCCATTCTATCGATACGTGTAGAAGCCATTGTAGTATTTTAGGCAACGGCATGTCCATACACCTGGGAATAGGGAGCAGTGCAATTCTTTAGGATAATAGTCTTTTAGAAGTATGCCAACCTTTGCGCTTTCAGGAAGGGCCATTTAGATACTGGACCATCGTCAATGTTGTGGTTTTTTATTGATAGATTATATATACATGAGATTATAGGAACAAGTTCTACAATAAGGGAACATGTTGGTGAGTAAGCAGTTTCTTCCAGAACCTCACACAACATGTACGGATGTGCTAATAGCTTGGCCCTTTGTTAGAATTAAGACTCCATTGGCACTGTCCTTTGATTTATTATTGTTTTAGCTTACCTTGTTATTTAAGATTCCAGCTATTCTTTGTCTTAAATATACTAGAATATATTATTCTTTGTCTTGAGCTACCTGCTTACCATATGTTGTCTCTTTTTAGAGTTCTTAAGATCGACCCATTTTTTAATATTTCACATTCCACTTCTACTATATGACAACAACACTTTGTGTGGTTTCAGAGTTCTTAAGATCAACACACCTACTTTTGCATTGGGAGTTACAGACTAATCAACAGATCTATGTGGTTGTAGTGATGATGCTCCTCCAAAATTAGATATTCAATTTGATCAAAGCAGTGAACCCGCATGTTCACTTCACTTAGAAGTTAGAAGCATAGTACCAAACTTGTATAAGCAATACTATCCAGGACTGGTAGACCTTTGACAGCTAGCTCTCGACTGAACCAGTTAGGACCCTTGTGAAGTGTGATGAGCTCACCCTAGAGGTAAAATGCCGTTGAGAGTTATGCTTTGAACTATTTTGGTGTCTTTTTGGCTACTAAGTTTTATAGTGTCACATTTGTAGGGTATCAAACAATTCTTTGTTGCTGTTAAGAAAGAGGAGTGAAAGTTTGATACGCTTTGTGATCTTTAGGGTACACTCGCCATCACCCAAGCTGTTATTTTCTGCAATACTAAGAGAAAGGCACCTTGTTTTTTTCTATTCGTACCCTACTTTTATCCCCAAAACTTTTGCTCACTTGTCATCATTGACGGTTTGGATGCTGATCTGAGATTTTTCTTTTGGACCCAGGTGGATTGGTTTGCTAAAAAAATGTGCACCAATAACTTCACGATATTAGCTATGCACAGTGACATGCCCCAACAAGAAAGGGATGCAATTATGGGTGAGTTTTAAGTCCGGCGCAACTCATGTGCTGATAACTACGGATGTTTGGGCTCGAGGATTGGACGTTCAGTAGGCAAGAATTTGGACATTTTTTTATTTGAACCATCTTTTATACTGTTTGAGAATGGCCTAAGTGAACATGTCATGTTTCTATGTGTTTATATATTATTTGCTAACGCTTGAGATATTGACTAAATTTCTTTCATTTCCATGTTTCACTTGTCATAAATTGTCATCTCCCAAATAATCGTGAACTTTACATCCATCGCATTGGTCGTTCTGGCCGTTTTGGAAGCAAGGTGAAGTTTCTAATTTCTGCTGCCAATTATGGCTAACGTTTATTTTAGCATCCCCTCTTGGCTTGTCACCAGTGGATAGATTTGTTGTTTCTTATTTGCTTAACTGGGACAAATCAGCAGGTATACAGTTGTGGATGTGATTACCCACAGTAAATAAAACATTTTTCATGTTTTTGCAGTCAGTATGTGAAAGCATAAAACAAAGAGTCTTGCTTGTGCAATTTTCATATGCACTGCATTTCTTTGGTAGAGAAGACATGAAACATGCCGTGGGAATATTTTGTGATCTTTGTGCATCCCAGATGTTGCTTAGTCGATTTGGCACATGGAGAAATGAATACATATTTGTTCATGCATATACTTCACTTTAAATATGAACAAAATCTAGTGGAAAAGTTTTAACCAATTCGGATTTTTTGTTGCTTTTTACATAGAATCTGAAGGATCTGCTGCTCCCCTGCCCCTTCCGACCTCTTCTAGCCCGCTACGGGGGAGCACGTGCCGGTCGAGGGCGGTCGAGCGCGCGACAGAGATGGAGGCTCCGGTGCCCGCGCCGGCTACCATGAATCTGGGGCAAGGGGGCAGAGGATCTGGAGGCGGCGATTGCGCGGCTTCGCCTGCCTGTCTTCCTGCTGCCTACTTCTACTTGCGCTAGCACCAACCAAAGGAGCAATCCCGCAGCTGATGCCCCCATAAAGGGTCTAGAGGGAAGGCGACGCCGGGAGACGGGGAAGGAGACACGGTGACCATGTCTCAGATCTGGGTGTTCGAGTACAGCTTGCTGATCTGGAACCAGGCATCACCCACGATGCCCGCGTCGTCGGCTTCATCGGGGACTACCACCACATCTTCTACCAAGGTAACGTCCACACTGCTTACCTGCTTGTGGGTGCAATCCATCCGTATTCACGGTCACGCTCTCAAATTATTTTTCCTTCAGCTGTGGGTGGACAGGGAGTATAGAACACAGGGGCACGCCGCAGTTCCCCGAGAGGACCGTCACGCTCGAGCACCAGCCCGAAGCGACTTGCGTACGCTATGCCCTTTCACATGTCCACCCTCCTACTCTGTCAGTGTAACTGCTATGACAGCCTGAATACAAGGATGGTTAATAATTTCAGGGTTCATGACTTGATGTTACTCCCCCTCCGTCATGTTATCATCTACATCTGTGTTTTGTGAGCCTAACGATCCTTTGCACAGTTGATGTGGTTTATTTTGCGAGCTAATCCGTGTATTTTACATCTTTTAGTGGGGAGTTGCTTCCAGAATAAAGGAGAAAGATAAGGAGGTAGCTATGCAGGTATGTTTATTGCAAGCCAGGCAGATGCAGATGTGTTAGTCTATTCTACAACTGGCCTGTTACCAATATTTTTATGGTGTCTATTCTGGATAACAATATGCATTTGTTCTTTATACAGAGATTTTCCTTGCAATATTATGTTTATTTGGTCATTCATAGCGGCTTTTTTGCCTTTTTCATCATGCCAAGTTGAATACTGATGCTGCATATCAATGAGCTCAAAACAGTGCAATGTTCTCAAGTTTTTTTTGACCGTTGTGGGTTTATTTCAATGCTAGAAACTGCCAAAAAAGTTAATAATTGCATTTAAACCACCCTATGAAAGCTAAAAATGATTTGCCCATTAATTAAGTTTGTTTGCAACCTGTTCTTACTTCGTAGATGAGGTAATGGTTGCCTTGTATGGCCTTTCTCCCCCTTTTCTCTCTAATATAAAAATACGTAACTCCCCTACCTGTTTGAGAAAAATGTTATTATGAGCTTGCTTTAAAAATCACTATCCCCCAGATACTAAGGTGTCTCCCAATGCCATCAATACACCCTCAAAAGTTCTATACGCTATTGAGTTAAGTGGGAGTCACTCTCTTCCTTTTGCTAGGTTCGTTTGTTTTTCCGTCGTTGTAAGTTTGGTATCCTCGACGAGTGCACCAAGTACGTGTTCTGTACTTCTGTTGCAACAGCAAACAAGAATAACTGTTGCTTAAGACTCAAACGGTGGGATTTCTGTGTTTTTTTACAGAAGTCCCTACGATGACCGAATGACAATAATATAGGTGCCACCACTTAGTCTACCAGGCTACCAGCACAAATTACTGTATTGGCTTCTGATGGTCAAAAACTGATCTTACTCCATGGGTGCATCTCTAAAGCACTCCGGAATGTATTAAACAATGCTTGAGTTCTCATGTCCTTTTACTTCACATGAAACATTAGACATGGGTAAAAACTAAATCACAGAGGGGTGGGAAAGAATATTTGAAACTTTGGAGCGTTAACATGCTATTTGAGCTTGAGGAGTTCACTCGCTTCACTAGAAACAGTAAGTTCAGTTTGCTTGGACTTAGTTTAGAAGGGAACCGTCTTAAATTGGGTCTGTTAGAGTGATATCGATTTAATATGGTCTACATAACTTGTGGCATATGATCGTACCTGAGCTAATGGACATTGATGTTGTTCAGCTGAAGAAGATGCACCAAGAAAAGCAGCTGGACACACTTGTCGACAAGGGCCTAGGGAGCAAATACGACTGCATTAAGCTAGAGGAGATGGTGCAAGTGGGGCTTCTATGTACCCAGTTCTTCCCTGGTCACAGGACCAAGATGTCAGAAGTGGTCAGGATGCTGGAGGGCGATGGGCTTGCAAAGCGGTGGGAGGCATCACAACACACAAAAGAGTCACACAAATTCAAGGTGCCCAATTTTTCCTTCAGTCACTGCCACTCTGAGTCTCTGACCTGACGGGCAATTCGTCACTGCTGTTGCAAGCAGTGGAGCTTTCTGGACCGAGATGTGGCCTGAACATGTTCGCACATTATGTGGCACACACTTTCTTTTTACTACTACTTTCAGGATGAGCATGTAGGAATATTTGACCTTTCTGGAAGCTTTTAGAGTTGGGTCAAAATGATGTGTGTATTCTTTCTTTCTTTTAATTGCCATCTGCTCTCCCTTTTTGTTACCATATCCATACATGCTTGTTTGTGTCATGTTTTTATGGTCACAGGGATATGTTTATTGTGGATAGTACAAACTGTAATTTTGTTTCAGTGCTATTTTGTGTACAAGTACTGCTTAATGTGTCTGAAAAGATTTTCTTTTTTGAAGTGATTTCCAAACTTGAACGGGAATCATTCTTATTCTTTGAAATGTCTTATAGCAGTTATTGTTTATGTGACATTGTACTGTTTTGTTTCTTAAATAACCGCCATTTTACAAATTTTGCATCATCCCTGTAGGGCGCCCGTAAGGGCGCCGCCTGTTCTAGTTATAGTAAAAGAGCGACCCGATTTTGGACATCGGAACCCGGCTTTGGGTCTCGTGAAGGAAGAAGCCAAGAACTCAAGCTAGGCGGCTGCGGGCGAACGGATGACCGGCCTGGGCGCGCACGGCACTGCGACGAGCGCGGAGTGCAACCAGCTCGACTTCCTCCCCCTTCGAGTGCGACCGCTGCGGCGGGTTCTTCTGCGCCGTGCGCCGCCGCACCTCAATTGGGTTGGGGGCGATTGATCCTAGCCGTGGGATTGGGCGCTTGAGGCCGTGATTAAACAGACGCGTACCACTTCGGGGAGTTATTGAGCGCCGTTCGATTTGGATCGTTCGGTTGGTGATCAGTGTAGGCTACTTTGAATCAGGACCATTGATCATGCCCATGAGGCGTTGTGATTAAATCGCAAGTTGTTATTAAGTCGAACTAATCGTAACCATCCATTTCTGATCAGGGGGTTAGGGTGATCGCGTACCCCTTCGATGGACGGTCTTACGTACGAACCCCTAGGTTTCTGTTAAATGGAACCCACCATCCCTCGTCACTATGCGCTGGGTCTCTGGTTTCTTACCCCGAGCCCCCTGTCTTTCCTGGTAAATGAGGCCCAGTCCAGTACTGATTTAAATTGAATAAATGAATTGAAAAATAGATTTTAAATATAAAACAAGTGCTAGAATTTATATAATTCATAGAAAATTCATATGAACTCCAAATTAACCCATTCCAGTTTCTAAATTTTTTTAATATTATTTTCTATCACCTAATGTCTCTGTTTTGACATAAAAACAGTAAGAAAATTTATTGCTCACTTAATCCTATTTCAAGCAATAAAACCTTTGGAAATTCATATCTTAAAATCTATAACTCCAAAAATTATGATTCCTGTTCCTAGGATTTTATTTTAATGTGTAGATTATTATTATGTATTTTGTTTACATGTTTGGTGTGATGTTAATTTTCTCTATATACTGTGCTTGTTTGTATTGTGGCGAGTAGAAGAGCCTGTGACTGAGGATCCTCGTGACCAACAGATAGAAGTAGTTGAGCAGGAGCTCATTGAAGGCAAGTTGTGCCCTTGACCACTTTTGTACCCAATAATGTTCTTTAATGTCATTACTCATGCATAGGTTTAACTCTGATGGGACCCGATAGGTCACCCTAGACTGTTTATCTCTTTACCTTGTTATCCCTGAATCACATGGGTAGTTTTGCTAATGTTTTACATGGTTTTGGGTAATACTTCATTATATCCATGTTCCAATTATTTATTATTTTATTTATGTTCATGTCAAGATCATTAATGTTAATTGGAACATGGAGCTTAACTTGAGAAACACGTGCCACCACAAGGGAGGAATGGGACCCCTTGGCTAACTAATTAGGAAAGCTAGTGGAAGACTACCTTACCCGAAAGGGGCAAGGACAGTAGGGGAGTTGCATGCAAGGAGGTTCTTGTCGGTGGTTTGGGTCCGACCGCACACCCGGGGGTTGCCCCTCGAGGTGTTTTAGGAGTAGGACGGTGTAGCTGACTATAACTCGATGGTTCGTGCTAGAGACACGAGAGACGGTGGGCAATCTTGTAAAGTTTCGGGCCACTTTAAGATGCGTAATACCCTATGTCCTGGAGTGGATCTTGTGTGTGGTGGATTACAAGAGAATTATCTAGTACAGGAGGTGTTGGAGAACTGGGTGGATGGCTGACGAGTGAGATGAAGATGATCTTGAAGGGGTGCCCCCTAGGCCTTATATATTCGACCGTGGGACGTTACATGCGGATATGATAATCACGTGCTCCTAAGTAATAGTGAATCGACTGAGTTTATCTTCCTATAATTTCACCAACTTATAATCCTTCGGCTCCGACGTCTGAGGGCGCTGCGCGGGAAAGTCGGATCAATGCAGCAGATAGCGTTTGAGTTCAGCAAACCGCATGGGCTCGAGTTGATCCATCCTCGTGTTGACCCGTTCTGTTGAAAGTTCCTCCCCTGGCCCACGAAGGGATGGCCTCGCGAAGTAATGGGCCCGGGGCCTTCCGCGAGGCCTTCTTGCCTTCTAGTGGACCCGGGGGATATCTGTCCCCCACAAGCCCCCAATCTTTGTGTTGATTTTGAAATAATCGGCCCAAAGATTCTAGGTCCACCTTACGATTTTGAAACATGTCTGCTAAGTTGTTACCTCCAGCTCCGAGTAACTTGGTAAAAACGATCTTCTGTCATCTTCTTCTAGCGTTATTCTATAGTCTTTTGCTTTTAATCTTCACTAACCGGCGCTCTGTTTATGCCTTGGAGGTCGGCGTTGGTGCACCCAATGGGTGTAGCCCCCGAGCTTTGAGTAGATTACTGACAATAATCCATTCAAAGGTCTTCATCCCATACTTCTTTAGGAATCATAGTTTCCGACTTAGGCTTATGCTTTTAGAAATCAACATTTTGCTATCAGCCTATGCTTTAGAGATCAGCATTTTGTTCTCAGGGTCTCATGATTCATTGGGTGCACAGGAGGTGCACCCAATGGGTGTAGCCCACAGGCTTTGAGTGGATTACTGAAAATAATCCACTCAAAGGTCTTCATTCCTCACTTTTTTAGAAACCATTGTCTTTGACTTAGACTCATGCCTTAGAGATCAGCATTGTCTCATTTCACTTCATGCCTTAGATTTCAGCATTACATCATCAGTTTATGCTTTAGAGATCAGCATATAGTTTTTTGTCTTTTTGTGATCATCAATACGACCTGCCCATGCACCAGCTTGAAATTTATTTGATCAGCGACGGATTGGACATCCAGTAGATGGCCCTTGGCTAGTCTTCCTTTCGCTTCATGCTTCAATGCTCCTATTGATTAGACTTGTACTTCATCAGCTATTTTTTTGGCTTTCTTCCGATCTCCATAGATATCTTCTTTTTGTCTTGATACATTCATTGCGTATACTGTATGGATGCGACTGCTTGGGAAAATCTATTGAAAATTCCTGGACGTCCCCCCCAATGGGTGTAGGCAAGGGACGGCTTGGTGCGCTGAGCGTTTAGCGAACTGTCCCTGAGTAGTAACTTGATGTGACCGCGGCTGTAATCATATCATCCATGCAGTTGACTTGAGTCCCAATGGGTGCTGTGTTACGTGAAACGGCATCAGCCGCTTGACTTGTCTCCAGACGATTTGGATTGCTTATTGAATACTTGCGACTGTTCAGTGACCGTAGGAGATGAGCGGTTGCTTTCTTCCTCTATAAATATAGCGCTTGCTTCACTGGAATCTTCACACATTTCTCAACCGTTGCTTGCTTATTCTCCTCTTTTCTGTTCCACCATGGGCAAGAGCAAGAAGAGCGGAAGTTCGTTGCACCACTCTGGTGACAAACGAAAGCGCGAGCCGACCCCTCCCTCGGAGGATTTCGGCGACTCCGAGTACTCGAAGGAGGAGTTCTCCTCTGAGTCTGAGGGATCGCCAGTCTACACCTCGCCCCCGGCATCGTCCGAAGACTCGGATGATTCCTAGGGGATCGCCGCCGAGGTGTAGTCATACATCCGGGCCATCGAGCGCTCTAGGCTCGAGGGCTCGGATAAGTCAGAGGTCTCCTCGGACGAGGAGGATTCCTCTGACTCGTCCGAGGAGGGGAGCGGTGGCGACGGTGACGGCGAGGGCGACGACGGAGGCGAGGGCGACGACAGCAAGGGCGACGGCAAGGGCGGCGGCGGCAAGGCCAGTGGCAAAGCGCCACTGGCTTAAAATATTAGTATAGATAAGTAGTGTTAGTATTAGTAGAATAATGTAGTAGTAGTTAGTAGTATAGTGTAGTGCAAGTAGTGTAGTAGTGTAATGTAGTAATGTAATGTGTCGAAAAGTGGGAAGAAGCCCGGCTCATAATGAGTCAGCCTTTTGCTTTGTGTAAGAAATTCCCCCCTTATATAATGAAGAAGGCTTCAGCTTGTTCTATGTGCATTTCTTATTTTTCTGCCGTTCCTTTTGCAGTCGGTCGATCGATTGTATTTGTGCTTAATGTAGCCGTTGTTCTCGGAGGTAATGCTCAAGTAACGACTGGGAATTGTTGAGTCGCATGTTAAGTTCGCCTGCGTATTTGTAGAGAAAAAATGGCTGATTTACTGTTAGTATCTTCAGAGGTAATAACCGAATGGTTTTTTTGTGACGCCGGCGTTTTAGAGGTAACAGCCGAGTCCTTTTGAGCCACATCAGCATTTTAGAAACAACGGCCGAGTTATTACTGGTGACGTCGGTGTTTTAGAAGTAACAACCGAGTTATATTGAGCCGTGTCGGCGTTTTAGAAATAACGGTCGAGTGAGGACTAGTGACGTCAGCGTTTTAGAAATAACGGCTGAGTTACATCAAGCCACGTCGGCGTTTTAGTAGTAACAGCCGAGTGATGACTGGGCACTTTTAGAATCGGTGTCTGACCCGGGAAAACCCCATTTGTACCGCGTTGTCGCATGCCTCTGTATTCTGAGCCCTAGCCTTACTTTCTGCTTCCAGACCTTCTCTGTTTCCCTATGATCTCGCTTCCGCTCAGTTCGCCGACGAGATTGAGATGGCGCCCAAGTGGAAGAGTCAGAATTCCACCGCTGCGATTATTCATCCCATCGATCCCAACAGCCAATTACCTTTCGCTGGTAATCATATGTCTATTGTTTCCGAGTCGGACCTTCTCCATCTTGTTTCTGTCGGAGTTCTTCCTCCGAAGGAGCTCTGCTCTTGGTGGATCTGTCGTGGGGTTACTGTCCCGACGGAGGATACCCACGAGTCCGTTATTTACATTCCTTTTCTCATCCGTGGCCTTGCTCTTCCTATTTCTCCTTTCTTTCGCGGTCTCCTTGATTTCTACCATCTGAATCTGACTCATCTGAATCCCAACTCTATTTTGCAAGTTTCTGTTTTTGTTCACTTGTGCGAAGCCTACCTTGGAATTCTGCCTCATTTTGGCTTGTGGAAGTACTTATATCATTGTCGGCCTGGAATGGCCGCGGGGCAGCACCAGCTCGTGGGTGGTGCGAGTTTGGAGATGCGCTGCAGGAAGAAGACAGAGTACCTCGACATCCCACTCAAGGACAACATCAAAGGATGGCGCTTGGAGTGGTTTATTGTAGAGAATCATGGCAAGTCCCGCTCCCCCTCGGTCAGGGAGACAGCTAGATGTTCGCGCTCCAAGTTGGACTGAGTCCCCCACAGACTTGGAGATAACAGAGGCCAAGGTTCTGCTTACCGAAATTGGTTTGTTGAAGGAGAGAGGTCTGACTGCTGAAGCTGTAGTTGCAGACTTTGTTTTTAAGAACATTCAGCCACTGAAGGACAGAGCGTACCCGGCTTATTTGTATAGTGATGTCCCTGATTCAACCTAGGTTACCAATAGGAGGATTCCTGCTATGGATTTGGTAAGCCGACTGGAGATGATTCTTAGAGGCAAAATATCGAATATTGGTGCTCCTGTTGCATATTCTGCCTGGAATCTGCCACCTTCCAAGACTTTTTCAATTTTGTGTCCAATCCTCCTGCTAGTGACAGTTCTTAGGTCTTAGAGTGCGACCCTCTCCCGAAGAAGTCGAGGCTATGGTTGCTTCACTTGGTGATCTCCCCAATGATGAGAGGCAAGTTCACTTTGAGGTGCCTATAAACCCAAGCGATGCAGAGATAAGTGCTATGCTGGACATGTTGGCTGAGGATTCTTCTGACTCTGTCCCTGCTAAAACCATAGTTGTTGCAACTATCCCAGAGCCTGAAAAGACCTTGGATGCTCAAAATTTTGATGGTGCTCGCCTAAAATGCCTTCGCCCGGCCAGTCATCCAACTGCTCCTGCTGAGGGGAAGAAGAAGAAAAAGAGGAGGCTTCGGTGAGTGTCATGTTTGAATCAGGATGCCGACCCTTCTGTTCCTGCTGCTGAAGAAGTACTAGTGAAACTTTTTACTGGAGCTGATCCCAATGGGGGTGACCCTGCTGATGCTGACCCCAATGGGTGTGACCTCGATGATGCTGAACCCACTGGATGTGATCCTGCTCGAGCTGATCCCAATGGGTGTGACCTTGATGATGCTGATCCCAATGGGTGCAATCCGGCTAGAGCTGACCCCAATGGGTGTGTTGTTCGTATTGTTGACAAGGATGAGGAAGAAGAGGAGGAAATCCCCTTAATTCAAAAAAACAGTCGGCGCTACCTAGTCAGTGGGGAGAGTAGTGATGTCCCTTCTCTAGTTTTGTCTGCTCTCGTTGGTCTGCAAGAGTTGTCCATAGCAAATTTTGATCAGGCTCTCGAGGATATGGTTCCTAAAGATCTGCTGTCCGAGCCAACAGATGGTGGTATGATGGACGTTTGCACTGACATTCCGGATTTGGGGTTAGAGTTATCCCAAGCAGCTTCTCGTGCCTCGTCGACCTTGGAGTGTGGTCTTTAGAGTCAAGAAGCTGGTCTAGGTTGCTCCATTCCCATGGAGGTGGCTGAGAATCCTTCAGCCTTAGAGGTGGCTGCTGCAGAGAACCCGGTCCCCAAGGATGGCGCCAGTGGTTACCCAGCCCTCGAGGGTGTTGCCGGTAATGATCTGGCTCGGGTGGGCAACGCGAGCTACAACCCAGCCCCCGAGGGTGTTGCCGGTGGTGATCTGGCTCCGATGGGCAATGCGGGCTGCGACCCAGCCCCCCGAGGGTGTCCGAGTAGGCTCCCCTTCTCATACCTCCATGGATGTCCACGTCGGGTCTTCTCCTCCACATTCTGATTGTATGGCAGCAACACGTGCTTCAAATCAAGAAGTCGCCTTAGAGACCGGCGCACCTGACGCTAGAGTTTTGATTCCTGCTGGTGATGTTGAGTTGATCCCCAATGATGTTCTTCAGATTGCCTCGGTTGATATTCCTTCATCGAGTCACCAACTGGCTTCTCATGATTTGGGGCTTCCTTCATTCTTCTCTAATCTTCAGGTAATTTGGCTTTTCCCGATTTGGTTATACTCCGGGCGAAATACTGTCTTTGCACTCATTTGTTTTCAATATCAGGCTCTGGTTGACGAGATGGCTAGTCAGCTGAGATCATAGGGTGCCTCTGTCCCAGAAAGAGCTCTGTCTCTGACGCATTGGAATCCAGTGCTGCTTCAGCGGTGGGTATCTGATTTGGAGATGACAAATGTTGGTTAGTGCCTCTATTTCCTCTTTGGCTACTTGATTAATCTGCTTTTTACTGAATATCTTTCTTCAACTATTTCTTGCTAGATATGGTCCGGCGGTACTCTGAGCTCGAGGAGAAGTATTCTCAAGGTTAGGCCGACTTGGCCCAGATTTTTGCTTCTTTAGATGATGTCAACTCATTGAATTCCTCTCTCAGTGCTCAGCTTGATTCTGAAAGGGTGGCCAATGAGGTAAGCCTACTTGACTTTCTCTTTTGTGGTTTTGCTGCTTACTAGGTGCTTGATAGCTGATTCTTGTCTGCAGGAAGAAAAACGCGTACTCGCAGCTTCTCGCGATAACCTTGATAGGTTGTATCGTGACGCCAGCAATTCTTTGACTATCTTGGAGAGGAGCCATCGTTTCACCATGGCAGATTTGGATCATCATCATCATGAGCTACAATTATCCCAGGATGAGGTCCTTCATCTCAGGCAGTTGGTGTCGAGCAAAGATTCTGTTATCAAGGATCTGCGTGCCTCCAAAAGATCAGTTGTCCAGGAGCTAGAAGCTGCTCGACTGGTGTAGCATCCTAAAATTTCAAATCTTGAGAATTTCTCAAACTCCCTGTAAATTAAAAATGAATTTCAAATTTCATTTCAAAATGTTTGTTTGCAAGTTGATATCAACAAATAAATTATAGTGGTCTATATTCTCTCCAAAATCCTCCTCAAAATATCCTACAAATATTTCCCCAGTGATCCCCCTCAAATTCTTCCAGAAATACCGCCCAGATATTTCCCGAGTAATCCCCTTCAAGTTCTTTCCAGAAATACTGTCCAAATATTCCACCGATATATCTCCAAGTATTTTCTTCCTGAGAAATACCTTCTGAATCATTTTTGAAGTCCCCACAAATATTTTCTCCATAACTTTCCTCATGCTCATATGTATACGTATGCCTCCGGTGTCATACGGTGAGCTCTACAAGCTAATCTCACTTATACAAGACAAATACATGCTAATCTCCCACTAATCCTCTCATCCTCCCACTAATCCTCTCATCCCTCCCCTAATCCCCCACCATGGCTATAAATAGAGGGGCAAGGGCCTCCTCTCATCCCACCCCAAGCCATTTCATGGCAACTCTCTCCCCCCCCACACACCCACTCCATGTTCCACACAAGCACACACTAGCACAAGGATCGTTCGGTCGTTCTTCGATCGTTTGTCCCCCTGTTCTTAGTTTGTTCGTTCGTTCGTCCGATCGTTCGATCGTTCGTCCGATTGTTCATGGTTCGTTCGTCCGTTCGTCCGATCGTTCGATCGTTCATCCGTTCGTTCATCCAAATAATCTTTTTCCTGCCGTTATGCTGCCGAAATTCCGATCATTCGATCATTCAATCGTTCATCGTTCGTTCATAGTCCCTATTCATCGTTCTTCTAGATAATCTTTGTCCTGTCGTTATGCTGCCGAAATTCTGATCATTCGTTCGTTCGATCATTCGATCGTTCATCATTCGTTCATAGTTCCTATTCGATCGTTCATCGTTCGTTCATAGTTCCTATTCATCGTTCATCATTCGTTCATAGTCCCTATTTCATCGTTCTTCCAGATAATCGTTATCCTGCCGTTATGCTGCCGAAATTCCGATCGTTCGTTCGTCCGATCATTCGATCGTTCGTCCATTCGTTCATAGTTCTTATTCATCGTTCATCGTTCGTTCATAGCCACTATTCATCGTTCATCGTTCGTTCATACGAACTATTCACTATCACTATTCACCATTACTATTCATCGTTACTATTCACATACACTATTCATCATCATTACTATTTATCATTACTGTTCATCATCGTTACTATTCATCAATGATATCTATAATTACTTTTCCGTCGCCACTATTCATCGTTACTAATCATCGTTACTATTCATCGGTCATCTAGTCATCCCAAATTTCAACTACTCATCCATCATGCTGTCTAGTCCACCTAAGACCAGCCAGACCCATGTTCCAGTCATACGAACTCTGGTGACTATGATTTTCCTTCCAGTAGGGAACTTCCCATCTGGTTACCCATCCCAGGTTTCTCCAAGTTGAGCATGCTTAACTTTGAGATTCCTTCGAACCAGGCTTCCAAACTCAGATTCGAATAATTCTTGTTTCTAAATTCTTATCAAACTATTCCCTATCCAACCATGTCATCCCTTAAGCATGGTTCATGTTCCAGAAAACTCCCAAAATACTCTTGTCCCATATTCTGCCTATAACTCTCCTGTTCATACTAAGTCAGACGATTCATTCGTCACTATTCTCACCAACAGTGAACTTCACTGTGCTACACCACATACACCCAGCTATAAATACACCCAGCTACCCTCTCCCTCTCCACACACTCAACACCCTCAGCCAAGGCAAACACCCCACCCACTCAGTTACTCTGCTCTGTCGGCTACACGCATAGTGTCGCTTCGCCTCCAGTCGACCCTCCTAGTAAGCACCTCCGCTCCACCACCAGTAATATCACAACACCACATGACACAGATTCTACTCAAGACTCTACCCATCCATATATCGCTGTTCTGACCACTATACTAAATATTTGTTGGTATACTTGCTTGTTTGTATGTTTGCTTGTTCATGTTGCATAGTTATCGGAGCGTTCGTGCAGTCTCGAGGAGGCCAGATCTGCAAGTCTACGCCAGGCAGTGGAGCTAGAAGCCAGTTCTGCGAGCTTTCCCACCCTCCTTCGCCGAATAAGCACGGCAAGCTCACTGGATCCCTTTGATGCATAAATTACCTATGATTTTTCAACCACAACCCTTGGCCTGTTATTTTATGCATGATATGATTTTGAGACAAGTTATTATGGCCACCCAGCCGCTTGCCGCAATCAACCCTTGATATATTTGTTACAAATGATTTGAGAAATGGCGTGAGTTTTCAAAAGAAAATGTTTTCAAAATGAGTATGATGAAGGGTTTTCACCCTTATCACCTTTGAGTAGGGATGATCAGGGACTCCCTAGTTTAGGGGAGGGCCTAAGGTGATGGCTCAGCTGGTTTAGGCGTGAACAGAAGGATTGTCCCCTCATATAAGGACCAGTTTGTCATCCTTCACTACCTGTACTCATGATAAGTACATCCACTTGAGACTGTGTGGGCAGTCACTCAATCTGAACTCGTACAGTTCAAACCCCAGGGTTATGAAGGCTGGGGAGCACCGGGAGGATAAGGAGGGGGAATGTTTTGTCCGGCTTGGACATGGCGGTGGCCTGACTCCTTCCGGTATAACCGTTAAGGTTAGGACGTGCGAGGAAAGAAAGAGATTCGGATTCGGATCTCATTGATCATGAGATCGCAGAGCCGGACTAGTGGGTAAAGTGTACCCCTCTGCGCAGAGTTCAAACCTATTCGAATAGTCTGTGTCCACAGGAATGGACGAGTCTGGTGTGGTATGTCAATTAGTGTTTTGTTTTCAAAAAAGGGTGCGTTTGAGAAAAGTGGTTTTTAAAAGGTTCGGCGGTTGAGTTGTGAGCTATGGTGGACGGGAAGTCCAGTAGCTATTTTTGAAAATGAAAACCAGTGGGAAACTGCTGAGATACCTGGATGGTTTAGTCCAGGGGATTTTGTTCTAATATTGAAAAACTTCCTGCTCCTTTTGGAGAGGATGCGCTTTGCAAAAATACAAAATGTTTTTCAAAACAACCCTGCATAAAATATTGTTGTTTCTGCAAAATATCCTGAGCTCCACATATTCCATGCATTATATCTGATTTCCCCATTCCGCGGGTGAAGGTGGGCTGATGAGTACGTTTGTACTCACCCATGCTTATTTGTTGTTTTTCAGAAAAAGGAGATCGGGTAAGAGTTACGACTGTTCCCAACCTTGCCTGTGGCTGTTGGACCGCTGATTTGCTTCGCTGCGTATATCGGGCTGCTTTAGCCCCACTCTGATGATATGTCCTGAGTTGTGGACCAACTCTTAAAGTTGTTCGCCACCTTTGTAGGTTTGTCTCGTTTAAGCAGATTTGGTATCATCTGATGTATAAATGTGTTTACTAGCCTCCTGGGACTAGTAATTGTATCACATTTGAGTCCCAGAGGATTGGGGACGCTTCAGGTGGTATCAGAGCTGTTAGGTTGACCGCAGGACGTAACCCTTAGCCTTGATCCAAAAGTTTTTGAGTCAAAACTATTTTCTTAAAAAATTTCTTGCTCTCATCCCTTCATTTCAAAAATGCTTTCCTCCTTTCCTTCTCTCAGAAGTCAGATGGAGGTTCGTTGCCAAACCAGCTTTTGCTAGAATAAAGATGGTTTCCCCAAGTTGCTGAGAGCATGCACAGTTCGCCTCAGTATCAGGAGCCAGCCAGAGTATGATGGTCGTGAATTCGTCAAGCATGGCACAGAGAAGTGTGTCGTGACTGTATACATTGGATCCAGTCCGCACCATGTGGAATGGAGTGTCACTTCTACGGGGCACAGATTCAAAGACACCTGCCAAGTCGTCGCTCGCAAGGCATTGAGGACCCTGTGTCAGATTTATGAAGAAGAAGTGGCCGACACCCCGCTCAGATTCTTTCCGCCCTTTTAGAGAAACTGTCTCGTTTGGATGGTCAGGATGCATGCATTGGAAGGGGAGCAGTTGCTTGAGGATGACCCCTCAGTCGTGTACCTCACTGCATACCTGCTCACCTTGGATGCACAGTATGATTTCTTGGCTCGGCACCACCGTCAGAAGATTGCCCGAGTAGAAGATGCAGAGAAGCTCCACTGTAAGCTCCATGTGGATCTCACCACAGCTCAAGCCCGTGCAACTGCATTGGAAAGTCATGAAGTCATTGCTGTTGAAGCCCTGAAGCAAGCCAAGGATGAGCACGTCCAGAAGTTGATGGATGCCTACTTGGTAACCCATAACCAACATATAACCCTGCGAATCCAAGAGCCCGCTCCATCCAACCCAGTTCAACCCATGAGAGCTGAAGATCCCCAGATTCTTGAAGGTCACCCGGTCTCTATCAGAGGAGAGAAGAAGGCTTGGGAACTCTCGGAAGGAGCCATAGTCTTGGAAGGAATTCCAGTCTTCCCTCAGGCTATGGATAAGCAAGAGCACCCTGAATCCTCCCAAGATCCCCCACCGGAGTTGTTTGAGCCCCTCACCATGAAGAAGATTCCAGCACCATCCCTTGAAGTCAAGGAAGAAGCTGCAAGCACCCCGCCAGCACCGCCGCCCTCTAAGGAGCTATAAGAGCCAGTCCCGCTTGAAGAAGAGTTCGACCCTGTCTTGCCAACTCAGTCGCCGCCAGAAGAAGTCATCAACATCAGCTCCCTGTTGACCCATCCAGGAGATGTCTCAGATTGAAGTTGTGTGCAAGCCTTGCCAGAAGAGAAGTTGCCTGGTCTAAAGTTAGTATGCCCAGTCCTCTGCATGCATTGGGTAGTGAAGTTTTTCTTCAATTTGGCTAGAGCCCTGCATGTATGAGAGGTAATCGTGTAGTCCCGTGCTTTGAAAAACTCTATTTGTGTGGCCCCTAGGGCATTTCAAAATGAATTTCGCTTGATGTTTTCTCCCCTTTCGTGTGCATATGTGATGCCTTAACGTTAGTGTCGGGGACCATAATTAGGGGTACCCTCAAGACTCCTAAATCTCAGCTGGTAACCCCCATCAGCACAAAGCTGCAAAGGCCTGATGGGTGCGATTAAGTCAAGGATCGGTCCATTCGAGGGACGCGATCACGCCTCGCCTGAGCCTAGCCTCGGGCAAGGGCAGCTGACCCCGGAGGATCTACGTCTCGCCCGAGGACCCCCTCCAGCAACGGACACACCTTCGGCTCGCCCGAGGCCCAGTCTTCACCAAGAAGCAACCTTGGCCAAATCGCCACGCCAACCGACCAAATCGCAGGGGCATTTATTGCAAAGGTGGCCTGACACCTTTATCCTGACGCACGCCCTCCAGTCAATAGAGCCGAAGTGACCGCAGTCACTTCGCCGCTCCACTGACCGGTCTGACAAGAGGACAGCGCCGCCTGCGCCACTCCGACTGCTGAGCCACTCGACAGAGTGAGGCTGACAGCAGCCAAGTCCGGCCTCAGGCATCATAGGAAACTCCGCCTCGCCCGACCCCAGGGCTCGGACTCGGGCTCAGCCCCGGAAGACGGCGAACTCCGCCTCGCCCGACCCTAGGGCTCGGACTCGGGCTCAGCCCCGGAAGACGGCGAACTCCGCCTCGCCCGACCCCAGGGCTCGGACTCAGGCTCAGCCCCGAAAGACGACGAACTCCGCTCCGCCCGACCCCAGGGCTCAGACTCGGGCTCAGCCCCGGAAGACGACGAACTCCGCTCCGCCCGACCCTAGGGCTCGGACTCGGGCACAGCCCCGGAAGACAACGAACTCGGCTCCACCCGACCCTAGGGCTCGGACTCGGGCTCAGCTCCGGAAGACGACGAACTTCGCTCCGCCCGACCCCAGGGCTCGGTCTCGGGCTCAGCCCCGGAAGACGACAAACTCCGCTCTGCCCGACCCCAGGGCTCAGACTCGGGCTCAGCCCCAGAAGACGACGAACTCCGCTCCGCCCGACCCTAGGGCTCGGACTCGGGCTCAGCCCCGGAAGACAACGAACTCCGCTCCACCCGACCCTAGGGCTCGGACTCGGGCTCAGCTCCGGAAGACGACGAACTCCGCTCCGCCCGACCCCAGGGCTCGGACTCGGGCTCAGCCCCGAAGGACGACGAACTCCGCTTCGCCCGACCCCGAGGCTCGGACTCCGCCCTGGCCTCAGCCGATGGTCTCCGCCTTGTCCGACTCGGGGGCTCGGACTCGACCTCGACCTTGGAAGACAGACTCGAACTCGACCTCGGAGGAGCCTCCACCTCGCCCAACCTAGGGCACGGACCGACCACGTCAACAAGAGGCGCCATCATTACCCTACCCCGAGCTGACTCAGGCTACGGGGAACAAGACCGGCATCCCATCTGGCTCGCTCCACTATACGAGTAATGATGGCGCCTCGCACGCTCTATGACGACGGCGGCTCTCAGCCCCCTTACGGAAGCAAGAGTACGTCAGCAAGGACTCGACAGCCCCGACAGCTGTCCTTCCGCTAGGCTCCAGCGCTCCTCCGACGGCCACGACACCACACGAACTGGGTGCTAAAACCTCTCCGGCTGCCACGATGGCATGTACTTAGGGCGCTAGCTCTCCTCCGCTAGACACGTTAGCACACTGCTACACCCCCATTGTACACCTGGATCCTCTTCTTACACCTATAAAAGGGAGGTCCATGGCCCTCTTATGGGAGGTTGGCCGCGCGGGGAAGGACGGGACGGCGCTCGCGCAAGGCCGCTCGCTCCCTCCCGCGTGGACGCTTGTAACCCCCTACTGCAAGCGCATCCGACCTGGGCGCGGGGCTAACACGAAGGCCGCGGGTTCCACCTCCCACGCCTGTCTCCCTCTGGCTGCTTTTCCCCCCCTTCGCGTTCCGCCTCGCGCCGACCCATCTAGGCTGGGGCACGCAGCGACAATTCACTCGTCGGTCCAGGGACCCCCCGGGTTTCGAAACGCCGACAGTTGGCGCGCCAGGTAGGGGCCTGCTACGTGTTGACGAACAGCTTCCCGTCAAGCTCCAGATGGGCAGTCTCCAGCAACCTCTCCAGCCCGGGACGGTGCTCTGTTTCGGGAGTCTTGAGTTCATGTCCCTCGACGGCAGCTACGACATGATACTCCTTCCCCCGCCGCGCGACAGCGACAATGGCGGTCGACAACCCACCCGCTGGCGGGGAAATCGACGACACCTTCCCCACGTGGTGGAAGGACGACATTCGGGCTTGTCCCGTCCCCTCCCCCACCGACGGAGGAGGAGGCAGGGCAACCAAGGCCAAGCAGGAGGCGGCACCTCGTTGGCTGTCGAGCGAGTCAACGGCGCCGGCGCCCCAACGGAGAGCGCGTCGGGCATCGGCCTCGCGTCTGAGACGAAGACGAGCGCCGTCTCCCCGCAACACACCAACCTCAAGCAAACGAACGACGCCAGCACGCTCGCGAAGGACTTGCTAGGTGTCACCCTCGTACCTGTGACGACGGTGCAGTCAGTCCCTGACGTGACTTCGTCACCGCCCGTCGACCAAAAGGTAACGACCGATTCCCATCTCGCGCCTTTTGGATTCGGCCTCGACCCGCCAAGCAACTCCGCTTTGGTGGACATTCTCATAGAGGCGAGTCCAAACCCTCTGGGGTATCGTGTGCGGTCACCCTGGGACCGGCTGACGGCCGTCTCGACCTATGGGCCCTTGGGGTCTGAGGAAGATGGCGAGCCCGACCTCTGTTGGGATTTCTCCGGACTTGGTAACCCTAGTGCCGTGTGGGACTTCATGACCGCATGCGACTACTGCCTTTCCGACTGTTATGACGGTAGCCGTAGCCTCGGCGACGAGGACTGCGGTCCAAGTCGCGAATGTTTCCACGTCGATCTAGGGGGTCCCGGCGAAGGCAACCATCTTGGAATACCGGAGAACGGTTATCCCCCTAGGCCCGTGCCTCGCGTTGACATCCTTCGGGAGCTAGCTGTGGTCCCCGTTCCGGCGGGGGGTCATGACCCACAGCCCGAGCAAATCCGCGAGATGCAGGCCAGGCTCGACGAGGGAGCAGGAACGCTTGAGCCGATCCGCCGGGACATCGGGCAGGAATGGGCGGGCCAACCTCCGGCCGGAGAAGCGTGTCATCTCCCCCAGGGCATCCAGCACCGCATCACTGACGACGTCAGGATAAGGCCACCACCGGTCTCCAGTGGAGTCGGCCAGAACCTGGCTGCAGCGGCAATACTTCTCCGCACGATGCCGGAGCCATCAACCACCGAGGGGCGGCGTATCCAGGGAGAGCTCAAGAATCTCCTGGAGGATGCCGCGGTCCGACGGGCCGAAAGCTCCGCCTCCTGAAGGCAGGGGTACCCCTCGGAACATCGCGCCGTGACTTCCCGATTCATATGGGAAGCCTCGGTCCACACCGGGCGCACGCGCAACACAGCGCCTGCGGCCCCGGATCGCCTCGGCAACGAGCACCACCACCACAGCCGTCGGGCCCACCTCGACGAGAGGGTGCGCCGAGGCTACCACCCCAGGCGTGGGGGACGCTACGACAGCGGGGAGGATCGGAGTCCTTCACCCGAACCACCCGGTCCGCAGGCTTTCAGCCGCGCCATACGACGGGCGCCGTTTCCGACCCGGTTCCAAACCCGACTACTATCACCAAGTACTTGGGGGAGACGAGACCGGAACTGTGGCTCGCGGACTATCGGCTAGCCTGCCAACTGGGTGGAACGGACGATGATAATCTCATCATCGGCAACCTCCCCCTGTTCCTCTCCGACACCGCTCGAGCCTGGCTGGAGCACCTGCCTCCGGGGCAGATCTCCAACTGGGATGACCTGGTCCAAGCCTTCGCCGGCAATTTCCAAGGCACGTACGTGCGCCCTGGAAATTCCTGGGATCTCCGAAGCTGCCGCCAGCAGCCGGGAGAGTCTCTCCGGGACTACATCCGGCGATTCTCGAAGCAGCGCACCGAGCTGCCCAGCGTCACAGATTAGGATGTCATCGGCGTGTTCCTCGCCGGCACCACCTGCCGCGACCTGGTGAGCAAGCTGGGTCGCAAGACCCCCACCAGGGCGAGCGAGCTGATGGACATCGCCACCAAGTTCGCCTCTAGCCAGGAGGCAGTTGAGGCCATCTTCCGGAAGGACAAGCAGCCCCAGGGCCGCCTACCGGAAGATGTTCCCGAGGCGTCAACTCAACGCGGCACCAAGAAGAAAGGCAAGAAGAAGTCGCAAGCGAAACGCGATGCCGCTGACGCGGACCTTGTCGCCGCCGCTGAGTACAAGAACCCTCGGAAACCTCCCGGAGGTGCCAACCTCTTCGATAAGATGCTCAAGGAGCCATGCCCCTATCATCAGGGGCCCGTCAAGCACACCCTTGAGGAGTGTTCCATGCTTCGACGCCACTTTCACAAGGCCGGGCCACCCGCGGAGGGTGGCAAGGCCCTCGACGACGCTAAGAAGGAAGATCACAAGGCAGGAGAGTTCCCCGAGGTCCGCGACTGCTTCATGATCTACGGTGGGCAAGTGGCAAACGCCTTGGCTCGGCACCGCAAGCAAGAGCGTCGAGAGGTTTACTCGGTAAAGGTGGCGGCGCTAGTCTACCTAGACTGGTCCGACAAGCCCATCACCTTCGACCAGGCCGACCATCCCGACCGTGTGCCGAGCCCAGGGAAATACCCGCTCGTTGTCGACCCCATCATCGGCAACGTCAGGCTCACCAAGGTCCTCATGGATGGAGGCAACAGCCTCAACATCATCTACGCTGAGACCCTCGGGCTCCTGCGGATCGATCTGTCCTTGGTCCGGACGGGCACTGCACCTTTCGACGGGATCATCCCCGGGAAGCGCGTCCAACCCCTCGGACAACTCAATCTACCCGTCTGCTTTGGGACGCCCTCCAACTTACGAAGGGAGACCCTCGCGTACGAAGTGGTCGGGTTTTGAGGAACCTACCACGCAGTGTTGGGGAGGCCATGCTACGCCAAGTTCATGGCCATCCCCAACTACACCTACCTCAAGCTCAAGATGTCGGGCCCCAACGGGGTCATCACCGTCGGGCCCACGTACCGACACGCGTACAAATGCGACGTGGAGTGCGTGGAGTATGCCGAGGCCCTCGTCGAGTCCGAGGCCCTCATCGCCGACCTAGAGAACCTCTCTAGGGAGGCGCCAGACGTGAAGCGCCACGCCGACAACTTCGGGCCAGCGGAGACGGTTAAGTCCGTCCCTCTCGACCCCTGCAACGACGCCTCCAAGCAGATCCGGATCGGCTCCGAGCTCGACCCCAAATAGGAAGCAGTGCTCGTCGACTTTCTCCGCGCAAACGCCGACGTTTTCGCGTGGAGTCCCTCGGACATGCCCGACATACCGAGGGAAGTCGTCGAGCACTCGCTGGATATTCGAGCTAGAGCCCGACCCGTGAAGCAGCCTCTGCGCCGATTCGACGAAGAAAAGCGCAGAGCCATAGGCGAGGAGATCCACAAGCTAATGGCGGCAGGGTTCATCAAAGAGGTATTCTATCCCGAATGGCTTGCCAACCCTGTGCTTGTGAGAAAGAAAGGGGGGAAATGGCGGATGTGTGTAGACTACACTGGTCTAAACAAAGCATGTCCGAAAGTTCCCTATCGTCTGCCTCGCATGGATCAAATCGTGGATTCCACTGCTGGGTGCGAAACCCTGTCTTTCCTCGATGCCTACTCAGGGTATCACCAGATCAGGATGAAAGAGTCCGACCAGCTCGCGACTTCTTTCATCACACCCTTCGACATGTACTGCTATGTTACCATGCCGTTTGGTTTGAGGAATGCGGGTGCAACGTACCAGCGGTGCATGAACCATGTGTTCGGAGAACACATGGGCCGAACGGTCGAGGCCTACATCGATGACATCGTAGTCAAGACGAGGAAAGCCTCCGACCTCCTTTCTGACCTTGAAGCAACATTCCGATGTCTCAAGGCGAAAGGTGTAAAACTCAATCCCGAGAAGTGTGTCTTCGGAGTCCCCCGAGGCATGCTCTTGGGGTTCATCGTCTCCGAGCGGGGCATCGAGGCCAACCCGGAGAAGATCGCGGCCATCACCAGCATGGGGCCCATCAAGGACTTGAAAGGCGTACAGAGGGTCATGGGATGCCTTGCGGCTCTGAGCCATTTCATCTCGCGCCTCAGCGAAAGAGGCCTGCCTCTGTACCGCCTCTTAAGGAAGGCCGAGTGCTTCGCTTGGACCCCTGAGGCCGAGGAAGCCCTTGAGAACCTGAAGGCGCTCCTCACGAACGCGCCCGTCTTGGTGCCCCCCGCTGCCGGAGAAGCCCTCTTGATCTACGTCGCCGCGACCACTCAGGTGGTTAGTGCCGCGATTGTGGTTGAGAGACAAGAATAAGGGCATGCATTGCCCGTCCAGAGGCCAGTCTACTTCATCAGTGAGGTACTGTCCAAGACCAAGACCCGCTACCCACAAATTCAGAAGCTGCTGTACGCGGTGATCCTGACGCGGCAGAAGTTGTGACACTACTTCGAGTCTCATCCGGTGACTGTGGTGTCATCCTTCCACCTGGGGGAGATCATCCAGTCCCGAGAGGCCTCGGGTAGAATTGCAAAGTGGGCGGTGGAGATCATGGGCGAGACGATCTCGTTCGCCCCTCGGAAGGCCATTAAGTCCCAGGTCTTGGCGGACTTCGTGGCTGAATGGGTCAACACCCAGCTCCCAACAGCTCCGATCCAACCGGAGCTCTAGACCATGTTTTTCGACGGGTCGCTGATGAAGACGGGGGCCGACGCGGGCCTGCTCTTCATCTCGCCCCTCGGGAAGCACCTACGCTACGTGCTACGCCTCCACTTCCCGGCGTCCAACAACGTGGCTTAGTACGAGGCTCTGGTAAACGGGTTGCGAATCGCCATCGAGCTAGGGGTCCGACGCCTCGACGCTCGCGGTGACTCGCAGCTCGTCATCGACCAAGTCATGAAGAACTCCCACTGCCGCGACCCGAAGATGGAAGCCTACTGCGATGAGGTTCGGCGCCTGGAAGACAAGTTCTACGGGCTCGAGCTCAACCACATCGCCCGAAGCTACAACGAGACTGCGGAGGAGCAGGCTAAAATAGCCTCGGGGCGAACAACTGTTCCCCCGGACGTATTCTCCCGAGACATGCATCAACCCTCTGTCAAGACCGATGACACACCCGAGCCCGAGAAGGCCTCGGCCCAGCCCAAGGCACCCTCGGCTCAGTCTGAGGTACCCTTGGCTCGGCCCAAGGCATCCTCGGTTCAGCCCGAGGCACCCTCGGCTCGGCCCGAGGTACCCTTGATCCCCGAGGGTGAGGCACTGCGCATCGAGGGGGAGCGGAGCGAGGTCACGCCTAATCGAAACTGGCAGACCTCGTACCTGCAATATCTCCACTGAGGAGAGCTACCCCTCGACCAAGCCGAAGCTCGACGGTTGGCGCGGCGCGCCAAGTCGTTCGTCTTGCTGGGAGATGGGAAGGAGCTCTACCACCGCAGCCCCTCGGGCATCCTCCAGCGATGCATTTCCATCGCCGAAGGCCAGGAGCTCTTACAAGAGATACACACGGGGGCTTGCGGCCATCATGCAGCACCTCGAACCCTTGTTGGGAACGCCTTTCGACAAGGTTTCTACTGGCCGACGGTGGTGGCCGACGCCACTAGAATCATCCGCACCTGCGAAGGGTGTCAGTTCTACGTGAGGCAGACCCACCTGCCCGCTCAGGCTCTGCAGACCATACCCATCACCTGGCCGTTTGCTGTGTGGGGTCTGGACCTCGTTGGCCCCTTGCATATGGCACCCGGGGGCTACACGCACCTGTTGGTCGCCATCGACAAATTCTCCAAGTGGATCGAGGTCCGACCCCTAAACAGCATCAGGTCCGAACAGGCGGTGGCGTTCTTCACCAACATCATCCATCGCTTTGGGGTCCCGAACTCCATCATCACCGACAACGGCACCCAGTTCACCGGCAGAAAGTTCCTGGACTTCTGCGAGGATCACCACATCCGGGTGGACTGGGCCGCCGTGGCTCACCCCATGACAAATGGGTAGGTAGAACGTGCAAACGGCATGATTCTGCAAGGACTCAAGCCTCGGATCTACAACAACCTCAACAAGTTCGGCAAGCGGTGGATGAAGGAACTCCCCTCGGTGGTCTGGAGTCTGAGGACGACGCCGAGCCGAGCCACGGGCTTCACACCGTTCTTTCTAGTCTATGGGGCCGAGGCCATCTTGCCCACAGACTTAGAATACGGTTCCCCAAGGACGAGGGCCTACGCCGACCAAAGCAATTGAGCCAATCGAGAAGACTCACTGGACCAGCTGGAAGAGGCTCGGGACATGGCCTTACTACACTCGGCACGGTACCAGCAGTCCCTGCGACGCTACCACGCCCGAGGGGTTCGGTCCCGAGACCTCCAGGTGGGAGACCTGGTGCTTCAGCTGCGACAAGACGCCCGAGGGCGGCACAAGCTCACGCCTCCCTGGGAAGGGCCGTTCGTCGTCGCCAAAGTTCTGCAGCCCGGAACATACAAGCTGCCAACAGTCAAGGCGAGGTCTACAACAACGCTTGGAACATCCAACAGCTACGTCGCTTCTACCCTTAAGATGCTTCCAAGTTATTCGTACACCCCGTTCACACACAAAGTCTAGTCGTCAAGGAAGGGTCAGCCTTGCCTTGGCAAAGCCCGACCCTCCCTCGGGGGCTAGAAGGGGGGAACCCCCTCTGCGTCGAAATTTTCCTCGAAAAAAAAAATCTTTTCTGCCAGAATGCCTTCCGTGCTTTTCGACTACTTCGAAAGTGGATCCTGAAAACGACGGAGTACACGTAAGCAGCCAAGGCTGACCAAGCCGAGGGACTCCTACGCCTCCGGGATATGGATACCTCACTCATCACCTTCTGCGATAAGTAACTCGCGCTCGGATAAGTGATTCCATGGACCGAACAAGTCTTCACGCTCGAAAGCTCCTCTGCCGGAACGATTTTTCGGGCCTTCTCGACTGCGTCGGTGACAGAACCCTATGGACGAGTAAGAGTGCGTGTAAGCGGCAAGGCCGACCGAGCCGAGGGATTCCTACACCTCCGGGATACGGATACCTCACTCATCACCTTCCGTGAAAAGCAACTCTCGCCCGCACAAACAATTCTATTACCGACAAATAAGTTCGGATACTCGAAACAAGAGGAAAAGAAATGCAGCTTTACAACACGACGATGGTGTGTTTAGGCCTTGGCGGCCGCAGAAAACATACACACACTACAAGACAACCCGATCCTGCAGGCTCGGACGTCGACAGTTGAAGGGGACAGCAGCACCCTCAGCGTCAACTACACCTTCGGTGAGGTCCGACCTAGCCTCGGACGGCGACGCGGTCGAAGGATCTCCACTCTGAAGGACGACATCAGCACCACACCCGGGCCATCGCCGCCAGGGTCTTCTCTAGGAATCCGGCTCGAGCAGACGGCTCGGCCGGCCACCCCGAGGCCTCGGCCAGCTGTCCCCCGAAGACATCAGCCCGGCTTGTGGCCTCGGCAGCTCAACTCCGGCGTCGGTCCCGCCAGTGGACGACCCGGCCAGGCTCTGGCCGACCACATCTTCTTTTCGAAGCCAACTCTGCCTCTGTCCGTGCTGACACCGCTACCTCCGGCTTCGGCTCATCAAAGAGCGGCCGAGGGGTTCCTTTAACTAAGCAAGAGAAGCCTCGGACAGCAAGGCCGACCGAGCCGAGGGACTCCTACGCCTCTGGGATACGGATACCTCACTCGTCACCTTCGCACGAGGCGACTCACGCTTGGTGAAGCGGTTCAGATAACCAACAGGCGAGTCTTAGTGCTCGAAATGAAGAAAAACACGGCTCCGCGCCGAAAATACATACATGTTCAGGCCCCGACAGCCGCAATGAACAAGACACCGGCACTCAAAGTGCCATTACAAACGGAACTCTGGTTCCACCTCCGCAGGTACGAACAACCCCACACGATTGGGGGGCCTGCGGAGCAATAGAAGGCCGACGGGTGGCTCGTCGTCGCCCGCTCCGGCAGCAGCGACAACGACCCCCGCTCTAGGTGGCCGAACTGCAGCGGCGATGGCCTCAGGGCGGATGCCGCTGCAACCTTGCCCTCGCCCACGCCGACGCTCGAAGGGCGAGGACAAGTACAAAGAGCCGGAGGCCCGGAGCGCGGATGGTGGCGGTGATCCCGTTGGCGATGGGGACTTCTCGAGCCGCATCCACCTCGGCACCGACGACCGGAGCCGTCAGCCCATCGGCAGATCCCCACTCGGATCCTCCCGGACGAGCGGGGCACCGACCTCCACGCGGAGGCGCCGTACCGGTGCAAAGGCAGGACAACCCAAAAACATGAACGCCGCCTAAGCGGCACGCGATGTCTTGGGCAGTCCACCCGTGCGCACGGCGCAACAACCGCCCTTGCGGCGGGAGGGGGCACCGGGAGACAAGCCGGCGAGCCCAACGTGCTGAAGCTGGCGATGCCCGCCGTCGACCAGCCCCGTGTTGTCGAAGTCTGCCCCGCTCGCAGGGCCAGTGAGCGCCCTCTCCCTTGAATGCTGAAGGGGAGGCTGACCCACGAACCCGCGTGGGAGGTAGAGCTCCAGCTTAGCCCGGCCTCCGCCCCAGCAAGGATGATGAACATCCTTGAAGCTGAGGGCGGGACCAAGATCGCAGCCCGGCTTGCTTCTCCCCACCCAGGGGCTGGTGGTCACCGTCTTAGGTGACCACCAGCGAGGGGATGCAGCCGGGCTGCATGATGAAAATCCTTGAAGCCGAACGATGGCTGAAAGGTACCAACTTCCACGAAGTTGCGTTCCTCCGACGACAAGGCGGAAGGATTGCGGGCGCCCCCCATCCAGGGGCTCGGAAGGTGGAAAGACGCGATGCATAAGGGAGCGCGAAGACGTGGTCGCCTCTCAAGGAGGTCACCCTCCTTTTAAAGGCGACTCTCCCTACTTGCGTCCCTAGCCGTCATGGGCTGAGTCTTCTCCAACACGCTCCAAGGTCCTCCCCCTGCGGCGCGGGGGCTGGGTCCCATGCGTCATGCAAGCTGGTCCAGGGCAGAAGAAGCCAAACCGCCGCGCGCAGGGCATGCAACTGCCCAGCGGTTACAAGCATTCCTCCACTTTCGCCCAGACCAGCGGGTGAAAGGGTGGATAGCCATGCAGTCGGCATGCAACCACGCCAAGTGGGCGCACCCCTTCGACTCCAACGCGCCCAGCATGGAGGCCCAGGCCCACACGTCATGCAACCGGCACGCCGGTTGCTACGTGTGAGCAACTGCACCGCCCCTCGCGCCACTACCGCGCCTCCTCGACTGCGGAACCAGTACCGCGACTCGAGGCAACCATGCGTACGACCCAGCAGTGCCAGCCAGGCACGACGGTCAATACGGCCAAAAAATGGGCCGGCAGTAATGGCGGTGGCAGGCGAGCAGGAGCAGCGGTCACGTCGTCAGCCAAGCTTACGTCCCATCCAGGGGCAGCGAGAGAACCCTCTCTCACGGCGTGAAGGCGGCGTGCCCGTGTTCCGTTCCTCGAATGGCTCGCGCACGCGCAACGGCCGCCTCGCGAACCACTCGCCCCATCGCATTAACTCCGCGGCGGGACAGGCGGCGCCTCAGGCAGGAGAAGCAAGCGACGCTTCGCCTTCGCCATAATGACCGCGTCGAAAAAGGTACGCCACGTCATTCGATTTCGTATCCTTTTCCTTTTCCTCTTTCTCTCTCTTACAACAGGGACCGGGAAAGGGGGATACCCCGAAAAGGATCCTTCTCCGTGAAGGAAATAGGCCCCGAGCCACCCTACTGATCAGAGGTTCAAAGGCTGGCCCCTCGGAGGGGTTCAACGGACGCCTCAGAGCACTTGGGTTCTGCGCCCACTACTGGTCAGAGGTTCGATGGCCGGCCCCTCGGAAGGGTTCAACGGCCGCCTCAGGCCACTCGGGCTCCGCGCCCACTACTGATCAGGGGTTTGTAGGCTGGCCCTTGAAGGGTTCACAGTCGCCTCAGACACAGAGCGAGGGATGACCCTGGGTACGTTCGATACATAACCAAGGCTCGGGCTATGCTCCCGAGGTACCCTAGGACATTTCCGAGACCAGCGGGAGTGATCTTGTAACGGAATCCAGTCAGAGGGAGGCATCGAGCCCTCGGACCCCGTCAAAAGGGGACCGGGTCCGGCAGATCACCCGCAGGTACTTTTGGAGCGCGCCTCCGGGCCTCTAGCCGACCCCTAACAAATGGGGCACAGGCGTCCACTCGGATTACCCGCCAGCAGCTCACCGGAGACACCATGTTCGGCGCCCTCCGAGGGCAACATGGCGCTTTCCCCCCCTCCTCCTTGCGGAAAGGCGACACAGGGGCGTATGTAAAACAGTCGAGTCTGTCCTTGACCGTCCTCTCGCCCTGTGCAGAGGCTCGGGGGCTGCTCTCGCAAACCTGGCTCCAGCCAAACCGTTGACAGCGTCAACATACAAGCCCGAGAACTTGGGACCCGACCGTGCACCCGGGCTACGGCCAGCTCGCATGAGGGAACAACCAGACCAGCCGAAGTGTTGCGAAACGCACTAAGACCTCGAAGGAGTCAAACTACTCCTCCGAGGCCTCGGGGGCTACACCCGGCGGGTGCGCTCGCGTGCACCCACCGGAACAAAATGCAACCAAAAAAGGCTGGTCCCCTTGCAAAAAAGTGCAGCAAAAGCCTCCAAGCGAGTATTAACACTCCCTTCGAGGCTCGGGGGCTACTGTCGGAGACCTTAATTAGGGGTACCCTCAAGACTCCTAAATCTCAGCTGGTAACCCCCATCAGCACAAAGCTGCAAAGGCCTGATGGGTGCGATTAAGTCAAGGATCGGTCCATTCGAGGGACGCGATCACGCCTCGCCCGAGCCCAGCCTCGGGCAAGGGCAGCCGACCCCGGAGGATCTACGTCTCGCCCGAGGACCCCCTCCAGCAACAGACACACCTTCGGCTCGCCCGAGGCCCAGTCTTCACCAAGAAGCAAACTTGGCCAAATCGCCACGCCAACCGACCAAATCGCAGGGGCATTTAATGCAAAGGTGGCCTGACACCTTTATCCTGACGCACGCCCTCCAGTCGACAGAGCCAAAGTGACCGCAGTCACTTCGCCGCTCCACTGACCGGTCTGACAAGAGGACAGCGCCGCCTGCGCTGCTCCGACTGCTGAGCCACTCGACAGAGTGAGGCTGACAGCAGCCAAGTCCGGCCTCAGGCGTCATAGGAAACTCCGCCTCGCTCGAACCCAGGGCTCGGACTCGGGCTCAGCCCCGGAAGATGGCGAACTCCGCCTCGCCCGACCCCAGGGCTCAGACTCGGGCTCAGCCCCGGAAGACGGCGAACTCCACCTCGCCCGACCCCAGGGCTCGGACTCGGGCTCAGCCCCGGAAGACGACGAACTTCGCTTCGCTTGACCCCAGGGCTCGGACTCGGGCTCAGCCCCAGAAGACGACGAACTCCGCTCCGCCCGACCCCAGGGCTCAGACTCGGGCTCAGCCCCGGAAGACGACGAACTCCGCTCCGCCCGACCCCACGGCTCGGACTCGGGCTCAGCTCCGGAAGACGACGAACTCCGCTCCGCCCGACCCTAGGGCTCGGACTCGGGCTCAGCCCCGGAAGACGACGAACTCCGCTCCGCCCGACCCCAGGGCTCGGACTCGGGCTCAGCCCCGGAAGACGACGAACTCCGCTCCGCCCGACCCTAGGGCTCAGACTCGGGCTCAGCCCCGAAGGACGACGAACTCTGCTTCGCCCGACCCCAGGGCTCAGACTCCGCCCTGGCCTCAGTCGACGGTCTCCGCCTTGTCCGACCCGGGGGCTCAGACTCGACCTCGACCTTGGAAGACAGACTCGACCTCGACCTTGGAGGAGCCTCCACCTCACCCAACCTAGGGCACGGACCGACCATGTCAACAAGAGGCGCCATCATTACCCTACCCCGAGCTGAATCAGGCTACGGGGAACAAGACCGGCGTCCCATCTGGCTCGCTCCACTATACGAGTAATGATGGCACCCCGCACGCTCTATGATGACGGCGGCTCTCAGCCCCCTTACGGAAGCAAGAGGACGTCAGCAAGGACTCGACAGCCCCGACAGCTGTCCTTCCGCTAGGCTCCAGCGCTCCTCCGACAGCCACGACACCACACGAACTGGGTGCCAAAACCTCTCCGGCTGCCACGATGGCATGTACTTAGGGCGCTAGCTCTCCTCCGCTAGACACGTTAGCACACTGCTACACCCCCATTGTACACCTGGATCCTCTTCTTACACCTATAAAAGGGAGGTCCAGGGCCCTCTTACGGGAGGTTGGCCGCGCGGGGAAGGACAGGACGGCGCTCGCGCAAGGCCGCTCGCTCCCTCCCACGTGGACGCTTGTAACCCCCTACTGCAAGCGCACCCGACCTAGGCGCGGGGCTAACACGAAGGCCGCGGGTTCCACCTCCCACGCCTGTCTCCCTCCGGTTGCTTTCCCCCCCCCCTTCGCGTTCCACCTCGGGCCGACCCATCTGGGCTGGGGCACGCGACGACAATTCACTCGTCGGTCCAGGGACCCCCCAGGTTTCAAAACACCGACAGTTAGTGCTTATAAGTCGCATTTAGCATAGTTCTCAGTTCAGGAGTCGAGCAATAGTAGTTATGCTTAGCCCCTGAATCTGAGTAGTCCGTGCTTTGGAAAAACTCTATTCTTCCCCTATTCAAAATATTTGATTTGTTTGTGCTTATCATTGCTGAACTTATGTGTTTTCTTTCTTTTTAAGAAAGGTTTTCTCTAAAAACATAGATCACAAATTAGATCCAATCCTCACCTTATGCTTCCATTCTCATCTAAACCCATCTCAAGAGAAAAGTGCCTTACCCAAGAAGATACCGGGAAGCTTACCCTTGAAGCATGGAATAAGCTACAGAGGAACCTATCTAGTCGCTCAGTCAAAAGGACCGACCGTGAGAATCAAAGCACTGCCCCTGAGTCAAAGTAAACGGGAAAAGAGGACAAAAGGAGTTATTACCATACAGAGAGGCAAAAATTCTTGGAACCAAAGTCCACAAACATCAGGGTCATTGACCCCACCACCCACCCGTGCCCCCCGCACGCGTGCCCGCCTCCATGCGCACCACCACCGCCCCACGCCCCCTTTGCAGCGCACTACCGCCACCCACGACCCCTTTTGCAGCGCACCCACCGCCACCGTCATCGCCGGCAACACCGTCCCCCCTTCCCTTTGTCGCGTCTGCTGCCGTGTGTCGCCTGCCCCATCAGCACCACTCCTCACCTCGAGCACCACCTCGCATGCCGCTCGCCTATAAATCCCCCCACCAGCTCCCTCAGTTCTCATCCCATGCAAAGCACACACCAGATAAAATCCCCTCTGCCAAATCGCAAGCAACTCCATTTGCCACTCCCTCGCCCCTAAGATCACAATGCTTGGTGATTCTTGGGTTGAAGACTGTTGTACATGGTTCATAGTCTTTGGTTTCCTCCAGTGTATGATAGTAATACTCTTTGATAGAATCCTCCAGTGGGAAGAGCAAAGAGAAAGAAAGGGTCAGTGAAAAGAAAATAGTGAAGAGAAGATGAGAAGAAGGTTGTCCCAAGATCAACTCTGTGTCAGTCATCTCTTCGCAGCCTGGTCAAGCAACAACAGCAGAAGAAGGCCCCGTAACACCCTTGTTATGAGGTACTTCAAGGAGTTCAAATCCCCAAGATTCAGGAGTTCTACCCTCATCCATTTTAAGTGGGGTAGTGTTCCAGTAAGGTTCCTGCTATGGAGAAAAAGAAGAAGGCCTGTAGCAAGCTTGTGGAGGACCAGATCACCAAAGCTTATAAGTTTCTGGATGAGAAGTGGTCACCCAAGTTTTGTTGATGAAGCACTAGAAGACCAATCAAGGAAGGAATCCATGTGGGAGTTTGCAAGAGGAAGGTTTGTTGGCATCGATGCTTCTTCAATAAGCTAGTTGCCAAGCGAAAGCTAGAAGCCTAAAGATGATCTTGAGTAGCCAGAATCAGCATTTGCAATCAGCAGCCAGATGCTCCGCAAGGGCCAGATTTTGTTGAAGTTCCATCTCCTTGAAGAGTTGCAAAGTGAAGATATGTAGCTGAAGTAAAGCTATACCCATAAACCTTCTAAGCCGAATCTCGAGGACGAGATTCCTTTTAAGTGGGGTAGATTTGTAGCATCCTAAAATTTCAAATCTTGAGAATTTCTCAAACTCCCTCTAAATTAAAAATGAATTTCAAATTTCATTTCAAAATGTTTGTTTGCAAGTTGATATCAACAAATAAATTATAGTGGTCTATATTCTCTCCAAAATCCTCCTCAAAATATCCTACAAATATTTCCCCAGTGATCCCCCTCAAATTCTTCCAGAAATACCGCCCAGATATTTCCCGAGTAATCCCCTTCAAGTTCTTTCCAGAAATACTGTCCAAATATTCCACCGATATATCTCCAAGTATTTTCTTCCTGAGAAATACCTTCTGAATCATTTTTGAAGTCCCCACAAATATTTTCTCCATAACTTTCCTCATGCTCATACGTATACGTATGCCTCCGGTGTCATACGGTGAGCTCTACAAGCTAATCTCACTTATACAAGACAAATACATGCTAATCTCTCACTAATCCTCTCATCCTCCCACTAATCCTCTCATCCCTCCCCCTAATCCCCCACCATGGCTATAAATAGAGGGGCAAGGGCCTCCTCTCATCCCACCCCAAGCCATTTCATGCACACCCACTCCATGTTCCACACAAGCACACACTAGCACAAGGATCGTTCGGTCGTTCTTCGATCGTTCGTCCCCCTGTTCTTAGTTTGTTCGTTCGTTCGTCCGATCGTTCGATCGTTCGTCCGATCGTTCATGGTTCGTTCGTCCGTTCGTCCGATCGTTCGATCGTTCATCCGTTCGTTCATCCAAATAATCTTTTTCCTGTCGTTATGCTGCCAAAATTCCGATCGTTCGATCATTCAATCGTTCATCATTCGTTCATAGTCCCTATTCATCGTTCTTCCAGATAATCTTTGTCCTGCCGTTATGCTGCCGAAATTCCGATCATTCGTTCGTTCGATCATTCGATCGTTCATCATTCGTTCATAGTTCCTATTCGATCGTTCATCGTTCGTTCATAGTTCCTATTCATTGTTCATCATTCGTTCATAGTCCCTATTTCATCGTTCTTCCAGATAATCGTTATCCTGCCGTTATGCTGCCGAAATTCCGATCGTTCGTTCGTCCGATCATTCGATCGTTCGTCCGTTCGTTCATAGTTCTTATTCATCGTTCATCGTTCGTTCATAGCCACTATTCATCGTTCATCGTTCGTTCATACGACTATTCACTATCACTATTCACCATTAGTATTCATCGTTACTATTCACATACACTATTCATCATCGTTACTATTTATCATTACTATTCATCATCGTTACTATTCATCGATGATATCTATAATTACTTTTCCGTCGCCACTATTCATCGTTACTAATCATCGTTACTATTCATCGGTCATCTAGTCATCCCAAAATTCAACTACTCATCCATCATGTTGTCCAGTCCACCTAAGACCAGCCAGACCCATGTTCCAGTCATACGAACTCTGGTGACTGTGATTTTCCTTCCAGTAGGGAACTTCCCATCTGGTTACCGATCCCAGGTTTCTCCAAGTTGAGCATGCTTAACTTTGAGATTCCTTCGAACCAGGCTTCCAAACTCAGATTCGAATAATTCTTGTTTCTAAATTCTTATCAAACTATTCCCTATCCAACCATGTCATCCCTTAAGCATGGTTCATGTTCCAGAAAACTCCCAAAATACTCTTGTCCCATATTCTACCTATAACTCTCCTGTTCATACTAAGTCAGACGATTCATTCGTCACTATTCTCACCAACAGTGAACTTCACTGTGCTACACCACATACACCCAGCTATAAATACACCCAGCTACCCTCTCCCTCTCTACACACTCAACACCCTCAGCCAAGGCAAACACCCCACCCACTCAGTTACTCTGCTCTGCCGGCTACACGCATAGTGTCGCTTCGCCTCTAGTCCACCCTCCTGGTAAGCACCTCCACTCCACCACCAATAATATCACAACACCACATGACACAGATTCTACTCAAGACTCTACCCATCCATATATCGCTATTCTGACCACTATACTAAATATTTGTTGGTATACTTGCTTGTTTGTATGTTTGCTTGTTCATGTTGCATAGTTATCGGAGCGTTCGTGCCGTCTCGAGGAGGCCAGATCTGCAAGTCTACGCCAGGCAGTGGAGCTAGAAGCCAGTTCTGCGAGCTTTCCCACCCTCCTTCGCCGGATAAGCACGGCAAGCTCACTGGATCCCTTTGATGCATAAATTACCTATGATTTTTCAACCACAACCCTTGGCCTGTTATTTTATGCATGATATGATTTTGAGACAAGTTATTATGGCCACTCAGCCGCTTGCCGCAATCAACCCTTGATATATTTGTTACAAATGATTTGAGAAAAGGCGTGAGTTTTCAAAAGAAAATGTTTTCCAAAATGAGTATGATGAAGGGTTTTCACCCTTATCACCTTTGAGTAGGGATGATTAGGGACTCCCTGGTTTAGGGGAGGGCCTAAGGTGATGGCTCAGCTGGTTTAGGCGTGAACAGAAGGATTGTCCCCTCATATAAGGACCAGTTTGTCATCCTTCACTACCTGTACTCATGATAAGTACATCCACTTGAGACTGTGTGGGCAGTCACTCAATCTGAACTCGTACGGTTCAAACCCCAGGGTTATGAATGCTGGGGAGCACCGGGAGGATAAGGAGGGGGAATGTTTTGTCCGGTTTGGACATGGCGGTGGCTTGACTCCTTCCGGTATAACCGTTAAGGTTAGGACGTGCGAGGAAAGAAAGAGATTCGGATTCGGATCTCATTGATCATGAGATCGCAGAGCCGGACTAGTGGGTAAAGTGTACCCCTCTGCGCAGAGTTCAAACCTATTTGAATAGTCTGTGTCCACAGGAATGGACGAGTCTGGTGTGGTATGGCAATTAGTGTTTTGTTTTCAAAAAAGGGTGCGTTTGAGAAAAGTGGTTTTTAAAAGGTTCGGCGGTTGAGCCGTGAGCTATGGTGGACGGGAAGTCCAGTAGCTATTTTTGAAAATGAAAACCAGTGGGAAACTGCTGAGATACCTGGATGGTTTAGTCCAGGGGATTTTGTTCTAATATTGAAAAACTTCCTGCTCCTTTTGGAGAGGATGCGCTTTGCAAAAATACAAAATGTTTTTCAAAACAACCCTGCATAAAATATTGCTGTTTCTGCAAAATATCCTGAGCTCCACATATTCCATGCATTATATCTGATTTCCCCATTCCGCGGGTGAAGGTGGGCTGCTGAGTACGTTTGTACTCACCCTTGCTTATTTGTTGTTTTTCAGAAAAAGGAGATCGGGTAAGAGTTACGACTGTTCCCAACCTTGCCTATGGCTGTTGGACCGCTGATTTGCTTCGCTGCGTATATCGGGCTGCTTTAGCCCCACTCTGATGATATGTCCCGAGTTGTGGACCAACTCTTAAAGTTGTTCGCCACCTTTGTAGGTTTGTCTTGTTTAAGCTGATTTGGTATCATCTGATGTATAAATGTGTTTACTAGCCTCCTGGGACTAGTAATTGTATCACAATTGAGTCCCAGAGGATTGGGGACGCTTCAACTGGCCACCAAGGTTGCTGAAGACACTTCTACTACTTTGAAGGCTCAGCACGACAAGGCTATGGATAAAGCCATTCGCGCGGGGCAGATCTTGATGAGAAGGCCAGGCGTCATCGTTCCTGATGACATAGTTGCTGATGTCAATGCTGCTCCTGACTCCTCGAGTCACCCTTCTTCGTCAATTGCTCCTGAGAAGAACATTGCCAAGTAGAAACACTGAATGCATTTATGAATTGTACGTGTACATGGTCAATGTGCTCGCATGTTCTGTTAGAAAGTGTTCCTGGTACTGAATGCTATTGTTATTTCTCTATTGTTTGAATTCAACAGTTGTTACGATTGCAGAAGTAAATGCAGTGTGATGGTTTTAAGGCTTAGAGATCGCCTCGAGATGAGTAATCGTGAGCATGTTTATGCTGGATCAAGTAGACGTGAGCATGCCACACCGCCTTAAGTCATCGCCGACTTAAGCCGATTGCTCCGTTAGTAGGGTATAGTGGTCACCCTGGATTAAGTAAGCGTGAGCATGTCGCACCGCCTTAAGTCATCGCCGACTGAAGTCGATTGCTCCGTTAATAGGGTATAGTGGTAACCCTGAGTTAAGTAAGCGTGAGCATGTCGCACCGCCTTAAGTCATCGCCGACTTAAGTCGATTGCTCTGTTAATAGGGTATAGTGGTCACCCTGAGTTAAGTAAGCGTGCAGATTGGCAATAGGTCGAGTTCTTTCAAGAATGAAGTCTTTTTATTGATGATATACTTTTCCCATTATAGAATATAATGCTGCCCCGATAGCTTTTGAAATCTAGCTAGGGGTAAAACTTCCTGAGATGTTCTATATTCCATGAATTCCCTATTTCCGTGCCATCCATTTGAGTAAGTCGATACGATCCTGGCCGAGTGACTTCTGCTACCATGAATGGCCCTTCCCATAGTGGCGTCAATTTATGTTGTCCTTCCCCTGTTAGAACTCGGCGAAGGACCAAGTCTCCCACTTCGAAGGATCGATGTCGTATGGCCTTATCATGATAGCGCCTCAAAGTTTGCTGGTACCTGGTTGACTGAATTACTGTATTCAATCGCTCTTCTTCTAGTATATCAATATCCTCCAGTATGGTAGCTTCTGCCTTAGCTATGTTATCGAAGATTAATCTTGGCGCCCCAAACCTGAGGTCGGCAGGCAGCACTGCCTCTGAACCATAGACCATGAAGAAAGGAGTATTCCCATGCAAGGCTCGGCTAGGTTGAGTTCTTAGGCTCTAAATCACGTATGGAAACTCTCTGATCCACTTTCCTGCGAACTTTTCATTCTTGTCGAAGACTTTCTTTCTGAGTGCTTCCAATATCATTCCATTAGCCCTTTCTACCTGTCCTTTAGCTCTTGGATGTGCTACTGACGCGCACTTGACCTGAATGCACTGTTGTTCACAGAAATCAAAGAATCCAGAGCTAGTGAAATTAGATCCTAGATCGGTTATGATGCTATTTGGTATTCCAAATCTGAATATTATATCTTGTATGAATTCTACTGCCTTGGCTGAAGTCAGAGAAGCAATAGGTTTGTACTCTATCCATTTAGTGAATTTGTCGATGGCAACCAGCACGTGAGTGTATCCTCCCTGAGCTTTCTTGAAGGGTCCAATCATGTTTAGTCCCCAGCACGCAAATGGCCATGTTACGGGTATGGTCTGCAGTTGCTGTGCTGGTAAATGTTGTTGCTTTGATAAGTATTGGCAAGATTCGCACCTCTGGACTAACTCGGCTGCATCATTCTTCGCAGTTGGCCAGTAGAAACTAGACCTAAAGACCTTCCCAACTGAAGTCCTGGATGCTACGTGTATCCCGCATTGCCCAGCGTGGACCTCATCTAGCAGTTGCTTCCTAGTAGCCAAAAGAATGCATTTCATGAGGACTCCTGTCGCACCCCTTCTGTATAGTGTTTCCCCAATGAGAGTATAGTGAGCTGACTGCCTTGTAATGCGCTCTGCTGCATTTCTGTCATCCGGCTCCTCCTCATTCTTTATATATCTGATGATTGGTTCCCTCCAGTCATCAGAATTTGACTCTGGTTGGCTCAGAATGTTGCACTCTTCTATCTGATCTGATGAGATGCTCGGGCGTAGTACTTCTTGGACAAAAACTCCAGGCAGGACCTGAGTCCGACTGAATCATAGCTTTGACAATGCATCAGCTGCCATGTTGCGATCTCTCTCCACATGATGGAATTCTAGCCCTTCAAATTTGTCTTCTAGCTTTCGGACAGCGGGCAGTATTTTCTCGTGGAGTCATTCGAGAAATCCCACTCTTTGTTTATCTGACTTATGACCACTAGTGAATCTCCATATACCATCAGTCTCTTGATGCCCAATGATATGGTAATGTCCAGCCCATGAATCAAAGCTTCATATTCTGCTGCATTATTGGACGCTGAGAATAGTAACTGAATAGCATATTTGAATTGTTCACCTCCAGGTGCAATGAAGAGGATTCCTACGCCTGCCCCCTACAGCTTCAATGAGCCATCGAAATACATCCGCCATACTTCTGCAGTCTTCGGGTTATCTGGCACTTGTTGCTCGGTCCATTCTGATACGAAGTCAACTAGTGCTTGAGTCTTGATTGCAGTACGAGATCGAAACTCAATGTCGTGAGCTCCCAGCTCACAGGCCCACTTGGTTATTCTTCCGATGTCTTCTTTGTTGTGGAGAATATCCCCTATTGGAAATCCAGTGACTACTATGACTTTGTGATCGTCAAAGTAGTGACGGAGCTTGCGTGCAGTTAGAAGTACTGCATACAATAGTTTTTGAACTTGAGGATATTTCTTCTTTGAGGGACCCAGGACTTCACTGATGAAATAGATGGGATGTTGCACTGGGTATGCATGTCCTTCTTCTGCTCGCTCGACTACCAACACGGTGCTCACCACGTGAGTCGTGCAAGAGATGTACAACAGCAGATCTTCGGCCGGTTGACTTGGCATGGCTCGGCGCGGCGGCTTTAGCACTGGTGGTGTTGTCAGGAATTTCTTCAGGGCATCTAGAGCTTCCTGAGCCTCTGAAGTCCACTAGAACTTGTCTACCTTCTTGAGCAACTTGTAGAACGGTAGGCCCTTTTCTCCCAGCCTTGATATGAACCTGCTTAGAGCTGCCATGCATCCAGTAAGTCTTTGTACTTTCTTCTGTGATCATGGTGCCTCCATTCTCATGATAGCCTCGATCTTTTCTAGATTAGCCTCAATTCCCCAGTGGCTGACAATAAACCCGAGCAATTTTCCTGCTGGTACTCCGAAGACACACTTTTTAGGGTCAAGCTTCCATCGATATCGTCGTAGACTGTTGAAGACCAGCTGTAAATCTTCAATGAAATTTTCTGAGTTTTCTATCTTGATCACCATGTCATCCACATAAGCTTCCACATGCTTGCCCCAGTGGTCGGCTAAGCATGTCTGAATGGCTGTCTGGTAAGTCGCTCTAGCGTTTTTGAGGCCAAACGGCATGGAGGTATAGCAGAAAGCTCCAAACAGGGTGATGAATGCAGTTTTTTCTTCGTCTTCTTTTGCCAGACTGATCTCATGATACCCAGAGTAGCAATCCAAGAAAGACAACATAGAGCACCCGGTGGTTGAATCTACCACCTGGTCTATTCTAGGAAGTCCGAAGGGATCCTTCGGGCAGTGCTTGTTAAGATCTGTATAGTCGACGCACATGCGCCAATCCACTTTATTCTTTTTGAGTACAAGAACAGGATTTGCCAACCATTCAGGATGCAGCACTTTTCTAATGAACCCTGCCGTGACTAAGAGAGCTAGTTCGGCATGAATGGCTTCTCTCTTGTCGGGCGTGAAATGACGCAACTTTTGTCGAATCAGCCTCGCCTGAGGGTAGACTTTCAGCTTATGCTCGGCCAGCTCTCTCGGGACTCCCGGCATATCCATAGGTTGCCATGTGAATACGTCTCGGTTGTCTTGCAGGAACTGGACGAGCGCGCTTTCCTATTTGTCATCCAGGCTGGAGCTGATGATGGTAGTCTTGCGTTCATTAGTGAACCCGAGGTTGATTCTCTTGGTTTCTTCAATAGGCCACATAGAGGTCATGGCTTGAGCTTCATTTGTAGGCGCTGTGAGGCCCTCCTTAGGCTTTGAGTTTGCTTGTGCAGAAGAAGTCGTCGACAGTTTGGTGGTGAGAGCTGCCTGAATGGCCACTCGAAAGCACTCCGCGGTGCCTTGGAAGTCAGCGCGCACAGTGATGATTCCTTGTGGTCCAGGCGTCTTCAATATCATGTACGTATAATGCGGAATGGCCATGAACTTTGCCAGTCCGGGCCTACCGATGATGGCATTGTATCCGCAGTCGAAGCTCGCCACCTCGAACCTAAGGTACCCAGTTCTGTAGTTATCTGGAGTTCCGAAGGTAACTGGCATGTAGATGTGTCCTAGCGGGTACTCTCCTTCAGTCGGCATGATGCCGAAAAAAGGAGTATCTGACTCTTGGAGCTCTTTGAGTGCGATCCCCAAGCCTAGGAGTGTCTGGGGAAAGGTGACGTTGATGCTGCTTCTCCCGTCCACTAGCACCTTCTTCACCCTGCTTTCTCGGATCGCCAGATCGACGAGGGGCGGGTACTTTCCTGGATGGTCGAAGTTAAGCCATTGATCCGCCCGGGTGAAGGTGATCGGGTGTTCGGACCACCGGTACGGAGCGGGAGGACCGGTGGTCGCCACCAGTATCCGACGGTCGTTGAGCTTCTGCTGCCCCTTGTTTTCTTGAGATCCATGTCTACCAAAGATGACGTTGACCTCTCCATCGATGCGGGGGAATGCTCCGCCTTCTCCCCCTTCCTGCTACTGAGGTTGTCGAGGTTCCCCGGGTCCTCCTCGTGGCGGGGGAGGTGGTAGAGGTTGGAAGGGTCGGCTGTTCCCGACGGAGTGCTTGAAGTCTTTACAGTTCCGAAGGGTGTGGTGCATGTCTTTATGGTATGGACATTGGGCGTCGAGGATGTTGTCCAACGTATGTTCTCCTCCACGGGGTGCCCCTCGGGCATAAGAGACGGGTGGTCCGGCGGCGTGAACCTCATCGCGAGGCCTTTTTTCCCAACGTTTGTCGGGTTGTTGGTTCACGTCGCGTCGTGGTGTCGGCGGTGCAAGCTTGGCTCCTCCGATGAGGTCCTGAGCTCGTTCGTCGGCAGTGATGTAGATGTCCGCTTCCCTGAACAGCTGTTCAGAGGTATTCAATGCCTTCTATAGTATGGCTCGGACGAAGGCCGAGTCATTAGATCCCTGGTAGAAGTCCTCGATCACCGCTGCTTCCGCAACCTCGGGGATTCGATTCCTCATGGTCTGAAATCTTTTGAGGTACGATCGAAGAGTCTCATCCCCTCGGCGCTTGATGGTCTTGAGGTCCCATGGCTACGCTGGCTTGTTGGAGAGGGATTGGAATTGGTGATGAAGCACCGATTGAAGTCGCTCTAGTCGTCGATGCAGTGTCGGGGTAGGTGTCATAGCCATTGTAGTGCATCTTGCCCGAGAACGATGGGCAGGTATGCAGTCATCACGTCTTTAGTTGTCCCAGCGGCCTGGGCAGCGGTGGTGTAGACGGCCAGCCAGCCTCCCGGGTCCTGCTTAGGCTCGTACTTGTCGACGTTGGAGACTTTGAAGTTAGGGGGCCATTGAATGGCCCTAAGACGTGGGGTGAGCGCCGATACCCCACACGTGTCCTCCTACCGATGATGATGATGTCGGTCCAGAGAGGGGAGTCGTTGATGTGGTGCCTCGACCGTCCCCAGGTCATGCCGCCAGTTGAAGCCATTACCGACTCAGCTCTAGTGGCCTGACTTCGCGTGGGGATGCCGTGATCCCGGTCATACTCTTCTCGGCGCCGGATCTCGTTCTCGTGCTGTCGTTCGCGTGAAGCATTGATGGAGCTCCACGCATCCCGCCGACTATTGATGGCGTGTCATAGGTCGCTCGGAGGATGAGCGAGAGGCAGAAGATGATTAGCTGCCCGAGTGAGCATCCATCGGTAGCCCTCAGCGTCTGGAGTCCAGGGGAGGCCATCGGCTATCCGAGCCAATACTCCACCAACCTCACTCAGTGTGTTCATGGCTCGGGTGAAGTCGAGGTTTAGGCTTCGTCCGAAAAGAGGATTCTCTTGGCGTTGTCTTGCTTCCTGCTCAGCCTACTCTTGAGCTTGCCGACGATCACGTCGTCAGGATTCCTCCTTTCCCTAAAGACCCATTCTTCTGGAGTCTCTTCCGTCTCCGAGACCTTGTCTCGTGACACGGGCTGCACCGGGTCTCGCTCTCCGGCTTCGTGATGTCACCGAATATTTCGGCGTCGGTTCCTTCGTCGGTGAGATTCCCGCTGCAGAGGTTCTTCTCCTGGCGCGGTTGGTTCATCGTCGGAGATGGGAGTTGATTCCACTCTTCCCCCGATGAAGAGGACGTCGGGGTAGAATGGAACCGTCATAGTGACGAGCTTCTTTCTGTTCTCCTTTGAGGGTCGAGGTACCAGAAGAGCAGTTTGATGATCCTTGACCTTGTTCGCCTCCTTTCTCCTAGTGATCTATGTCCATGTCTCTGTGGAGGAGGTGGACAACGGAGTTCTCCGGGTTGATGGACCCTCTGTTCCTGGCTTGTGGGAGGGAGTCTCTGTTCGGAGCGCTGGAGGTCACGCTTTTTCCTGCTTCGCTCCAGTTTTTCCAGAGTTTGTTGAGGAAGGCTTTCTCTCCGGCGGATCCACGATGTGATGTAGAGTTCCTTCTTCATCTACCACAGATGAAATGGTTCCGAAGCAGAACGTGGACCCGGGGCGGAGGACGATCTTGTGCTAGAAGGTGATGGCCATTGAGCTAGCTTGGATCAGTGACACACCCCCTACCTGGCGCGCCAGCTGTCGGTGGTTTGGGTCCGACTGCACACCTGGGGGTTGCCCCTCGAGGTGTTTTTAGGAGTAGGACGGTGTGGCTGACTGTAGCTCGATGGTTCGTGCTAGAGGCACGAGAGACGGTGGGCAATCTTGTATAGGTTTGGGCCGCTTTGAGATGCGTAATACCCTACGTCCTAGAGTGGATCTTGTGTGTGGTGGATTACAAGAGAATTATCTAGTACAGGAGGTGTTGGAGAACTGGGTGGATGGCTGATGAGTGAGATGAAGATGATCTTGAAGGGGTGCCCCCTAGGCCTTATATATTCGACCGTGGGACGTTACATGCGGATATGATAACCACGTGCTCCTAAGTAATAGTGAACTGACTGAGTTTATCTTCCTATAATCTCACAGACTTATAATCCTTCGGCTCCGACGTCTGAGGGCGCTGCGCGGGAAAGTCGGATCAATGCAGCAGATAGCGTTTGAGTTCAGCAAACCGCATGGGCTCGAGTTGATCCGTCCTCGTGTTGACCCGTTCTATTGAAAGTTCCTCCCCTGGCCCACGAAGGGATGGCCTCGCGAAGTAATGGGCCTGGGGCCTTCCGCGAGGCCTTCTTGCCTTCTAGTGGACCCAGGGGATATCTGTCCCCCATAGTTCTTAGGTTGATTTTGCTGTGATGGCGATCAGACGGGGGATTCTTGCAAGTGCTCTTCCCATAAACTGCAGCAGGTTTTCGGAAGCTAGTGGAACTTTGTAAAGGCCTCGTAGTGTTGCCCTACCTCGCTTCCTTAGTAGAGGTGTATGGGGCCCGTACAACCCATGGCAGATGGGTAACATGACTTGTGGGTAAAGGGTACAACCTCTGTAGAGTGTAAAACTGGTATACTAGCCGAGCTCACGGTTATGAGCAGCTCAGGACTCTCGCATGATTAATTTATGTAACTTAAATTCAATTTGTCATTTGCATCGCATGGGCTTATTTATTAAGTTTGTTCTATTACTTTTATTAAGGTTTGGTATTTACTTACATCTAGTAACTGCTAATAAAAATTTGACCAACTAATTAAAAGCAATGCTCAGCTTTAACCCCTGTTGTTGATTAGCCTTACACATCACATGAACTCCCACCTTTGGTGAGTTCATGCCCACTGGTTTCCCCATAACTTGTTGAGCCATGATCATGTGTGAGCTCACCCTTGCTGTCTCACACCCCCCACAGGAGAAGAACATGTGGTTTAGGAGGAGCCACAAAGCGAGGAGTTTGATCTGATCTAGGTGGCATTTCCCAGTTGCCTTTGGCGCCAAGGATGATCCTTAGTTCATTTTATATTTATCTTTTATTATGTAATAAGACTTCCGCTATGTAATAAATACTCTGATATTATTGTGACATTTATCTCTATACACTCTGTTATTATATGTGTTGTCTTCTTGGCGCATGTATGAGATGCACCCGGCTTTGTTCCTTAAAGCCCGGGTGTGACAGAAGTGGTATCAGAGGAAATGTTGACTGTAGGACGAAACCTAGATAGAAATGGACAAAACCCTTACCTACTTACCTTACTCTGATTCATTCTATACTTATCTTATCTTGATCATGTCTCACCTTGTGCTGTCATACTCTAATTACTCTTATCTTTTCTACTCTAAGACAAGATGGATTTCACACCTTGGAATCCTACATTTATGACATTGTTAAGAGGTAGGAAACCTAAGACAAAATTAAAAATATTTTCTCTATTTAAAAATGTTGGTTGACTATTCTGATTATAAATGTCTGATTTGCTTCTTTGATTGATTGAGATATTATAAATGGACATTTTAGCATGTACCACCATAAGGTATTGAGTTAGCTTTAGTAGGTAAAACATTAATCTGCTTAGCTAATAAATCCCCCAAAGTAACATGATTCGTAACTACCTGCCTTGTCTACTATTCTCTCTTACCATATGTTTCTAACTCAGATGGTCAATACCAGGAAGGGTGGTGGAATTGATATACCTCCCAATCGACACACTCGGAGGATATATAGACAACCACAACAACGACAACCTGAGATGGATCCTCCGAATCCTCCACCAGCCGGAGTTGACCCAATGGTTGCAGCTTAGATGAGGATGATGCAACAAATGTCGGACACTATGGCAGATATGCATGCTCAGATGCAGCAGGAACGCCGGAAGATGCGCTAAGAACGGGAGGAGATACGTCGAGAGCTGCGCCAAAAGCGAGAGGAGATACGCCAGGAAAGGAGGGCGCAACAGCAATAGCAACAACAGCAAGCACCACTGCCTCTACCTCCACCACCAGTTCCACCCTAGGACAAGCACCGGGAGTTCATGAGCCATAAGCCATCGACATTTGCTAGCTCTCCTGATCCACTGGACGCTGATGATTGGCTAAAATCTGTGGAAAAGATGTTGATTATTGCACAATGCTCTGACTGGGAGAAGGTTCTATATGCTTTTGGTCATCTGACAGGTCCTGCTACTAATTGGTGGGATTCATATACTGCTGCCCACAATGCTGCTGATACTATCACATGGGTGGAGTTTGCTACTAAGTTTAGGAACTACCACATACCGGCTGGACTAATGAATATTAAGAATAAAGATTTTTTGTCGCTGAAGCTAGGAAGCATGTCAGTCAGCGAGTATCGCGACAAGTTCATTCAGCTCTCTAGATATGCTCCGGATGAGGTTGCCAAAGATAAGAGGAAGCAGGAGCACTTTATTGAAGGACTGAATTGACCTTTATAGTATGCTCTTGTGGCACATTCATTTCCATCATTTTAGAGGCTACTTGATAAGGCCCTAGCTATTGAAAACAAGCGTGTTCAGCTGGGAGATTTGAAGAGGAAGACTATATCCCAAGGACAAGGAAGCAACAGTGTTCGTCCATGCTACAGTTCACCCTAGGGTACACCAATTCGCACTGGTAGAGGCCAGCGCCCAGCTCAGCCCTCACCTCAGAGGACCCCACCGACTCGTCAGGCTACCCCCACTAGCACCCCAACGAAGTTTTCAGGACAGAGTGCAGGCACTACTTGCTATAAGTGTGGGAAGACTGGACATTATGCAAATGTTTGCCCACAGAGGGTTGCTACTACGCCAGTTCAAAACAAGCAGCAGACTCCAAGATTTGGCAAGGGATTCTCTATTGCCAGGGTTAATCAGGTCAGCGCTGATGCTACTGCGGAAGGAGCTGACATCGCACTTGGTATGTTTTACATTAATGCAATTCCTGCAACAATGCTATTTGATTCTGGTGCTACACATTCATTCATGTCTGCTCGATATGCCAACACAAATGAGATACCACTGAAAAATATGAAAACACCAATGATAGTAATTACACCTGAAGGGCCTATTGAGGCAAATCATATGACACATAAATTAACATTGACAATTATGGGTAGAGAATTTGGAGCTACTGCTATAATATTAGAGGCAAGCAGTATAGATCTGATCCTTGGTATGTCATGGTTAAGAAAGGCAAAGGCCATTATACACTGTGGTAGGGATACAGTAGAACTCACCAGCTCTAAAGGAGAAAGATTCAACGTTGAAATTATAGTAACCACCTCCTCTAGACGTGCGATGTTCTTTATAGCTGAGGAGTTTGTCGGTAACAACATCCGTGTGGTTAGGGATTTTCCGGATGTCTTTCTAGAGGAGTTACCAGGGATGCCACCAGATAGGGAAGTTGAGTTTGTCATTGATCTCTTACCTGGGACTGCCCCTATTTCTAAACGGCCATACAGGATGTCCGTAGAAGAATTAAAGGAACTTAAGAAGCAGTTAACCGAGTTACAAGAGGCTGGGTATATTCGTCTGAATTCCTCACCTTGGGGAGCACCGGTTCTGTTTGTACAGAAGACGGATGGATCACAGCAGATGTGTGTGGATTATAGGTCCCTTAATGATGTTACTATGAAGAACAAGTACCTGTTACCCCGCATTGAGGATTTATTTGATCAGATGAGAGGTACTAGGGTATTCTCGAAGATTGATCTCCGATCGGGTTACCATCAAATGAAGATTAGGCCATCGGATATCCCCAAGACGGCTTTCTCGACTCGATATGGATTATATGAGTTCACGGTTATGTCATTTGGACTAACTAATGCACTAGCTTATTTTATGAATTTGATGAATAAGGTGTTTATGGAGTATTTGGATAGATTCATCGTAGTATTCATCAACGATATTCTTATTTATTCCAAGAGTGATAGTGATCATGAGGAACATCTGAGATTGGTGCTACAGAAGCTACGAGATAATCAACTCTATGCCAAGTACAGCAAATGCGAGTTCTAGATTGACGAGGTGTCATTCCTTGGACATATCATTTCTAATGGTGGAATATCAGTGGATCCTGCTAAAGTCAAGGAGATTATGGCGTGGAGCATACCCACTATAGTTACTGAGGTCCGGAGTTTCTTGGGACTTGCAGGATACTATCGGAGATTTATTGAAGGATTTTCTAAGATTGCTAAGCCTATGACCTCACTTCTGGAGAAGGTAAGAGAGTTTAAGTGGGACGAGAAGTGCCAAGATAACTTTGATCAATTAAAGAAGAGATTGATGTCACCACCAGTGTTGGTTATGCCAGATCTACAGAAGGGATTTGACATTTATTGTGATGCATGTGGCCAAGGCTTGGGATGTGTACTTATGCAAGAAGGACATGTGATTGCCTACGCGTCTCGTCAGTTGCGGAAACATGAATTGAACTACCCCACTCATGACTTAGAACTGGCAGCCGTTGTGCATGCGCTTAAGATGTGGAGACATTATATCATGGGAACTAAGTGTCAAGTGTATACGGATCATAAGAGTTTGAAGTATATATTCACTCAGAAGGATCTCAACCTTAGGCAACGCCGTTGGTTGGAGCTTATTAAGGACTATGATTTGGAGATTCACTATCACCCGGGCAAGGCGAATTTGGTTGCAGATGCCTTGAGTTGAAAGGAGCACGTTCATTCAGCTATTGTTGCCCAGCTACCTGATGAGATTATTGAGGATTTCAGGAGACTTATCCTGGGGATAGTTACTCACACTGAAGGAGTTACTATTGATGTGGAACCTACCTTGGAGCAAGAAATCCACAAAGAAAAATTGGTGATGTTAAAATACAAGAGATTAAGGATCTGATTACTGAAGGTCGAGGTCCGGAATTCACGGAAGATGAGCAAGGCACCATATGGTTGAAGGACAGGATATGTGTTCTTGATATTGAGGGCCTTCGTGAGACTATATTGAAGGAAGCCCATGACTCTGATTATTCTATTCACCCTAGTAGTACCAAGATGTATCAGGATTTGAAGCAGAAATACTGGTGGTATGGATTGAAGAGAGATGTGGCTGCACATGTGGCTATGTGTGATGTGTGTCAAAGAGTTAAGGCTGAACACCAGAGACCAGCTGGACTACTGCATCCACTGAAGATACCCGAATGGAAGTGGGAAGAGATTGGTATGTATTTCATTACTGGATTGCCTCGCACCCAGAAAGGATATGACTCTATATGGGTGATTGTGGATAGATTGACTAAAGTAGCTCACTTCATCCCCGTCAAGACTACTTATAAAGGTTCTTAGCTGGCAGAGTTATATATGGCTTGGATTGTGTGTTTACGTGGAGTACCAAAGAAAATCGTGTCTGATCGAGGTTCACAGTTTACCTCAAGATTCTGGAGAAGCTTTCATGAGAATATGAATACTAAGTTGAACTTTAGTACAACCTATCACCCTCAAACTGATGGACAGACTAAAAGGACTAATCAAGAACTGGAGGATATGTTGAGAGCTTGTGCCCTTCAGCATGGAGGAAGTTGGGATAAAAGTCTACCATATGCTGATTTCTCATACAATAATAGCTATCAGGCCAGTCTAAAGATGTCATCATTTGAAGCTTTATATGGGAGGAAGTGCAGGACTCCTCTATACTAGGATCAGATTGGAGAAAGACAGTTCGTGGAATGAGATCATGTGTACCTCAAGGTACTAAGCATAAGATGATACTTGAAAACACATTAGTCATAGACATAAAAGAGATATGATCAAAGGTATATAAAAGAGCTATGTGTGCAAGAATCAATCAAAATTCCTAGAATCAAGAATATTTAGCTCATTCCTAAGTTTGGTAAAGGATTGCTTATCTAAACGCTTGGTAAAGATATCGGCTAATTGATCTTTGGTGTTTATATAGGCTATCTCGATATCCCCCTTTTGTTGGTGATCTCTCAGAAAGTGATACCGAATGGCTATGTGCTTAGTGAGGCTGTGTTCAACGGGATTATCCGCCATGCGGATTGCACTCTCATTGTCACATAGGAGAGGGACTTTGCTAAACTTATAGCCATAGTCCCTAAGGGTTTGCCTCATCCAAAGCAATTGCGTGCAACAATGGCCTGCGGCAATGTACTCGGCTTCGGCGGTAGAAAGAGCTACTGAGTTTTGTTTCTTTGAAGCCCAAGACACCAGGGATCTTCCCAGAAACTGACAAGTCCCTGATGTGCTCTTCCTATTAATCTTACACCCTGCCCAATCAGCATCAGAATATCCTAATAAATCAAATGAGGATCCCTTGGGGTACCAAAGACCAAACTTAGGTGTGTGAACTAAATATCTCAAGCTTCGCTTCACGGCCCTAAGGTGAACTTCCTTAGGGTCGGCTTGAAACCTTGCACACATGCATACAGAAAGCATAATATCCGGTCGAGATGCACATAAATAGAGTAAAGAACCTATCATCGACCGATATACCTTTTGATCTACGGATTTACCTCCCGTGTCGAGGTCGAGATGCCCATTGGTTCCCATGGGTGTCTTGATGGGCTTGGCATCCTTCATTCCAAACTTGGTGAGTATATCTTGAATGTACTTCGTTTGGCTAATGAAGGTGCCCTCTTGGAGTTGCTTGACTTGAAATCCTAAGAAATACTTCAACCCCCCCATCATAGACATCTCGAATTTTTGAATCATGATCCTACTAAACTCTTCACAAATAGATTTGTTAGTAGACCCAAATATGATATCATCAACATAAATTTGGCATACAAACAAATCATTCGCAATGGTTTTGGTGAATAGAGTAGGATCGGCCTTTCCGACTTTGAAGCCATTAGTGATAAGAAAATCTCTTAGGCATTCATATCATGCTCTTGGGGCTTGCTTGAGCCCATAAAGCGCCTTAGAGAGTTTGTAAACATGGTTGGGATACTCACTATCTTCAAATCCGGGAGGTTGCTCAACATATACCTCTTCCTTGATAGGTCCATTGAGGAAGGCACTCTTCGACTTGTGAATAACCTTTGGCCACAAGTCGTGCCTTGTTCCTTGTCACCACACCATGCTCATCTTGTTTGTTGCGGAAGACCCACTTGGTTCCTACAACATTTTGGTTAGACGCGGAACTAAATGCCATACCTCATTCCTCTTGAAATTGTTGAGCTCCTCTTGCATCGCCAACACCCAATCCGAATCTTGAAGTGCTTCCTCTACCCTGTGTGGCTCAATAGAAGAAACAAACGAGTAGTGTTCACAAAAATGAGCAACATGAGATCGAGTAGTTACCCCCTTATGAATATCTCCTAAAATGGTGTTCACGGGGTGATCTTGTTGGATTGCTTGGTGGACTCTTGGGTGTGGCGGCCTTGGATTTTGTTCATCCTCCTTGTCTTGATCATTTGCATCTCCCCCTTGATAATTGCCATCTTCTTGAGGTGGCTCATCTTCTTGATCTTCTCCTTCATCATCCTGAGCCTCATCCTCATCTTGAGTTGGTGGAGATGCTTACATGGAGGAAGATGGTTGATCTTGTGCTTGAATGGGCTCTTCGGATTCCTTAGGACACACATCCCCAATGGACATGTTCCTTAGCGCGACGCATAGAGCCTCTTCATCATCTAATTCATCAAGATCAACTTGCTCCACTTGGGAGTCATTAGTCTCATCAAACATAATGTCACAAGAAACTTCAACTAGTCTAGTGGACTTGTTAAAGACTCTATCTGCCCTTGTGTTTGAATCATATCCTAGTAAAAAGCCTTCTACAGCCTTAGTAGCAAATTTTGATTTTCTACCTCTTTTAACAAGAATAAAGCATTTGCTACCAAAGACTCTAAAATATGAAACATTAGGCTTTTTACCGGTGAGGAGTTCATACGATGTCTTCTTGAGGATTCGGTGTAGATATAACCGGTTGATGGCGTAGCAAGCGGTGTTAACCGCCTCGGCCCAAAACCGATCCGAAGTCTTGTACTCATCAAGCATGGTCCTTGCCATGTCCAATAGAGTCCTATTCTTCCTCTCCACTACACCATTTTGTTGTGGCGTGTAGGGAGAAGAGAACTCATGCTTGATGCCCTCCTCCTCAAGGAAGCCTTCTATTTGGGAGTTCTTGAACTCCGTCCCATTGTCGCCTCTTATTTTCTTGATCCTCAAGCCGAACTCATTTTGAGCCCGTCTCAAGAATCCCTTCAAAGTTTCTTGGGTCTGAGATTTTTCCTATAAAAAGAATACCCAAGTGAAGCGAGAATAATCATCCACAATAACAAGACAGTACTTACTCCCACCGATGCTTATGTAAGCTATCGGGCCGAATAAATCCATGTGGAGTAGTTCTAGTGGCCTGTCAGTTGTCATGATGTTCTTGTGTGGATGATGAACACCAACTTGCTTCCCTACTTGGCATGCACTACAAATCCTGTCTTTCTCAAAATGCACATTTGTTAGTCCTAAAATGTGCTCTCCCTTTAGAAGCTTGTGAAGATTCTTCATTCCAACGTGGGCTAGTCGGCGATGCCAGAGCCAACCCATCTTAGTCTTAGCGATTAAGCAAGTATCGAGTTCAGCTCTATTGAAATCAACTAAATATAGCTGACCCTCTAATACTCCCTTAAAAGCTACTGAATCATCACTTCTTCTAAAGACAGTGACACCTGTATCCGTAAAAAGACAGTTGTAGCCCATTTTACACAATTGAGAAACAGAAAGCAAGTTGTAATCTAAAGAATCTACAAGAAAAACATTGGAAATAGAGTGGTCAGGTGATATAGCAATTTTACCCAATCCTTTGACCAAACCTTGATTTCCATCCCCGAATGTGATAGCTCGTTGGGGATCTTGGTTTTTCTCGTAGGAGGAGAACATCTTTTTCTCCCCAGTCATATGGTTTGTGCACCCGCCGTCGATAATCCAACTTGACCCCCCGGATGCATAAACCTACAAAACAGATTTAGTTCTTGATTTTAGGTACCCAAACAGTTTTGGGTCCTTTGACATTAGATACAAGAACTTTGGGTATCCAAACACAAGTCTTTGATCCCTTGTGTTTGCCCCCAACATACTTGGCAACTACCTTGCCGGATTTGTTAGTTAGTACATAAGAAGCATCAAAAGTTTTGAATGAAACATTATGATCATTTAATGCTTTAGGAGTTTTCTTCTTAGGCAATTTAGCATGGGTTGATTGCCTAGAACTAGATGCCTCACTCTTATACATAAAAAGCATGATTAGGGCCAGAGTGAGACTTCCTAGAGTGAATTCTCCTAATTTTGTGTTCGGGATAACCGGCAGGGCATAAAATGTAACCCTCGTTATCCTAAACCATGGGAGCCTTGCCCTTAACAAAATTAGACAATCTTTTAGGCGGGGCATTAAACTTGATATTGTCTCCCTGTTGGAAGCCAATGCCATCCTTAATACCAGGGCGTCTCCCACTATAGAGCATGCTTCTAGAAAATTTAAATTTCTCATTTTCTAAGTCATGCTCATTGATTTTAGTAGTTAATGTAGCTATGTGATCATTTTGTTGTTTAATTAAAGCAAGGTGATCAGGAATAGCATCTACATTAACATCTCTACATCTAGTGCAAATAGAAACATGTTCAATGGTAGATGTAGAGGGTTTGCAAGTATTTCATTCGACAATCTTAGCATGCAAAATATCATTCTCATCTCTAAGATTGAAAATAGAAGCATTGCAAACATCCAAATCCTTAGCCTTAGCAATTAATTTTTCATTTTCAATTTTAAGGCTAGAAAGAGAAGCATTCAAATTGTCAATCTTAGCAATTAAATTGGCATTATCATTTCTAAAACTAACAATTGAATCATCACGAACATCAAGCTTCCCACCCTTAGCAATTAAATTGGCATTCTCATTTCTAAGGTTGGAAATAATATCATGGCAAGTGCTTTGCTCACTAGTTAATTTTTCACATTTTTCTACTTCTAGAGCATAAGCATTTTTCACCTTAACATGCTTTTTGTTTTCTTTAATTAGGAAGTCCTCTTGGCTATCCAAGAGTTCATCCTTATCATGAATAGCGCTAATTAATTCATTTAATTTTTCTTTTCGTTGCATGTTTAAATTGGCAAAAAGAGTAAACAAGTCATCCTCATTATCACTAGAATTAGCCTCATCGCTAGATGTTGCATATTTAGTTGAGAATTTTGATTTTACCTTCTTCCTTTTGTCGTCCTTTGCCATGAGGCACTTGTGGCCGACGTTGGGGAAGAGGAGCCCTTTGTTGACAGCGATGTTGGCGGCGTCCTCGTTAGAGGAGGAGTCGGTGGAGCTCTCGTCGGAGTCCCACTCCCAGCACACATGGGCATCGCCGCCCTTCTTCTTGTAGTACCTCTTCTTTTCTCTCCTCTTTCCCTTCTTGTCGTCGCCCTTGTCACTATCACTAGATAATGGACATTTAGCAATGAAATGACCGGGCTTACCACACTTGTAGCACACCTTCTTGGAACGGGGCTTGTAATATTTCCCCTTCCTTTGTTTGAGGATTTGATGGAAGCTCTTGATGATGAGCGCCATCTCCTCATTGTCGAGCTTGGAGGCGTCGATGGGGATTCTACTTGGAGTAGAATCTTCTTTCTTCTCCTCCGTTGTTTTGAATGCAACGGGTTGTGCTTCGGGTACGGAGGAGGATGCGCCTTGCTCGATGATCTTTTTGGAGCCTTTGATCATTAGTTCAAAGCTCACAAATTTACCTATCACTTCCTCAGGAGACATTAGTTTGTATCTAGGATCACCACGAATTAATTGTACTTGAGTAGGATTAAGAAAAACTAGTGATCTTAGAATAACCTTGACCATCTCATGGTCATCCCATTTGGTGCTCCCGAGGTTGCGCACTTGGTTCACCAAGGTCTTGAGCTGGTTGTACATCGCTTGTGGCTCCTCCCCTTGGTGAAGCATGAATCGACCGAGCTCCCCCTCGATCGTCTCCCTTTTGGTGATCTTGGTCACCTCATCTCCTTCGTGCGCCGTTTTGAGTACGTCCCAAATCTCTTTGGCGCTCTTCAATCCTTGCACCTTGTTATACTCCTCTCGACTTAGAGAGGCGAGGAGTATTGTGGTGGCTTGTGAATTGAAGTGCCGAATTTGGGCAACTTCGTCCGAATCATAGTCCTCATCCCCTACGGATGGTACCTGTACACCAAACTCAACAACGTTCCAAATGCTAGTGTGGAGTGAGGTTAGGTGATGCCTCATTTTGTCACTCCACATGTTATAATCTTCACTGTAAAAATCCGGTGGTTTGCCTAATGGAACGGAAAGTAATGGAGTACGTTTAGAAATGCGAGGGTAGTGTAGGCGAATCTTACTAAACTTCTTGCGCTCATGGCGCTTAGAAGTTACGGACGACGCGTCGGAGCCGAAGGTGGATGGCGATGAAGAGTCGGTCTCGTAGTAGACCACCTTCCTCATCTTCTTTTTCTTTTCGCCACTCCGATGCGACTTGTGTGAAGGGGATTCTTTCTCCTTCCTCTTGTTGCGGGACTCTCCCAATGGAGCCTTCCTGTGGCTTGTAACGGGCTTGTCGCCGGTCACCATCTCCTTCTTGGCATGATCTCCTGACATAACTTCGAGCGGTTAGGCTCTAATGAAGCACTGGGCTTTGATACCAATTGAAAGTCACCTAGAGGGGGGTGAATAGGTGGAATCTAAAAATTATAAACTTAAGCACAATCTACAAGCCGGGGTTAGCGTTAGAAATATAACCGAGTCCAAAAGAGAGGGCGCAAAACAAATCAACCAAGGAAATAGAGCGGATGACATGGTGATTTGTTTTATCGAGGTTTGATTCTTGCAAGCCTACTCCCCATTGAGGTGGTCACAAAGACTGGGTCTCTTTCAACCCTTTCCCTCTCTCAAACGGTCACCTAGACCGAGTGAGCTTCTCTTCTCAATCAAATGGGACACTAAGTCCACTACAAGGACCACCACACAATTGGTGTCTCTTGTTTTGATTACAAGTGAGTTGAGCACAAGAAAGAAGGAAGAAGAAAAGCAATTCAAGCACAAGAGCTCAAAAGAACACAAATGTCTCTCTCTCTAGTCACTAATTTGTTTGGAGTGATTCCGGACTTGGGAGAGGATTTGATCTCTTTGTTTGTGTCTTGTATTGAATGTTATAGCTCTTATATGAGGTTTGAAGTCTGAAAACTTGGATGCAATGAATGGTGGGTGGGTGGGGGTATTTATAGCCCCAACCACGAAAGTAGCCGTTGGTGGAGGCTGCTGTCGCATGGCGCACCGGACAGTCCGGTGCGCCAGCCACGTCACCCGGCCGTTAGGGTTCGACTGTTGGAGCTCTGACTTGTGGGGCCACCGGACAGTCCGGTGGTGCACGGGACAGGTCCTGTAGACTGTCCGGTGCGCCTTCTGGCGCCTGCTCTGACTTCTGCGCGCGCAGGTGCGCACTGTAGCGTATTTAATGCCTTCGCAGACGACCGTTGGCACGAAGTAGCTGTTGCTCCGCTGGCACACCGGACAGTCCGGTGCTACACCGGACAGTCCGGTGAATTATAGCGGAGCGGCTTCCAGAATTCCCGAAGGTGGCAAGTTCGGAGTTGGGTTCCCTGGTGCACCGGACACTGTCCGGTGCGCCAGACCAGGGCACACTTTGGTTGTCTTTTGCTCGCTTTGTTTGAACCCTTTCTTTTGACTTGTATTGGTTTGTTGTGAACCTTTGGCACCTGTAGAACTCATAGTCTAGAGCAAACTAGTTAGCCCAATAATTTGTGTTGAGCAATTCAACCACCAAAATTCATATAGAAAAGGTTTGACCCTATTTCCCTTTCAAAGGCCGCCTTCACACTTGCGTTCCAAGAGTAGTGCCTGGGTGGCTCGATCCTTAATAAGAAAATACGAAGGATGAAATTCAAAGAATACATTATTATCCTTTGTTAATTTGTGAATAGATAAGAGATGTTTTGCAATTTTAGGGACATGAAGGACATTATTTAGAGCAAGCAGGCGAGTATTAGTACTAATAGAATAAGAACCGGTATTCAAAATTTGCAAACCTGCGCCATTGCCGACTTGAACTGAGTCGCCACCATGGTATTGCTCGCGAAGTGCGAGACGATCTAGATCACTTGTGATGTGATCCGTTGCGCCGGTGTCATTGTACCAGCTTGGATCAACCTTGGATGAAGAGGTAGCAGCAAGGGCCATGGTCGAAGGATCATCTTGATAGTTCTCGTCCATACGATTAGGACTGGAAAAAAAGCTCGAGCTCGACGAGCTGGCTCGGGCTCGTAGCAGCTCGGCTCGGCTCGGACTGGCTCGACGCTCAGAACGAGCCTAAGCCCAGCCTGTTTTTGTGGCTCGTGAAAAGAGCGAGCCAGCTCGGCTCGGCTCGGTGCAGCTCGCGAGCTGGTTCGTGGCTCGACCCAACAACAATTTGTTACATAAAATCATAATTAGCATATAATATTAGTACCGAGTGAACAATTAATTTATGTTATTTGAGATTACTATAAAAATAATCTATTTTCTATATTATATTAGTGATATATCTATTTTAGAAATTTAAAATATGTTATTTAAAATATTTTTAAGATTTTATATTATAATTTAGAGAGAAGTTTTACTTTTATGGCTAGGCTCGTTGGCTCGGCGAGCCGGCTCGCGAGCCAGGAGTGAGCCAAGCCGAGCCTCGTTTTCGAGCTCGTCAGATGAGCGAGCTGAGCCGAGCTCGGCTCGGCTCATTTCCACCCCTACATACGATGCCAACAGTTGATGGCAGTATGGCCGAATTTGTCGCAGATTTGACATTGGGGTCGATTGCCCCGACCACGGCCACCACGAGACGGCACACCAGCTCGGCCATGAGTTGCACCGCGAGAGTACGTGCCTCCAGGTGCACCACCGCGCCCGCGACCGCATCGTCCACCGCCGCGACCTGCATAGTGAGCGGACATACCCATATTGACTTGCAGATCAGCTTCATGTTGGAGGCGCCGGGCTTCAAAAACCAGGAGATGCGAGAAGACGTCGTCGAGGGAGAGCTCTTCATTCTTGGTAGTCATCGACGTAACGAAGGGGTCATAATCAGCCGGCAGCCCTGCAAAGAGATAGGAGAGAATCTCATCATCTCTAAGAGGAGCCCCAGCCACCGCTAGTTCGGAGACGAGACCCGTGATCTTGCGGTAAAAATCAGCAGCAGAGAGGTCGCGCTTACGCGCCGTGGCGAGTTCCTGGCAGATCTGAATGACCCGCGCCTTAGAGGAGGAGGCATACTTCTTCTGAAGAGAATCCCACACAGCCTTAGCAGATGTGGCGCCCCAGACATCCTGGAGAACCTCAGGAGTCATGGACGAAAGCAAATCGCTGAGCAGCTTTTGCTCTTGGCCATACCAGCGCTCGTAGCCGGGATTGGGGGCATCCGTCGTGCCGGCCGACGTGATAATCGGCTTGGTCTTGAGAGGAGCGGCATTGGATCCATCGAGGAAACCGAGAAGCTTCGAACTGCGAAGATATGGCAGGAGCTGTGCACAGCAAAGGAGATAATTTGTTTTTGTGAGCTTGATGGTGACAACTTGGTGGATGGGAATTGGTGGAGAGGACGATGGCGTGGTGGTCATGGGAAGAGAGGCAGCGAGAGAGATGGAGGAGAGGAGGCGGTGGAGAAAATTGTGGAGATTGATTAGGATTTCTTTGGCTCTGGTACCATGTTAAGTTAATGGAAGGCTACATCATCTCAGGTACGCGCGAGTCTCTTTATATAGAAAAGGATTACATGCATGGGATACAACCGAAGGCAACAACCGTGCCGAGATTCTAGACGAGATAAACAACCCTGTCATCCTTATATTCTATTCCTAACAATTAGAATGGGATTAAATTCAAAAGGTCCCCGACGTGACCTTTGTGTAATTGTTTGGTGAGTTGAAATATCTCAGAAATATTTACGTGTCGTATGATTCAGATAGTTCGTTGTGGTTAGTTTTTCCATCTATGAATTGCGTCGAGAAGTTTTCGGGGCAAAGGTTCGCTTCGACGAAAAGAAGAGGGTATACACTCTCTGTCGAAGAGAGCGAACTCGCTACATCGTACAAGTCAAGTAGCAATAAAATCCGCAAAGCGTTCTTGTTCGAAGATCAACACACATGCCAAACGTTCTCCGTCATGTCGAAGGCTAGCTGTTAGCAGCGTTGTAGCGGCTACACCAGCAAGCGATCCTCCTATAGGGGATCTGGCAATAGGTGAAGATGCAGAGGCAAGCGATGCTCCTATAGGAGGGGATCTGGCAATTTTCACCATTCAGCAACCCGTCTTCCATGTGCCCCCCCAACTCAAGCAGACAGTTCCTTCCACTCACAAGGTGTCCCCTTTTCCTAATGCTATTGATGATCTTCACATACCAGACCGAGTTCTTTAGAAGGGCGTCTTCTCCAAGAGCATATTTGTTGCTCCCCAAGTCTTGGTTTAGTGGTCGAGCATGCCGTGTGCGATGTCTACATGGAAATACTTGGAAGCTCTGAAGTCTGAATCATAGCCCTACTTGCGGACAAGCAGGCTCTCAACAGGCGGGGGATGTCAGTAGCGTAGTAGCAGCTTCATCATTTCATCAACAATCGATGCTCCTGTAGGGGATCAACGGGTAAAGATGTATAGGCTAACAATGTTGGGCTGTGCTGGTCTTCCAAGGCCTCATGTAAGTTCCCGCTATCATTCAGGGCCCAGACCCCAGACTGGAGTTAGCTTGTATTAGGCCCATGCGCTAAATGTAATTTTCCACCCCTACCAATTCGCGGAAAAAAATTCTTTGCATATGAGATGTAAAGAATTTCTTTTATAGTCTCTCACATCCATCACTGGATGGTCCATATAAATAGAAAAAAATTACTAAAGAGTTAAATTATAAATTTTGATCTGTTTTGTGGGTCTTCAAATGGTGAATGTGAGGGGCTGTAAAAAACTATGTTTAATCTGGTATCACTATCGGAATCGACGGCTTTGCCGAGTGTCTGAAGCACTCGACAAAGCCTTAAAAACAAGTGTTGCACTCGGCAAAGAGGGCTCGGCACATAGTGCTTCGGCAAAGAAGGCTTTGCCGAGTACATTTTCTCGGGCACTCGGCAAAGACTTTGCCGAGTGCCAGGCAGTACTCAGCAAAGAAAACCAGCTGTCATGGCCCCGGGTGATGGAGACAGCGTCTTTGCCGAGTGTCCTAGGTGACACTCGGCAAAAGAGTTACCTTTGCCGAGTGTCAGCCGGCCAGCACTCGACAAAGAATCCGTCAGCAGGGTCCCCATGTTAGGTTCTTTGCCGAGTGTCTACCGACCAGCACTCGGCAAAGAATCCGTCAGCGGGGTCCCCATGTCAGGTTCTTTGCCGAGTGCTATGTATGGCACTCGGCAAAGCGTGTTCTTTGCCGAGTGTCAGAGCCACTACACTCGACAAAGAACCTATATCGGTGCCCAGGTCTTGGTTCTTTGCTGAGTGCTATGGTCCTGACACTCGGCAAAGTACCTCTTTGCCGAGTGTGACACTCGGCAAAGTGACCAGTACACACCTTTTTTATTTGTTTTCCTATTCCATCCAAACAAACGAAAGATATTTCACAGATATTATATATATACATCACAGATCATCACAGACATATATGGTCAACACAAACATTAATATACAAACATAAGTTCAGAAGTTCTCAACACAAACAGTATCAACACAAGTTCAGAAGTATCAACACAAGTTCACAAGCTCTGACATAAGTATTCAACATAAGTTTTTTAGTCTAAACACTAAACTCATTGAGGTGGGCGGTTGGACTGGTGCTACGTTGGGCTGGGCGAACCATGAGGGTTGTTGGATGCCGCCCCAGATTGGCCCTGCACAAAGAAGAGATTGCATGTGTTATACCAGATGCATTACCAACATCTAACTACAATTTTGATACTCACAGGAGTATGGAACAGAGCGGGGTCAACTGTAGGGAACAATGGAGGTGGCGGAGTGAAACCTTGTGCGGCGCCAAGGCTCTGCATGTACTGGAACATCTCCGCCATCCTCTGATGATCTGCCTCGCGAGCCACCCGCTCCGCCATCATCCTTGGCTCCATCTCTTCTAGTTGGGTCTGTAATATTACAAGCCAACGTTATAGTAACTCAAAGAGAAGGTATATAACTCAAGTAAGGATGAGTTACAGAAGCACTAACCTCGAGTTGCTGTACACGATGCTGTGAGCTGTCGTGCCGAGGTCGTATGGCTGCACTCGAGCTCGTGCTCCTTGCCCGCACCTGAGACAGAGTGGGAGTTGTAACGCCCTAAATTTGGGGGTAGAATTTTTTCTTCTTTTCTCTCACTAAATTCAGGCGTTACTCTTTTCTTTTCTCGTTCTCTCGCTAAGCCATGACCTTTTCCAAAGTTTTAGCGGGGTTCGGTTTGGAATTCCCGTGTAAAGAAAAACCCTAAATTGCTTTATGTTGTTTGATGCACCATGCCGAACTATGCATTCTTTGATTGCTTGAAAGTGCAAATGCATTCATCTAGGAAGATCGGATTTCGAAAATGAGGAAAACCTTTTCTTTCTTTTTCTTTTTCTTTCTCTCTCTCCTCATTTTCTCTCTCTCCCGCGCCGTGGGTCGTTCCTGGCCGGCCCAGCCGCCCCCGCGCGCCCCTCTTGGGCCTAGCCGGCCCAACCGCCCCCACCCCCTCCCCTTTTCCCCCAACTCCCTCTCTCTCTCCCTCCCATTCTCCCTCTCCCCACCCTAGCCGTCGCCGCCCCTACCCCCTGCTCGGCCGCCCCCTGCCGCCGGCCCAACCGCCGCCCCTCGCCGTCGCTCGCCCGTCCCCAGTGAGCCCCCCTCCCCCCTCCTCCCTCCCTCTCCCCTCTCCCCTCCTCTCTCCTTGGCCGCGCCGCCCCCAGCCGCCCCCTGGCCGCGCCACCCCCAGCCGCCTGGCCGCCCCTGGCCACCCTGGCCGCCGGCCCAGCCGCCCTCGGCCGCCCCCAGCCGCGCCCCCAGCCGGCCCTGGCCGCCCTGGCCGCGCCCTGGCCGCCCGCCTGGCCGCGCCCCCGCCCCTGCGCGCCCGCCGGCCCAGCCGCCGGTTCAACCGTCCCCCCTTTTTTATTTTTTTATTTATTTATTTTATTTATGTTGTTTTACTTTCTGTTATCATAGCTATTTTATTTTAGGTAGGCTAATCATTGTTCATGTTATTGAAATAGGAAGCTTAATTTAGAATTTAGTTGCGCTAGTTAATTCATATAATCAATTGTTTATCTCATACAATGTTGATTAACTAAAAATGACTAGGTTTCCATTAGTGCATATAACTAATTTCTTTTGTTAGAACCAGTTGTAACTAATCATTAGTGCATAAGCTTTAACCCCCTGCGAGACCTTTCCCCGTTTCTTTCTAACCATAACAAATGCGATATCGAATGTCATACTTGATGCATATTCACTTTACTTGTTCTCTTGTATGGTGTACTGTTCCTTTGTATTAAATATGTGGATGTATGTATGTTTGCGCTCGCATAGAGAACGATCCGGTCGAAGAGCCCGAGGAATTCGCAGGAGAAGCCCTTGAGCAGCAGTCGGTTGGTGGAGGCAAGTGTCCTTTGACCTATTTCTGTCCTATTCATTCTTTAATTCATCTCCCGCATTACACATTTATACCTAAGGATTGACTAGCTTTTGTTATCCATGTCCTTGTTTACCTATTTGGGTCGGATTATTACTGCTTAGTCTGATGCTATTGCTCAACTCTAATCAATGAACATGATGTGATTATCTATGATACGCTGTTTTCCCTTCTTATTCATGATTATATTTGTGACCTTCAAGGGGACTCGAGCGGTTTCTCGAGTGCCTCTCCGTAAGGACCTGTTCAATGGATGACCGCCCGGGAAAACAGTGCAACCATGAGGGTGGAATGGGACGCCCTTAGCTGAGTAATTAGAGGAACCGGGGTGTAGTTCGCTTCGCCGTCGTGCCGTCAATGGGGCTCGGTGTATGCGGCTCGCTCTGCCAAGGTTGATTTATCCCTTGGGGAGGAGTGCGGTACATTTAGGAAACCTAACGGGTGACTACAGCCTCGGGGAATCTTTGTAAAGGCTACGTAGTGATGCCCTGCTGGACCACCTAGGTAGTGGTCAATGGGGAGTAGCTCTCTCCGGGCAGAAAGGGAATCACGGCTTGTGGGTAAAGTGCACAACCTCTGCAGAGTGTTATGAAACTGATATATCAGCCGTGCTCGCGGTTATGAGCGGCCAAGGGAGCTCCAATGATTAGTGATACTTGATCAGAGATATTTTGGTACAGGTGGCAATGAGATTGATGATTCTAGTTATGATTATGGTGCTGGTAAGTGGTATTCTTTCCGTTTGGAAAGGATACATTGGGCTAATAACTTGGGTTAATGTTAAAACCTGGCTTTCTACTAGTAAAGTAATAACCTGACCAACTAAAAGCAACTGCTTGACTTATCCCCACATAAAGCTAGTCCACTACAGCCAAACGGGATGCTTGCTGAGTATGTTGATGTGTACTCACCCTTGCTCTACACACCAAACCCCCCCAGGTTGTCAGCATTGCAACCACTGCTCAGGAGAAGATGAAGCTGTGGAAGGAGACTTCCAGGAGTTCCAAGACTACGACGAGTTCTAGGTGTGGTTTAGCGGCAACCCCCAGTCGGCTGCCTGTGAAGGCCGCGTTATCTACGTTTCTTTTCCGCACTTTGATTTATTGTAAGGACTATATGGACGTCTCAGACGTATGATGTAATCGACTATTATTTCCCTTTTAATACTATTTGAGCACTGTGTGATGATGTCCATGTTATGTAACTGCTGTGTACGTGAATAACTGATCCTGGCACGTACATGGTTCGCATTCGGTTTACCTTCTAAAAACCGGGTGTGACATAAGTGGTATCAAAGCCGTGCTGACTGTAGGACCGCTAACCTAGAGTAGAATGGTCGTTCTAAGGATTATAGACCTCTGTCCCTGCCTTGACTTTGATATCCCTTCAAAAGTTGGTCATACCGACCAAACCTATGTTCTACTATATATTATACCTTGCTGAAAATTATGTTTTATTCTGATCCTTCATTTATTTATGATTCATTACTTACTGGTCATATTAATTCTGTTCTCACCCTTTTGCTTGCGATGTCTTTTGTAGATGGCTCGACTTAGACACACTGCACGAAAGTCCGTCATCCCCTTCTTACCCTCCCGCCTTGCTGAGCGTCCGCTTCGCCGTCCCGTGGCCGGACAGTCCAGCCACTTGGAGAGACTGCACCACCGCCTGCATGAGGAGCAGGAACGTCGACGACAGGAGCAGCAGGGCTCTTCCTTCTCGCTCCAACAGGAGATAGAGTCTGTGAGGAGCTGCTCTCCTGTGCTTCCTCTGGAGGCGCCCCCTGCACCACCACTGGGCGCCCCAGCCTCTGGAGTAGCTGTTGGAGGAGACCCAGACGACGGAGGTGGCGACGACAGCCCGAGCCACGACATCGACTTCTCTGCTAACCATGAGCCGGAAGGATGGGTTGCTCGACCCATCACTCGCGACGCTGCTCGCGGGTGTCACTTCCACGACGCGCTCGACACCCTGCTACGTCGGGCACTTGACCGGCGTACTTGGTCCATCGAGTATCGCTGTGTGGTCTACCAGCATAGTCGCGGGGTCTACCCGGACCGCTGGGAGGCGACCTGCTTGGTGCGCCGTCCGGAGAACAGTCTCCAGGGCGCGGAGGCTTGCTCAGAGCACTATTCTATCTCTGAGCGGGACTCAGCTGAGGCAGCCATGCAGGATGCTGCACGGCGTGCGCTTTCGCACTACTGCTCGGTTCTCGGTGGGGTAGCTGACGGTCTTGACCTGAAGTATTACCCCCGCCGTCCATCTGGCAGCACAGGAGGCGTGATTGTTTCACCTGCTGGTGAGGACAATCCTAGGTTGAGCAGCACAGTCAACCTAGCTGCCGTGCTAAACACGGAGCTGGACCATGCATTAGACGAGCTGAGTAGGGCTCGTGCTGAGATCGCCCTGCTGCGGGCTGAGCGCGTGGAACGTCGTCACTTGGATGATGGTTCCCCTGCCCCCGTTGGGACTCAGCACCCGTACCGCTCACCTCGGCGTGGACACCAGTCTTATGGCAATCCCGACTGCAAGACCAAGATAAATCTAGAACCATAGCTCGTTAGAGTTGGATCTTGTAATTAATACAAAATATACATACATAGAAGCTTCAGTCTTAGCGTTAATCTCGGTCTTAGTTAGTCTTAGTTAGACAGGGTAGTTTGCTATATCCTGTGCATTTATGTTTGTCATGATGAACTATGTTTGGTTTGGATCTTTGTAATGATTGTCACCAGAGTGTGGGTATCCCCTGCATTTTGGCTTACCTATTATGTTAATGGAGTTAGTTATATAGTTGGGAAACCCTTTATTCTACTTTCCTCTTTATCTGAGAAGCTGTGTGGTCTGTGTTGGAGATCAGTGAAGATGCTCATCTGTTCAGTGCTGTTGGAGAATTCTATACTCTTTTCTTATGCTGCAAGATTTGCCAGATCAGTTCTGATGTGTGGTTGCATTCTGCAGATGTCAGAGAACAGGCGCAGAGGAGGAAGGCGTGCTCAGCAGGAGCGAGCCGCTCCGCAGGATGAGGTGCCTCAGCAGCAGCACCTGCCACCCCCGCCCCCGATGTCGATCGAGCAGATGTTTCTGATGCAGACTCAGGCAGTTTAGGCCATCGGTCAGACTCTGGCCGCCATTCAGCAGCAGCAGCAGCAGCAAGCACCACCCCAGCCTCAGATACCTCAGATGCCCAGAGACAAGCGTGCTGAATTCATGAGAGGCCATCCCCCAACGTTCGCTCACTCTTCTGACCCCATGGATGCTGAAGATTGGCTGCGCACTGTGGAGCGGGAGTTGCATACCGCTCAGTGTGATGACAGGGAGAAAGTCTTGTATGGTCCCCGTCTGTTGAGAGGAGCAGCCCAATCATGGTGGGAGTCTTATCTCGCCACCCATGCCAACCCCGATGCCATCACCTGGGAAGAGTTCAGAGGTAGCTTTCGTCAGTACCATGTGCCTGCAGGTCTGATGACAGTGAAGAAGGAGGAGTTCCTGGCCCTTAAGCAAGGGTCATCATCTGTCAGTGAGTATCGAGACAGGTTTCTGCAGTTGTCTCGCTATGCTCCTGAAGATGTCAACACCGACGCCAAGCGACAGTACCGTTTCTTGAGAGGCTTGGTTGACCCTCTTCAGTACCAACTGATGAATCATACCTTCCCGACATTCCAGCACCTGATTGACAGAGCAATCATGACAGAAAGGAAGCGTAAGGAGATGGAGGATCGTAAGCGCAAGATCAGTGGACCCCAGCCTGGAAGCAACAGCCGCCCTCGTTTCTCAGGCAATCAACCTCAGCAGTTCAGACAGAACCAGCGTCCACCTCAGCAGCATCAGCAGCGTCAGCAGTATCAGCAGTTCCAAAGGCAGTACCCTCAGCACCAGTACCAGAACCGTCAGAGCAATCAGTCAGGAGGTCAGTTTCAGAGGCAGAATCAGCAGACACCTCGTCTTCCTGCCCCCGCAACTCAGCAGAGCAGTCAGGCAGCACCAGCTCAGGTTGGAAACAGAGCATGTTTCCACTGTGGAGAGCAAGGCCACTGGGTGATGCAATGTCCGAAGAAGGCAGCCCAGCAGCAGTCAGGCCCCAATGCCCCAGCAAAGCAGAATGTGCCTCAGCCAGGAGCAGGCAACCGCTCTCAGCCGCGTTACAATCATGGGAGACTGAACCACTTGGAGGCTGAAGCAGTTCAGGAGACCCCCGGCATGATAGTAGGTATGTTCCCAGTCGACTCCCATATTGCAGAAGTGTTATTTGATACTGGAGCAACGCATTCTTTCATTACTGCATCATGGGTAGAAGCACATAATCTTCCAATTACTACCATGTCAACCCCCATTCAAATTGACTCAGCCGGTGGTAGAATTCGAGCTGATAGCATCTGTTTGAATGTAAGTGTGGAAATAAGGGGGATAGCGTTTCCCGCCAACCTTATAGTAATGGGTACTCAGGGAATAGATGTCATCCTAGGGATGAATTGGCTAGATAAGTATCAGGAAGTTATCAGTTGTGATAAAAGGACGATCAAGTTGGCATCCCCACTAGGAGAGGAAGTGGTGACCGAGTTAGTCCCGCCTGAGCCAAAGAAAGGAAGTTGTTATCAGATGGCTGTCGATAGCAGTGAAGCAGACCCAATTGAGAGTATCAAGGTTGCGTCCGAATTTCCAGATGTGTTTCCAAAGGATTTACCGGGTATGCCACCAGAGCGGAAAGTTGAGTTTGCCATAGAGCTTCTTCCTGGAACCGCCCCTATCTTTAAGAGAGCTTACAGAATATCTAGACCAGAGTTGGTTGAGCTTAAGAAGCAGATTGATGAGCTGTCAGAGAAAGGTTACATCCGGCCAAGCACCTCGCCTTGGGCCGCCCCTGTCTTGTTTGTGGAAAAGAAAGATGGCACCAAAAGGATGTGTATCGATTATCGAGCTTTGAATGAAGTCACGATCAAGAACAAGTATCCCTTGCCCAGAATAGAAGATTTGTTCGACCAGTTGAGAGGAGCCAGTGTGTTCTCCAAGATTGATCTGAGGTCAGGTTATCATCAGCTCAGGATCCGACCTTCGGACATTCCGAAGACGGCATTCATTACCAAGTATGGTTTGTATGAGTTCACGGTGATGTCTTTTGGTTTGACCAATGCACCAGCGTTCTTTATGAACTTGATGAATAGTGTATTCATGGATTATCTTGACAAGTTTGTGGTGGTATTCATTGATGACATTCTGGTTTATTCTCAAAGCGAAGAAGAGCATGCAGATCATTTGAGGATGGTATTGCAGAGATTGCGAGAGCACCAGTTGTATGCAAAGTTGAGCAAGTGTGAGTTCTGGATCAGTGAAGTCCTGTTCTTGGGTCACATAATCAACAAAGAAGGATTGGCTGTGGATCCAAAGAAAGTGGCAGACATTCTGAACTGGAAAGCGCCAACGGATGCTCGAGGAATCAAGAGCTTCATTGGAATGGCCAGATATTATCGGCGATTCATTGAAGGGTTTTCGAAGATTGCGAAACCAATGACAGCGTTGCTAGGCAACAAAGTTGAGTTCAAGTGGACCCAGAAATGTCAAGAGGCCTTTGAAGCGCTGAAAGAGAAGTTGACAACAGCGCCTGTCCTAGTCTTGCCTGATGTGCACAAGCCCTTCTCTGTGTATTGTGATGCTTGTTACACAGGTTTGGGATGCGTATTGATGCAAGAGGGAAGAGTTGTGGCTTACTCGTCCCGACAGCTGAAGGTTCATGAGAAGAATTACCCAATCCATGACCTAGAGTTGGCAGCAGTGGTTCACGCACTGAAGACATGGAGGCACTATCTGTATGGACAGAAATGCGATGTTTACACAGATCACAAGAGTCTGAAGTACATATTCACTCAGTCAGAATTGAATATGAGGCAGCGAAGATGGTTAGAGTTGATCAAAGACTATGAGTTGGAGATCCATTACCATCCAGGCAAAGCAAACGTAGTGGCAGATGCTTTGAGCAGAAAGAGTCAAGTCAATCTGATGGTCGCTCGTCCGATGCCTTATGAGTTGGCCAAGGAGTTCGACAGGTTGAGTCTCGGGTTTCTGAACAATTCGTGAGGAGTCACAGTTGAATTGGAACCTACCTTGGAGCGAGAAATCAAAGAAGCGCAGAAGAATGATGAGAAGATCAGTGAGATTCGGCGACTGATTCTAGATGGCAGAGGCAAAGATTTTCGAGAAGATGCAGAAGGAGTGATATGGTTCAAAGACCGCTTGTGTGTTCCCAATGTCCAGTCCATTCGGGAGTTGATTCTTAAGGAAGCTCATGAGACAGCCTATTCGATTCACCCTGGCAGTGAGAAGATGTATCAGGATCTGAAGAAGAAATTCTGGTGGTACGGAATGAAGAGGGAAATCGCAGAGCATGTGGCTATGTGCGATAGTTGTCAAAGAATTAAGGCCGAACATCAGAGACCAGCTGGATTGTTGCAACCGTTGCAAATTCTTCAGTGGAAATGGGATGAGATCAGTATGGATTTCATAGTCGGATTGCCTCGCACTCGAGCCGGCTACGATTCCATTTGGGTAGTAGTGGACCGCTTGACCAAGTCAGCCCACTTCATACCAGTCAAGACCAACTACAGCAGTGCCGTACTGGCAGAGTTGTACATGTCTCGGATCGTTTGTCTTCATGGTGTGCCAAAGAAGATAGTGTCAGACAGAGGAACACAGTTCACCTCTCATTTCTGGCAGCAGTTGCATGAAGCCTTGGGCACACATCTGAATTTCAGTTCAGCTTATCATCCGCAGACAGATGGCCAGACCGAAAGGACCAATCAAATTCTTGAAGATATGTTGAGAGCCTGTGCGTTGCAAGATCAGTCCGGATGGGATAAGCGATTGCCCTATGCAGAGTTTTCCTATAACAACAGTTACCAGGCCAGTTTGAAGATGTCACCATTTCAGGCGCTCTATGGAAGGAGTTGCAGAACTCCGTTGCAATGGGATCAGCCTGGAGAAAAGCAGGTGTTTGGACCAGATATTTTGCTTGAAGCCGAAGAGAACATCAAGATGGTCCGAGAGAATCTGAAGATAGCGCAATCAAGGCAGCGAAGCTATGCAGACACAAGAAGAAGAGAGCTGAGTTTCGAAGTCAGAGACTTCGTCTATCTGAAAGTGTCACCGATCAGAGGAGTCAGAAGATTCGGAGTGAAAGGCAAGCTAGCACCCCGCTACATTGGTCCATATCAGATTCTTGCAAGACGTGGAGAAGTGGCTTATCAGCTCAGCCTGCCAGAGAATTTGTCTGCTGTGCATGATGTCTTTCATGTGTCTCAGTTGAAGAAGTGTTTGCGTGTGCCAGAAGAGCAGTTGCCAGTGGAAGGTCTGGAAGTCCAGGAAGACTTGATCTATGTTGAGAAGCCAGCTCAGATCCTTGAGGTTGCAGATAGAGTCACCCGAAGGAAGACCATCAGAATGTGCAAAGTCAGATGGAATCACCACTCTGAGGAAGAAGCAACCTGGGAGCGTGAAGATGATCTAATGGCTAAGTACCCAGAGCTCTTTGCTAGCCAGCCCTGAATCTCGAGGGCGAGATTCTTTTAAGAGGGATAGGTTTGTAACGCCCTGAATTTGGGGGTAGAATTTTTTCTTCTTTTCTCTCACCAAATTCAGGCGTTACTCTTTTCTTTTCTCGTTCTCTCGCTAAGCCTTGACCTTTTCCAAAGTTTTAGCGGGGTTTGGTTTGGAATTCCCGTGTAAAGAAAAACCCTAAATTGCTTTATGTTGTTTGATGCACCATGCCGAACTATGCATTCTTTGATTGCTTGAAAGTGCAAATGCATTCATCTAGGAAGATCGGATTTCGAAAATGAGGAAAACCTTTTCTTTCTTTTTCTTTTTCTTTCTCTCTCTCCTCTTTTTCTCTCTCTCCCGCGCCGTGGGTCGTTCCTGGCCGGCCCAGCCGCCCCCGATCGGCCCAGCCGCCCCCGCGCGCCCCTCTTGGGCCTAGCCGGCCCAACCGCCCCCACCCCCCTCCCCTTTTCCCCCAACTCCCTCTCTCTCTCCCTCCCATTCCCCCTCTCCCCACCCTAGCCGCCGCCGCCCCCTACCCCCTGCTCGGCCGCCCCCTGCCGCCGGCCCAACCGCCGCCCCTCGCCGTCGCTCGCCCGTCCCCCGTGAGCCCCCCTCCCCCCTCCTCCCTCCCTCTCCCATCTCCCCTCCTCTCTCCTTGGCCGCTCCGCCCCCAGCCGCCCCCTGGCCGCGCCGCCCCCAGCCGCCTGGCCGCCCCTGGCCACCCTGGCCGCCGGCCCAGCCGCCCTCGGCCGCCCCCAGCCGGCCCCAGCCGCGCCCCCAGCCGGCCCTGGCCGCCCTGGCCGCGCCCTGGCCGCCCGCCTGGCCGCGCCCCCGCCCCTGCGCGCCCGCCGGCCCAGCCGCCGGTTCAACCGCCCCCTGGCCGGTTCAACCGCCCCCCCCTTTTTATTTTATTTATTTATTTATTTTATTTATGTTGTTTTACTTTCTGTTATCATAGCTATTTTATTTTAGGTAGGCTAATCATTGTTCATGTTATTGAAATAGGAAGCTTAATTTAGAATTTAGTTGCGCTAGTTAATTCATATAATCAATTGTTTATCTCATACAATGTTGATTAACTAAAAATGACTAGGTTTCCATTAGTGCATATAACTAATTTCTTTTGTTAGAACCAGTTGTAACTAATCATTAGTGCATAAGCTTTAACCCCCTGCGAGACCTTTCCCCGTTTCTTTCTAACCATAACAAATGCGATATCGAATGTCATACTTGATGCATATTCACTTTACTTGTTCTCTTGTATGGTGTACTGTTCCTTTGTATTAAATATGTGGATGTATGTATGTTTGCGCTCGCATAGAGAACGATCCGGTCGAAGAGCCCGAGGAATTCGCAGGAGAAGCCCCTGAGCAGCAGTCGGTTGGTGGAGGCAAGTGTCCTTTGACCTATTTCTGTCCTATTCATTCTTTAATTCATCTCCCGCATTACACATTTATACCTAAGGATTGACTAGGTTTTGTTATCCATGTCCTTGTTTACCTATTTGGGTCAGATTATTACTGCTTAGTCTGATGCTATTGCTCAACTCTAATCAATGAACATGATGTGATTATCTATGATACGCTGTTTTCCCTTCTTATTCATGATTATATTTGTGACCTTCAAGGGGACTCGAGCGGTTTCTCGAGTGCCTCTCCGTAAGGACCTGTTCAATGGATGACCGCCCGGGAAAACAGTGCAACCATGAGGGTGGAATGGGACGCCCTTAGCTGAGTAATTAGAGGAACCGGGGTGTAGTTCGCTTCGCCGTCGTGCCGTCAATGGGGCTCGGTGTATGCGGCTCGCTCTGCCAAGGTTGATTTATCCCTTGGGGAGGAGTGCGGTACATTTAGGAAACCTAACGGGCGACTACAGCCTCGGGGAATCTTTGTAAAGGCTACGTAGTGATGCCCTGCTGGACCACCTAGGTAGTGGTCAATGGGGAGTAGCTCTCTCCGGGCAGAAAGGGAATCACGGCTTGTGGGTAAAGTGCACAACCTTTGCAGAGTGTTATGAAACTGATATATCAGCCGTGCTCGCGGTTATGAGCGGCCAAGGGAGCTCCAATGATTAGTGATACTTGATCAGAGATATTTTGGTACAGGTGGCAATGAGATTGATGATTCTGGTTATGATTATGGTGCTGGTAAGTGGTATTCTTTCCGTTTGGAAAGGATACATTGGGCTAATAACTTGGGTTAATGTTAAAACCTGGCTTTCTACTAGTAAAGTAATAACCTGACCAACTAAAAGCAACTGCTTGACTTATCCCCACATAAAGCTAGTCCACTACAGCCAAACGGGATGCTTGCTGAGTATGTTGATGTGTACTCACCCTTGCTCTACACACCAAACCCCCCCCAGGTTGTCAGCATTGCAACCACTGCTCAGGAGAAGATGAAGCTGTGGAAGGAGACTTCCAGGAGTTCCAAGACTACGACGAGTTCTAGGTGTGGTTTAGCGGCAACCCCCAGTCGGCTGCCTGTGAAGGCCGCGTTATCTACGTTTCTTTTCCGCACTTTGATTTATTGTAAGGACTATATGGACGTCTCAGACGTATGATGTAATCGACTATTATTTCCCTTTTAATACTATTTGAGCACTGTGTGATGATGTCCATGTTATGTAACTGCTGTGTACGTGAATAACTGATCCTGGCACGTACATAGTTCGCATTCGGTTTACCTTCTAAAAACCGGGTGTGACAGGAGTGGAGGACGAGTCGATTGCCCCGTTGGCAATCCAGTACCTCCCATGTCTCTTGCCTCCTCTGACCCTCATGAGCTCATCGGGGTCAATCTGCTCAGTGCTCGGATCATATTCTGGGCCATGGACCTCTTGTGCCATAGTGGTGTAGTCATGAAGGCGGCTGTAGACAGCGGGGTTGGTGTAGGCCTCGGGCCCGTCATCAGGGTTGTAAGTGACGTCGGATGTTGCCTTGCCCTTATGGGCCATAGCATAGGCTGAGAAGACGGAGCAAGGTTGGCCACCATGTGACGCCGACTGCAAGAAAACCAACGAGATAGTTAGAAATAATATCTAATCCAATGCTATATACCTAAATAAAAAAGAGGGCTTACCCATGCTTCTGCATATTGGCCCAGGCTCCGGCTGCCTTGGTGGTGGGAGGGACCTTGCATCATCGTACACCGTTCCCAGCTAGCGTTGTGCGTCTGGTCCCACTCAGGCGAGCACCACCTATCCACCATCTGCTCCCAGCACAGAGGATGTGCGGCGCACCAATGTGGAATCATCTACAAAGTAAACATGTAAAGTGCATATGAGAAGATAAAATAAAATTCATGCATGGAGTACTGGTACCAAACATGCATGACTTTACTTGTAGGTACTGGTCCCTGGTCAACGACATGGTTCGAGCTTGCTGCTTGGTCACCCTCTCCCCAAGGACGGAGACGTGGTAGCTGACGATGGCCTGGATTTGGGCCTCATAGTGCATGTCCACGGCGAGCTTCTTACAGCTCGTGGTGGCCACCACATCCACCCTAGCCTCATATCCAGCCTCGCATCTGAGGAAATCCTGCATACAAAAATGATGTATCCATACATTATTTCAAGAATTTGCAACGAATGCGACATATTTTACATTATACTAAGACTTACCCACAGCTCTTGCTTCACCCGCTCTGCCTTGTTATTGAATTCCCGGTCGTCCCGGTCTACTGCATCGGGGGCGACGGCGTAGTGGTCGAAGGTGTAGGCTGGGCCCGTCACTCCGGCGTACTCAATCAGTCCAGGGAAGTGTTCCCTGCTCAGCAGGCCGAGGATGCCATTGGGGAGGCGGCGATGACCCCCAGCATAATCCACAACCGTCTAAGACCTGTCCAAGTGATAAATAAAAAGTATTAGTTTATATTATGATTTTGAACATATAATATGAACAAGAATGAAGAACATAAAGTTACATGCCTCTCCCCATCCGGCCGAATCAGCGGCCGCCTATCCCGAAGTATGGGACGCTGAGGGAGACTCGCGGGACCTCGCAGGTAGATGTTCCTCGAACCTGAGGCGCCAGAACCTGAGGCGGTCTACTGAGCTTCGTCGTTGTCCTGCTGTTGGTCGTCGTCGTCCTGCTGCGTCGCCTGCTGCTGGACAAGGTCGTCCTGCTGCGCCGCCTGCTCTGCCTCGTCCGCCGTCCTGCTCCTCCTCTCCCTCCTCCTCCTCAGCCAATTACCGACCACCATATTTGTCCAAAAACCTGCAATTAAGAGTAAATAAATAAGCACATATAAAAAGATATATTTAAAAACAGGTGCGAAATAAAAAGTCATATAGCATTACATCGATTAAAAATAATCTTCATATGTGTCGGGGTTAGCCGGATCATAACTCTCATCATCACTATCAACCATTTCATAGTCAACACCATCAAAAGACACAAGTTCGTCATTAATGTCATTGCCTTCAAGGATTACTAAGTCATTATCATTTTGCACCTCATCATCCTCCTCATCAACAACCATTTCAATATCTACGTCCATTCTGATAGCTTCGGTTAAGTCTATCTCAAATCGCCCTTCTAGCCCATCTTCTTGGAAGAACTCTCCATCATATGTGTCTGGGTCTAAGTTATAATCTTCATCATTAGGAATAGGTAACCTCCCATGCAGCGATACCTTATACACAACATCCCAACCCTTAAGATGTTCTTTCGTTTGGCACACATATGGGAGATAATACACTTGTGTGGCCTGTTGGGCCATGATATAGACATCGTCTCCTGGTAAGGTGGAATCTTGTCAAATTTCAACTATCCCAAGATTAGAATGTGTTTGTCTCATCACTTGAGGGTCAAACCAATGACATTTGAATATCACTGGAGTAAGAAGTTTGGAACCATAAAAATTAAGCTCATATATTTCTTCGATTCGTCCAAAATAATCGACATCGTCAAGGCCGGGCGTAAAGACTCTAGAACACGTTGTTTTCCGATTGGGCCGACTTTGGTCGTAGTTTGTTGTGCGAAAACGGTATCCATTAACGTCATACCTAGAATATTTCTTGACCCTATAAGCAAAGCCATTGGCTACTTGTCTCAACTCGGCACTCATAGACGGATCTCTTTGGCCCTACAAGTATTCGCAAGTTAAAAGACGCTAAATTGAGTTCATAGACGGATCTCTTTGACAAACTAAGCATGTACTTTACGTTTGAACCAGGAAATGAAATTGGGCAACCCATTTCTTGCACCCTTTCTAAGAAGAGTGTCATATTCCTGTGGAGTGGGGTCCCTTGATCGATGCCAGAATTCATGAAGAAATTGTTCCATGTATGGCGTCACCTCTTCAAGGTTGGTCAATACATATAGCATGATATGCCGCCACTCTTCATGTGTCAGGGTCTTGGTGGTCGAGCCACTTGTGCTTCCGAGTTGGCCTCGAAATATACTAAGGTTTGATTCATTATCGCCATCATTGTAACGAGGGGGTGGATTATGCACGCTCGACAGTTTGTCACCATAATAAGTTGTTGTAAAGTTTGACACCTCCTCTAGAATGTATGCCTCTGCAATAGAAGCCTCGATTTTGCATTTATTTCTACATTTCTTTCGAATAGTCTTTAGACATCTCTCGATTGGATAGCACCAACGTCCCTGCACGGCCCCCCCCCCATTCGTGCCTCATAGGGGAGATGAAGAATCAAATGCTGCATTGGATTGAAGAAGCCGAGTGGAAATATCTTCTCAAGCTTACATAGTAACACGGGTGCCAATCTTTCCAAGTCTACAACCACGGTCCGAGATAACTCTTTTGCACAAAGCTGATGGAAGAAATAGCTCAACTCTGAAAGCGCTAGCCAGACATGCTTAGGGACGTAGCCTCGAACCATCGCAGGAAGAATCCGTTCAATCCCTATGTGGAAGTCATGACTCTTCATCCCTAAGACTCGCATAGTAGATAAGTTCACCCCCTACTCAGGTTAGCTACATACCCATCAGGGAACATCAACATCTTGATCCACTGAAGTACTTCCTTCCTCTGGGCCCTCCTTAGGACGAAATTGGCCTTAGCCCTTCTCCATGTATTTCCACCACTTGGCGGCTTCATCTCTTGGTTTGGTCTATCACATAACGCTGCCAGATCCACTCTTGCCTTTACGTTATCCTTTGACTTATCAGAAATGTCCATAATTGTTGCCCATAGTGCATCGACAACATTCTTTTTAGTGTGCATCACGTCAATGTTGTGTGGAAGGAGCATGTTGTCATAATAGGGGAGCCGAGTCAAGACAGACTTATGTGTCCACATATGTTGCTCACCATATCCCACAAAACCACCTTCTGTATTGGCCACGAGCCCATCTATCTGTTGATGAATTTCGGCACCAATCATCGTTGTAGGTGGGCGGTCTGTCACTATGACACCTTTCGTAAAGTTCTTGATGTCTAGGCAGAATGGATGGTCAGGAGAGAGAAATTGTGGATGTTTATCGAAGGACGAATATTTTCCACCCTTTTTCAACCAAATGAAACTGAGAGCTTCCTTGCAAACTAGGCATGGGAACCTACCGTGAACACACCAGGCACAGAATAGCCCATACACCGGTAAGTCATGCATGGAGTACTGGTACCAAACTGTAACGCCCCGAATTTTGCAGTTGAATTTTTTCTTTTCTTTACTCGCCAAATTCGGGCGTTACCTTTTCTTTTTCTTTTTTTCCCCTCGCTAGACCTTGATCTTTTCCAAAGTTAGCGGGATTCGGTTTGGAATTCCCGTGTAAAGAAAAAACCCTAAAACTGTTTTATGTTGTTTGATGCACCATGCCGAACTATGCATTCTTTGATTGTTTGAAAGTGCAAATGCATTCATCTAGGAAGATCGGATTTCGAAAATAAGGAGAAAACCTTTTCTTTCTTTTCTTTTTCTTTCTCTCTCTCCTCTTTCTCTCTCTCCCGCGCCGTGGGCCGTCCCTGGCCGGCCCAGCCGCCCCCTGCGCGCCCCCCTTTGGGCCCAATAGGCCCAACCGCCCCCCCACCCCCTCCCCTTTTCCCCCCAACCCTCTCTCCCTCCCTCTCATTTTCTCCCTCCCCACCCTAGCCGCCGCCCCCTACCCCCTAGCTCGGCCGCCGTCCCCTGCTCGGCCGCCCCCTGCCGGTTCGGCCGCCCGACCCCGGTGAGCCCCCTCCTCCCTCCTCCCTCCCTCTCCCCTCCTCTCTCCTTGGCAGCCCTGCCGCCCGGCCGCGCCCTGGCCCCGGCCGCTTGGCCGCCTGGCTCGGCCGCCCGCCTGGCCGCCCTGGCCGCGCGCCCCCTGGCCGCCTGGCCCCTGGCCCCTGGCCGCCTGGCCCTTGGCCGCCCAGCCCCCTGGCCGCGCCCCCCTGGCAGCTCGGCCGGCTCGGCCGCCCTGGCCAGCCCGGCCGCCCCCCTGCGCGCCCCCGGCTCAGCCGCCCTGGCCGCCGGTTCGGCCGCCCCAGCCGCCCAGCTCGGCCGCCCGCGCCCGCGCCCGCGCCCAGCCCAGCCGCCCTGCCCCCGGCCGGTTCAACCGCCCCTAGGGCCGGTTCAACCGCCCCCCCCCCTGTTTTTTTAATATTTTTTTTATTTTATTTTATTTTATTTTACTTTCTGTGATCATAGTTATTTTATTTTAGGTAGGCTAATCATTGTTAATGTTATTGAAATATGAAGCTTAATTTAGAATTCCGTTACGCTAGTTGATTCATGTAATTAACTGTTTATCTCATTCAAGGTTGATCAACTAAAAATGACTAGGTTTCCATTAGTGTACATAACAGAATTCTTTTGTTAAGAACCAATTGTAACTAATCATTAGTGCATAAAACTTTAACCCCCTGCGAGACCCTTTCCCGTTTCTTTCTAACCTTAATGAATGCGATATCGAATGTCATACTTGATGCATACTCGCTTTACTTGTTCCCTTGTATGGTGTACTGTTCTTTTGTATTAAATATGTGGATGTATGTATGTTTGCGCTCGCATAGAGAACGATCCGGTCGAAGAGCCCGAGGAATTCGCAGTAGAAGCCCCTGAGCAGCAGTCGGTTGGTGGAGGCAAGTGTCCTTTGACCTATCTCTGTCCTATTCACTCTTTAATTCACCTCCCGCATTACACATTTATACCTAAGGATTGACTAGCTTTTGTTATCCATGTCCTTGTTTACCTATTTGGGTCGGATTATTACTGTTTAGTCTGATGCTATTGCTCAACTCTAATCAATGAACATGATGTGATCATCTATGATACGCTGTTTTCCCTTATTATTTATGATTATATTTGTGACCTTCAAGGGGACTCGAGCGGTTTCTCGAGTGCCTCTCCGTAAGGACCTGTTCAATGGATGACCGCCCGGGAAAACAGTGCAACCATGAGGGTGGAATGGGACGCCCTTAGCTGAATAATTAGAGGAACCGGGGTGTAGTTCGCTTAGCCGTTGTGCCGTCAATGGGGCTCGGTGTATGCGGCTCGCTCTGCCAAGGTTGATTTGTCCCTTGGGGAGGAGTGCGGTACATTTAGGAAACCTAACGGGTGGCTACAGCCCCGGGGAATCTTTGTAAAGGCTACGTAGTGAGACCCTGCCTATTCACCTTGGTAGTGTTTAAGGGTTTGATCGGCCCGAGGCAAGAGGGAATCACGGCTTGTGGGTAAAGTGCGCAACCTCTGCAGAGTGTTATGAAACTGATATATCAGCCGTGCTCGCGGTTATGAGCGGCCAAGGGAGCTCCAGAGATTAGTAATACTTGATCAGAGACATTTTGGTACAGGTGGCAATGAGATTGATGGTTCTGATTATGATTATGGTAATGGTAAGTGGTATTCCTTCCGTTTGGAAAGGATACATTGGGCTAATAACTTGGGTTAATGTTAAAACCTGGCTCTCTACTAGTAAGTAATAACCTGACCAACTAAAAGCAACTGCTTGACTTATCCCCACATAAAGCTAGTCCACTACAGCCAAACGGGATGCTTGCTGAGTATGTTGATATGTACTCACCCTTGCTCTACACACCAATCCCCCCCCCAGGTTGTCAGCATTGCAACCACTGCTCAGGAGAAGATGAAGCTGTGGAAGGAGACTTCCAGGAGTTCCAAGACTACGACGAGTTCTAGGTGTGGGTTAGCGGCAACCCCCAGTCGGCTGCCTGTGAAGGCTGCGTTATCTACGTTTCTTTTCCGCACTTTGATTTATTGTAAGAACTATATGGACGTCTCAGACGTATGATGTAATCGACTATTATTTCCCCTTTTAATACTATTTGAGCACTGTGTGATGATGTCCATGTTATGTAACTGCTGTGTACGTGAATAACTGATCCTGGCACGTACATGGTTCGCATTCGGTTTGCCTTCGAAAAACCGGGTGTGACATAAGTGGTATGAAAGCCGTGCTGACTGTAGGACCGCTAACCTAGAGTAGAATGGTCGTTCTAAGGATTATAGACCTCTGTCCCTGCCTTGACTTTGGTACCCCTTCAAAAGTTGGTCCTACTGACCAAACCTATGTTCTACTATATATTATACCTTGCTGAAAATTATGTTTTATTCTGATCCTTCATTTATTTATGATTCATTACTTGCTGGTCATATTAATTCTGTTCTCACCCTTTTGCTTGCGATGTCTTTTGTAGATGGCTCGACTTAGACACACTGCACGAAAGTCTGTCATCCCCTTCTTACCCTCCCGCCTTGCTGAGCGTCCGCTTCGCCGTCCCGTGGCCGGACAGTCCAGCCACTTGGAGAGACTGCACCACCGCCTGCATGAGGAGCAGGAACGTCGACGACAGGAGCAGCAGGGCTCTTCCTTCTCGCTCCAGCAGGAGATAGAGTCTGTGAGGAGCTGCTCCCCTGTGCTTCCCCTGGAGGCGCCCCCTGCACCACCACTGGGCGCCCCAGCTTCTGGAGTAGCTGCTGGAGGAGACCCAGATGACGGAGATGGCGACGACAGCTTGAGCCACGACATCGACCTCTCTGCTAACCATGAGCCGGAAGGATGGGTTGCTCGACCCATCACTCGCGACGCTGCTCGCGGGTGTCACTTCCACGACGCGCTCGACACCCTGCTGCGTCGGGCACTTGACCGACGTACTTGGTCCATCGAGTATCGCTGTGTGGTCTACCAGCATAGTCGCGGGGTCTACCCGGACTGCTGGGAGGCGACATGCTTGGTGCGCCGTCCGGAGAACAGTCTCCAGGGCGCGGAGGCTTGCTCAGAGCACTATTCTATCTCTGAGCGGGACTCAGCTGAGGCAGCCATGCAGGATGCTGCACGGCGTGCGCTTTCGCACTACTGCTCGGTTCTCGGTGGGGTAGCTGACGGTCTCGACCTGAAGTATTACCCCCGCCGTCCATCTGGCAGCACAGGAGGCGTGATTGTTTCACCTGCTGGTGAGGACAATCCTAGGTTGAGCAGCACAGTCAACCTAGCCGCCGTGCTAAACACGGAGCTGGACCATGCACTAGACGAGCTGAGTAGGGCTCGTGCTGAGATCGTCCTGCTGCGGGCTGAGCGCGCGGAACGTCGTCACTTGGATGATGGTTCCCCCGCTCCCGTCGGGACTCAGCACCCGTACCGCTCACCTCGGCGTGGACTCCAGTCTTATGGCAATCCCGACTGCAAGACCAAGATAAATCTAGAACCATAGATCGTTAGAGTTGGATCTTGTAATTAATACGAAATATATATACATAGAAGCTTCAGTCTTAGCGTTAGTCTCGGTCTTAGTTAGTCTTAGTTAGACAGGGTAGTTTGCTATATCCTGTGCATTTATGTTTGTCATGATGAACTATGTTTGGTTTGGATCTTTGTAATGATTGTCACCAGAGTGTGGGTATCCCCTGCATTTTGGCTTACCTATTATGTTAATGGAGTTAGTTATATAGTTGGGAAACCCTTTATTCTACTTTCCTCTTTATCTGAGAAGCTGTGTGGTCTGTGTTGGAGATCAGTGAAGATGCTCATCTGTTCAGTGCTGTTGGAGAATTCTATACTCTTTTCTTATGCTGCAAGATTTGCCAGATCAGTTCTGATGTGTGGTTGCGTTCTGCAGATGTCAGAGAACAGGCGCAGAGGAGGAAGGCGTGCTCAGCAGGAGCAAGCCGCTCCGCAGGATGAGGCGCCCCAGCAGCAGCAGCTGCCGCCCCCGCCCCCGATGTCGATCGAGCAGATGTTTCTGATGCAGACTCAGGCAGTTCAGGCCATCGGTCAGACTCTGGCCGCCATTCAGCAGCAGCAGCAGCAACAGCAGCAGGCTCCACCCCAGCCTCAGATGCCTCAGATGCCTAGAGACAAGCGTGCTGAGTTCATGAGAGGTCATCCCCCAACGTTCGCTCACTCTTCTGACCCCATGGATGCTGAAGATTGGCTGCGCACTGTGGAGCGAGAGTTGCATACCGCTCAGTGTGATGACAGGGAGAAAGTCTTGTATGGTCCCCATCTGTTGAGAGGAGCAGCCCAATCATGGTGGGAGTCTTACCTCGCCACCCATGCCAACCCTGATGCCATCACCTGGGAAGAGTTCAGAGGTAGCTTTCGTTAGTACCATGTGCCTGCAGGTCTGATGACAGTGAAGAAGGAGGAGTTCCTGGCCCTTAAGCAAGGGTCATCATCTGTCAGTGAGTATCGAGACAGGTTTCTGCAGTTGTCTCGCTATGCTCCTGAGGATGTCAACACCGACGCCAGGCGACAGTACCGTTTCTTGAGAGGCTTGGTTGACCCTCTTCAGTACCAACTGATGAATCATACCTTCCCGACATTCCAGCACCTGATTGACAGAGCAATCATGACAGAAAGGAAGCGTAAGGAGATGGAGGATCGTAAGCGCAAGATCAGTGGACCCCAGTCTGGAAGCAGCAGCCGCCCTCGTTTCTCAGGCAATCAACCTCAGCAGTTCAGGCAGAACCAGCATCCACCTCAGCAGCATCAGCAGCGTCAGCAGTATCAGCAGTTCCAAAGGCAGTATCCTCAGCATCAGTACCAGAATCGTCAGAGCAATCAGTCAGGAGGAGGTCAGTTTCAGAGGCAGAATCAGCAGACACCTCGTCTTCCTGCCCCAGCAAGCCAGCAGAACAATCAGGCAGCACCAGCTCAGGTTGGAAACAGAGCATGTTTCCACTGTGGAGAGCAAGGCCATTGGGTGATGCAATGTCCGAAGAAGGCAGCCCAGCAGCAGTCAGGCCCCAATCCCCCAGCAAAGCAGAATGTGTCTCAGTCTGGAGCAGGCAACCGCCCTCAGCAGCGCTATAATCATGGGAGACTGAACCACTTGGAGGCTGAAGCAGTTCAGGAGACCCCCGGCATGATAGTAGGTATGTTCCCAGTCGACTCCCATATTGCAGAAGTGTTATTTGATACTGGAGCAACGCATTCTTTCATTACTGCATCATGGGTAGAAGCACATAATCTTCCAATTACTGCCATGTCAACCCCCATTCAAATTGACTCAGCCGGTGGTAGAATTCGAGCTGATAGCATATGTTTGAATATGAGTGTGGAAATAAGGGGGATAGCGTTTCCCGCTAACCTTATAGTAATGGGTACTCAGGGAATAGATGTCATCCTAGGGATGAATTGGCTAGATAAGTATCAGGCAGTTATCAGTTGTGATAAAAGGACAATCAAGTTGGTGTCCCCACTAGGAGAGGAAGTGGTGACCGAGTTAGTCCCGCCTGAGCCGAAGAGAGGAAGTTGTTATCAGATGGCTGTCGATAGCAGTGAAGCAGACCCAATTGAGAGTATCAAGGTGGTGTCCGAGTTCCCAGATGTGTTTCCAAAGGATTTACCGGGTATGCCACCAGAGCGGAAAGTTGAGTTTGCTATAGAGCTTCTTCCTGGAACCGCCCCTATCTTTAAGAGAGCTTACAGAATATCCGGACCAGAGTTGGTTGAGCTTAAGAAGCAGATTGATGAGCTGTCAGAGAAAGGTTACATCCGGCCAAGCACCTCGCCTTGGGCCGCCCCTGTCCTGTTTGTGGAGAAGAAAGATGGCACCAAGAGGATGTGTATCGATTACCGAGCTTTGAATGAAGTCACGATCAAGAACAAGTATCCTTTGCCCAGAATAGAAGATCTGTTCGACCAGTTGAGAGGAGCCAGTGTGTTCTCCAAGATTGATCTGAGGTCAGGTTATCATCAGCTCAGGATCCGACCTTCGGACATTCCGAAGATGGCATTCATTACCAAGTATGGTTTGTATGAGTTCACAGTGATGTCTTTTGGTTTGACCAATGCACCAGCCTTTTTTATGAATCTGATGAACAGTGTATTCATGGATTATCTTGATAAGTTTGTGGTGGTATTCATTGATGACATTCTGGTTTATTCTCAAAGTGAAGAAGAGCATGCAGATCATTTGAGGATGGTATTGCAGAGATTGCGAGAGCACCAGCTGTATGCAAAGTTGAGCAAGTGTGAGTTCTGGATCAGTGAAGTCCTGTTCTTGGGTCACATAATCAACAAAGAAGGATTGGCTGTGGATCCGAAGAAAGTGGCAGACATTTTGAACTGGAAAGCGCCAACGGATGCTCGAGGAATCAAGAGCTTCATTGGAATGGCCGGATATTATCGGCGATTCATTGAAGGGTTTTCGAAGATTGCGAAACCAATGACAGCGTTGCTAGGCAACAAGGTTGAGTTCAAGTGGACCCAGAAATGTCAAGAGGCCTTCGAAGCGCTGAAAGAGAAGTTGACAACAGCGCCTGTCTTAGTCTTGCCTGATGTGCACAAGCCCTTCTCGGTGTATTATGATGCTTGTTACACAGGTTTGGGATGTGTATTGATGCAAGAGGGAAGAGTTGTGGCTTACTCGTCCCGACAGTTAAAGGTTCATGAGAAGAATTACCCAATCCATGATCTAGAGTTGGCAGCAGTGGTTCACGCACTGAAGACATGGAGGCACTATTTGTATGGGCAAAAATGCGATGTTTACACAGACCACAAGAGTCTGAAGTACATATTCACTCAGTCGGAGCTGAATATGAGGCAAAGAAGATGGTTAGAATTGATCAAAGACTATGAGTTGGAGATCCATTACCATCCAGGCAAAGCGAACGTAGTGGCAGATGCTTTGAGCAGAAAGAGTCAAGTCAATCTGATGGTCGCTCGTCCGATGCCTTATGAGTTGGCCAAGGAGTTCGACAAGTTGAGTCTCGGATTTCTGAACAATTCGCGAGGAGTCACAGTTGAATTGGAACCTACCTTGGAGCGCGAAATCAAAGAAGCGCAGAAGAATGATGAGAAGATCAGTGAGATCCGACGACTGATTCTAGATGGCAGAGGCAAAGATTTTCGAGAAGATGCTGAAGGCGTGGTATGGTTCAAAGACCGCTTGTGTGTTCCCAATGTCCAGTCTATTCGGGAGTTGATTCTTAAGGAAGCTCATGAGACAGCCTATTCGATTCACCCTGGCAGTGAAAAGATGTATCAGGATCTGAAGAAGAAATTCTGGTGGTACGGAATGAAGAGGGAAATCGCAGAGCATGTGGCTAAGTGCGATAGTTGCCGAAGAATTAAGGCAGAGCACCAGAGACCTGCTGGATTGTTGCAACCGTTGCAGATCCCTCAGTGGAAATGGGATGAAATCGGTATGGATTTCATAGTCGGATTGCCTCGCACTCGGGCTGGCTACGATTCCATTTGGGTAGTAGTGGACCGTTTGACCAAGTCAGCCCACTTCATACCTGTCAAGACCAGCTACAACAGTGCAGTATTGGCAGAGTTGTATATGTCTCGGATCGTTTGTCTTCATGGTGTGCCAAAGAAGATAGTGTCAGACAGAGGAACGCAGTTCACCTCTCATTTCTGGCAGCAGTTGCATGAAGCCTTGGGCACACATCTAAATTTCAGTTCAGCTTATCATCCGCAGACAGATGGTCAGACTGAAAGGACCAATCAAATTCTCGAAGACATGTTGAGAGCCTGTGCGTTGCAAGATCAGTCCGGATGGGACAAGCGATTGCCTTATGTAGAGTTTTCCTATAACAACAGTTATCAGGCCAGTTTGAAGATGTCACCATTTCAAGCGCTCTATGGAAGGAGTTGCAGAACTCCGTTGCAATGGGATCAGCCTGGAGAAAAGCAGGTGTTTGGGCCAGACATTCTGCTTGAAGCTGAAGAGAACATCAAGATGGTCCGAGAGAATCTGAAGATAGCGCAATCAAGGCAGCGAAGCTATGCAGACACAAGAAGAAGAGAACTGAGTTTCGAAGTCGGAGACTTTGTCTATCTGAAAGTGTCACCGATCAGAGGAGTCAGAAGATTCGGAGTGAAAGGCAAGCTAGCACCCCGCTACATTGGTCCGTATCAAATTCTCTCAAAGCGTGGAGAAGTGGCCTATCAGCTCAGCCTGCCAGAAAATTTGTCCGCTGTGCATGATGTCTTTCATGTGTCTCAGTTGAAGAAGTGCTTGCGTGTGCCAGAAGAGCAGTTGCCAGTGGAAGGTCTTGAGGTCCAGGAGGACTTGACCTATGTTGAGAAGCCAGCTCAGATCCTTGAGGTTGCAGATAGAGTCACCCGAAGGAAGACCATCAGAATGTGCAAAGTTAGATGGCATCACCACTCTGAGGAAGACGCAACCTGGGAGCGTGAAGATGATCTGATGGCTAAGTACCTAGAGCTCTTTGCTAGCCAACCCTGAATCTCGAGGGCGAGATTCTTTTAAGGGGGATAGGTTTGTAACGCCCCGAATTTTGCAGTTGAATTTTTTCTTTTCTTTACTCGCCAAATTCGGGCGTTACCTTTTCTTTTTCTTTTTTTCCCCTCGCTAGAACTTGATCTTTTCCAAAGTTAGCGGGATTCGGTTTGGAATTCCCGTGTAAAGAAAAAACCCTAAAACTGTTTTATGTTGTTTGATGCACCATGCCGAACTATGCATTCTTTGATTGTTTGAAAGTGCAAATGCATTCATCTAGGAAGATCGGATTTCGAAAATAAGGAGAAAACCTTTTCTTTCTTTTCTTTTTCTTTCTCTCTCTCCTCTTTCTCTCTCTCCCGCGCCGTGGGCCGTCCCTGGCCGGCCCAGCCGCCCCCTGCGCGCCCCCCTTTGGGCCCAATAGGCCCAACCGCCCCCCCCCCACCCCCTCCCCTTTTCCCCCCAACCCTCTCTCCCTCCCTCTCATTTTCTCCCTCCCCACCCTAGCCGCCGCCCCTACCCCCTAGCTCGGCCGCCGTCCCCAGCTCGGCCGCCCCCTGCCGGTTCGGCCGCCCGACCCCGGTGAGCCCCCTCCTCCCTCCTCCCTCCCTCTCCCCTCCTCTCTCCTTGGCAGCCCAGCCGCCCGGCCGCGCCCTGGCCCCGGCCGCTTGGCCGCCTGGCTCGGCCGCCCGCCTGGCCGCCCTGGCCGCGCGCCCCCCTGGCCGCCTGGCCCCTGGCCCCTGGCCGCCTGGCCCTTGGCCGCCCAGCCCCCTGGCCGCGCCCCCCTGGCAGCTCGGCCGGCTCGGCCGCCCTGGCCAGCCCGGCCGCCCCCCTGCGCGCCCCCGGCTCAGCCGCCCTGGCCGCCCAGCTCGGCCGCCCGCGCCCGCGCCCGCGCCCAGCCTAGCCGCCCTGCCCCCGGCCGGTTCAACCGCCCTAGGGCCGGTTCAACCGCCCCCCTGTTTTTTATATTTTATTTTATTTTATTTTATTTTACTTTCTATGATCATAGTTATTTTATTTTAGGTAGGCTAATCATTGTTAATGTTATTGAAATATGAAGCTTAATTTAGAATTCCGTTACGCTAGTTGATTCATGTAATTAACTGTTTATCTCATTCAAGGTTGATCAACTAAAAATGACTAGGTTTCCATTAGTGTACATAACAGAATTCTTTTGTTAAGAACCAATTGTAACTAATCATTAGTGCATAAAACTTTAACCCCCTGCGAGACCCTTTCCCGTTTCTTTCTAACCTTAATGAATGCGATATCGAATGTCATACTTGATGCATACTCGCTTTACTTGTTCCCTTGTATGGTGTACTGTTCTTTTGTATTAAATATGTGGATGTATGTATGTTTGCGCTCGCATAGAGAACGATCCGGTCGAAGAGCTCGAGGAATTCGCAGTAGAAGCCCCTGAGCAGCAGTCGGTTGGTGGAGGCAAGTGTCCTTTGACCTATCTCTGTCCTATTCACTCTTTAATTCACCTCCCGCATTACACATTTATACCTAAGGATTGACTAGCTTTTGTTATCCATGTCCTTGTTTACCTATTTGGGTCGGATTATTACTGTTTAGTCTGATGCTATTGCTCAACTCTAATCAATGAACATGATGTGATCATCTATGATACGCTGTTTTCCCTTCTTATTTATGATTATATTTGTGACCTTCAAGGGGACTCGAGCGGTTTCTCGAGTGCCTCTCCGTAAGGACCTGTTCAATGGATGACCGCCCGGGAAAACAGTGCAACCATGAGGGTGGAATGGGACGCCCTTAGCTGAATAATTAGAGGAACCGGGGTGTAGTTCGCTTAGCCGTTGTGCCGTCAATGGGGCTCGGTGTATGCGGCTCGCTCTGCCAAGGTTGATTTGTCCCTTGGGGAGGAGTGCGGTACATTTAGGAAACCTAACGGGTGGCTACAGCCCCGGGGAATCTTTGTAAAGGCTACGTAGTGAGACCCTTCCTATTCACCTTGGTAGTGTTTAAGGGTTTGATCGGCCCGAGGCAAGAGGGAATCACGGCTTGTGGGTAAAGTGCGCAACCTCTGCAGAGTGTTATGAAACTGATATATCAGCCGTGCTCGCGGTTATGAGCAGCCAAGGGAGCTCCAGAGATTAGTGATACTTGATCAGAGACATTTTGGTACAGGTGGCAATGAGATTGATGGTTCTGATTATGATTATGGTAATGGTAAGTGGTATTCCTTCCGTTTGGAAAGGATACATTGGGCTAATAACTTGGGTTAATGTTAAAACCTGGCTCTCTACTAGTAAGTAATAACCTGACCAACTAAAAGCAACTGCTTGACTTATCCCCACATAAAGCTAGTCCACTATAGCCAAACGGGATGCTTGCTGAGTATGTTGATGTGTACTCACCCTTGCTCTACACACCAATCCCCCCCCAGGTTGTCAGCATTGCAACCACTGCTCAGGAGAAGATGAAGCTGTGGAAGGAGACTTCCAGGAGTTCCAAGACTACGACGAGTTCTAGGTGTGGGTTAGCGGCAACCCCCAGTCGGCTGCCTGTGAAGGCTGCGTTATCTACGTTTCTTTTCCGCACTTTGATTTATTGTAAGAACTATATGGACGTCTCAGACGTATGATGTAATCGACTATTATTTCCCCTTTTAATACTATTTGAGCACTGTGTGATGATGTCCATGTTATGTAACTGCTGTGTACGTGAATAACTGATCCTGGCACGTACATGGTTCGCATTCGGTTTGCCTTCAAAAAACCGGGTGTGACACAAACATGCATTCTGAAGTTTGTCTTCGTACCTCGGTCATACGTCCATACCCCTTCCTCCCAGGCACGTACCAATTCATCGATCAAAGGCTCCATGTACACGCCCATTTTATTCCCCTGGTGTCCGGGAATTATCAACGACACGAATATATTCTGCCTTTGAAAGCACACACCAGGGGGGAGATTGATTGGGATAACAAACACGGGCCAACATGTGTATGGGGCAGCGCTCATTCCATAGGGATTGAACCCATCTGTGGCCAATGCAACACATACATTACGAGCCTCTTCGGCTTTCTCACGGTGAATGGCATCAAAGTGTTTCCATGCTTCACCATCGGATGCATGCACCATCTTGTCAGGATTGTATCATTTTCCATTTTTGTGCCATGTCATTTGTTTCGCGGATTCCTCTGTCATGTACAGATGCTGGATCCTCGGTATGAATGGAAGGTGCTGTAGGGTTGTCAAGGGGATGTCGAGCTGCCTCTTCTGTCCATCACCAGAGTCTACCTCCATGAACCTAGACGATTTACACTTCAGACAGTACTTTGCCTCCACGTATTCTTTCCCAAATAGCATGCAGCCCTTCGGACAAGCATGAATCTGCTCATACGTCATCTTTAGTGCACGAAGGAGTTTATGTGCCTCGTACATGCTCTTTGGCAGAACGTGATCATCCGGAAGTAGGCCAATAACTATCAACAAGCCATTGAATGCATCTCTACTCATGCTATACTGCGACTTGAACACCATTACACGCCCAATGGCATCCAGTTGAGAAACCTTTGTCTGGCCGTGAAGGGGCTTCTGTGCTGTGTCAAACATGTCATAGAACGCCTTTGCAGTCGGCTCTAGCTCATCATCCATACATTCTCCCATGTACTATGCCTCCTGATAGTCGTTCAACATATCTGCTACCCCCGCATCGGCATCATAATCCTTGACACGTTGTCTCAACACTTCCTCTCTCGTACGATGTGCTTCACCATGAAAGATCCACCGAGTATAGCCCGGCGTAAATCCATTCTTCCAAATATGTTCTACCATGGCCTTCTTTGGTTTTCTTTTCCGGTTGGCACATTTGCTGCACGGGCATGGGACTAGACTCACTCCTTTAGCTGCTTCGCCATATGCTCATTCCACGAAATCATCGATCTTTCTAATCCATTTAGTGGTGACATCGTTCCTTCCTCTACGGCCCGTGTACATCCACTCACGTCCTCTAACAAAAGCCTAGCAAAAAAATTTCGGTAGCACCTCCCCTGCATGGGGAGGTTTCGAAATTCTGCAAATAAAACTATCAGCACGATGGCTGACATACATGCATAATTTAACGGCACGATGGCTGACAATCACACACATATATATCCAATCCATGAGACATCCACGCATAATTCAATGGCATAATTCATATATATATTCGCTTCTATTCTATCCTTGTAATATGCATGTTTTAGAGTTTGGCATTCTTTTATTAATCTACTAGAAAAAAGGTTATCCACACAATGCAAATTCTAAGTACCTAGTGGCTAAAGATAATATAACACTAACTATCCATCACATTATCAATCACATGCTCACATATATAGAGAATTATCAATCACATTACCAAGCGGCAGCGTGGTGCCGGGCGTGACGGCGGTTGAGGGCGAGGCGTGAGAACGGCGGTTGAGGCCGGGGCGCGGCGACGGCGGTGTGGGGGCGCGGCGGTGTCGGGGTGCGGAGGTGTGCGGGTGCGGCGGTGGCGCGGAGCGGCGGTGACGAGGCGTGGCGGCGGTGTTGGGGCGGCGGGCGGGCGAGGGCGAGGGAGAGGGAGAGGGGCGCGGGCGCGACGACCGGACGAGGGCATGGCGGTGGGTGCGACGAGGGGCGGGCACGACGAGGGGCGCGTGGTCGACGGTGAGGAGCGGTGGCGGGTGCAGCCGAGCTCGGGAGGCGGCGTCGACGACGAGGAGCGACGACATCTACGGCGGGGAGCGGCGGCGGGTTGGGTAGTGAGTGAGTGAGAGAAGGAGAAGGAGAAGGGCTACGGGGACGTTATGTTTTTCTTATTTGCCGAGTGCCAGATCGCGGGAACTCAGCAAAGGCTTTTTTTAATTTAAAAATAGTCTTTGCCGAGTGCCAGATCGCCGGCACTCGACAAACAGGTCTTTGTCGAGTGCCTACTGACAGGCACTCGACAAAGTATCTATTTAGGATCTTTGCCGAGTGTCCCACGTTAGACAATCAGCAAAGACCTTCTTTGCAGAGTGTCACCTGCAGGCACTCGACAAAGCATATTTTTATTTTTTAATTTTGGCAACCAAACTTTTTGTGGTATGTTCCTACACTATGTAGACATATATGTACCATTTTGGGACAATTATAACAGAGTTTTCAATAGGTAGTAGATTTAGTTCGTTTATTTGAATTTCTTCGAAAAATTCAGATTTGAACTACAGGTCACTTGAAACTTGAAAAACCGTGCATGCAAAAATGATATCCATGCTACTTAGCACAAGTTACGACCAATTTCAGGAGCAGACCAGAAACTTCGAGCAACATGCTCACTAAACATGACCGTGAACTTGCCATCCACATGTTTAAAAATTGTATAAAACACAAACAAAGTCAGAAAATCATGAAACTTGTCCATGTGTCATGATATCATATATAGAGGCTGTGATAAAAATTTGAGAAAGTTTCGAGAAAGCTATGACACACGATGTGTAGAAACCTAAGAGATCCACACATAAAATCATAGAGATCCACATATGATCTCTTAGGTTTCTACATATAGTGTGTCACAGATTTCTCGAAATTTTCTCAAATTTTTATCACAGCCTCTATGACACACTATGTGTAGAAACCTAAGAGATCCAGATCTCTTAGGTTTCTACACATAGTGTGTCACAGATTTCTCGAAACTTTATCAAATTTTTATCACAGCCTCTATATATGATATCATGACACGTGGACAAGTTTCATAATTTTCTGACTTTGTTTGTGTTTTATACAATTTTTAAATATGTGGATGGCAAGTTCACGGCCATGTTTAGTGAGCATGTTACTCGAAGTTTCTGGTCCGCTCCTGAAATCGGTCGTAACTTGTGCTAAGTAGCATGGATATCATTTTTGCATGCACGGTTTTTCAAGTTTCGAGTGACCTACAGTTCAAATCTGAATTTTTCGAAGAAATTCAAATAAACGAACTAAATCTACTACCTATTGAAAACTCTGTTATAATTGTTCTAAAATGATACATGTAGGTCTACATAGTGTAGAAACATACCACAAAAAGTTTGGTTGCCAAAATTAAAAAAAATAAAAATATGCTTTGCCGAGTGTCCAAAGAAGACACTCGGTAAAGAGGTCTTTGCCGAGCGCCAGATATTTGACACTCGGCAAAGAAGCCTCTTTGCCGAGTGCCGGCCCTCGGTAAACGTTGACGATCATCAGCTTTAGACAGCCGCTGACGGCCCTTTACGAAGCGCCACTTTTGTCGAGTGTTTGCCACTCGGCAAACATTTATTTGCCGAGAGTGTTTCTGTGCCGAGTGTCCTGCACTCGGTAAACCAGCTCGTTACCGAGAGCCGGACTTTACCAAGTACGGCTCTCGGCAAAGGCTTTTTTGCCGAGTGCCCGAGAAAAAGTACTCGGCAAAGGCCTGGATTCCGATAGTGTATGTATAATTTTTTTTTGCAATTCGCTATTAGCACTGTTTGAGAGCCTACACTACACACTACACTCCCTGTCTCACAACTCGGGCCTTGCAGAGCTGGTGCAGACGTGCAGTGCCTTCGTGGCAGAGATGGCCGCGGCGGAGGCGAGCTCTTGGGACACGTTGCCGTACGGCAACTCTTGATCATCCTGCGCATGTACATCTTGTCCCACCCTTCCAACAGTGACTATCCGCTCATCACCGTAGCCGTGCCGGCTGCCAGAGACCATTTTGGTTGGTTTTTTTTCAAGCTTCCGGTCACCAAAAGTTATCGTGGAGTGCTAAACATCTAGTATTTTAGCCCGCTTCTATAAAAATAGCTTTGATAAAAATTATCCAAAATCAACATAAACACGGAATCGGTCGAGTCATCACGATAGTAGGAACCTATCGCTTTCTAGATCCTATACCCTTTGAGCCACTTCATCTTCATCCACACGTAATCCTCACGACACTTAGATTCTCTCCACAACTAGATTCTTATAAAAACTGGTAGGGGTGGATAACGAGCCAGCTCTGCTCGGCTCGGCTCGTCCGAGTTCGAGCTGGCTCGTTAAGGTAACGAGCCACAGAGTCAGCTCGGCTCGACTCGTTTACGAGCTCGAGCTGGCTCGTTTACCTCGCGAGTCAGAGCAGAAAAAATAATATATACATAATAATTATTTTTTAGTTAATTTCAAACTAATTTAACAATAGAAAATAGTAATTATACTCATAGTTTCACAAACCACGTCAATGTAACACCAAATTAGCACAATTCGTCACTCATTAATTCACAATTCACGTACATGTTCATTAGTTTAACCCATAATTTTATTTGCATAGACCAAATTAACATATAGACATAGTTCATTAATCATTAGTTTAATTCATAAGCCATAGACACCTCACATATATATAACATGTTCACCAATTATTCTGTAAATGATATGCATATAGTTTCGTTTTGTTGGAATATGGTAGCTCGTTTAGCTCGCGAGCTGGCTCATTAACGAACCGAGCTGGCTCGTTAACGAACCGAGCTAGGATGTCAGCTCAGCTCGTGAAAAAATTCAAACGAGCCGATCCTAGCCGAGCTGACCATGGACCGAGCGAGCCAGCGAGCCACGAGCATTTTGTCCAGCTCTAAAAACTGGTCAGAAAAAAACTGAACCAAATAGGCCTATAGCTAGGCGTGCAATAGCGCGACGGGCCAAGAACGCCTCAAGTTCTACCACTAGGGCGTATAAACTGATCACCACAAACTTTTAAAAACACGAACTCTAGAAGTCTAGAGTTTTTGGGGGGTGTTTGTAAAAAAAGAGAAATAAACTAGAATTCAGTATTACATGTGTTGCCCATATTTCACCCTACTAGGCCTAGTTTGGATACTTTGGGATTAGAGTGTTTTGGAGGGATTGGAGAGGGTGTAAATCCCAATAGATCAAATACTCTCTCAATACATCTCAATCCACTCCAATCCCACTTATTACTAGAGTATCCAAACTAGGCCCTAAAGTTTCTTCCGATCTTGATAACACCAACTTTACATATACCCACAAAAACGATTACGTGACAACGGTTTCATGAAAATATCAGCGATCTGCCCATTACCGCGGGCATGTTCAATGTCCATCTTTCTATCTCTTATACGCTCTTGAATAAAATAAAATCTCATATCTATATGTTCGCTTCGATCATGAAAATAGGATTCTTGCTGAGGGCTATAGTCGATTAGTTGTATATCTTTAAATAGAAGGTTGTGTGTTGCTCGATCTTCAGCGATGCAAGCAATTGTTGCAACTATACACCTTGATATGTTGTTGTCGTCCCTGTGAGTCATAGGGCAGGAACCAAGGAAGAACATCATACCGGTGATGCTCTTCCTTATACCAATGTCATCACCTATGTCAGCATCGCTATACCTGAGCACCTTCAGCTCATTCTCGTCGTGTTTGTAGTAGAAGTCGTAGTCAATCGTGTCCGCAATGTAGCATAGGATCTGCTTTGCCTATGTTGTGGTGCTCGGTGAGAGGTTCTCCACAAATAGATTGACAAAGCCAACAGTGAAGGCGATGTCCAGCCAAGTACGCACCAAATACTGGAGACAGTCGATAAAGACCCAATACTCATTGGCATCCACCAATTTTGCTGTACTAGACTTTGACAACTTCAGACGGGGCTCCATTGGAGTATAACACAAGTTGTAATTTGTATACCCACACGCCCCAGGATCCTATGTGTGTATGTAGCATGAAACAACTTCACCCCCTGATGAACCTCAGTGTCAAGATAAAATTAGAGCAAGCTCAGATCATTCATCTTGAACCTAACGTTCATCTTTCATTTGAACTTTATGATCTTGCTCCTGATGATGATGAGACCATCGACGTAGACCCTCATTAGCAACCGAGAAGCGCCCTTGCTGTGAGCATAGACAACACGACCAAATATATTATGGTTGAATCAAAGCACCACCAACGACTCGTTGAGCTTGGTATGCCATGCATGTGACACCTGACGAATATCGTGAAGTGCCTTATCTAGATGCAACACCTTGTCCTCGTGGTTGACGATGACGAAGTCAAGAGGTTGCTAAATGTAGACCTCCTTGACTAGCTCATCATTGAGAAACATGGACTTGACATCCATGTGGTCCACTGGCCACCCCTTCTAGGCAGCGAGTGCCAGCAGCAACCACACTGACTCAGTGGATGCTCTAGGTGCAAAGACCTCGTCGAAGTCCACGCCTGGTTGCTAGACATGGCCCTTCAATATGAGCCATGCCTTATGCTTAATCACCTTGCCGATATCGTTATTCTTCACCTTATAGACCCACTTCAATTAGACCAGCTGGTAACCAGATGGATATGTCACTAGATGTCATGTCTACTTTCTGTCGATGGAGTTTATGTTGTCAATCATGGTGCATCACCATGACTAGTGCTTCTTGGCCACCATGAAGGTTGGTGGCTCCATTTCGATTTTGCAGTGAATCTGGGCAGTGTCACCGCTCCAAGGATGTTGTTGTTGGTGCGATACCTCAGCACAACATTGTCATTGTTGCTGACCGGACGATGACACATACATGTCACCATGGACAAGGTCCAGTAGCCCCTCTCCTTATCGGTTTGCCTACGACAGGAACATACTCCTCGTCTTGATGATGATATTAGTCAGGGGGGATCAAACACCCCATTAGTAGAAGTGAATGATCCCTACATCTACTAGCGTTTCTCATAAAAAAACAAAAGGGATCTTCTATAATGTGATGTTTTCTTTAAATAAATGCTTTATTTATAATCTCTGTAAAAAAGAGAAATAAACCAGAATTCAGCATTGCATGTCTTGCCCATATTTCCCGAATTTTTTGTTTTTAAATATTTTTTGACCAAAAATTACATTTAAACCCTTGGATGACTTATTTCAGGATTTAGATCCGAAACTCGGCGCCATAGGCTATAGCGTCGAGCTAACACATCTCGGTGCCATATCCTATGGCGTCGAGCTCTAACATGGTGTCGGCGGCTAGAGCTGGCGTGGCAGCCCACGCGGCTCCCTAGCTCGGCGCCATAGATCTTGGCGCCGAGCTAGGATATAGCCGCGGGGCAGTCTCCTTCTTTATTCTCTCCTCTCCTCTCTTGCTCCACCGTGCAGCTCTCCTCTACCGCACCGAGCTAGGATATAGCCATGGGGCAGTCTCCTTCTCTATCCTCTCTTCTCTTGCTCCACCGGGCAGCTCTCCTCTACCGCGCCGCCGCTCGCCCGCCCAGCCGCACCCCACCGCCGTGGCCCCAAGCTGACACTGCCCCACGCCACCGCCCGCCCTCCTAGCCGCGCCCCCACCCCGTGAACCGCGCTGGCGCCGCCTGGCCCCACCGCCCGCTTACGTTTTTTCAGTTTTTTAGTTACATAGTTTAGTATAAGATTAGTGAGTATAAAATCTTTAGTTTATATAGTTAGTGAGCATATAGTTAGTGAGTATATAGTTAGTATAAGATTACCATTAAGTTTAACTTACCATATAGTTAGTGATTATATAATTAGTAAATTGCTAGCATATGTTTAGCATATTGTTAGTATATTGGATGGAGGAAAGTTAGTGACTATATAGTAAGCATATATTTAGCATATTGTTTAGCACATTGTTGGTTAGTGTGTATGGTTAGCATATTGTTTAGCATATATTTAGCATATGTTTACCATATTGTTTAGCATAAGTTATTTTGTGTTGGTTAGTGTGTATGGTAGCCATCGTGTCGTTGTATCTTTACAGGTTTTAGAAACCTCACTATATAGGAGAGGTGCTGCCGAATTTATTACTAACAGTACTATTTTTTGTACATAGGTGTCCTTCCAACTTGACCTTCGCGACCGTTAGCTAGACACGTTCGTATACATTGTTTACTAACCTTATTCATAGATTATGTAATTTTGTTTGTCGTGGTCATTTAATAGTTACTATATAGTTATTAGTTAATAAGTAGCTATTACTTATTTATTACTTAGTAAGTATTTAGGCATTAGTATTTAGGCATTATTGAGTTAGTAATCCATGTTTACAATAGATGGAGACCCTAGTGACACTATACCATGCAGGAAGCGTGGAGGAAGATGTTTATGGGAATGTTAGTTTTTATGGTATGAAGAAGGCGACTGTGATGTTCGATGAAAGACCCTCTTTTTTCCAAATTTTCGCTCAAGCTTGTGAGGAGATTAGTTGCAATTTAAATGACTCTAGCATATCAATTGAGGGTTTATTGTCCCATGTTCTTCTAGTGGACCCAGAGCAGAAAGAATGCGGAAAATGCGGGAGACTTGGCCTGGACACAACGCACGTACATGTATTTGGACACTTAGTCAGGTGTGATACAATGTTTATCTCACACACAAGGTACACGTATGTTATTCTACTATGCCATTGTTGTAATTACATTTTAATATTTTTACTAACCTTATTTTCTTAATTTGCAGGATGACACAGTTCCACTTGCTGGACCCTCACTACGACGAGCACCATAGGGATTGTCTCATCGCAGAGGGAGAGGTAATTTTTTGCATATATGTTAAAATTTCAAATTAGTAAATGCAACGTATATTTGAATAATGAAATTACTATGATTGTTAGGTGTTGTTCGTTTTGCGGGTCCGGACCCATGACCGGTTTCTAGAGTTGATGCGGTACGATGACAGGTACACTCCTCTCCTAGAGAGGGCTGGCTTGGACGTCGTATCGTTCCAGATTCACCGTGGGTTGCCGACATTCAACCCTATGACATTGATGGCTATGGTCGATAGGTAATGACTTCCACATTTTTTAACTTGTACAGTCATTAGATCTTTTTCCATACTTCTGCATTTTTAATCGTTTGTGTTCCAATAGGTGGCGCCAGAGACTCACACTTTCCACATGCCCTTCGGCGAGATGACCGTGATGCTAGAAGACTGTCAAAAGATTCTTGGTCTCAGCATTCGGGGTCGTCTAGAGATCGGTCAGGCAGCATCTGGTGGTTGGAGGCAGAGGGTCGAGGTCTTCCTTGGGAGACTGCTTCCTGATGACCTATGAGGTAGCCACACCACCGAAGTCCCACTCACCTAGCTTAGGTAGGCTTTTGGGTGTGTCCACCTAGAGCAGACGAGCAGACGGTTGGCTACCATTATTGAGCAGACGGAGTCCCACTCATCATCAGATTCATCCGTCGCGCAATCCTCAATGACAACCTCATTCCACTTGTTGCATTGTCCTGTGAAGGAAACAGGTGACGCCTAAGAGGGGGGTGAATTAGGACTTCTAAAAACTATTTCTAAACTAGACCACAATAAAATCCCTAGAGCAAAACCTATGCAAATAATCAAACTAGAATGTGCAAACTAGGTTTTGTCTAAGTGTTGCTATCTCTACCGCAAAGGCTAAGTTTCAATCTACACCAGATGAGTATGAATACAAGATTGAAACTTAATTGCTTAATGTAAATGCGGAATCTTAAAGAGCCAAGTAGAGATGCAAACTCTCGTGGATGACGCCGGTATTTTTACCGAGGTATCCGGAACCGCGCAAGGTCCCGACTAATCCTTGTTGGTGCCCCTACGCAAAGGGAAGCCCACGCGAGGGCCAAGCACCACGGTCGAGTAACTCCGTAGAGAGCTGAGGGCCTTCTCCACGCGCAAGTGGTGCTCCGCTTCCGGCTCCACTCGGACGCTCCCCGCCGTCTTCACTATCGAGCTTCCGGCCGAAACGTCGTGGGCCTCGTTCCCTCCGGTACACGGTGGCGGCCGTGACACAAACGCGGTTGTCACAGTCTCGCAAGACTCTCGCCCCACTCGGTACAATTACAACGGCTCGCGCAAGAGGCGAGGGGTTGTGTGGTTTTTCTAAACTCACTCAACTAACTAGGATTCACCTAGAGCAAGCGCTAAAGCGGTCTAACTAACCTAAGCACTTCGCAAAGCACCTACGCTAATCACTGAGTGATTCTATTAAGCACTTGGGTGTTTGAGCTCTTGGAAATGTGCACTATGTGCCTTGGTATGTTGCTTGGGCTCTCACACTTGAGAATGTCCGGTTGGGGTGGTATTTATAGCCTCCACACCCCAATCTAGCCATTGGACAGAAAGCTGGAACTTTCTGTCGTTGGGTGCACCGGACAGTCCGGTGCACCACCGGACACTGCACTGTAGCATGTCCGGTGCGCCTATCCGTTGCTCTGACAGAGCAGTCGACCGTTGGGCGCGCAGGCTTTTCACACCGGACATGTCCGGTGCGCCACCGGACAGTCCGGTGGTCTTTTCTCCGAGTGCCACCTAGAACTAGCCGTTGGAGCTGGAGTTCCCTGGTGCACCGGACAGTCCGGCGTGTGGGCACCGGACAGTCCGGTGTGCCACCGGACATGTCCGGTGCGCCATCGCACAAACAGTCCGCAGCAACACACTTGGACTTTTCCTGGATCTTCTTAATGTCTTCTTTTGAGGTGTTGCTTTCCTCAATTCCTTAGTCCAAGTAAATCTTGCATCCTGTGAACTACAATCATAAACACTAGAAAACTTATTAGTTTACGGATTGTGTTGTTCATCAAACACCAAAACTCAATTAGCCAAATGGCCGGGGTCCATTTTCCTTACAATCTCCCCCTTTTTGGTGATTGATGACAACACAACCAAAGCAAGCAAATAATACAAGTATTTGAATTAAAATATGCAATCTACTTGCTAAGATGCATGATTGTCCCCACAATGTGATATTATGGACTTAAGCCTCCCCTAACTCCATAATTCACTTACTTCCTATTTTTGGACCAAATAACCAAAACCACTTAAAAAACCATTTGTAGATATAAAATTTTAATTTGGTGGTGTTTGGTGTTTGATATAGTTTTCATTGCTTTGGTCCCTAAAACTTCTCCCCCTTTGGCATCAACCACCGAAAAGGAAGACATTAAAAGCATGTGGGAAGTAAATAAAAGCTTGCCCTCATACAAGATGATACCATTTGAAGGATATTAAACCACATGAATGATATCAGTTGAAAGGATTTCTCCCCCTAAACGAGTGTTCTCTTTAGAAAGAAGTTTCTCCCCTTTTCAGAGATGAAGAAATACTCCCCCTGACAAAGATCCTCTACTTAGGAAAAAGCATGTGAAAATGGAGGTGCAAGACATGATTTGAAAAGACTGACTTCCCTTATGCATAGGTAACAGAATATGAGTTAAGTACTTATGCATTTTTAGCAACATGGAAGCATATGATATGAAATATAGTCTAATCAAATGTTGGAGAAGACATGTAAATGATATACAAAGTAGTCTCAAAAGATACTAATTGAAAGTCAATGGCGAGCTTGAGAGACATGAGAGTTCTTGGAGATTTTGCAGTGGAAGATTGTTGTCTTTCTCCGGGGACCTTATTTTCCTTACAATGAGACTATCACATGAGATAAACTTGAAAAGGTGTTAGTCTCAAAGTGTTAGATTATAGAGTAACCTCCCCCTTTAGGTGTGCATACAAGTTTTGAATACTTCTAGGAGACATGCACTTTGATTTGATATCAAGAGGGGCAAATTATCTATAATCCAAACTTTGGCACATATAAGATAAATGATACCAAATGTAAGATATAAGCTTTTGATGTATTAGTGTCATCTACTTTGAGAATGTTAAGTAAGCTATGTGTCGTGCTTAAACATTTTAAACCATGTAGGTTTGCTTAAGTATATGAATTGAAAACGAGCAATCCTACCATATGATTTACCTAGTATGCATGATTTTAAATAAGAGTGAGTAACAAATGTAATACTAGGCAAGAAAGGTAAACTAGATACAAAGTAAATAGATACGCATATCTAAGAACAAGAAATACAATAAATCTAGTTACCTTAGTCATGGGTGGGAAATTTGGGTCCAAAATTTTCACTAACCCACTTGGCAATAAACTTGATCCAATATGATGTAACCCATGATATACATCCCAACTTTGCCAAGTCTCCAAATTTCCCGTCGATCTTCGGTCCACTCACTTCCCTTTCGGAATCTAAACCTTCTTGGTTCTTTTCATAGTTGAGATTATTTCCTTTGGCACCCAGATGCGTTTGGCCCCCTTTCCTTTGTTGGCTTGCTTGTTGGCCTTGATTGCTATCACCTTTCATTCTTTTTCTTCTTGATTAAATATGGTGTAGCAGCCTTTTAGTCTACCTTTTTGATGTAGGTGTTGGAGATTTTGCTTGTTGGCTTTTGCTTGAGCTTTTGCCTTTTATCCCCGGTCATCGCCTTGCATTGGAAAGACTTGTGGCCTTCCTTGTGGCATAGCCTACAAATCACAGTTTCTCCCTCCATAGGCTTGTTCACTCCCGCAGTGGTGTTATCCTGTGGAGGTTGGATTTGTTTGGCTTTGCCTTTCTTGTCATACAAAGCCTTGCCAAGGCGAGCCATTTCTTGCTTTAATTGTTCATTTTCCTTTGCAACCTCATCCGAACATGTCTCTACAACAATATTCTCAACAACGACTTGGTTGCAGGGGTTAGAATCATCAATTAAATCAAAGCAGGAAGTAGAAGCATCTTTCTTAATTATTTCAGGTATTTCAACTAAAGGTGCTGCTAGGGTGCTACCAATGTTTTCTAGCTTAGTAGTTAGCTCATTATTGTGAATGCTAAGAATTTCCATTTTCTCTAGCAAATTTTCAATAGCTTCTTGGGAGCTAGCTAACTTAGCCTTAAGTTTTTCATTCTTTTTAATAAGGCTATCATCGGTAGCAGTGGATGGAGCACTAGATTCTAATAGCTCAATTTTAGTTGACAGCTCACAATTTAAGTTTGCAAAAGTTTCAAATTTTTCTAGCAAACCTTTGTAATCATTTTGAGAGCTAATCAACTTATTTTTCAAAGTTTTAAGTTGAGCTTTTTGCTTAGTGCAAACATCCTGGAAAAAATTAACGGCTTCCGCAAGCTCATCTAGAGAGGCCTTTCCCTCACCTTCATCATCACTACTACTTTCATCACTAGAGGATGGAATGCTTTTGTTACCTCTTGCCATAAGGCATTTGTGTGATGACCGTGATGATCGTGATGAGGACCGGTGGCTGCGCGTCCTTGGAGGTCCATCTTTACTTGAAGAATCATCCCAAGTTCTAACACTTGTTAGCGCCTTGCCTTTGCTCCTCTCCTTTTTGGGTTTGGCCATATTTGGACAGTTGTCCCTGAAGTGGCCCTTCTCCCCACATGCGAAGCATCCTCTCTTCCTTTGCTTTTTCCTGTCAATGTTAAAGAGAAGATCCTCGACCTGCAGGGGCACACCCATTAGATTAATCTTGCGGATCATCCTCATTACCTTTCCGACACGTCGGATTGTTTCTTCGTCCTCGGAGGATGATGTACATGGTTGATTATCTTCATCATCATCACTTTCTTCTTCTTCCTCTTCTCCACTTGAGGAACTCGGAGTGGGAGCCTTCTTTTTGCCCTTCCTTTCATCACATGCAAAAGCATATGGCTTTGAGGAAGTTGGCTCCTCTCCCCGACTCATTTTTCGCGACATTTCAAAAGCCACGATTTTCCCAATCACAATGGTCGGGGTCATGTTGCTCAAGTCCTCCATATTGTGAAGGATGGTGATGATGCTCCCATATCTTTGTTGAGGTAGCAGGGAGATAATCTTCCTTACAATGTCCGCATCACCTAGCTTATTAATGCCAATAGAGTTGAGCTCATTGATAATTAGATTCAAACGTGAATACATGTCTCTAACAAGCTCATCATCTTTCATGGCAAAAGAATTATACTCATTTAAGACTAGGCAATGTTTTTGCTCATGGACATTGGATGTGCCGTCATGGAGCTCATGCAATTTTAGCCAAATCTCATTAGCAGTTTTCAAGGTAAATACTTGATTAAAAACATCCATGCTAAGAGATTCATACAAGCAATTTTTGGCTCTAGCATTTAAATGAATTTCCTTTTCCTCACTCGTGGTGGGTTTCTCGGGATTCTTGAGGGGTTTCATCCCGTCACGAGTGACTTTCCAAACACCTAGATCAATGGCCTCTAGGTAACAAGCCATTCTAGCACTATAATAGGGAAAGTTAGTGCGGTCGAATTGTGGTGGCCTATGGGTATCCATCCCTTCCTCTAAAAAGCGTCGGCTCTTTTAGCGGTGAAGCTAAAGCGTTTCAAATGAGCCAAACTGGGCTCTGATACCAATTGAAGGAAACAGGTGACGCCTAAGAGGGGGGTGAATTAGGACTTCTAAAAACTATTTCTAAACTAGACCACAATAAAATCCCTAGAGCAAAACCTATGCAAATAATCAAACTAGAATGTGCAAACTAGGTTTTGTCTAAGTGTTGCTATCTCTACCGCAAAGGCTAAGTTTCAATCTACACTAGATGAGTATGAATACAAGATTGAAACTTAATTGCTTAATGTAAATGCGGAATCTTAAAGAGCCAAGTAGAGATGCAAACTCTCGTGGATGACGCCGGTATTTTTACCGAGGTATCCGGAACCGCGCAAGGTCCCGACTAATCCTTGTTGGTACCCCTACGCAAAGGGAAGCCCACGCGAGGGCCAAGCACCACGGTCGAGTAACTCCGTAGAGAGCCGCGGGCCTTCTCCACGCGCAAGTGGTGGTCCGCTATCGAGCTTCCGGCCGAAACGCCGCGGGCCTCGTTCCCTCCGGTACACGGTGGCGGCCGTGACACAAACGCAATTGTCACGGTCTCGCAAGACTCTCGCCCCACTCGGTACAATTACAACGGCTCGCGCAAGAGCCGAGGGGTTGTGTGGTTTTTCTAAACTCACTCAACTAACTAGGATTCACCTAGAGCAAGCGCTAAAGCGGTCTAACTAACCTAAGCACTTCGCAAAGCACCTACGCTAATCACCGAGTGATTCTATTAAACACTTGGGTGTTTGAGCTCTTGGAAATGTGCACTATGTGCCTTGGTATGTTGCTTGGGCTCTCACACTTGAGAATGGCCGGTTGGGGTGGTATTTATAGCCTCCACACCCCAATCTAGCCATTGGACAGAAAGCTGGAACTTTCTGTCGTCGGGTGCACCGGTCAGTCCGGTGCACCACCGGACACTGCACTGTAGCATGTCCGGTGTGCCTATCCGTTGCTCTGACAGAGCAGTCGACCGTTGGGCGCGCAGGCTTTTCACACCGGACATGTCCGGTGCGCCACCGGACAGTCCGGTGGTCTTTTCTCCGAGTGCCACCTGGAACTAGCCGTTGGAGCTGGAGTTCCCTGGTGCACCGGATAGTCCGGCGTGTGGGCACCGGACAGTCCGGTGTGCCACCGGACATGTCCGGTGCGCCATCGCACAGACAGTCCGCAACAGCACACTTGGACTTTTCCTGGATCTTCTTAATGTCTTCTTTTGAGGTGTTGCTTTCCTCAATTCCTTAGTCCAAGTAAATCTTGCATCCTATGAACTACAATCATAAACACTAGAAAACTTATTAGTTCACGGATTGTGTTGTTCATCAAACACCAAAACTCAATTAGCCAAATGGCCGGGGTCCATTTTCCTTACATCCTGCATCACACTTTTTCCGTATTTCTCTTGTAATAATTGGCTTCTGCTTCATATGCAGCTTGGGAGAATAGCTAGTCCTCAGCCTCAGCGTCATCATACTTCTGCTTGTAATAAGCGGCCTCTACCTCTTCGGTGGCCTGAGACATAAACTCGTCGTCCTCCTCTTGAGCATGTAATCCTGCCTCAGCTAGTGCGAAGAGCTCACTCAACCTTGATGTGTCGTCCTCCTCTTCCCCATGTAATCCTACCTCAGCGAGAGCGATAAGCTCACTGAACCTTAATGTGTACTCCTCCATCAGCTCCACCGTCACCATTTTTTCCTGAACATATCTTACATGAGCCTCATCTGCGAGATAGTTCACAGCACATCCAATATCTACAAATGTAATGAGACAAATAAGTTTGCAAAGTCAGGATAAATAAATTGTACAAGCGAAACTATCATGTCATTTTTCTCACTCACTTCCACTAAGTCGTCCAGTAAGATTCCCCAATATCTGTTTCTTGGCTCTAGCCGCCTCCCATTCTCTTGCATCATGTGCTCTCTTCTCATTTGGCGTCTTCGATCTCCTTTGCTCTGTACGCATTGGGCTGTCAAAACACATTGATTTCGCGAACCTACTCATGTCCTGTATGCGATCGTTAATGTACGAATCGACGAGCTAAGATCCACAACGCATCTTCTGTGCCATTAGTCTCTTGTACTTTATTGTATGCATCACCTATTATTTGTCGTCATATCTCTCCCAACTACATTTCCTCGTCTCCTACACAAAAGACAGTAAGTACGGGTGCAACATTGTAGCTGATGTAAACAAAAAATAAATACCAACCTCATCGTAATCTACCATATGTCCACAAAAATAGCCAACACCAAGCTCGGAAGGAACTAATCCAAACTTAGCTTCAATACCACATTTGCATAGTACTGGATCGGACTTCAATTCTTTTGTCCACTCATTTTTTTCTTTTTCTTTGCCTCTGGTTCTGGCCAATGGGACATAGGACCATACAACCACTCAAAGAAATTACACTTACGCCACCCATATGGCTGCAGGAGAATAATTTAGTAAATTTATGCAAAAAATAACACAAGTTTGGACATTTGTTATGCACTCACATAATCAATGTTCGGACACATGAAGTACTTCACAGTGTCCTCGTCAATGACAGCACAATCTCTGCAATTACAACAAGGCAGCGACTCTAGTCGTCTTTTTGTTGCTACCTCCTCCGCATCTGTCATTGGTGGAGGATTCGGGGGAGGAACCAACGCTTAAAACTCTCATGACTACTCCTTCCACACGACCAATTAGCGAAAAGAAGATATCGAGGGTCAAATTTATTAGGACCGTCAATCCATTAGAAAAAGAAACACCTCAGGTGCTCCTACAAAAATGGAACGAAGCATTAGTACACATCTAGTAAACAATAAGAACTCACAAGTCATAAGCTACGTACGTTAAAATCGCCACAAAGGTAGAAGCAGCGAGCAATAGTGTCTGGATGTTTGGATTGACATACCCAAGCCAGTCTGCCACAGTCACAGTTAGGCACAAGAAGATCAGGAGGAACAGAAGCATCCTTACTAGATACATCAGGATGTAACTCTCGAGGACGACCTCTCTTCGGCTACAACGCATCCTGATACATGTCTTTCATCTAAGAAACGATTATATATTAACACAACTATATGCAAATAGCAGAAATGATTTTATAAACGCTATAGATCTTTGTATAATCGTATTTCACAAACTATCTAATAAATTGTAGTCATCATATGAACTATACATCCTAGGAGCAACAATCAAAACTAATAATCGAAAAATTACAACCTAATATATAAAACAAACGAATCAGTGAGACACCATACCTTGGTATACAAAGTTTTCCAACTCGACTCTGGTCGTTTTTAAGAAGATTGGAATAGAGAGAAAGTTGAGAAAAGAGGTGGGCACAGCTCTCGGCCAGCAGAACAACCGATTTATAGGACTTCCTAGCTCGGTGCCAAGATCTATGGCACCGAGCTAGGAAGCCACGTCGACACCACGACAGCCCTAGCCGCCGCTGGATGCCAACGCCACGTCAGAGCTTGGCGCCATTGGCTATGGCGCCGAGATGTGTTAGCTCGGTGCCATAGCCTATGGCGCCGAGCTTCGGGTCCAAATCCTAAAATAAGTCATCTAGGGGTCTAAATGTAAATTTTGGTAAAAAATGGTTAAAAAACAAAAAAATCGACCATATTTCACCCTACTAAAGTTTCTTCCGATCTTGATAACGCCAACTTTACATATACTCACAAAAGCGATTACGTGACAATGGTTTCATGAAAATATCAACGATCTGCCCATTACCACGGGCATGTTCAATGTCCATATTTCTATCTCTTATACACTCTCGAATAAAATAAAATCTCATATTTATATGTTTGCTTCGGTCATGAAAATAGGATTCTTGCCGAGGGCTATAGTCGATTAGTTGTATATCTTTAAATAGAAGGTTGTGTGTTGCTCGATCTTTACCGTTGCAAGCAATTGCTGCAACCATACACCTTGATATGTTGTTGTCGTCTGTGTGAGTCATAGGGCAGGAACCGAGGAAGAACATCATACCAATGATGCTCTTCCTTATATCAATGTCACCACCTATGTCAGCATCGCTATACCTGAGCACCTTCAGCTCGTTCTCGTCGTGTTTGTAGTAGTAGTCGTAGTCAATCGTGTCCGCAATGTAGCATAGGATCTACTTCGCCTATGTTGTGGTGCTCGGTGGTGAGGTTCTCCATAAATAGATTGACATAGCCAACAGTGAAGGCGATGTCCAGCCAAGTACGCACCAAGTAGTGGTGATAGTCGATAAATACCCAATACTCATTAGCACCCACCAATTTTGTTGTACTAGACTTTGACAACTTCAAACGGGGCTCCATTGGAGTATGACACAAGTTGTAATTTTTTATACCCACACGCTCTAGGATCTTAAATGTGTACGTAGCATGAAACAACTTTGCCCCCTGATGCACCTCTGTGTCAATATAAAATTAGAGCAAGCTCAAATCATTCATCTTGAACCTAATGTTCATCTTTTATTTGAACTTTGTGATCTTGCTAGCATTGTTCCTGATGATGATGCGACCATTGACGTAGACCCCATTAGCAACCAAGAAGTGCCCTTGTTGTGAGCATAGACAGCACGACCAGATACATTTTGGCTGAATCAAAGCACCACCAACATCTCGTTGAGCTTGGTATGCCATGCATGCGACACTTGACGAATATCGTGAAGTGCCTTATCTAGACGCAACACCTTGCCCTCGTGGTTGACGATGAAGTCAGGAGGATGCTAAATGTAGACTGAAAGTCGCCTAGAGGGGGGGTGAATAGGCGAAACCTGAAATTTACAAACTTTAAACACACACTAAGGTCGGGTTAGTGTTAGAATTAAATTGGAGTACGGAAGATAGTTCTCCTTACTTAGAGTTTCTCAATCAATGCGGATAACTTTTGGGAGCAAACTTAAATCAATATGAGCAACAGAACTTTTAGAGAGAGGAAAGAGGGGAAACAAATCAAGTGAAGATAAACAAGTGAACACAATGTTTTGTTTACCGAGGTTTGGTTCCAAAGAACCTAGTCCCCGTTGAGGAGGACACAAAGGCTGGGTCTATTCCAACCCTTTCCCTCTCTCAATCAGTCACACAGACCGGTCGAGGCTTCTCCTTAATCACTTGGGTCACTAAGACCCCGCAAGGATCACCACACACTTAGGTGTCTCTTGCTAGCTTTACAAAGCACTTAGAAGAATAAGAATAGAGAAGGAGAAAGCAATCCAAGCAACAAGAGCAACAAAAGAACACAAAACACCCTCTCTCAAGTCACTAAGCAATTGAGTTGATTTGGAGGCTTGGAGAGGATTTGATCTATTGAATGTGTCTTGGAGTGTAGTCTTTTGCTCTTATGTTGAATGTTGAGTTCAAAAAACTTGGATGACTTGAATGGAGGTGGTTGGGGGGTATTTATAGCCCCAACCACTATTCTAGCCGTTGCTAGCGATGGCGCACCAGACAGGACACTGTTCAGTGTCCATTGCATGCCACATCAGCGGCCCGTTGGGGTTTGGAGCGGTTGACCATTGATGTCCTTTGTCCTGTAGCTGCACCAGACAGTCCGGTGCGTTCTGACTTTCTGCTCTGGCTTCTCACTTGCACTGTTCACCTTTTATAGTCTACCGTTGGGCGCAGGTTACCGTTGCTCCATTGGCTCATCGGTCATGTCCGGTGCACACCGGACAGTCTGGTGAATTATAGCGGAGCGCGGCCCTGGAAAACCCGAGGGTGGCCAGTTTGGATGGTGCTCGGCCTGGGCACGGGACAGTGTCTGGTGCGCCACTGGCAGCACCATTCCAAGTCTTTGCTCCAGACTTTGTTGAGTCCCCAACTTAATTTCTTTCTTGGTTTATGTTGAACCTTATGCGCCTGAGATAAATGACATCTGAGCAAACTAGTTAGTCCACGTGGTTTGTGATGGACGTCAAACACCAAAATCGATTATAGGAAATGTTTTAAGCTCATTTCCCTTTCAATCTCCCCCTTTTTGATGATTGATGCCAACACAAACCATAGCAAATATAAAGTGTAAAAATGTAACTAGTTTGGAATTATCGTAGATATGCATAGGTTACTTAGATTTAAACTAATTGAAAAACTTTCTACATAAGTCTAAGAATAAATGTGATTGCTTTCTTTTATTTAACATTTTGGACCACAATCGCACCACTTGCTTGTTTTTGCAAAACTTTTGTAAAATTCCTTTTAAATTCTTTTGCAAATAGCCAAAGGTATAATAATATGATTTCAAGAAGCATTTTTCAAGATTTGAAATTCTCCCCCTGTTTCAAATGCTTTTTCCTTTAACTAAATAAAAGTTCCCCCTAAAGAAATTCTCCACTTAGCTATCAAGAGGGTTTTGAAGCAGATACTAGATGAAATTATACCAATTGAAATTTTGAAATTTTTTAAAAATGGGGTGGTGCGGTCCTTTTGTTTTGGGCCGGGTGGTGCGGTCCTTTTGCTTTGGGCCAATAAATTCTCCCCCTTTGTGTCACACCCGGTTCTAGGGGGTAGAACCGAGCGCATATCATATGTGTGCCAGGATCCATTTCCACACATATGTTAACATCACAAGTGTAATATATCAAAAGACAATGCAATAAAGGCGTAAAGAGAGTAGAATACTTTATCACATCATCTGAATCATTGTATCTTTAACAAGTATCACATCAAAGTAAAGCAGAATTTAAATAACAGGGGCAATCTCCCACAGGAAGATGACTGGCGCATCGTCAGACTTAGACTTCGTCGTCGTTAAAATCTCCATCAAAGTCTCCAGCATCACCCTCTAATCAAAATATTGGCAAGGGTGAGCTCACTTATGATCGAGGCTCAGCAAGTTGGTTAATATTTTATTAACAACACCTATCTTACTAATAAGTGTGAATCCCAAATATCCCATTTAAACAAAGGAATATGAATATAACAAAAAACACTTAAGTGAATTTACTTAAGCGAACAATTGGTAGATCATTGGATCTCAATTTATTTCCATCTTCAAGTTCAATTATCATGTGAGGAGTCCAGGCCGCACATAACTAGGAGCACGGCTGATATATCAGTTTTACACTCTGTAGAGGTGGTACAACTTTACCCACAAGCCATGTATCCCATCTAGCCTGGGTTGATCGGACCCTTAAACACTGTAGAGGTGAATGGCTAGGGATCCATTATGAGGCTTTCACAAAATGCACTTAATACGAAGCAATCCGCTAAGGTTTCTAAAGCCGATGGTGGTGACCCCCTGGGTGAGGTACCTTAGCCAAGAATACGTCCCCATGATAACGTGGGCTGCCAACACCACCGCTCCCCCTCTTGCCCATGTTTCAGGTAAGGTTGCCAGACACTAAGCATATAAAGCTAATTACCAAAGCCAGAGCCATGATAGCACTCGTGGTTGCACTGTTATCCTGGGTGGTCACTCCATGTTCCAATTAATTTGAAATAATGTTGTTTTAACCATTGGGTTAATGTCATAATTGCCAATTTCAATTTTGGAACATTTATACCGATTAATGAGTGACATCAAAATCATTAAGTTGAGCGGTAGCACAAATTTGCAAAGCTTAATTATTTCCCCAGGTTAAACAAGGAATACAGTTGACAAATCTAGGAAATCCTTAATTAGGTACAACCTATCAAATTATGCAGTATATCAAAAAGTAAACATAGTTATATGCATTGATTGGGTACAAATAGAATATGTAGAGGGAGAATCCACTTGCCTTGCTCAAACGTGTCCTATGGTTCGTCCTCAAACAAATTCGGTTCGTCTACCACACCGTCAGCTTCTAATAACGTTACACGTCGCCATACAAAAAGAAAGCATACACCAATAAATAAACATACACCATTCAACAAACAATGAAACATACGCTTTACAAATTATACTTATAAAAGAAAAACATTCCAAAAGGAAAACTTAATTTATAACTATAATATAAAATAAAACACATCAACGATCATCTCATTTTCTATGACATATTATTGATTTTGTTTGCATAATTCACTAGAGAGATCTATGTGGCAAATTTGACTATGAAATTGTGTACTATATAAATTTATTAATATAGATATCGTGCTAAACCAAACTCTATGGAGTAAGTTTAATTAGCTAATCAATTATTTCTACCGGATAGTACGTGGAGTATATTTTATTATTTCTTTCTAAAAGAAAATTATAGTAGACGTTACAATATTATTTAAAAAGTCACAACCTTGATTTTTAAGAGAACTAAATTAATTTACCAATTTAATTCTACTATTTAGTTTACAGTGGACATAGTCGCTATATTATTTTATTAATTGAGACTCTAGCATGACTAGCAATTTGTGTATGATTGCACATACGAACACATACGATTTGACTAAAAATATACAGTTCATCCCGAGCATAGATAACCGTAGAATTATTCATCTAGTATTTTTTTATTAAAAAGATACGATCTACTCTATTCAAAATTCTTCGCTCTAGAAAATTATATTTAATTTAGTTTCAACCGTCATAACCAAACTAAGATGTAAACATGGAAAATGGCATAAACACTATTTGAAATAGCTCATCACATACACAGGAGATCAATCATTCAATTTACACTTGATTTAAACTCTGAAATTTACAAATTTATAACAACAAGAACGCGGCAGAGGTTAAAATATAATACATTTGTCTTCTACCTCGGGTCTCGCTTGCGTAGGGAAGACAACGAGCAAGAGGAGTTCGACTGCAGGGCTCGGTCGAGGTGGTCCTGGCACGGTGGTTCGTCGAAACGAGCGGGGCTCTGGCGAGGTGGGGCGCGGCGGCGAACACCGGCACAGACGGCAGGCGGTTCGGCGAACGGCGGATTAGTGAGGGAGAGAGAGAGAGAGCACGAGGAGTGAGGGAGAGGGTTTGGGTAGGGAGAGAGGAGGGAGAAGCTCGGCCTTTTATAGAGCGAGAGAGGGAGAGGAGAGTGCGCCGGCTGTCTTCAAATGCCGTTAATGGCGTCGACGGTCTTCAAGGGAGCCATCGATGCGTCGGTTACCATAGACAATAACGGGGGAGGAAGAAACGGAAGAATGAAGTTCACTAATGGCAAAGAAGAACGGTCGTCGGGGTCGGCCGGTGTAGGGGCGCGTGGCTCGGCCGGCTTCCTGGTGGGTCGCTCTGCCGCGGGGCAGAGGCGTCGGGCGTGCCTGGGCGCTGGGTGTAGGTGCGCGCGGGTCACGGCGCAGGGCGCCTAGGCTCGGCTGGCACGCTCGGCGTCGCGGCCGGTCGGTGCAGGGCTCCCTGGTGCGCGCGCGTTGGAGAGAGAGCATGGGAGAGAAGAGAGAAGGAGGAAGAGAGAGAAGAGGGAAGGGAGGTAGAAGGACAGGGGCGACGGTGGCTTGGCAGGGAGAGAGCAGGCACGCGCGTGGGGTAGAATAGTTGGGCCCCTAGTGGGCCGGTTAGGGTTAGGTTCAGTTTTTTTCTTTTTTTTAATTTCGAAATGAATTTTTAAAGAGCTCAAAAATTCATACAAATTCACCAAAATAATTTATAAATACCATATTTATTTTTATACTAATAAATATTATATTATTTAATTATTATATTAATTACTAGGATTTCTTTTAAGAAGAATTGCTATAAAACATCCGATCATCAACCATGCGCATACAAAGAAAATGATTCAAAGTGCAAATAAATAATTAAACACTTAAAAAATTATTATCCTAATTACTATAATAACTAAATTCATTATTTTTAGTTGATGGCTTTTGTGGTGTTACAAACCTACCCCTCTTAAAAAGAATCTCGTCCTCGAGATTAAGAAACTTCTAAGAATAACTGGGGGAATTCTGCTCTGAGTTCATCTTCTCTTTCCCAAGTGGCCTCATCTTCTGAATGATGACTCCACTGAACCTTGCACATGTTAATAACTTTACTCCATGTAATTCTGTGAGATGTTTCCAAAATTCTGACAGGGTACTCTGAATAAGTCAAATCCTCATTGACATTCAGTTCTTCCATTGGTAAGTGTTCTTCCGGTACTCTTAAGCACTTCTTAAGTTGTGATACGTGAAATACGTCATGCACATCCGATAAACTATCGGGTAGCTCTAACTGGTAGGCTACTTCACCTTTTCTTTCCAAAATCTTGAATGGACCGATATAGCGAGGAGATAATTTTCCTTTAACTTTAAACCTTTTCATTCCTCTCATTGGTGAAACTTTAAGGTATACGAAGTCTCCTACTTTGAACATCAACTCTCTTCTTCTATTATCAGCATAGCTTTTCTATCTTGACTGTGCTGTCTTCAAATTTTCTCTAATAATCTGCACTTGCTTTTCAGCTTCTTGGAGAATTTCTGGTACAAATACTTGACTTTCTCTAGTCTGATTCAAATAAAGCGGTGTTCTACACTTTCGTCCATAAAGTGCTTCAAATGGTGCCATTTTTAGACTTGCCTGATAACTATTGTTATATGAAAATTCTGCATAAGGAAAACTCTTATCCCAGCTTCTACCATGCTTTAGAGCGCAAGCTCTTAGCATATCTTCCAACACTTGGTTTGTCCTTTCCGTTTGCCCATCCGTTTCATGTAGTCTTTTCCAAAAGCGCGAGGTAAACTAGGTTCCTCGATCCGATACGATCTTCTTCGGTACTCCATGTAGACAAATAATTCTTGATATGTATAACTCTGCTAACTGGGCTCCTGAGTAAGTTGTCTTTATAGGTATAAAGTGTGCCACTTTGGTCAACCTGTCTACTATGACCCATATTGAATCATAGCCATCTCGAGTACGGGGTAGTCCAACTATGAAATCCATATCGATTTCTTCCCATTTCCATTCCGGTATCTTGAGAGGTTGTAGTAATCCTGCTGGTCTTTGGTGTTCGGCTTTAACTCGCTGACACACGTCACATAATGCAACATGAGTAGCAACATCTCTTTTCAATCTGTACCACCAATACTTTTCCTTAAGATCCTGGTACATCTTTGTACTTCCAGGGTGAATAGAGTAAGCTGAATCATGAGCTTCTCTCAAAATAAGTTGGCGCAGGTGTTCGATTTCTGGTACGCGGATTCTCTTTTTAAACCATACTGTGCCTTGATCATCTTCCGTGAAATCTGGGGCTTTACCCAAACTAATTTGCGTCTTAATTTCTTTGATTTTCTCATCAAACTCTTGTCCTTTACGAATCTCTTCTTCCAAAGTAGATTCAACTTCCATAACCATTGCTTCTACATTATTAAGCATACCAAGGTTGAGTTGTTCCATTTCCCAGCACAATTCCTGTGACATCAAATAAGTAGTGATATTGTTCAATTGACCCTTACGGCTCAAAGCATCAGCTACTACATTTGCTTTTCCGGGGTGATATTGTATTTCCAAATCATAGTCCTTAATCAACTCAAGCCATCTTCTCTTTCTCAGGTTGAGTTCCTTTTGAGTGAATATATATTTCAAGCTTTTTGTGATCCGTGAAGATTTTGCACTTTTTCCAATCATATAGTGCCTCCAAATCTTCAAAGCATGCACTACGGCAGCTAGTTCCAAATCATGCGTAGGATAATTCTTCTCATGCTTTCTCAACTGCATTGAGGCATAAGCTATCACTTTTCCTTCTTGCATTAGCACACATCCAAGTCCAAGGTGTGATGCATCACAATACACATCGAATCCCTTGTGGATGTCTGGCATTACCAATATTGGTGCAGTGGTTAACCTTTTCTTGAGTTCTTCAAAACAATTCTGACAAGCTTCATCCCACTTGAACTCTTTACCTTTCTCTAGCAGAGAAGTAAGAGGTTTCACTAACTTGGAAAAACCTTCAATAAATCTTCTATAGTATCCTACCAATCCAAGAAAACTTCTGATCTTGGACGCATCCTTTGGTTGCTTCCAATCCAGTATCTCACTTATCTTTCCTGGGTCTACTTTAATTCCACCATCGGTAACGATATGCCCTAAGAAAGCAACTTCCTTCAACCAAAAATCACACTTCGAGAATTCTGCATATAATTGGTTGTCACGAAGCTTTTGTAGGATTAGCCTTACATGATCTTCATGTGTTTCTTCACTCGGAGAATATATCAGTATGTCGTCAATGAATACGACCACAAACTGATCCAGATATTCCATGAATACTTTATTCATCAAGTTCATAAAGTATGCTGGTGCATTAGTCAGTCTGAACGACATGACCAAAAACTCATATAATCCATATCTCGTCGTGAAGGTTGTCTTGGGTACATCTTCTACTCGAATTTTTAACTGGTGATATCTCGATCTCAGATCTATCTTCGAGAATATCTTAGCTCCCTTCATTTGATCAAATAAATCTTCAATCCGAGGTAATGGGTATTTATTCTTGATGGTTACTTCATTCAAACTTCTATAATCAACGCACATTCTCCTCGAACCATCCTTCTTGTTCACAAATAGAACTGGGGCTCCCCAAGGGGATGAACTTGGACGAATGGAACCTTTTTCTAGTAATTCTTCTATTTGTTTCTTCAGTTCTACTAAATCCTTGACATCCATTCTATAAGGTCTTTTCGAGATAGGTGCGGTTCTGGGTAGTAATTCAATAGAAAACTCTATATCACGGTCAGGTGGCATACCTGGTAATTCCTCCGGAAATACATCTGAGTACTCACACACTACCTTGACATTTTTCAAGGGCTTTTCTTCCAAGTGATTGATCACTGTCTATCCTTTTGCATCTGTTTACTTGTCTATGCTAACTTGGATTCTTTCACCTTGAGGACTTGTCAACATAATTGTTCCGTTGGCACACTGTATCACTCCATCACAACTTTTCAACCAGTTGCATCCAAGAATCACATCAATTCCGTTGGATCCTAGGACCACTGGGTTGACTGAAAAATCTATTCCTTGAATCTTGATATTAACATGGGGGCATGAGTGTGAACTAATGTGTAACATCTTTCTAAGGGGGTACTTAGGTATGTTGTGCTTTTCCACAAATGACTCAGTTATAAATGAATGTGATGCTCTAGAGTCAAATAAAACTGATGCAGGTATGAAGTTAACAAGGAACATACCATACACTATGTTGGCATCCTCAGGTACTGATTCTGTGGTGACATGATTGACCCTTCCTCTACTCTGGTTCTGCGGAGTCTTGTTCTGTGTAGATCCACGAGCGGGGGTGTTCTGGTCATTTCTCTGGTTATTGCTTTTCTAGGGTGTCTACTGGTTGCGCCTTGGGCAGTTGTTAGCATAGTGGCCTAGCTCACCGCACTTGAAACAACCATTAGGTTGGACTGGTGCGTTGTTGCTTCTGGCCTGCGTGTTACTAGCGCCACCTTGATGATTCTGTGAACTCCCACCAGACCTCTGGTTGGTCTGAGAGTTGCTCCTTTGTTGGTTCTGATTTTGATTATTTCTCTGGCCTTGCTATCCAGAGCGTTGCACTTGATAATTGTTTCCACCCTGATTTCCAGAGCAGAAATGTGAACCTTGAGCGTTGTTCGGGCAGGTGTTCCTATTGGACTGACCTTGAAACTTCCTTTTATGGTCATATAATTTTCTTCTTTTACTTTCAAGGCCAATTGCCTTGTTCAGCAGTGTCTGGAAATTGGGGAAAGTATGACTCTGAAGTTGATAATTCAGAGGTCCAAACAATCCTTCCAAGAAACGCTCTTGGCGCTTCTCATCTGTATCCACCTCTTCTGGTGCGTAGCGTGAAAGCTACGTGAAGCGATCACGATACTCACTGACAGACATATTCCCTTGAGTAAGGGAAAGGAATTCCTTCTTCTTCAACTTCATAATTCTCGAGGGAATATGGTGAGCACGGAAGTTCGCTTGGAACTCCTGCCAGGTTATTGTATCCGCGTTGGGGTGTGCCGCTGTGAAGGCATCACACCAGTCAGACGCGGCTCCCTCGAGTCTTCCCGAGGCGTACAAGACCTTCTCCCGGTCATTGCAATGGGTGATGTCCAACTTCTTTCCAATGACCTTGAGCCAGTCATCAGCATCTAGAAGATCAGCCGCATGGGAGAATATTGGTGGATGATGACTCATAAAATTCTGGTGCTTATCTCTGGCCGGGGGTGCATTCTGCTGTTGTTGCTAATGCTGTTGATTCAGCTAGTTCTATTGAATCTGCTGAACAATTGCAGTAAGACCCTGCAGGAACTGCATCTGGGCGGCGATGAACTGCTCCATGTTGGGATTCGGTGGTGGTGGTGGTATCTGTTGACCACGCTGGTTCACCATCTGATTGGTTAGGAAGTGAACATCTTAGAGGGGTGAAGAGTAGAAAAGATTCTAGAGGGGAATATCCTAAGTTTATATTTTTATTTTTTTTATATGCTCTTATGGCCATCATTCCATAAGACCATTGCACTCAAACAAAAATCCAACTCAAACATGTCAATCAACACCATCACATGGTTGTTATTTATTAATAAGATAACTTAAAAAGAGTATCATCGTCTGATGTGAAGACTAACTTATTACATCATATCTAAAAACTCTTAAAGCAGCCTAGTGATGGATCCGGGCTCTCCATAGCGCATCCTCTTGCGGGGAGGAGACAATGTCATGGCGGGGACCTGGGCTTCGGGCGGTCTAGTCCTTGGAGTTGGGCTTCCAGGGCTGCAATCCTGGCATGGGCATTATCCAGCTCCAAGTGCACCCTAGAGAGATCCAGGGTGGCACTGTCCAGGTCGGTGTTGAGACCGGCCACTACACCAGCTAGGGTGTTGAGGCGATCCTCACCAGCTTCACCTAGGACGATGCTGGTCTCGCTTCCTCCACTAAGACGCAGAGGAAGATGCCTGAACCTTGTGTCCTGCAGCTGCTGCCGGTAGGTGTGGCTAAGAGACCATAGGGTCCGTCTGGCAGCGGACCGAGGCAGCATAGGTGGATAGCGGTGTCAGGGACTCATGAGCAGACAGAGTCCTGAATCCCCTATCCCCTGCATCCATCACCCTGATGTGGATGCGAGTGATGTAGTAGCAAGCCCGGGGAGGCTCGCTCACTCGCCTTATTTCGTACAGGGGGCGGACGTAGGTGCCTAGCACGTGCAGCATGTCTTGCAGCAGGTTGGGGAAGTGCCCCGTCTCAAACATTGATGTGTAATGTTCGACAACTGGACCAAACCCCATGAAATAGTCCTGCTGGGCGTAGTTAGCTTCCTCGTTGACGTGTTCGTCTCCTCCTTCGTCATCCTCGTCATAGTCGTCCCTAGAGTCATCGGGGTCGTCGCCTCCGGGTGCAGGTGCTTCAACGGCTGGTGTATGCGATGCCGATGTCGATGACCTAGCTGCGAAGGCTAGGGACTGCCAACGGGGTGGGGGTCGGCAGCTGATCCTCCGAGCTATCCTCCAGGATGACTCCATTCTCCACTCGGATGTGAGGGAGGTCCACCGGAACTTCCTCGACTACCACTAGGTAGACAGGGATTTGCCGCGGTAGAGGGGCGTAGCTGGTGTTGATGCGGGTAGTTTGGAGATTACGAACCATCTACAAGAGAAATGTCAACTCAGTTGAAATTTTTAAAGAGGTAAGGCTGATAAAATAATTTATAAGAATGAAATTAGCAAGTTTTGAACAAACTAGGCTTTCCATTTCTAACTAATCTAACGACCTAGGGTCAACATAGCTTTCATACCACTTCTGTCACACCTGGTTCCAGGGGGTAGAACCGAGCGCATAGCATATGTGTGCCAGGATCCATTTTCACACATATGTTAACGTCACAAGTGTAATATATCAAAAGACAATGCAATAAAGGCGTAAAGAGAGTAGAATACTTTATTACATCATCTGAATCATTGTATTTTTAACAAGTATCACATCAAAGTAAAGAGGAATTTAAATAACAGGGGCAATCTCCCACAGGAAGATGACCGGCGCATCGTTAGACTTAGAATTCATCGTCGTTAAAATCTCCATCAAAGTCTCTAGCATCACCCTCTGATCAAAATATTACCAAGGGTGAGCTCACTTATGGTCGGGGCTCAGCAAGTGGGGGAAAAATTAATGCAGGTATAACAAGGTGAGGCTAAGGTTGAGCAGTAAGCATTTTAGTTGGTCAATATTTTATTAACAACACCTGTCTTACTAATAAGTGTTAATCCCAAATATCCCATTTAAACAAAGGAATATGAATATAACAAAAAACACTTAAGTGAATTTACTTAAGCGAACAATTGGTAGATCATCGGATCTCAATTTATTTCCATCTTCAAGTTCAATTATCATGTGAGGAGTCTAGGCCACACATAACTAGGAGCACGTCTGATATATCAGTTTTACACTCTGTAGATGTGGTACAACTTTACCCACAAGCCATGTATCCCATCTAGCCCGGGTTGATCGGACCCTTAAACACTGTAGAGGTGAATGGCTAGGGATCCATTATGAGGCTTTCACAAAATGCACTTAATACGAAGCAATCCGCTAAGGTTTCTAAAGCCAATGGTGGTGAACTAAATTAATTTCAACTAAATTAATTTACCAATTTAATTCTACTATTTAGTTTACAGTGGACATAGTCGCTATATTATTTTATTAATCGAGACTCTAGCATGACTAGCAATTTGTGTATGATCGCACATACGAACACATACGATTTGACTAAAAATATACAGTTCATCCCGAGCATAGATAACCGTAGAATTATTCATCTAGTATTTTTTATTAAAAAGATACGATCTACTCTATTCAAAATTCTTCGCTCTAGAAAATTATATTTAATTTAATTTCAACCGTCATAATCAAACTAAGATGTAAACATGGAAAATGGCATAAACACTATTTGAAATAGCTCATCACATACACAGAAGATCAATCATTTAATTTACACTTGATTTAAACTCTGAAATTTACAAATTTACAACAACAAGAACGCGGCAGAGGTTAAAATATAATACGTTTGTCTTCTACCTCGGGTCTCGCTTGCGCAGGGAAGACAACGAGCAAGAGGAGTTCGACTGCAGGGCTCGGTCGAGGTGGTCCTGGCATGGTGGTTCGTCGAAACGGGTGGGGCTCTGGCGAGGTGGGGCACGACGGTGAACACCGGCGCAGACGGCGGGTGGTCCGGCGAACGGCGGATCGGCGAGGGAGAGAAAGAGCGTGAGGAGTGAGGGAGAGGGTTCAGGTAGGGAGAGAGGAGGGAGAAGCTCGGCCTTTTATAGAGCGAGAGATGGACACAACAGCAAAACTGAATACTCCCGTCGGCCATAATAATTCCCGTCGGTTTTTAGGGTTGCCGACGGGAGTTAATTAACTACCGTCGGCCATAACGAAGCCGACGGGAGATAAAATAACTCCCGTCGGTTTTTAGGGCTGCCGACGGGAGTTAATTAACTCCCGTCGGCCGTAACGAAGCCGACGGGAGGTAAAAATAACTCCCGTCGGTTTGTCCGGAGGCCGACGGGAGATGCAGTAGCTCCCGTCGGCTTCGTTACGGCCGATGGGGTTTAGGGCGGGCCCGGCTAAAACGCGCGCGCCGACTCGCCCAGTCTCTATTCGTCGCGCGCGCCGATCGCCGAGCCTGCGCCGCCGCCGCCGATCGCCGAGCCTGCGCCGATCGCCGAGCCTGCGCCGAGCCTGCGCCGCCGCCGCCCGAGCCTGCGCCGATCGCCGCCGTTCTCCTCCCCGCCCGAGCGCCGCCGCCGTCCGAGCCTGCGCCGCCGCTGCCGTTCTCCTCCCCGCCCGAGCGCCGCCAGCGCCTACGCCGCCGACGCCGATCGCGCCGCGCCCGTCCCGTCCTCCGCCGCGGCTTGCCGACGCCGCTGCCCCCGCCCGTCCCCTCCACCGACGCCGCTGCAACCTCCACTGAGACAGTAAGATTGAAATCATTTAAAATTATATCATTGCGATATATTTATATCGAAAATATGTTTATTCCCGTCGGTTGGTTGATTGTATTGATTAAGCCGACGGGAGTTAACTACGTTGTGGTAGTTTGATTAGTATGATACACTGTTTATTTTCCTAGAGTTTTAGGGTTAAGTGCGCAGACCAGTAGTTAACCCTAGGCGTCACCCGTTCCGGAAGCATGCACATGCATCACATTTATTCATATGTTTGGGCCTAATGCACCTAGACAATCTATGGATGCATAGATTGTATAGTTTCATTCGGTCCAAACACAAGATTACTTGTGATGTGCGTGGTTCCGGGATTGTCCACGTATTTGGACAGCCGGAGAATGGGTGTGGCCGCATGTGATTCGTGCACGTGTCCGTTGGTCCGAACGAGATTTCAGCAGCATAACCCAGTTGTTCTCCGTCGCACCATGATAGGCGTGTGTTCGGAGAACAGCGGGGTTATGCTGCCGAAATTTCGTTCGGACCATCGGGCACGTCACGAGTCGCATGCGGCCGCCTCCATTCTCGGGTGGGTTTATGTCCTTTCCTATAGTAGGGTTATCACCTAAGCCACGTGCATTGCTCTTATATGCTGAATTTTTGGTTGGTGGTTTACACAACAGCAAAACTGAGCCATCCTAGTCCACAAACATGGAAGATGACCGTGAGTGGATGTATGCTGGTTGGAAGAAGGGCGGATGTCACACAAAGGAATGGTTTCAGAAGACAGAAAAGTTTTTAGAGAACGCTCGTGGAGAGTCAACCCACGCTGTGATTAGGTGCCCATGCACCAAATGTGGGAACATCCAGTCACATGACAAGAGAACTGTGGCACTACACCTTTGCAGTCATGGGTATGTTCAAGGTTATAAGGTTTGGGATAACCACGGCGAGTCACGGAGTATAGTATCAGCACAGATGGAGGTGGATGACGGTGATGAAGTGGATCGATTGGATCATATGTTAGAAGATATGCAGGCAGAGTTTGTCAACAATCCTGAAGATCCGCCTACAAAAGAGGTTGAAGAGTTGTTCAAACTCCTCCAAGACTTAGAAATGCCTCTGCATGGACACACAACGGTTACCATCCTCCAGTTCGTGACCCGTCTAATGAGCATAAAGTCAAAGTTTGGTTGCTCAGCCAAATGTTATAAGGCGATTTTGGACTTGTTTAGTGATGTCCTTCCTGCCGATCATAAGGTGCCTAAAGACATTTACCGGTCAAAGAAGCTGCTAAAGGCTTTGGGAATGCCATATGAGAAGATCGATATATGCCCGTCCAACTGCATGATATATTGGCGCGATCGTGCGAAACTAGAGAAATGCTTGAAATGTGGCCTGTCGAGGTACATAGAGGTGGTAAACGAAGAAGGGGAGAAGGTGACAACAAAGAGGGCACATAAGCAGCTTCGCTGGATGCGTCTCACTCCAAGACTGAAACGTCTGTTCTTGGCTAGTAGAATTGCGAGCCGCATGAGCTGGCGCAAGAATCGTAAGCCCCCAAAGGATGGGGTAATGCAGCATCCGTGTGATAGCGACGCATGGAAGGCCCTAGACAGCTTCGATATAGAATTTGCTAGTGAAGACAGGAATGTTCGTATTGGGCTGGCGACAGATGGTTTCACGCCTTTCAGTATGACCGCAGCGTCTTACTCATGTTGGCCTGTCTTTGCCATACCGTACAACCTTCCACCTGAAGATTGCATGAAAGATGAGTTTATGTTCTTAACTCTCATCATACCTGGGAAGGATCATCCCGTCGTAAACCTCAATGTTATGCTTGAGCCATTGATTGAGGAGTTGAAAGAGCTTTGGGAAGGAGTGGAGGCGTATGACAGCTTCATGAAGCAAAAATTCAAACTTCGGGCAGCATATTTGTGGTCCATACATGATTATCTAGCGTATGGGATCTTTGCTGGGTGGAGAGTCAGTGGAAGGCTAGGTTGTCCTATTTGTGGAAAAGAAACAGATTGTTTCTGGCTCGATAAGGGTGGGAAGTTCTGTTACTTCGATTGTCATAGGTCTTTTCTTCCTTTGAACCACCCCTTCAGGCTCCAGGCACACGAGTTCAGGAAGGACACCATTGTCACGAAGGAACCCCCGAAGCGTCGCACCGGGTGGGAAATCGCTGAGGAGCTGAGTAATCTAGTGAGAAATGAGGATGGGGATGGGTTTGCAGGTTTCGGGAAGACCCATAACTGGACTCACAAATGTGGCCTTTGGGAGCTCCCTTACATGAGGGCATTGCAGCTCCCGCACAACATCGATGTAATGCACCAAGAGCGTAACATGTGTGAAGCACTATTTAACACCGTCATGGATTTCCCAGATAAAACAAAAGACAATTTCAAGGCCCGAGTGGACTTAGGTAACATATGTAACCGCCCAACTCTCATGCTCAGAGAAAATGGAGGCAAGCCCTGTGCTGAATTTGCCTTGAGACCCAATGAACGAAAAGAAGTGATGAAGTGGATGAAAGATTTAAAATTTCCCGATGGTTATGGTGCGGGGTTCAGAAGATCTGTGAACTTGAAAACAATGAAGATCAATGGGTTGAAGAGTCATGATTACCATATAATGATGGAAAGGCTGATCCCAGTAATGTTGCGTGGTTACATTAACGAGGAAGTGTGGAAAGCGATAGCTGAACTTAGCTATTTCTACAGGCAGCTTTGTGCTAAAGAAATTTTAAAGGAGATGATGCAGAAACTAGAGGAATCGGCACCGGTGCTTCTTTGCAAGCTGGAGAAAATATTCCCGCCTGCGTTCTTCAATCCTATGCAGCATCTTCTTATCCATCTCCCATATGAAGCAAAGGTAGGTGGGCTAGTGTGTTATAGGTGGATGTATCCCATAGAAAGAATGTTGAAAAAACTGAAATCAATGGTGGGTAACAAGGCAAAGGTTGAAGGTTGTATAGCAGAGGAGTTCAAATTTAAGGAGATAGCTTTCCTCACAAGTGGTTACTTGACTGAAGACCACAATGTATTTGCCCATACGAAGAGGTACCATGAAGATGAAACGGTGCATCCGTGCAGTCACATTAGCATATTTCAATGGAACGGCAAGGCTGTTGGTCCACCAGTGGCATATGAATTCAGTGAGAACGAACGGAAATCTGCTTTGCTCTACATGTGGTCAAATATAGAAGAGGCTGAGAAATTCTTCAGGTAATAGTTTACTAGGCTTAAAGGAATTGTATATTCAATGTTTAGGAAACACAATGTTTTCTTACTCTCGTTCTTTTTTAGCGAGTTCGATAAAGAAAACTGGAGGTCTTCTCGTAACCGTCAACCAACGGCGAAACAGCTAGACAACTTGCGTCTAAATGGATTGCACGGGGGACCTAATTTTATCTCCTGGATCCGAGACCATGTAAGCCTTGTATTCTTTGTCCTCATACATCGTGTATAGGTATGACAATTGTAACACTTTTTCATTTATTGACTGTTAGTTCGGGAATGTACCGGATGACTCACAAATGTGTCCTGTGGGATCTCCTTCACATGAGGGCATTGATTCTCCCGCACGTCGGCGTAGTGTCCATAAGGACCTGCGTCAGCTTTCTATTGGTAGTGTGATAGTGAAGAGTTATGGCTGTTACGACGTAAACGGGTTTCGCTTCCGTACAACCAAATTTGAAGCTTCCCGTCCTTTAGCAGCTACGAAAAATAACGGAGTCGTAATCCGGGCTGAAGATATGGAAAGGCACGAATCCGAGTATTACGGAATCATAAACAATATACTCGAGTGCCAATTTGTAGGGAACAAGGATCTGAGGGTGGTGTTTTTTGACTGTACATGGTTTGACCCGAAGCATTATAGAACCGAATTTGGAATGGCGCAGGTTAAACGCAAGCAAATACTTCAAGGGGCCGATAGATATGTCCTTGCTCATCAGGTGGAGCAGGTATATTACTCGTCATATCCATGCCCTAAGTTGAGCGCTTGGTGGGTCGTATACAAAACCTACCCCTGTGATCGGTTGTCCACTCCTGTTCCCGATGATTACAATCGTGAGGCTCAACAAGCTGACACGGTATTCCAAGAAGATGAGTTGCCATCCTCATTTGATATAGACCCTGCTCCTACATTGGATTGTTTAGTTGGAGACCTCAATGATATATCATTGCCACAGAAAAGGAAACGAAACGATAAGTAACAAGTTAAGTTTATTTCCATATGAATGTTTATTTGTTTAATGTTGGTTTATTTTGCACCGTTTGTTTATTTATTTACATTACTCAGTACTAATAAAAACTTTCAATTGCTGCAGGATGCCTAAAAAGTTTAAGCAGGTGGTGAAGGGGTTCAGGGACTCCCTTTTCCGAGGGAGTTCCTTGAGCGCTAGTAAGAAGGAGCAGCTCTACAGAAGCCTACACCCAGAGTTACAGGGCCAGCCCTTGGGGTTTCAGAGAGGCGATGTAAGAATCATTGTATTGTTGCTTTTAATTTGTGTAAGACTTTAACGCGTGAATGTGACACTTGAGTTACTTATTTGCAGGATGAGGATGAGGATCAGGATCAGGATGAGGATGAGGATGAGGATCAGGATCAGGATCAGGATGAGGATGAGGATCAGGATCAGGATGAGGATGAGGATGAGGATGAGGATGAGGATGAGGTTGAGGGTGGAGGTGAGGAGGCTGAGGCAGGAGGTGAGCAGGGAGAGGGTGGAGGTGGAGATGAGACTGAGGCTGAGGCAGGAGGTGCGGCTGCGGGTGGAGATGAGGCTGAGGCAGCTCCACCAAGGCGTCCACGTAAGTTTAGAAGGCCCCATGCCGTACAACCTCCACCTGTTCCGAGCTCCGAGACGGGGAAGACAGTGATCTCCCCCGTCGGAGATAGGTAAGTGCTGTATCTTGTGATTTGAATCAGCTGTATTCATCAAATGTAAGCATGTTTGATGCTTGCCCGTCTTTTTGTAGGGAGTGGTTGGACTACTCTTTCACCGGCCAGGGTCGTCAAAAGCAGGTGAACTCTGTGTTGAGTTCGCTCCTGAAGTTTCACTACCCTGGACTGGTGAAGACGTCCGACGATGCAGACGCTGCGCCGGTCCTCGTCTCATGTTGGGACGATTACAAGCTGAAGGTCGATGTCACTTATGGCGATGCCCAGGGGCTTGTTCGCGCTGACTTCTGGGTACGTAATCTTGTGTGTGTTATATGGAAGCAATCATTAAAAAGTTAGATAACATTGCATTCTTTTTGTAGGCACGTTTTCGGTTGGCCGACGGGGATGACGCGAACCATGCCGAGAAGGTGTTTCAAGTAAATGCCTATCGGTTGGTGAAGGAGGCCCTGTACGAGGCAAGGATTCAGGCCACGTGCATGTATTATCAACAAATTTTAGGGCAAAAGATGAACAAGAAGACAGGGGCCTCGAGTATATACCTTCGCGAGGAAGAGTATCGTAAGGTTATATTTCAATCCTTTCCTTTGTGTTTGTTTCATTTGAATAGGTACTGATATATGTTTGTTTTTATGAAGGTGGTGGTTCCGTGGATGTCTAACCGGCCAGAGGCCTACGCAGCTTGGTGTGGGGTATGGGCTTCTGAAGCCTTCCAACAGAAGTCAAAAAGTCACAGGGACAATCGAGGCACCATGCCGAACCACACCTTCGGTGGCGACAACTTCACGCGAAAGGCGAAACGCCTGGTAAGAAAACTAACAAATATGTTGAGATGTCATATATTCTTTTATTGTACTAACTCTGTGTTGTAGGAAGCTCAATTAGGTCGCGAGCCGACTCCCATCGAGGTGTGGGAAGCTGGCCATAGGGGAAGCGACCCTTCCAACCCTTTGTGCAGCCAGACACAAAGGGAGCGTCTGGTGAGCTGTTGTCCTCAATATTCGGTTAATGCTCGCAACGTACTAACTAAGGTTATATAATCGATACAGGCGGCATATGCGGAAGAGATGAAGGACCGTCACGGAGAAGACTGCGATTGGAGGACCATGCCGATCGATGCTCAAGCCGTGCATAAATCCGGTGGAGGAAAGGCACATGGACGGTGAGATGTTACATTACATGCCATTTATATAGTGACATGAGCATATGCCTTAATTAATCTTTCTTTGACAACAATTGTAGATTCTCTCTCTTTGATGGAATGATCAACACGACGGATTTTAGAGCGTCTCGGCGGTCGGCATCTGGGTCCGGAAGCTCCGGTCGTAGCTCTCGTCGACTCACTGAGCAAGAGCTTGAGATCGTGAGGCTGCGTGAGGAGAACCGTCAGCGCGATGAGCAGTTGAGGGCTCAAACTGAGCAGTTGAGGGCTCAAAGTGAGTACTATGCCTCAGTCCACACGCAGCAACAGCAGATGATTCAAGTAAGCCCATTGCATTATTACTGTTTATTCATTGCTTTACACATCCAATGCGTACTACTAATATGCTTGGTCAATAGTTACTAGCTCAGCAGCAGGGCATTCCGTACGTGGCCCCTCCGCCTCCGCCGCAATGGACGTTCGTCCCTATGGGCCCTCCTCCACCTCCGGTAAGAAATTCTATGTCCATTCTCTAGTTACATAGTAAAAACGACGACTTGTGCCGCACTGCACTCACATGAATATGTATTATTCTTGTATTCAACAGGGACTTGTGCCGCAGCAGCCTCAGTTTAGCACACCGCCGGCACAGCTACCTGCCCCTGGAGCACAGGTTTGTATTCTAACTCTATAGCTATCGCCGACAGTTCAGCAGTTAATATGTACGATTTCTGACAAATTGCATTCTCGCTCCATAGGACAATCAGGAAGGAAGTGGAACGATGGATGGCTTCGTCAACTCCCTATTCGCGTACCCAACTCCGGACGGAGGCAGCGGCCAAAGCTCCAACAACCCTAGCCGCCGCGGTTCGTGAATGTGCTTCCGTCGGTACCTTTTCAGTAATGAACACTTCGATCTCTACCTTTTCAGTAATGGACACTTCTTTTGTGGATGAACACTTCTTATGTGGATGAACACTTCTTATGTGTATGAATGTTCTTATATATATGTGTGTGGATGGATGTGATTGATGTGTGTGGATGTGATTGCTGTGTGAATGTGCATGATGATATTGTGTATATTTTCTATGCCATTGATCATAAATATGGGGTTTTGGGGGGGGGTGACAGTTGTCGCTCCCCCGTCCCGGCAATCAGGGCTGAAGTGGCGGACACATAACTCCCGTCGGCTACCTAAGGCCGACGGGAGTTAATTGCCCGCCACGTCAGCCCTGGGCCGGGGAGCGACAACCACCGTCGGCTACCTAGGGCCGACGGGAGATAATTATCTCCCGTCGGCCCCGACGGGAGTTAATGTAATCCCCGTCGGGTAGCTCCTGTCGGCCGGGTACCGACGGGATTTACTCTAAAACCGACGAGAATAGCTAAATCCCGTCGGTTTTAGAGTAAATCCCGTCGGTACCCGGCCGACGGGAATATCCTGGATTGCTGTTGTGGGAGAGGAGAGGGCGTCGGCTGTCTTCAAATGCCGTTAATGGCGTCGACGGTCTTCAAGGGAGCCATCGATGCATCGGTTACCATAGACAATAACGGGGGAGGAAGAAATGGAAGAATGAAGTTCACTAATGGCAAAGAAGAACGGTCGTCGGGGTCGGCCGATGTAGGGGCGCTCGGCTCGACCGGCTTCCTGGCGGGTCGCTCGGCCGTGGGGCAGGGGCGTCGGGCGCGGCGCGCCTGGGCGCTGGGTGCAGGTGTGCGCGGGTCACGGCGCAGGGCTCCTGGGCTCAGCTGGCGTGCTCAGCGTCGCGGCCGGCCGGTGCAGGGCTCCCTGGTGCGCGCGTGTTGGAGAGAGAGCATTGGAGAGAAGAGAGGAGGGAGAGAGAGAAGAGGGAAGGAAGGTAGAAGGACAGGGGCGGTGGCGGCTTGGCTGGGAGAGAGCAGGCGCACACGTGGTGTAGAATAGTTGGGCCCCTAGTGGGCCGGTTAGGGTTAGGTTCAGTTTTTTTTTCTTTTTTTAATTTCGAAATGAATTTTTAAAGAGCTCAAAAATTCATATAAATTCACCAAAATTATTTATAAATACCATATTTATTTTTAGACTAATAATTATTATATTAATTACTAGGATTTCTTTTAAGAAGAATTGCTATAAAACATCCAATCATCAACCATGCGCATACAAAGAAAATGATTCAAAGTGCAAATAAATAATTAAACACTTAAAAAATTATTATCCTAATTACCATAATAACTAAATTCATTATTTTTAGTTGATGGCTTTTGTGGTGTTACACTTTGGCATTAATCACCAAAAACGAGGAATCTTGAGAGCCCTTCGAATGCTCCCCCTTTTGGGGCATATTTTCTCCCCCTTTGGTAAAAGAAATATGAGTGAAGGTTTATACCAATTGAGAGTTTATGAGTAAGGCAAAGGATAAATGATATCGCTAGAGTTGGAGTGGAAGCCTTACCTTTGCCGAATACTCAATTTTCGTTTCAATCTAAGACTAATAAGAGAAGTACCCTTTAAAGCATATTAGTCTTAGACTTGGCACAAGAAGAATAAGAAATATGTATTTGTACCAAATGAAAGAGTCATGATCAAAGGTATATAGATGAGCAATGTGTGCAATGTTTCAATCAAAGTTTCGAGAATTTAAGATGTTTAGCTCATTCCTAAGTTTACTAAATGTCTTTTCATCTAGAGGCTTGGTAAAGATATCGGCTAATTGGTTGTGGGTACTAACATAAGCAATTTCAATATTCCCCTTTTGTTGGTGATGTAACACCCTAGGTGTTTATATTCCGCTCGACAACGAGTACGGATTTAAGCACGTAATCAGTGGATAAAATGAATGCTAAATTTTAAACATCTTCGCCTATCGTGATTTTTATATCGCATCTGCTTCGTTTGTCGCAAGTGTGACATCGTTTTTATTTCTATCTATCCGGGCTCTTACTAAATTTTCGTGATGTTCGGAACATCGTTGTTTCAAAAATTGGTGCATCCGATGATTATTTAAAATTCATCGCTCGCGCGAATACGAATTCGGATGCCCGACCCACTCAGATGATTTTATTCCGGGCCAATTGATTAGAACTCAACGACAATGATTTTTGGTCCGAAACAAACCCGACCGAGTGTGCTGTCCTCAGCAAAGAAATTAATGGTGTTCGGAGGACAAATACATTTTCGTCTGATTTCAACTAAATCAACCCCCATCTCCATTTCCAAAGCCGATGTTCTTGGGGGTGGTCTAATTGTTTTACACTGATCCAACTACACGAAAAGCGAGCGGATTTTTGTTTGGTTTCAGATTAATTCAATACGATCTGAACTATCACGATAACGTTCAAATCTGACCCATTAAAGATTTATCGGGTTTGAATCAAATTCAACCGTGTTACAAGTATCATTGATCCTTTGATCATCGCTGAAAACCGTGATCCCAAAATATCTAATCCTTTTTATCCTATCTTCGTCACCGTTCTCATATATCCAGTATCCATCGTCCCTAACTTTGTTCCTTATCCTCTCTTCTCTGTGGAACAAAAAAATCTCGTACGGCACAGAAAAATCTGGCCATCTTCATCTTCTTCACGGCCACGTTGCTCCGCTTGGAAAAATCTCGCCACCGCCCCCTGTTCTTTTTATATACGCATGCAGAGGTGTCTTCCTGCTCACCTGGCAGTGCGTCCAGGAGCTCCCCATCATGGCGCAGCTTCTTCCCAAGCTGCGGTCCATCTCCAATGGCGCTTGGCCGCCCAGCTCTCTCGCTATCCGCCCGCCTGGCGCCCAGACCATGGCTGCGGCTCTCTCCAGCTCGCTCGGTTCTTCCCTAGGCGCCAGAGCTTTCTCTGCTCAGTCCCCTGCCGGCTGCCCAGGATTGTTTACAAATTTCGACGCCCAGCCGCTCCTCCTCTCTTCCCTCGGCACGGTCTCTGCCGCTCACTGCTCTTGCCGCGAGTCCTGTTTCTCTCCCTCCGCGCATCAATGGCCCTAGCTCGGAGCTCCCTGTCCGTCCCTGTTCCGGCCGACCGCGCGCTTGCTTCTCTGTGTCCACGCGCACGTGAGCTCGATGTCCATATCTTTGCTCGCCCCTACGCACAGCCGAACTCCCCTGCGCAGTGCGTTCCTCCCAGTTTCTTGGTTCCGGCTCACCGGCATTTCTCCCTGTTTCCTGCGTCGCGCCCTGACATAGCCCGGATTCCAGCACCATGGAACTCCCTACGCCGTTCCTCTGCTGGCAGTTGTTGCTAGGCTTCAATGTTGCACGCGATTTGGCGGCCAAGTCCCTTCGCCAGTGGTCTTCTCGTCTCGTGCAATAATTGCCTTGTGTGCTCGGCCGCGGGCGCAGTCGTGCCTTCGCATCCTGCGTCCTCGACTCGTTCACATCGTCGCCGTGGTGTTACCATCTCACCATGACGCCACACTCGCTGCCCTCTGCGACATCGCGCCGCTCGCCCTCAGCTGTGGACGTCTTGCGCTTTATCTCAGCGTCATTGTTCGCATCGGATATTAAACCTCCGCATGCCCCAGCTGTGTCGTCACCACGTTCATGCGTTGCCATTCGCGTTTTATGTTTATGTTTATGTTGGCAAAAGAATCCCAAAATAGTGTGGAGAAACAAGTCCCTAGTCGATGCCCCAAGTGCTCGGCAAAAGGCCAGAACAAGAATCATCGCAGTTTATGAGGAATTCTAGTTAACATGGAGAGGTTCCAAGAATTGTGGATGGAAGAGAAAGTGAAGCTCCGTTCTATACTCGTCAGCTGTTTGATCGAAGATTTTATTCGGAGACTGTCGATGTTCTCGCAAGCTTTGAGTCGGACTTACTTTGGATGAGAAGTCTCTGATGTTCGAGAGAAGCGAGGCCTGTAAGCGCTCTCTTGGGACTCGACCAAATGTCTAAATTAGAAAACTGTCATCGCCCTCGCGCATATCGAAACCATTCAGTCTTAGTAAGCCAATTTATTATTTTGGTTAATCGAGTTGGATTAACTAGACTTATTAGTCGTAATAATTCTCGTGTTTAGCAGGTGTGTCGTATTTGTGTTAGATGTTTGCTAAAGTATCTCAGCACCTCCGATAACGTAATCATGTGAAATAACCATGTAATATGGTACACCTTAGGTCTAAAATGCAGGATTAATGAAATATTTAATTTAGTGGGACTTATGCATAATAGCTGAGAATAGTAATTTTAGAAAGTTAATGAAAGTTCTTCTATCAAAACTTTATAAGTGTTAGGTGTCCAAGAATTTTGAAGTTAAAGTTATAAGTCGTTTAGTGTGCTCTCTAAACTACGTATAATATTCTATGTGTGTTAGTCACTTTCATAATTGAAATGGAGGTTGATTGCTACCTCGACTGTTTAGCTAGGTTGTAAGAGCATGAGTGTCGTAAGTAACAATATGTCGATAATTAGTGTCCGCAATGTCTCGTCATTAAGTAGGTTATTTCTCTTTTGCGTAGCATCGTAATATCTAGTGTTATTGTTCCTTATATGCATTCATGTGCATAATGCATTTCAATTAGGTACGATAATTAATCACGTGATGTGGAAGACGACCCAAGTCGACCCCAAGCGCGGGCTACTCCGCATGGTGAAGCTGAAGGACGAACGCAAGGATGGATGACCTGACAAGTGCCAAGACAAAGAATGGTTGTCAAGTGCTCGTCGCCTAACAAACACTAACCTAGTGTTATTCAGGCAAGCCCCGGTGCATTTGCCACCTCCTTGTTGTTTTAAAATCTTTATCACCTTGTTTGCTGCATTAGGTGATAGGAGTTGTGTGCTAAACCGTTGATGCATTTCCTTCCTTGGAAAGTTGATTACCCTTCCTTGATACCCTTTTATAAAAAAGATTTTTGATGCTTAGCCTTGCTTTAGCAAACAAAAATGTTTTGTTTTAAATCAAAGGTGATGCTTCAGTGGGTGGAAATGTTTTCAAAAATAAAACTTGATGGTGAATCCATCATGGCCGTGATGGGTTCAACATCGGAAAAGATGTACCTCTGCCAGGTACCAAACTTTGGGTTGAAAATAATAAAGCTGAGACCGGACGGGTGACTTACACGAGAAGAGAGTCTTAGTGTAGTGTCTCCATCTGAGTCGATTAAGGACCTTCTCGATGTAGGCTTGATGATTGAGGACCTTTTAACTGGTCACATGCCTCATCATGGGTAAGCTTTGCCTCGGGCAGACTAATACTAGAATAAGATAACACGCAATGGGAGTGGAGAGATGGCGAGAGTAGCGTGTACCCTCCGTGGCAAGAGGCTGGACGGTGGTGTATCTGTGCTCTCGGTTGGCATGAACCTGATCTGGTCTTAAGAACCCCGGTGGCGAGTTGAAATATGCAAGGGTTAAGTGCTACATATGTCGTGTGATCGGAGATCCCCAGCTGGGTACTAATCGATTCGGATCGCCGTTACTTCTCGGACATGAAGACTTGGTCACTGACCTACACGTAGCAATCCAGTGAACTGATGGGATGATAAAAGATGGCTAGTATGGGCCAAGTGCTTGAACTAGGGTAGAAAGAACTCTAGATGCAGGTAACTATACTTAACGTGACAAGTAAAAATGGATTTTAAGGATCCACTCATAGTAAGCTTTTCTGCAAAACAGAGTCCTTGATTCTTGATAAGCCTTTCCTTGAATCCCTTTAAAACCAGCATACCCTTGAGAGTCTTTTCTTTAGTCGGGTAAGTCTTGCTGAGTAATTCCGTACTCAGGGTTTTATTCCCTGTTGTTTTTTAGGACATAACTTTATGCTACGGTTGATGGTGTTAAGTGCTGGTGGGCTCGGCCTTCTTATAAGTCTAAGTAACCCTTCTATACTTCTTACTGAGGATGGTCACTTGAGCTAGCATATATTTCAAACTTATACTTTTGTAATCACTCCGATAAAATAATGTAAAATTTTTGTAACTTGTAAAATTTGGTAATAAGATTTCCGCTATAAAAATATTGGTGTGTATGATTTGTGTTACTTAATCTCACGATCTTGGTTGTAAGTGGTTTATTCGATGTCCTTGGGGCAATCGTACGGATTATGTTAAGTTATCTGGTGCACATGCATAGTAGTCTGAGGTCTTTGAGACAAGGGCAGGTGCATGTGGGCCCAATAACTTGGGAGGTTCTGCCACAAGCTGGTATGGGAGCAAGATTAAGTATATACTGTCACATACGTATTTTTAAAATAAAAGTTTTGGTTTTAGAAAACCTATTTTCAACTAAACACATTGTTTGGCTTTGAAAAACATCTTTGAAAAACTATAATGCTAGCGACGTCCTCTGTTAAGCCCTAAATTAAGGACTATCAGGTGGCTTAGTTCAAAACCACTAACCCACAACCGGGGGTATTGCATCCATGTGTATTGTTATTTTGAGGCCATTCAGTTTTGAATGGACCGACGCTCAAGGTAAGGTGAGATGTGAGAGTATGACCGAACAACCGTCGTTCTAGGGAAGTGCTTAATTGTGGCGCTTGATTATATACATGTTTTACATATGTATATATAAAGGCTACGACGTGGAGTATTTATTTTTTGGGAATTTAGTACCCCATGGATGTGTATGGGTATACAGACATGGGATTACTGAGAAGTGTAATGTACTTGTAACGACGCACCTACGCTCAGGTAAGAAGGTGAGTTACCACAATGAGTTGCCCTATGGTTAAAGTGTGGCAACGGCGCCTATGCGTGGCTCGACGCTTAATGATGAGATGGCCTCCATATAGCAATATATGGAGTATAAACTGTGATAAACTATCATGTATGAATTGCATCATTGGGAAATTGGGTTGTGATGGAATTTTCTACAGGTACACTAACCTCGAAAACGTATGTGTAGCTGACGACTAGCAAAATACCGTGAGAGTCGTAAGTATGCCACCGATATAGAACGCTATGGCCACATTATGTTGGCAAAATCAGTGAGGACGAATAAGACGAGCATGCATCCTGATTGTTGCATCATGTTTGTCACCTATACATCCAAAATGCTTCTCTCATCTTTATTCCAATAACCGATGATTGTAGATAATGTGGTGTAATGTTGTATTGTGAATTTCGATGAAATAGTTGTCCTGTGTTTTTGAGGTAACCTATTTAGGTGTTATATATGCGTTTGCTCTGGTGTTTGATGTACTGATAGAAGATTAGTAGTTTGTTTGCTTAAACCCGAAATTAGGCCATGTTCTTATTTAGTGAACCATGACCTAAAGCTAGAATTCCCCGTTATCCCTCCATGACTAAGCCCATGCAAATGAATGCTTAGATAATTTATTTGTTTGTGACACCCCAGGTGTCAGCTTCGTGTTACGTCGGGAGATTAATCCTAATCTCGGATGCTCAGTAAAAAATTCTATTTCTCGATCATGCCTATCTCTGTTTATCAGGCTTTCTCTTAGAAGTTCACCGAATTCAGAGTTAATCGATCGCAAGAAACAACCAATTTTGGAGCGTGTTAAAACTTTTAATTCTCGGAACGAATGCAAACTCAATAATCCATCTCAAATTATAAATCTCATCTGAAGCTCAATTAATCAAGCGCTCGACAGTTGCTAGTCGAGTTGTGTCAGAGTCCGATTTCCCGAACCTCGATCGATGTCCGACTATTTTATTCGGATCCGTACTCACAAAACGGAATACTCAGTATGTCGTCCCCTAATTAATTTCTATCTGTTTCGGCTTAATATCTCGGTATCCAATCATATTTCAAAATCAACATCGGCAGCGATTTTAAAATATCACGATTCGCCTTCTCCGACTAAAAATCCAAAGCCGATCAAATCTTAGGACGATTTATTTTCGAATCACGCGTAGGTAATTATTTCCGTGCAAATTCAAATCAAACTCTCGGCCGAATTAATCGCTCAATCGTTCGTTCGTTCGAACTCTCGTTCACTCTGTTTTGCGTACAGACGAAATCTGCGGGAGCGTTTATATTCCGGGAAATAATTAGCGATCCGATAATCCGTGTTTAATCAAAACACCATAAAATAAAATGGAAATAAATTAGCGCGGCCCGATTTAGCGTTTTGGGCCAGCCTATTCCAGCCCAATAGGCCCATTTGAAACCCTAACCCTAGCCATCTTCTATAAATAGGGGTGCTCACTTGGAAATTTTCCATTCCCACCCCTATATTTTTCCCTAGCCGCCATTTCTTCTCTCCCTGGCTTTTCCCCCACGCGCAGCAGCCAGTGCGCAGGGAGCCGAGCTCCAAGCTTCCATGGCGCCTCCACCTCCCTGCGTGCTCTTTGCCTCCTCTTCCCCAGCGCGCAGATCCTTCCATGGCTGGGCGTCCCTTCCCTCCGACGCGCCGAAGCACCTCCGGCGACCTCACCTTCTCAGCGCAGGAGCAGGGGCCTCCCATGGCGCCCCCTTTTCTCCCCTTGGCGCCCCCTTCAGGCACGGCAACAGGAGGCCCTCCTCCCCACAGCAGCTCCCTTTGTCCGACGCCCTTGCAGCAGGACGCGTAGAGCCCCATGGCGCCTAGAAAATCTCGCAGCCGAGCTTCCCTGACCAGCCATTGTTCCTCCTGGCGAGCAGCAGTCCCGTCCTCCTCCTGCTCTCCGGCCAACAGCAGCCAGCGGCCCCATCCCCCAGCTCAGTGGCGCAGCGCCCCTGCTATCCCCCAGCGCCGGTGCCTCTCCTTCAGCAGCGCGCCGCGACTCTCTCTGCTCGTGCGCGGGATTTGCCGAACAGGAGGTCCCCATGGCCGGCGCGCACCCTTGCGGTGTTTCTCTCTACGGCATCTCCTCTCTGCTTCCTCTCTGCAGTAGAGAGCGCAGGGACATGCTTGGCGTTTTAGCGCCCAACCATGGTGGAAGTCGTCGAGCCCCTCCATCTGGTTTCGGGCTGCAGCAACAGTCTTGGCATCGTTGCGCGGCGAGCTCCGCTAGTCGTCAACCTGTGCAGCGAACAACAACCTCGGTGAGCTACTAGCTGTCCTGCGCTTTTCGTGTTCGATTGAATGGCCGCACCAGCAAATCGTGTAATAAACTGTGTCGTGCTTGCAGCCCTGGTCGTTGTCACGCCTCGCGCGTTGCTCGTTGGCAAAGAGCCCCGTCTGATGGCATGCGGGTGCGACTCCGACCAGATTTCGGCCAGGTTGTTCGCCTTGGATGATTGCGATTTGTTTTACCTACGTATTCGATCGATGATGTGCCTGCGTGTTTATATGCGTGTGAAAATATATTTGTATGAATGAACGTGTATATAGAAGAAAATGAAGTAGAACAAGAACTCGAATGTTTTTATACCTTGGTAGGAAAAATATGCGATCCGTTGTTTGATGCGAAAAACTAAGTTACAAAATGCGGATTATGTTTTGGGAAATGTATCGATATGTGTTTATGTGAAAAGTATAATTTTTTTTATGCAATGTGATGGGATTCATGATTTTATATGGAGTATATTTATTAATGTGATGAGTAGCTTAGAAAATGCTCGTTTGCATGGAGGATGTATCATTAAGACATGAGTGTCAGAGTTCTTTAATATTAGTGGTCGCGCCGCATTGCTTGAAGTGTCTCGAGTGCACGCCATGATATGGTTGTATGCGAGACAGGGTTATGCGCATGATGAGTCTAGTAAAAATCCATCGGTGTCGGCATGATTTCTGTTGTATGGCGGATCGATGCCTTGCCTTGTCAAATATTGCATTCCATGCCCCTTTGGATAAATAAATGTCTTGTTGATCGATTAGGGGTCTTATACGTGTGTTATCACAGCCCAATAATTATTGGAGGCAAGTAGCGTGCACAAGTCGGCCCTGGTTAAAATTGAAGAACAATCCGCTAAGATATACACATAAGTGCTTTAGGTCCTTCAGTAGCCAGTGTAAGTCTTATGGAGTTTATGCCATGTTTTAATGTCTCTATGTTAGACCCCAACGAGGTGCTATTTTAGGTGACTTGTGTGTTAACTAGTTTAGGTTGAGAACAAGGTTAAGAAACATTAAGTAACCTGCTCCCACTCATGTTTTGAGTTGCAATGTCTAAATAGTTTGCTAAGTCTTATGTTGTGATTAGCCAAATCATGTTAAGTAGGAGTCAATTGCGTTAAGTGCTTGTTATATACATGTTGTGTCTCGGATTTCGATAATAATAGGCTAGTCGACAAGTAGGTTGTATAGCGGCCCAGGTTGTTGCTTTGGTTAACCAACATGTTAGATGACTTTAGTTAAGCTCGTGGTCACGATGATTTGCTTGTTGTAGTCTAAATACGTATGGTTATGGTCGCGGATGAAAAGTATTAGTGCTCATGTGAGGTCTAAGTTAAACTGCAAAATTATTGAGTGAACAACACTTCGCTATCGATTATCGGGGAGAATGCGTTGTTAATTAAATATGGTACTTCTAGTGCTCATAATGACACAGATAAAAATTAGTAAGTCCACTTGTTAGTTCTCACTGGATTATTTTAACTCTAACAATTGTCAAAGCGTTAGAACAATTCGAGCATCTAGAACGCGGCAATTCTTGAATTATATAGAAGCTAAAATGTATTGATTGCTGTTTTGGGCTGCACGTACCATTTTCGGTGTGCTGTAGGTTTGATGAACTAAATTGTGTTTTCTGTGGATATGTGCTATAGAAAAGTTGTAGATAACATGATTATCTTGCCTGTACAAAAATTTGACAGCCATAAACCTGATCATTTAGGAGTTGTGCTTTTCACGAGCCCAGCACCTGAATCTGTCGAATTTCTGAACAGATTTTAGAAATTGAAATGGTTGCTTAAGTTAATGTTGAAATCAGTGATTGGTGGTCATAAGAAAGTTGTGGACAACTTTATTATCTTGCTGGTGTTAAAATTTGACAGCCATAGGTTCGACAGTTTAGGAGTTATGCTTTTTACAAATTCAGTAACTGAATCTGTCCAAATTCTGTACAGATTTCAGAGACTGCATTGTTTGCTCAATTTAATGTTGCAATATGTTCATGGTCATTATAAGAAAGTTGTAGATGCTTTTCTGATCTTGCTTGTGTTAAAATTTCATAACTAAAGGCCTGACGGTTTAAGAGTTATGAAATTTACGATCTGATTGCTGTGTTCTGTCCTCTGTCAGAACAGATTTCGAAAACTGTAATGTTTGATTTGATTAAAACTGGAATAACTTCTTGGTGATTATAAAAGTTATGTAGTACTTTTTCTAAGCTTTCCAAAAAGTCTTGGATCACTATTTTTGGTGATCTGAAGATTAAGTTATGGATGTTTAAAATATGAAGACTGAATCTGTCCAGTTTTGGACAGCACAGCCTTCATAGTGTATTTTACCCTTGATACATGTTGAACCAGCCAGTGATGTTTATAAATAATTTGTAGAACATTTAATTAGCTTTCCAGAAAGTCTAAGATCACTTTGTTTGGATGTCTGAATCTTCAGTTATGAATTTTTAAAGTCACAAGTCTGAATCTGTCCAAATCTGGACAGCGCTGTTGTATTAGCATGTTTTGACCTTGCTAAGCGCTGAATCATGTTGTAATGACAATACCAAAGTTGTAGAGCACTTTCTAAGCTTTCCAGAAAGTCCTAGTTTGCTAGTTTTGGATTAATATTTGAAAAGTTATGACTGAAACAAGTGACTGCTGTATTGCTGTCCAAAAATTCTGCTAGTGCACTTTTGATTGTTTAGTTCACCCTTGTCGCTAAAAATGTTTGGTTTGCTCTTAAGTAATGTAGACTTGCCATGGTTAAGCTAGAGAGGATATGTGTGTATTGTTTTATATGTTCCTTTCTCTAGTGATTGCGATATATGAGTTCCGTAGTTATTGATGCCTTGTCCTCTGTTAGACTTGTGTTTGGGATGCTTTGTGTGATCACTAGAAGAACTGAGGAAAAGCCGTGATGAACTTATAGACTTAACTAATATAAGGTTAGGTAACTAATGGATAGTTAAGTGAACGTGGTAAATATTTGTGCTCGTGATATCGTGTTTGTGTTGGGTAAATATAAGAAATATTTGTCGTCTTTTAAGGATGTTAGTATTGAACGCCGATAACGTGTAGATAACTAATACTAACGTATGGTTGTTTATGATGTCTTACAATTTACTGTTAGTTCGCTGCCCTGTATTTGAATGTCTTGTGATACGTTTCATCATATTCATACATATGCATCTTGCATCTCATATAGGACCGAGAGATGATGATCGAGCAACTGATGTGGTGCCAACCACAAGATGCAGTCGATGGACGACCCAAGGAAGGATGGACTTAACCAGTGGATGCTCGCCAAGCGAGTACCCTCCCCCAGCAAACACTGTGTACGTGTTAAATTAATGCAAGCCCCGGTTTTATGCATAACCTGTTCTATATACTATTTTACTACACTTAATGATTGTAGGATTGAATGTGCACTTAAGTGTAGGAGTTGTTTGGAACCCTAGTTGCATGATCTCGGGAATCCCATTGAGTTGAATACTAGTATGCTAGGTCGAGTAGCTGCTTTACTAATTAGGGATCTCGGTAGAAGTCGAGTGATTTTTCTAGCACTCGCGCGAGTTCAGGAATTGATTGTACCCACTTTCGTATCACATTGGTGTTAGTCTGTGGACAACAATCCATGGGGATTGGTTGTCTACGAGATGGAAAAATTGGTTAAGGATTATGGTGTGGTACCGTGTGTCAAGCGTTTGAACGTACTAAACACATACCGAGAAATATGGTAAATCGGTAAGCCTAGTACCTGAGTGAACCTGCCCGCAGACATATCCCCTCACGCGACCTGAGACATGGTCTCCCATTCCGGTTATGGTGGGTACAAGTGTGGTCACTGCACGACGGCAGTCGGGGTCAGTGAGGCATTGTACGCCAAGGCGGTGAGCCCTGATCTGTTGCCAGGGAATCGATGGGGACGGTTGATGTGTGTGGGTACGGAGTGCCCCTACATATCGTGTGTTTAGGTTTACCTTGCAAGGTTTAAAAACTCGATTCGAATCGTCTGCTTCTCGCAGCTAATGAGACTGCTTGATCCATGCTGCTACATTGAGTAATAAGTGGAAATGAGTTGACTGGCAAAAAAGGTTCATTGCTTAAAAATGTTTGATATCATGTATGAGTAGCTAGGTACTCATCTAGTTTAAAAAGGATCATACTAAAACTTGAAAAGCCAAACTTGATTTTAGACTCAGCTAGTGCTTTTGGTAAACCAAACCCCTCAGCCAAACAGTTGCATGTCTAGAGGTAGGGGAGTAGACTCCTCACACCGGGTAAGTCTAGCTGAGTATTAGTATACTCAGCCTTGCTTGTGGCATAATTTTTGTAGGTACTCCTTAGGATGATTGGTTGATGGTGTGACTTGGCCTCCATCCCTGCCACCGGGATAGACGGTCAAGTGGATTATTGCTTCCGCAGGAGAGGACTAGGAGGAGTAGCGTGGTCAGGCTTTGCCATGTTACTCGGTTTTCTCCGTTAGTTATTACCGCTGTATTAAAATTTATGATTATTATTTCTAAAACTCCGATAATGTAATCACTATTGATACTTAATAAATTTGTGGTATTATGTTTTATTGTATTTCTCTGTGCCTCACCTTCGTGTGAGTTAGTGGTATTCGATCCTGGATAAGTGGCTTTATCGGACTAGATCCGAGGGACTGACGAGTTATTCCTGTTTAAGTGTGTTGCTGCCCTTAAGGGTGCGACTTGGGAACTTAAGCTAGAATAATTCGGGCGGTTCCACCACAGCTGGTATCGGAGCGAATACCATTACAGAGAAGTCAGTAAGTCATGATTACCAACCTTTTCAAAAGTAAAACTTGCTTAGAAACCATGTTGGATAGAAGTCAGGACGATAAGGATAGACCTAAGACGTGAAGCCCTAGGAATAGATGGGTAGCTAGGTGGCTAGTTATTTAGGCCATAAAGGCTACTACTACTATTAATAAGGATGCTGTAGAAGCACCCAAAAAATTAGTTAGGTCTGAGAAGACGACTAGAATGAGCATGCATCATGATTGTCGCATTATAATTGTCTCTTGTGCACCAACCTGCTTCTCTCACCTTTATTCCAATAATAAGAAATTGTGAATAATGTGCTGTATTGCTATGAACTGAAAAAAAAATGTCTTACCTCGTGTCAGATTGGTAAGTCTTGTTAGGTTGTGTTATGTGTTTCTTTGGTCTTGCTATCTAGGTGATATTGAAATTGTTCGACCTTATAAAAAAATTGTGTGGCCTGTTTTGCCCATGAAAACAACCCCCCCCCAAACAACCTTGAGTTAGCAAGTGAAACCGCTTTAAAAAAAATCAAATCACGTGCTTGTTTTGATGTTTCTAGCCCTTGTGTGTTTTACCCTAAAGTTGCACCTACACAACTTGTAGACCCCCAGAGCTTAACCGCTAGCCAAACCGAAACTTCCTTGTGCACGTGGTTATGTCAAAAAAAAACATCGTTTGGTGTCTAGTTGTGCAAACCATGACCAAGCCATGTTTCTTTCCATAGACCCTGCCCCAAATCTTCATCACCTTTCTGGTGCTCATCCTAATCGATCTCATGTGACTACCTCTCATTTCACCTCGATCTAGTAAATCTTTATCTTTGTGAATCGTGTTGTGACTTTATCATCCGATCTCTGGATCCTTCATTGATTCTGCCTGGTTCTCTGGTTATCTTCTATAACCCACTCTCAAGTATTAAATGTGGATCAGTCTAATATCTCATTATGATCGTTCTCATACTCGTTCTCCGAGGACCATGACATTGTTTTATCAATTTTATCTTTAAACGGCGTATCCATTTAGTTCAATGGATGTTGCTGTTATCTTTGGATCTCTCATGTCTCTAAAAGCTTATCAATCTCGATCTCATGGTTAGTTCCTCCTCATATCAAATGTCGTATCGATCTTGGACTGATAAACCCCGTGATGATCATAAAATAGTTCTCTGAGTTGAAGAAAATTCTCATGTGATGCTCTTTTGCCGATAATCTTTGCTTCAACCCCGGTCACATTCTTATTTTCTGAGCCATACTCTCATGGGCTCCATCTATCTGTGCTATGTGGATTTCTCATTGGTTGCGTTTGGTAATGGTGTTATGACTAACGACCGATGGTGCCGTGACGAAACCGAGAGCCTACTATGGTGCACACATGGTTGAGCTGCTCGGCACGCGCTGGTATCAGGGTTAATAGTTGTGATCCATTATAAGACTACACCGATGTGCTCTCTTTTGTGAACATCCTCTCAGAGTGATCACTGCATTTTGTCTCAACATGCCGCGATATTCTACCCAAATCTATCTTCCGTATCTTATCAGATCCCATCTCCTGAATTTGCATCTATCTCCAGCCTGAGAGTTACATGCTTCTCCACCCTTGAAGGCCCTCATTCGAATCTCGGGACGAGATTCTGTTTAAGGGGGGAAGGCTGTGACACCCCAGGTGTCAGCTTCGTGTTACGTCGGGAGATTAATCCTAATCTCAGATGCTCAGTAAAAATTTCTATTTCTCGATCGTGCCTATCTCTGTTTATCAGGCTTTCTCTCAGAAGTTCACCGAATTCAGAGTTAATCGATCGCGAGAAACAACCAATTTTGGAGCGTGTTAAAACTTTTAATTCTCGGAACGAATGCAAACTCAATAATCCATCTCAAATTATAAATCTCATCTGAAGCTCAATTAATCAAGCGCTCGACAGTTGCTAGTCGAGTTGTGTCAGAGTCCGATTTCCCGAACCTCGATCGATGTCCGACTATTTTATTCAGATCCGTACTCGCAAAACGGAATACTCAGTATGTCGTCCCCTAATTAATTTCTATCCATTTCGTCTTAATATCTCTGTATCCAATCCGATTTCAAAATCAACATCGGCAGCGATTTTAAAATATCACGATTCGCCTTCTCCGACTAAAAATCCAAAGCCAATCAAATCTCAGGACGATTTATTTTTGAATCACGCGTAGGTAATTATTTCCGTGCAAATTCAAATCAAACTCTCGACCGAATTAATCGCTCAATCGTTCGTTCGTTCGAACTCTCGTTCACTCTGTTTTGCGTACAGACGAAATCTGCGGGAGCGTTTATATTCCGGGAAATAATTAGCGATCCGATAATCCGTGTTTAATCAAAACACCATAAAATAAAATGGAAATAAATTAGCGCGGTCCGATTTAGCGTTTTGGGCCAGCCTATTCTAGCCCAATAGGCCCATTTGAAACCCTAACCCTAGCCATCTTCTATAAATAGGGGTGCTCACTTGGAAATTTTCCATTCCCACCTCTCTATTTTTCCCTAGCCGCCATTTCTTCTCTCCCTGGCTTTTTCCCCCACGCGCAGCAGCCAGTGCGCAGGGAGCCGAGCTCCAAGCTCCCATGGCGCCTCCACCTCCCTGCGTGCTCTTTGCCTCCTCTTCCCCAGCGCGCAGATCCTTCCATGGCCGGGCGTCCCTTCCCTCCGACGCGCCGAAGCACCTCCGGCGACCTCACCTTCTCAGCGCAGGAGCAGGGGCCTCCCATGGCGCCCCCTTCTCTCCCCTTGTCGCCCCCTTCAGGCACGGCAACAGGAGGCCCTCCTCCCCACAGCAGCTCCCTCTGTCCGACGCCCTTGCAGCAGGACGCGTAGAGCCCCATGGCGCCCAGAAAATCTCGCAGCCGAGCTTCCCCGACCAGCCATCGTTCCTCCTGGTGAGCAGCAGTCCCGTCCTCCTCCTGCTCTCCAGCCAACAGCAGCCAGCGGCCCCATCCCCCAGCTCAGTGGCGCAGCGCCCCTGCTATCCCCCAGCGCCGGTGCCTCTCCTTCAGCAGCGTGCCGCGACTCTCTCTACTCGTGCGCGGGATTTGCCGAACAGGAGGTCCCCATGGCCGACGCGCGCCCTTGCGGTGTTTCTCTCTACGGCATCTCCTCTCTGCTTCCTCTCTGCAGTAGAGAGCGCAGGGACATGCTCGGCGTTTTAGCGCCCAGCCATGGTGGAAGTCGTCGAGCCCCTCCATCTGGTTTCGGGCTGCAGCAGCAGTCTCGGCATCGTCGCGCAGCGAGCTCCGCTAGTCGTCAACCTGTGCAGCGAACAACAACCTCGGTGAGCTACTAGCTGTCCTGCGCTTTTCGTGTTCAATTGAATGGCCGCACCAGCAAATCGTGTAATAAACTGTGCCGTGCTTGCAGCCCTGGTCGTTGTCACGCCTCGCGCGTTGCTCGTTGGCAAAGAGCCCCGTCTGATGGCATGCGGGTGCGACTCCGACCAGATTTCGGCCAGGTTGTTCGCCTTGGATGATTGCGATTTGTTTTACCTACGTATTCGATCGATGATGTGCCTGCGTGTTTATATGCGTGTGAAAATATATTTGTATGAATGAACGTGTATATAGAAGAAAATGAAGTAGAACAAGAACTCGAATGTTTTTATACCTTGGTAGGAAAATATGCGATCCGTTGTTTGATGCGAAAAACTAAGTTACAAAATGCGGATTATGTTTTAGGAAATGTATCGATATGTGTTTATGTGAAAAGTATAATTTTTTTATGCAATGTGATGGGATTCATGATTTTATATGGAGTATATTTATTAATGTGATGAGTAGCTTAGAAAATGCTCGTTTGCACGGAGGATGTATCATTAAGACATGAGTGTCAGAGTTCTTTAATATTAGTGGTCGCGCCGCATTGCTTGAAGTGTCTCGAGTGCACGCCATGATATAGTTGTATGCGAGACAGGGTTATGCGCATGATGAGTCTAGTAAAAATCCATCGGTGTCGGCATGATTTCTGTTGTATGGCGGATCGATGCCTTGCCCTGTCAAATATTGCATTCCATGCCCCTTTGGATAAATAAATGTCTTGTTGATCGATTAGGGGTCTTATACGTGTGTTATCACAGCCCAATAATTATTGGAGGCAAGTAGCGTGCACAAGTCGGCCCTGGTTAAAATTGAAGAACAATCCGCTAAGATATACACATAAGTGCTTTAGGTCCTTCAGTAGCCAGTGTAAGTCTTATGGAGTTTATGTCATGTTTTAATGTCTCTATGTTAGACCCCAAAGAGGTGCTATTTTAGGTGACTTGTGTGTTAACTAGTTTAGGTTGAGAAAAAGGTTAAGAAACATTAAGTAACCTGCTCCCACCCATGTTTTGAGTTGCAATGTCTAAATGGTTAGCTAAGTCTTATGTTGTGATTAGCCAACTCATGTTAAGTAGGAGTCAATTGCGTTAAGTGCTTGTTATATACATGTTGTGTCTCAGATTTCGATAATAATAGGCTAGTCGACAAGTAGGTTGTATAGCGGCCCAGGTTGTTGCTTTGGTTAACCAACATGTTAGATGACTTTAGTTAAGCTCGTGGTCACGATGATTTGCTTGTTGTAGTCTAAATACGTATGATTATGATTGCGAATGAAAAATATTAGTGCTCATGTGAGGTCTAAGTTAAACTGCAAAATTATTGAGTGAACAACACTTCGCTATCGATTATCGGGGAGAATGCGTTGTTAATTAAATATGGTACTTCTAGTGCTCATAATGACACAGATAAAAATTAGTAAGTCCACTTGTTAGTTCTGTAACACCCGGCTTTAAGGAACAAAGTCAGGTGCATCTCATACATGCGCCAAGAAGACAACATATATAATAACAGAGTGTATAGAGATAAATGTCATTAACATCAGAGTATTTATTACATAGCGGAAGACTTATTACAAAATAAAGTAATAAAGATAAAACAAACTAAGGATCGTCGGCGCAAATGTCGACTGGGAAACGCCACCTAGATCAGATCAAACTCCTCGATACTTGACTCCACTTGAAACCACCTGTTCTTCTCCTGTGGGGGGGTGTGAGACAGCAAGGGTGAGCTCACACATGATCATAGCTCAACAAGTTGTGGGGAACCAGTGGACATAAACTCACAAAGGTGTGAGTTCATGTGATGTGTAAGGCTAATCAATGATAGGGGTTTAAAGCTGAGCATTGCTTTTAAGTAGTTGGTCAAAATTTTATTAGCAGTTACTAAGTGTAAGTAAATACCAAACCATAAGTAAAGTAATAGAACAAAATTAATAACAAACCCATGCATATGCGAATGACAAATTGAATTTAAGTTCCATAATTTAAACATCAGAGAGTCCTGAGCTGCTCATGACCGCGAGCTCGGCTAGTATACCAGTTTTACACTCTGCAGAGGTTGTACCCTTTACCCACAAGTCATGTTACCCATCTGCCAAGGGGTCGTGAGTCCCATACACCTCTACCTAGGAAGCGCGGCAGGGCAACACTACGAGGCCTTTACAAAGTTCCACTAGCTTCCGAAAACCCGCTACAGTTTATGGGAAGATCCAGTAAAGGGTTCCTGGCTGACCGCCATCGCAGCAAAATCAACCAGGGACCTCCCCGCACTGACCTCTCCCCTACTGCCCTTGCCCCTTTCGGGTAAGGTAGTCTTCCACTAGCTTTCCTAATTAGTCAGCCAAGGGCGTCCCATTCCACCCTTGTGGTGGCACGTGGTTCTCAAGTTAAGCTCTATGTTCCAATTAACATTAATGATACATCATGAACATAAACAGAATAACAACAAGAATTGGAACATAGAGGTAATAAATGATTATCCCAAAACCATATAAAGCAATAGCAAACTACCCAAGTGATTCAGGGGTAAACAAGGTAATGAGATAAACAATCTAGGGAGTCCTATTGGGTCCCATCAAAATTAACCTATGCATGGATAAGTGATATTAAAGAACATTATTAGGTAGAAAGTGGTCAAGGGCACAACTTGCCTGGCACTTGAGATTCCAGGTACCAACTTGCTTGTCAGATGACACGCGTCCTCGCGCTAGTCGTAGCAATACAAACAAACAGTGTATAGGCAAAATTAACACCACACCAAACATAAGAATATACTGCATAACAATGATCTATGCGCTGCTACGAGACCGCGGGTTCGAAAACCACTAAAATCGGAGTTACGGTCACCGAGTTATGATTTTATGTAGTTATTAAGTACCTAGAATAGAGTAATTCATGTGGATAATTTTAAATCAAGTTTCATGGTTAGGTAAAGGTACTAGATGATAAACAATATTTAAACAAAATAAATGCCACTGGAATGAATCAATTTGGAGTTATATATTTCAAGTTATGAATTTCCAAAGGTTTTATGTGCTTAAAGTAGGATTAAGTGAGAGATTATTTTTCTTATTGTTTTCATGATAAAACAGAGACTCTAAGTGCTAGATAATAAAATCACAAAATTTTAGGAACTGGAATGAAGTAATTTGGAGCTCATATGAATTTTCTATGAATTATACAAGTTTTACAATTATTTTTATACTCAAAATCATTTTCTAAATCTATTTTTCCTGTTTTATTTAATTAGTGGACCGAGCCTCAAATACAGGAAAGCACAGGGTCGCTGGCACTAAATTTTCCAGACCCAGTCTATAGTCAAACGGGGATGGCGGGTTGATTTCATTTTTCCCCGAGGACTCAAGTGTCAAATAGCCTAGCGAAGAGGTATCATTTATTCCCAACCGTCCGATCGGCATCAAGGGCTCGGATTACACCCACAGATGCATCGTACCGGTATGAAACGTGGACCAACAGATTCAAATCTGACGATAGATGTTTTAAAGATACGAGACGACCACTGATCCGTCCGTTTGTAGATCTACGGTTCCGATCGAAAACGAGCAAAAGGGGATTTGATATTTAATCTAAGCCATCCATTGAGATCGAACGACACCGGCTTTTCTTCCTCCCTGGTTGCCGGACAGCGGCAGCGAACACCTGCGGCAACCCATTGCCGCGCAAGCCAATCCCTGCCCCGAGGATGCCCGCACTTATCTGAGGAGCGCTAACCGTAGCAGAAGAGAAGTAAACTTGATGGAAAGTGCCTCACCGGAGGATTAAGCGACGGCCGAGTGGAATCACGACGGATGGTTGCTTGGCGCAGACACTGATCTCCGGCGAGCAATTCTAGCTCCCCGGTTGTCGATCGCGCCCAGGGAGGAGCGGTACACGATCCACGAGGCCCCCCCCCCACAGCACCAGAGCTGGTCACCGGAACCCGAGCGCCCACACTGATGAATGACGGTGACGGAGACACTCCATGGACTCCCGAGCGTGTCGCTACGGATGTCACAGAGCGGGGTTCTCAAATTGGGCGGCGCAAAGGCACTGGTAGGGATTAGGGCCAACCCGCGAGGTGGGTTTTCCTTTTTATGAGCGAGCATGGCGACCCGTAGGACCCGGCGCTTACGGTAGCGGACGTTGCCATGAACAGAGGCCGCGATTTGCCCGGGGAAGAGGTACAGGACCGACTGCCAAGTGGGCCCCCAACGCCAGCCGCGGAGGCCAGCAAGCGGCGATGTGGAGAGACTGCGCCGCGGGCCCGTGGTGCCAGTGGTAGAATTCTTATACGCGCTGATGAAGCGACTGGATCGTGGGCCCCGCAAATCAGAGGTACGGCGCGCGTGGACGACTGACACAGAGGGCCCAGGTGTCGGCGCCGGGTTTTCTGTTGTGTTGGGCCGCGTGGATGGTAAGAGCAACATGGGCTAAGTAGGTTTGGGCCATTACGGGTCTGGCTTCTTTTCTTTTTATTCTTTTCTTTTTTTTTGTTCTGTTTTTCCTTTTGATTTTCAAATCTGAAATTTGAATTCAAATTTCACAGAAGAATTTTGTACTCAATTTAAATATACAGTTTGATCATATCAGTGGGATGAATTTATTTAGTTATGGATTTATTTTGTGCTCCATAGTGTTTCTTCCTCTCTTCTCTTCTTTTCTTTGTTACTTTCCCACTCTTAAATATTCCAAATAGATATTAAATCTTCAGTTTGTGACATTAATTTATTTTCTTATTTTGGCTATTATTTTTACTAGATGCACATACAACAAAACCAACATGATGCACGTTTATTCTCAATATTATTAATTGTTTACTTGCTTTTCGATGTGGTGTTCTCATATTTAGTTGAACAGTAGCAAAAATACGTAAGAGAATTCTCTCCTTAATACAGTTTACAAAGTTGGGTATTACAAATCCTACCCCCCTTAAAAATAATCTCGTCCTCGAGATTTAGGAAGGACTAGGGAAAAGATGGGGAAAATCTATGCGAAGCTCTTCTTCTCTTTTCCAGGTTACTTCATCTTCACCGTGGTGACTCCATTGGACTTTGCACATCTTTATCTCCTTATTTCTTGTAACTCGAGTCAATGTATCCAAAATCTTGATCGGATACTCCGTGTAAGTCAAATTACCCTAAACACTGAGCTCTTCCATTGGTAAATGTTCCTCAAGGACACGATGACACTTCTTAAGTTAAGACACATGGAATACATTATGCACATCAGATAGATTATCAGGTAGCTCGAGTTGATAGGCTATCTCTCCAACTTGCCTAAAAATTCTGAATAATCCAATAAAGCGAGGGGACAATTTTCCCTCGACCTTGAATCTCCTCATTCCACGAAGTGGTGACACTTTGAGGTACACATAATCTCCTTCTTCGAATTCCAGTGGTCTCCTTCTATCATCAGCATAGCTCTTTTGCCTGGTTTGAGCCACTCTCAAATTCTCTCGAATTATACGGACTTGTTCTTCTGCTTCTTGAATCAATTCGGGTCCAAAGAATTGTCTTCCTCTAGTCTGGTCCAAAAATAGAGGAGTTCTGCATTTCCTGTCATATATAGCCTCGAACGATGACATCTTCAGACTGGCCTAGTAACTATTATTACATGAGAACTCAGCATAAGGTAGACTCTTGTCCCAACTACTACCATGCTGAAGGGCACAAGCTCTCAACATGTCCTCCAATACTTGATTAGTCCTTTTAGTTTGCCCATCAGTCTGAGGATGGTAGGTCAAACTAAAATTCAACTTTGTATCCATATTCCCATGAAAATTTTTCCAAAATCTTGAGGTAAACTGTATCCTCTATCCAAAATGATCTTCTTCGGTACACCATGTAAACACACAATCCGAGCCATATATAACTCTGCCAATTGAGATACCTTATAAGCAGTCTTGACCGGAATGAAAATAACCCATATAGAATCATATCCTTTCGAGGTGCGAGGCAATCCAGTAATGAAGTCCATACCAATCTTTTTCCACTTCCACTCGGGTAACTTCAGTGGATGCAGTAGTCCAGCTGGCCCCTGGTGTTCAACCTTAACTCTTTGACACACATCGCACATAACCACATGTGCAGCGATATCTCTCTTCAATCCATACCACCAGTATTTCTGCTTCAAGTCTTGATACATCTTCGTACTACTAGGATGAATAGAATAATTCGAGTCATGGGCCTCCTTCAGTATAGTCTCACGAAGACTATCAATCTCAGGAACACATATCCGATCCTTGAACCATACGGTGCCTTGCTCATCGTCCGTGAATTTCCGGACCTCGACCTTCAGTAATCAGATCCTTAATCTCTTGTATCTTAGCATCATCAATTTGTCCTTTGCGTATCTCTTGCTCCAAAGTAGGCCGTGCTCCAAAGTATCCGATTGAATGGCCGCACCAGCAAATCGTGTAATAAACTGTGCCGTGCTTGCAGCCCTGGTCGTTGTCACGCCTCGCGCGTTGCTCGTTGGCAAAGAGCCCCGTCTGATGGCATGCGGGTGCGACTCCGACCAGATTTCGGCCAGGTTGTTCGCCTTGGATGATTGCGATTTGTTTTACCTACGTATTCGATCGATGATGTGCCTGCATGTTTATATGCGTGTGAAAATATATTTGTATGAATGAACGTGTATATAGAAGAAAATGAAGTAGAACAAGAACTCGAATGTTTTTATACCTTGGTAGGAAAATATGCGATCCGTTGTTTGATGCGAAAAACTAAGTTACAAAATGCGGATTATGTTTTAGGAAATGTATCGATATGTGTTTATGTGAAAAGTATAATTTTTTTATGCAATGTGATGGGATTCATGATTTTATATGGAGTATATTTATTAATGTGATGAGTAGCTTAGAAAATGCTCGTTTGCACGGAGGATGTATCATTAAGACATGAGTGTCAGAGTTCTTTAATATTAGTGGTCGCGCCGCATTGCTTGAAGTGTCTCGAGTGCACGCCATGATATAGTTGTATGCGAGACAGGGTTATGCGCATGATGAGTCTAGTAAAAATCCATCGGTGTCGGCATGATTTCTGTTGTATGGCGGATCGATGCCTTGCCCTGTCAAATATTGCATTCCATGCCCCTTTGGATAAATAAATGTCTTGTTGATCGATTAGGGGTCTTATACGTGTGTTATCACAGCCCAATAATTATTGGAGGCAAGTAGCGTGCACAAGTCGGCCCTGGTTAAAATTGAAGAACAATCCGCTAAGATATACACATAAGTGCTTTAGGTCCTTCAGTAGCCAGTGTAAGTCTTATGGAGTTTATGTCATGTTTTAATGTCTCTATGTTAGACCCCAAAGAGGTGCTATTTTAGGTGACTTGTGTGTTAACTAGTTTAGGTTGAGAAAAAGGTTAAGAAACATTAAGTAACCTGCTCCCACCCATGTTTTGAGTTGCAATGTCTAAATGGTTAGCTAAGTCTTATGTTGTGATTAGCCAACTCATGTTAAGTAGGAGTCAATTGCGTTAAGTGCTTGTTATATACATGTTGTGTCTCAGATTTCGATAATAATAGGCTAGTCGACAAGTAGGTTGTATAGCGGCCCAGGTTGTTGCTTTGGTTAACCAACATGTTAGATGACTTTAGTTAAGCTCGTGGTCACGATGATTTGCTTGTTGTAGTCTAAATACGTATGATTATGATTGCGAATGAAAAATATTAGTGCTCATGTGAGGTCTAAGTTAAACTGCAAAATTATTGAGTGAACAACACTTCGCTATCGATTATCGGGGAGAATGCGTTGTTAATTAAATATGGTACTTCTAGTGCTCATAATGACACAGATAAAAATTAGTAAGTCCACTTGTTAGTTCTCACTGGATTATTTTAACTCTAACAATTGTCAAAGCGTTAGAACAATTCGAGCATCTAGAACGCGGCAATTCTTGAATTATATAGAAGCTAAAATGTATTGATTGCTGTTTTGGGCTGCACATACCATTTTCGGTGTGCTGTAGGTTTGATGAACTAAATTGTGTTTTCTGTGGATATGTGCTATAGAAAAGTTGTAGATAACATGATTATCTTGCCTGTACAAAAATTTGACAGCCATAAACCTGATCGTTTAGGAGTTGTGCTTTTCACGAGCCCAGCACCTGAATCTGTCGAATTTCTGAACAGATTTCAGAAATTGAAATGGTTGCTTAAGTTAATGTTGAAATCAGTGATTGGTGGTCATAAGAAAGTTGTGGACAACTTTATTATCTTGCTGGTGTTAAAATTTGACAGCCATAGGTTCGACAGTTTAGGAGTTATGCTTTTTACAAATTCAGTAACTGAATCTGTCCAAATTCTGTACAGATTTCAGAGACTGTATTGTTTGCTCAATTTAATGTTGCAATCTGTTCATAGTCATTATAAGAAAGTTGTAGATGCTTTTCTGATCTTGCTTGTGTTAAAATTTCATAACTAAAGGCCCGACGGTTTAAGAGTTATGAAATTTACGAACTGATTGCTGTGTTCTGTCCTCTGTCAGAACAGATTTCGAAAACTGTAATGTTTGATTTGATTAAAACAGGAATCACATCTTGGTGATTATAAAAGTTATGTAGTGCTTTTTCTAAGCTTTCCAAAAAGTCTTGGATCACTATTTTTGGTGATTTGAAGATTAAGTTATGGATGTTTAAAATATGAAGACTGAATCTGTCCAGTTTTGGACAGCACAGCCTTCATAGTGTATTTTACCCTTGATACATGTTGAACCAGCCAGTGATGTTTATAAATAATTTGTAGAACATTTAATTATCTTTCTAGAAAGTCTAAGATCACTTTGTTTGGATGTCTGAATCTTCAGTTATGAATTTTTAAAGTCACAAGTCTGAATCTGTCCAAATCTGGACAGCGCTGTTGTATTAGCTTGTTTTGACCTTGCTAAGTGCTGAATCATGTTGTAATGACAATACCAAAGTTGTAGAGAACTTTCTAAGCTTTCCAGAAAGTCCTAGTTTGCTAGTTTTGGATTAATATTTGAAAAGTTATGACTGAAACAAGTGACTGCTGTATTGCTGTCCAAAAATTCTGCTAGTGCGCTTTTGATTGTTTAGTTCACCCTTGTCGCTAAAAATGTTTGGTTTGCTCTTAAGTAATGTAGACTTGCCATGGTTAAGCTAGAGAGGATATGTGTGTATTGTTTTATATGTTCCTTTCTCTAGTGATTGCGGTATATGAGTTCCGTAGTTATTGATGCCTTGTCCTCTGTTAGACTTGTGTTTGGGATGCTTTGTGTGATCACTAGAAGAACTGAGGAAAAGCCGTGACGAACTTATAGACTTAACTAATATAAGGTTAGGTAACTAATGGATAGTTAAGTGAACGTGGTAAATATTTGTGCTCGTGATATCGTGTTTGTGTTGGGTAAATATAAGAAATATTTGTTGTCTTTTAAGGATGTTAGTATTGAACGCCGATAACGTGTAGATAACTAATACTAACGTATGGTTGTTTATGATGTCTTACAATTTACTGTTAGTTCGCTGCCCTGTATTTGAATGTCTTGTGATACGTTTCATCATATTCATACATATGCATCTTGCATCTCATATAGGACCGAGAGATGATGATCGAGCAACTGATGTGGTGCCAACCACAAGATGCAGTCGATGGACGACCCAAGGAAGGATGGACTTAACCAGTGGATGCTCGCCAAGCGAGTACCCTCCCCCAGAAAACACTGTCTACGTGTTAAATTAAGGCAAGCCCCGGTTTTATGCATAACCTGTTCTATATATTATTTTACTACACTTAATGATTGTAGGATTGAATGTGCACTTAAGTGTAGGAGTTATTTGGAACCCTAGTTGCATGATCTCAGGAATCCCATTGAGTTGAATACTAGTATGCTAGGTCGAGTAGCTGCTTTACTAATTAGGGATCTCGGTAGAAGTTGAGTGATTTTTCTAGCACTCGCGCGAGTTCAGGAATTGATTGTACCCACTTTCGTATCACATTGGTGTTAGTCTGTGGACAACAATCCATGGGGATTGGTTGTCTACGAGATGGAAAAATTGGTTAAGGATTATGGTGTGGTACCGTGTGTCAAGCATTTGAACGTACTAAACACATACTGAGAAATATGGTAAATCGGTAAGCCTAGTACCTGAGTGAACCTGCCCGCAGACATATCCCCTCACGTGACCTGAGACGTGGTCTCCCATTCCGGTTATGGTGGGTACAAGTGCGGTCACTGCACGACGGCAGTCGGGGTCAGTGAGGCATTGTACGCCAAGGCGGTGAGCCCTGATCTGTTGCCAGGGAATCGATGGAGACGGTTGATGTGTGTGGGGATAGAGTGCCCCTACATATCGTGTGTTTAGGTTTACCTTGCAAGGTTTAAAAACTCGATTCGAATCGTCTGCTTCTCGCAGCTAATGAGACTGCTTGATCCATGCTGCTACATTGAGTAATAAGTGGAAATGAGTTGACTGGCAAAAAAGGTTCAATGCTTAAAAATGTTTGATATCATGTATGAGTAGCTAGGTACTCATCTAGTTTAAAAAGGATCATACTAAAACTTGAAAAGCCAAACTTGATTTTAGACTCAGCTAGTGCTTTTGGCAAACCAAACCCCTCAGCCAAACAGCTGCATGTCTAGAGGTAGGGGAGTAGAACTCCTCACACCGAGTAAGTCTAGCTGAGTATTAGTATACTCAGCCTTGCTTGTGGCATAATTTTTGCAGGTACTCCTTAGGATGATTGGTTGATGGTGTGACTTGGCCTCCATCCCTGCCACCGGGATAGACGGTCAAGTGGATTATTGCTTCCGCAGGAGAGGACCAGGAGGAGTAGCGTGGCCAGGCTTTGCCATGTTACTCGGTTTTCTCCGTTAGTTATTACCGCTGCATTAAAATTTATGATTATTATTTCTAAAACTCCGATAATGTAATCACTATTGATACTTAATAAATTTGTGGTATTATGTTTTATTGTATTTCTATGTGCCTCACCTTCGTGTGAGTTAGTGGTATTCGATCCTGGATAAGTGGCTTTATCGGACTAGATCCGAGGGACTGACGGGTTATTCCTATTTAAGTGTGTTGCTGCCCTTAAGGGTGCGACTTGGGAACTTAAGCTGGAATAATTCGGGCGGTTCCGCCACATTGTTGAACATAAAGTGTACCCGAGCTTAAAACAAGAATCTCAAGTCATGTCTCCTCCCAAAACCATTCCTTTATTCGATTGACACAAGCTGATGTCCCTTATCCAGTTTGCCTGTTCTTAAGGATCGCCATGTTGCTTTATCAACCTAACCTATGAAAGACATGTCCGACCATTTTCTTGAGCCGGATGCCTTTGGTTTCCCCATATCTATCGAAGGCATACCAACTTCATCCTTGACCTTGTAATCTCTGCAATGGGCGTAGAAATACGCTTGGGGCTAAATTATCAGTCTCCCGTCGTACTCCCTCACCAACCAATTTAGGTTATGTCCATGCCTTGTTTATTTCGTCGGGCCATAATCTATTTGGCTCTCTACTTGAAACCGTTTTGACAGGTAGAGTTTCTTTGTATATTGTCACCCTTGCCCAATCCATTGGTGTCGCGCGAGATTTCTTATTGGTTACGTCTGGTAATGGTGTTATGACTAAAACCGATGGCACACGTTGGTAGCACCATTAGTAGTCATAATCCATTATGAGACTATATCAATATGTTATCTTCCGTAGACCTCTTCCTTCAAACAATTTCTATGTTATTTATGAAGTGATCAAGCAACATCTGTCATCTCCGTTGGATCAAAAGGGCATACCACTTTCATGTGTGGTCTTATTTCTTTTGATCTTTGTAGTGACTACCCATACAAGTTCCCTTTACATCCTTTGTGTAAAGGTGAAGCCTTGGAGCTTTTTAGTGTCGAGAGGCAACTAATTAGCTCTCAAAATGGAGATATGTTTCCTCTGCTACTAAAATGCAGGAGTTTGTTCATTCGCTCTCTTATTTAATCCATATATTCCCTAACCAAGTCAGTTCATCTCGCATGAAGAAATGGATGAACAACCTGACCAAATGGATTTCTACCCAAATGCATGATCTCCTGTTAGCAAATGTGAACTCTCAACCCTTGGCTTACCGATGGTACTGAGAGGATCTGCTCAATGTCAAAAGTAGTTCAACAAGTTGGTTTTACTAACTTGTAACTGCCCAATGAACGAAGGCTAAGTTTAGAGATCGTTTTATCGAGTTGTCTAAACTCACTTTGGTTCAACCCATCCTAAGGAAGTACTTGCAAGAATCAAGTCAAGCCATGCCTAGTGCTCGATAAAATGGATTGGTTGCGAAGGCAGCATCTACAGATCCCTTCACTGGTGATTTTTCGAGTCTCCATCATTTTCAGGGGCTTGGATTTTCTGGCTAGCCACGGGTCAATTGTGATGTTGTTCGACATCCACACTCGCCTTATGTGCTATGAATTTACTGTGACCACTTGTTGGTAAACCTCCTTCTATGTGTTTTACCCAAGATGGTGCATCTGATTCTGTTTGGGTAAAATCGTGTATTTGCCGCTCACTCAACAGACTCAGATAGTACAGTGTCATCAGAAAAAGCAAACTGCACACATGGAACCTTATGTGTTCCCCTGGTAGACATCATCTCTATTGGTGGACGTCTCTAAATTAGCTTAAGGCGATACATGTTATGTCCACTAGAAAAACAACATCCTGAGACACTCGCCTTTATTTGGAAATGTCTCATGATTATCGCTGATATGGATGTGGGTTACATGCTTCTCTACTCTTGAAAGTCTTTCTTTCTGAATCTCGGGACGAGATTCTTTTAAGGGGGGAGGGCTATAACACCCTAGGTGTTTATATTCCGCTTGACAACGAGTACGGATTTAAGCACGTAATCAGTGGATAAAATGAATGCTAAATTTTAAACATCTTCGCCTATCGCGATTTTTATATCGCATCTGCTTCGTTTGTCGCAAGTGCGACATTGTTTTTATTTCTATCTATCCAGGCTCTTCCTAAATTTTCGTGATGTTCGGAACATCGTTGTTCCAAAAATCGGTGCGTTCGGTGATTATTTAAAATTCATCGCTCACGCGAATACGAATTCGGATGTCCGACCCACTCAGATGATTTTATTCCGGGCAAATTGATTAGAACTCAACGACAACGGTTTTTGGTCCGAAACAAACCCAACCGTGTGTGTTGTCCACAGCAAAGAAATTAATGGTGTTCGGAGGACAGATACATTTTCGTTTGATTTCAACTAAATCAACCCCCATCTCCATATCCAAAGCCGATGTTCTTGGGGGTGGTCTAATTGTTTTACACTGATCCAACTGCACGGAAAGCGAGCGGATTTTTGTTTGGTTTCAGATTAATTCAATACGATCTGAACTATCACGATAACATTCAAATCTGACCCATTAAAGATTTATCGGGTTTGAATCAAATTCATCCATGTCACAAGTATCCTTGATCCTTTGATCATCGCTAAAAACCGTGATCCCAAAATATCTAATCCTTTTTATCCTATCTTCGTCGCCGTTCTCATTTATCCAGTATCCACCATCCCTAACTCTATTCCTTATCCTCTCATCTCCGTGGAACAAAAAAAATCTCGTACGGCACAGAAAAATCTGATCGTCTTCATCTTCTTCATGGCCACATCGCTCCACCTGGAAAAAATCTTGCCACCGCCCCCTGTTCTTTTTATATGTGCATGCACGGTGGTCTTCCTGCTTGCCTGGCTACGCGTCCAGGAGCTCCCCATCATGGCGCAGCTTCTTCCCAAGCCGCGCTTCATCTCTAATGGTGCTTGGCCGCCCAGCTCTCTCGTTGTCCGCCCGCCTGGTGCCCAGACCATGGACGTGGCTCTCTCCAGCTCGCTCGGTTCTTCCCTAGGTGCCAGAGCTTTCTCTACTCGGTCCCCTACCGGCCGCCCGAGATTGTTTACAAATTCTGCCACCCAGCCGCTCCTCCTCTCTTCCCTCGGCGCGGTCTCTACCACTCGTTGCTCCTGCCGCGAGTCCTATTTCTCTCCCTCCGCGCATCAATGGCCCCAGCTTGGAGCTCCCTGTCCATCCCTGTTTCGGCCGACCACGCGCTTTCTTCTCTGTGTTCATGCGCGCACGAGCTCGACGTCCATCTCTTTGCTCGCCCCTGTGCACAGCCGAACTCCCCTACGCAGTGCGTTCCTCCCTGTTTCTTGGTTCCGGCTCGCCGGCGTTTCTCCCTGTTTCCTGCGTCGCGCCCTGACACAGCCCAGATTCTAGCACCATGGAACTCCCTATGCTGTTCCTCTGCTGGCAGCTGTTGCTAGGCTTCGATGTTACGCGCGATTTGGTGGCCATGTCCCTTCGCGAGTGGTCTTCTCGTCGCGTGCACTAATTGCCTTGTGTGCTCGGCCGCGGGCCCAGTCGTGCCTTCGCATCCTGCGTCCTTGACTCGTTCACATCGTCGCCGTGGTGTTACCATCTCGCCGTGATGCCACACTCGCTGCCCTCTGCGACATCGCGCCGCTCGCCCTCAGCTGTGGACGTCCTGCGCTTTATCTCAGCGTCACCGTTCGTGTCGGATATTAAACCTCCGCATGCCCCAGCTGTGTCGTCACCACATTCATGCGTTGCCATTCGCGTTTTATGTTTATGCAGGCAAAAGAATTTCAAAACAGTGTGGAGAAACAAGTCCCTAGTCGATGCCCCAAGTGGTCGGTGAAAGGCCAGAACAAGAATCATCACCGTTTATGCGGAATTCTAGTTAACATGGAGAGATTCCAAGAATTGTGGATGGAAGAGAAAGTGAAGCTCCGTTCTATACTCGTCAGCTGTTTGATCGAAGATTTTATTCAGAGACTGTCGACGTTCTCGTGAGCTTTGAGTCCGACTTACTTTGGATGAGAAGTCTCTGATGTTCGAGAGAAGCGAGGCCTATAAGCGCTCTCTTGGGACTCGACCAAATGTCTAAATTGGAAAACCGTCATCGTCGTCGTGCATATCAAATCCATTCGGTCTTGGTAAGCCAATTTATTATTTCGGTTAATCGAGTTGGATTAACTAGACTTATTAGTCGTAATAATTCTCGTGTTTAGCAGGTGTGTCGTATTTGTTTTAGATGTTTGCTAAAGTATCTCAGCACCTCCGATAACGTAATCGTGTGAAATAACCGTGTAATATGGTACACCTTAGGTCTAAAATGCAGGATAAATGAAATATTTAATTTAGTGGGACTTATGCATAATAGTTGAGAATAGTAATTTTAGAAAGTTAATGAAAGTTCTTCTATCAAAACTTTATAAGTGTTAGGTGTCCAAGAATTTTGAAGTTAAAGTTATAAGTCGTTTAGAGTGCTCTCTAAACTAGGTATAATATTATATGTGTGTTAGTCACTTTCATAATTGAAATGGAGGTTGATTGCTACCTCGACTGTTTAGGTAGGTTGTAAGAGCATGATTGTCGTAAGTAACAATATGTCGATAATTAGTGTCCGCAATGTCTCATCATTAAGTAGGTTATTTCTCTTTTGCGTAGCATCGTAATATCTGGTGTTATTGTTCCTTATATGCATTCATGTGCATAATGCATTTCAATTAGGTACGATAATTAATCACGTGGTGCGGAAGATGACCTAAGTCGACCCCAAGCGCGGGCTACTCCGCATGGTGAAGCTAAAGGACGAACGCAAGGATGGATGACCTGACAAGTGCCAAGACAAAGAATGGTCGTCAAGTGCTCATCGCCTAACAAACACTAACCTAGTGTTATTCAGGCAAGCCCCGGTGCATTTGCCACCTCCTTGTTGTTTTAAAATCTTTATCACCTTGTTTGCTGCATTAGGTGATAGGAGTTGTGTGCTAAACCGTTGATGCATTTCCTTCCTTGGAAAGTTGATTACCCTTCCTTGATACCCTTTTATAAAAAAGATTTTTGATGCTTAGCCTTGCTTTAGCAAACCAAAATGTTTTGTTTTAAAACAAAGGTGATGCTTCAGTGGGTGGGAATGTTTTCAAAAATAAAACTTGATGGTGAATCCATCATGGCCGTGATGGGTTCAACATCGGAAAAGATGTACCTCTGCCAGGTACCAAACTTTGGGTTGAAAATAATAAAGCTAAGACCGGGCGGGTGACTTGCATGAGAAGAGAGTCTCGGTGTAATGTCTCCGTCTGAGTCGATTAAGGACCTTCTCGATGTAGGCTTGATGATTGAGGACCTTTTAACTGGTCACATGCCTCATCATGAGTAAGCTTTGCCTCAGGCAGACTAATACCAGAATAAGATAACACGCAATGGGAGTGGAGAGATGACGAGAGTAGCGTGTACCCTCCATGGCAAGAGGCTGGACGGTGGTGTATCTGTGCTCTCGGTTGGTGTGAACCTGATTTGGTCTTAAGAACCCCGGTGGCAAGTTGACATATGCAAGGGTTAAGTGCTACATATGTCGTGTGATCAGAGATCCCCAGCTGGGTACTAATCGATTCTGATCGTCGTTACTTCTCGGACATGAAGTGACCTACACGTAGCAATCTAGTGAACTGATGGGATGATAAAAGACGGCTAGTATACGCCAAGTGCTTGAACTAGGGTAGAAAGAACTCTAGATGCAGGTAACTTTACTTAACCTAACAAGTAAAATTGGATTTTAAGGATCCACTCATAGTAAGCTTTTCTGCAAAACAGAGTCCTTGATTCTTGATAAGCCTTTCCTTGAATCCCTTTAAAACCAGCATACCCTTGAGAGTCTTTTCTTTAGTCGGGTAAGTCTTGCTGAGTAATTCCGTACTCAGGGTTTTATTCCCTGTTGTTTTTCAAGACATAACTTTGTGCTGCGGTTGATGGTGTTAAGTGCTGGTGGGCTCGGCCTTCTTATAAGTCTAAGTAACCCTTCTATACTTCTTACTGAGGATGGTCACTTGAGCTAGCATATATTTCAAACTTATACTTTTGTAATCACTCCGATAAAATAATGTAAAATTTTTGTAAATTGTAAAATTTGGTAATAAGATTTCCGTTGCAAAAATATTGGTGTGTGTGATTTGTGTTACTTAATCTCGCGATCTTGGTTGTAAGTGGTTTATCCGATGTCCTTGGGGCAATCGGACAGATCCTGTTAAGTTATCTGGTGCACATGCATAGCAGTCTGAGGTCTTTGAGACAAGGGCAGGTTCATGTGGGCCCAATAACTTGGGAGGTTCTGCCACAGGTGATCTCTCAAAAAGTGATAGCGGATGTCTATGTGCTTAGTGCAGCTGTGTTCAACGGGATTATCCGTCATGCGAATTGCACTCTCATTATCACATAGGAGAGGGACTTTACTCAACTTGCAGCCATAGTCCTTGAGGGTTTGACTCATCTAGAGTAATTGTGCACAACAATGTCCTGCAACAATATACTCGGCTTCGGCGGTGAAAAGAGCTACTGAGTTTTGTTTCATTGAAGCCCAAGACACCAGAGATCTTCCTAGAAACTGACAAGTCCCTGATGTGCTGTTCCTGTCAAATTTACATCCAGCATAATCGGCATTGGAATACCCAATTAAATCAAAGGTAGATCCCTTGGGGTACCAAAGCCCAAACTTAGGAGTGTAAACTAAATATCTCATGATTCTTTTCATGCCCCAAAGGTGAACTTCCTTAGGATTTGCCTGGAACCTTGCACACATGCATACTGAAAGCATTATATCCGGTCGTGAAGCACATAAGTAGAGTAGATATCCTATCATCGACCGGTATACCGTTTGATCTACAGATTTACCTCCCGTGTCAAGGTCGAGATGCCCATTTGTTCCCATGGGGGTCTTGATGGGTTTGGCATTCTTCATTCCAAACTTCTTAAGTATATCTTAAATGTACTTAGTTTGGCTGATGAAGGTGCCCTCTTCGAGTTGCTTGATTTTAAATCCAAGGAAATACTTCAACTCTCCCATCATAGACATCTCCAATTTCTGTATCATTATCCTACTAAACTCTTCACAAGATGACTTGTTAGTAGACCCAAATATAATATCATCAACATAAATTTGGCATATAAACAAGTCTTTAGCAATTGTTTTAGTGAAGAGAGTAGGGTCAGCTTTACCAACTTTGAAGCCATTAGTGATAAGAAAGTCTCTTAGGCATTCATACATGCTCTTGGGGCTTGCTTGAGCCCATAAAGCGCCTTTGAGAGCTTATAAACATGGTTAGGATACTCACTATCTTCAAAGCCGGGAGGTTTCTCAACATATACCTCTTCCTTGATAGGGGCATTGAGGAAGGCACTTTTCACGTCCATTTGATATAACTTAAAGCCATGGTAAGTAGCATAGGCAAGTAATATATGAATTGACTCAAGCCTAGCTACGGGTGCATAGGTTTCATCAAAATCCAAACCTTCGACTTGTGAATATCCTTTAGCAACAAGTCGGGCTTTGTTCCTAGTCACCACACCATGCTCATCTTGTTTGTTGTGGAATACCCACTTGGTACCTACAACATTTTGGTTAGGACATGGAACTAAATGCCATACCTCATTCCTTGTGAAATTATTGAGCTCCTCTTGCATTGCCACCACCCAATCCAGATCTCTTAGTGCATCCTCTACCCTGTATGGCTCAATAGAGATACAAAAGAGTAGTGTTCACAAAAATAAGCAACTTGAGATCTAGTGGTTACCTGTCACACCCGGATTTAAGGGCCAAAGCCGGGTGCATCTCATATATGCGCCAAAGAAGACAACACATATAATAACAGAGTGTATAGAGATAAATGTCACAATAACATCAGAGTACTTATTACATTGTGGAAGTCTTACAAAATAAAGGATGAATATAAAACGAACTAAGGTCCATCCTTGGCGCCACAAAGTCAACTAGGCCACGCCACCTAGATCAGATCAAACTCCTCGTTGTGTGGCTCCTCTTGAACCACCTGTTCTTCTCCTGTGGGGGGTGTGAGACAGCAAGGGTGAGCTCACACATGATCATAACTCAACAAGTTGTGGGGAATAATGTGCTGAGCTCTCCAAAGGTGGGAGTTCATGTGATGTGTAAGGCTGATCAATAATAGGGGTTAAAGCTGAGCATTGCTTTTAATAAGTTGGTCAAATTTTATTAGCAATTACTAAATGTAAGTAAATACCAAACCATAATAAGAATAGAACAAAATTAATAAATAATCCCATGCAATGCAAATGACAAGTTGAATTTAATTCCATAAATTAATCATGCGAGAGTCCTGAGCTGCTCTTGACCGTGAGCTCGACTAGTATAGCAGTTTTACACTCTACAGAGGTTGTACCCAGTACCCACAAGTCGTGTATCCCATGTCGCTAGGGTTTGCAAGGTCCTTAGACACTACCAAGGTGAATGGCTAGGGATCCACTACGAGGCCTTTACAAAGTTCCACTAGCTTTCAAAAACCCGCTACAGTTTATGGGAAGAGCTCTTGCAAGAATCCCTCGTCTGACCGCCATCGCAGCAAAATCAACCCAAAAACCTCCCTGCATGCAACTCCCCTACTGCCCTTGCCCCTTTCGGGTAAGGTAGTCCTCCACTAGCTTTCCTAATTAGTTAGCCAAGGGATCCAATTCCTCCCTTGTGGTGGAACGTGTTTCTCAAGTTAAGCTCCATGTTCCAATTAACAATAATGATCTTGACATGAACATAAATAAAATAACAGAATGATTGGAACATGGATATAATGAAATATTAATCCCAAAACCAATAAAGCAATAGCAAACTACCCAAGTGATTCAGGGGTAACAAGGTAAAAAGGATAAATAGGCTAGGGTGACCTATTTGGTCCCATCAAAAAATTAAACCTATGCATGAGTAATTGATATTAAAGAACATTATTGGGTAAAAAGTGGACAAGGGCACAACTTGCCTTCAATGAGCTCCTGCTCAGCAACTTCTATTTGTTGGGCACCAAGATCCTCAGCCATTGGCTCTTCTACTTACCACAATACAAACAAGCATAGTATAAAGGAGAAATTAACATCACACCAAACATATGAACAAAATACATATTAATAATCTACATATTTAAATAAGATCATAGGAACATGAATCATTAATTTTGGAGTTACAGATTTTAAGTTATAAATTTCTAAAGATTTTATGTGCTTGGTATAAGATTAGTTAGGAAATAAATTTTAATGTGACTTTCATGTCAAAACAATGGTACTAATGGATAAACAATAATATTACAAAATTTTAGAAACTAGAATGGATCAATTTGGAGTTCATATGAATTTTCTATGATTTATACAAGTTCTAGGGGTTTATTTTTACATTAAAAATCCTTTTCTAATAAATTTTCTCGGGTTTTATAATTCTCTTAACTGGGTGCATTAAAACAGAGAAAGGCAGGGGTCTCTAGGTAAGAATTCCAAGACACAGAGAATAGTCGTATGAATTGCGGGTTGATTCACTACTTCCCAGAGGGCTCTTATGCAATTGTGTCTGAGCGAACGGGTATCGGCCGATTGCAACCATTGGATCAACGGCCGACGCACCAGATTAAAACTAAGCCTATGCGAATCGGTACACACCATCGTCCACAGGATCTAGATCCAACGACCTAGGTTTTGCTTAGCATGGATCACATAGCACCCGCCAGATCTAACACTAACGGTTGAGATCATCAATCCCCGGAGATCAGCCCAGATCCATCCGATCCATGATCTACGCCCTAGATCAACCTAACGCGCACTGTTACATAGTCCTAATCCTGATCGTTGCCACCGAGATCAATGGTTACGATCCCGCCCACTAACACTGTCGTTGCCCCATGGCGGAGCCCACGACCCACGCGACGGCACATCGTCGGAGCAGCATGCCAATGGTCATCCCAGTGCCTAGAACCCAAACCGAACCGTCCTAGATGAAGTACAGGATACTATGAATAGTAGGGAAGGGCTATTACTGGTTCAGATCGCGATTTGAAGCCAGTCCACAGTGCAGAGCGGCCCTAGCGGCGGCGATGAGGTACGACGAGAAATTCCGCTAGCACAGTGACACCAACGGAGAAATTAGCAGCTGTCGAAGCATCTAGGAGTCACGGTGCAGCACCGGAGTGCTCCCCAGATGTCCTAGTGCCTGTGGTTCGCGTTCGACGGTGGCGGCGACAGCCCGCAATTTGACTCTGGTGGCGGTTGGAGGAAGGAGGCAAAGAGATTTTTAGCTGGACGGAGAGAGAGGGAAATCAGCCGAGAGTTTTATGCCGCCCAGGCCTGGTAGTGGGTTGTTCACGGAGGCCGAAATCTCCGATGAGCTCCAGCGCGAGGTGGGCACGGTCCACGCGGAGAGACTGGCACGACCCTGACGAACGGGCCCTAGTCAGGTGTGACGCTGTCCAGCGAGGACCATCGGCCAGAGAGGGCGTTGTGGGTGTGGCGCGGTCACACACGAATACCGGGCGAGCGCAACAACCCGCGCCGCGGTCCACGGCCGGGAAGAGGAATAGGAGCGGTGGGTCCCACACGCAGTGAGAAGGGAAGGGCGAGTACGAGAGAGACCACCAGGTGGGGCCCCCGATGTCAGTCCGCGCACATGCAAGAGCCCGCACGGGCGTCACTGACGCTTGGGTCCGGGTGGTCGACGAGGCAAGTGACGTGGGCCGGCCACCAGTGCGCTAATGGGCCATCACTAGCAAATTGGGTCCAATGCGCTATTTTTTTCTTCTTTTTCTAATTCTATTTTCCTTTTCATTTGAATCTACAATTTGAACTTAAATCTTGTTATGAGTTTCATTTTTAAATCAAATGTGCAAATCCATTTCCCAGTATAGAAATAATATATTTTTATATATTATATTTTTATACTTATTTTTACTCACATAATATTTTCTTTCTTCTCTTTTCTAAGTTCTAGAATTTCTTTTAGATTTTAAATTCCACTTTGGACTTCAATACATTTCTTCTTACATTGTTTTAGATTGTCACAAAATGCACACAAAATAAAATCCCAGCATGATGCATGTATTATTTTTGGGTGGTCGTTAGTTAGTTATTGACTTTTGGAGTGTTTGTTCACATGTGATATTAAATAAATGCAAAAACATGTTTGTAATCCCACTATGTTTCCATTTTACATTTTTGGGTATTACATTACCCCTTGTGGATGTCACCAAGTATGGAGTTGATGGGTGATCTCTTTGAATTGTTTGGTGGACTCTTGGGTGTGGCGGTCTTTGATCCCGAATCTCTTGATCATCTTCCTTGTCTTGCTCATCTTCATCTCCCCCTTGATCAATGTCCTCCTCTTGAGGTGGCTCTTCGTCTTGATCTTGGTCCTTGTCCTCTTGAGCCAATTCCTCATCTTGAGTTGGTGGAGATGCTTGTATGGAAGATGATGGTTGATCTTGTGCTTGTGGAGGCTCTTCGGATTCATTTGGACACACAACCCCAATGGACATGTTCCTCATCATGACACATGGAGTCTCTTCATCATCTAATTCATCAAGATCAACTTGCTCAACTTGAGAGCCATTAGTCTCATCAAACACAATGTCACAAGAAACTTCAACTAATCCAGTGGACTTGTTGAAGACTCTATATGCCCTTGTGTTTGAGTCATAACCAAGTAAAAAGCCTTCTACTGCTTTAGGAGCAAATTTAGAATTTCTACCTCTCTTAATAAGAATAAAGCATTTGCTCCCAAAAAATATAAAATAAGAAACATTGGGCTTTTTACCAGTGAGGAGTTCATATGATGTTTTCTTGAAGATTCGATGAAGGTAGAGTCGGTTGATGGAGTAGCAAGCGGTGTTAATCGCTTCCGCCCAAAACCAATCCGGAATCTTGTACTCGTCAAGCATGGTCCTTGCCATAACCAAAAGAGTTCTATTCTTCCTTTCCACTACACCATTTTGTTGAGGTGTGTAGGGAGAGGAGAACTCATGCTTGATGCCCTCCTCAAGAAACCATTCAATTTGTGAATTCTTGAACTCCGTTCCATTGTCACTTCTAATCTTCTTGATTCTTAATCCAAACTCATTTTCAGCCCGTCTTAAGAATCTCTTTAAGGTCTCTTGGGTTTGAGATTTTTACTGCAAAAAGAATACCCAAGTGAATCAAGAATAGTCATCCACAATAACAAGACAATACTTATTCCCGTCGATGTTTATATAAGCGATCGGACCGAATAGATCCATGTGGAGTAGCTCAAGCGGCCTATCGGTTGTCATGATGTTCTTGTGTGGATGATGAGCCCCAACTTGCTTCCCTGCTTGACATGCGCTACAAATTCTATCTTTCTCAAAAAAAACATTTATTAGTCCTAAAATGTGTTCTCCCTTTAGAAGTTTGTGAAGATTCTTCATCCCAACATGAGCAAGTCGGTGATGCCAGAACCAGCCCATATTAGTTTTAGCAATTAAGCAAGTGTCTAGTTCAGCATTGTTATCATTAAAATCAACTAAATATAGCTGACCATCTAACACTCCCTTAAATGCTATTGAATCATCACTTCTTCTAAAGGCAGTAACACCAATATCAGTGAAAAGACAGTTGTAACCCATTTTGCATAATTGAGAAACTGAAAGCAAGTTGTAATCTAAAGAATATACAAGAAAACATTAGAAATGGAATGATCACGAGATATAGCAATTTTACCCAAACCTTTGAACAAACCTTGATTTCGACCCCGAATGTGATTGTTCTTTGGGGATCTTCATTTTTCTCATATGAGGAGAACATCCTTTTCTCCCATGTCATGTAGTTTGTGCACCCGCTATCGATTATCCAACTTGATCCATCAATTCATAAACTTACAAAACAAATTTAGGCCTTGTTCTTAGGTACCCAAACGGTCTTGGGTCCATTCACATTAGAAACAAGCACCTTAGGTACCCAAACACAAGTCTTGGGACTCTTGTGTTTGCCCCCAACATATTTGGCAACTACTTTGCCTGATTTGTTAGTTAGCACATAAGATGCATCAAAAGTATTAAATGAGATGTTATACTCATTTGCTGCATTTACAGTTTTCTTTTTTAGGCATTTTAATTTGAATTGAATGCATAGAGCTAGAAGCCTCATTATTATACATAATATCATATGAGAAACATTATGAGGTTTTCTAGCATGGATTTTCCTAATTTTGTGCTCAGGATAGTTCTCAGGATATAAAATGTAACCATCTCTATCCTGAACCATGGAAGTTTTACCCTTAACAAAATTTGATAGTTTGTTCTTGGGGGCATTAAGCTTGATGTTGCTTTGGCTTACTTGTTGGAAGCCAATGCCATCCTTAATGCGAGGGTGTCTCCCATTATAAAGCATGCTTCAAGCAAATTTAATTTTTTCATTCTCTAATTCATGCTTGGCAATCTTAGCATTTAATTTAGCTATGTGATTATTTTGTTCTTTAATCATAGCTAGGTGATCATCCATATCATCAATATTAACATCTCTACATCTAGTACAAATAGTGACATGCTCAACAGTTGATGTAGGAATATTGCAAACATTCAATTCTTCTATCTTAACATTTAAACTAGCATTCTCATCTCTAAGATAGGAAATTGAATCATTACAAATGTTAAGATCTTTAGATAAATTTTCACATTTTTCTATCTCTAGAGAATAAGCATTTTTCAACTAACAAATTTTTTATTTTCCTTAATGAGCAAGTCCTCCTAGCATTCCAAGAGATCATCCTTCTCGTTAATAGATTCTATTAATTCATTTATTTTTCTTCTTTTGATCCTTAGTAAGGTTAGCAAAAAGAGAAGTTTAATCATCTTCATTATCATTAGAGATACCCTCATCATTAGATGTAGTATATTTGGGGATATCTCTAGAATGTACCTTCTTCTTTTAGCTGTCCTTAGCCAAGAGGCATTTGTGGCTGACGTTGGGGAAGAGGAGTCCCTTGTTGACGGTGATGTTGGCGGCGTCCTCGTCGGTGGAGCTTTCGTCGGAGTCCCATTCCCGTTCCATGTGTGCTTCGCCACCCTTCTTCTTGTAGTATCTCTTCTTCTCCGTCTTCTTCTTCCCTTTCTTGTCGTCGTCCCTGTCACTATCACTTGTACATGGACATTTAGCAATAAAGTGACCGGACTTACCACACCTGTAGCAAACCCTCTTGGAACGGGGTTTGTAGTCCTTCCCCTTCCTTTGCTTGAGGATTTGTCAAAAGCTCTTGATGATAAGAGCCATCTTCTCGTTGTCAAGCTTGGAGGCATCGATTGGAAGTCTACTTGGTGTAGACTCTTCCTTCTTCTCTTCCGTTGCCTTGAATGCAACGGGTTGCACCTCGGATATGGAGGTGGCGCCTTGCTCCTAGTTCGCCACCCTTTATGATTTTTGAAGCTACCAACTTAATTCTAAAATTCTAAAAGGCTAGGTTTAGGCATCTTTAAATGCTAAATAATTCATGGTTGGGACTAAAAATCTTGGAACTATTTTTATTAAATACTAGAGGAATTTAGGATTCTAGTAAAATTGGTCCCATATTTTTACCATTTTTCTAAAATTCCCTACAATTTTCTAAGTCTGGCAGTAAAAAGAAAAGGAAAAAGGAGGAATAGTACTGGGCTCAATCTAACCCAATCCGGCCCACCTCCAGGCAAAGGTGCCCGCGCGCGCCGGCGCTGGCAAAATTGCATAGAGGACCCTGACTATTCGAACAAGTAGTAAAGAACCCACGGCACTATTTCTTCGTCTCACTAACGTTTGCATGAAACCCCTCGCACTTCTGTTTCTTCACAGCTCCAGGTCCCCGATGGTGAATGGCGGCGTGCGTGCTCTGGCGAACCTATACTAGCCGGAATACGCAACGACCAGTGTCCTAACTCGGTCTACACCTAATTCCACTCCTGGCGATCCTAATCTATCCCACAATTGCATGAATCCGGCTCGGAGTTCTTCTCCTCACGACGACGGCAAGACCCGAGGGAAAATTGAGGTGTTCCTGATGACTAAGCGCGGTCTAGCTTAATTGTTTGAGCCGACAAGCATCACTAGCGTGCAAGGGTGCTGAATCGTGGATAAGGAGGGTGAGAGCAGACCTGTAAACGGCTGATCACGACGAGGTGACTTACGGTGGCGTGGAGAGTGGATTTGGCGAAAAAAACGAAATTGGGGCTCTACGCTGGATGATCGGAGGCAAGGGTTGGTGCTCTGGGTTCGTAACAAGTAGACAGAACAGGCCGAGGCATCAATTTATAGAGGACAGCTGCGAGGAGGGAAAATTTGGATGGGGAAGCGCTCGCGGTGAGAAGGGGGAGGAGTTACCGGAGGCCGCTAACGTGGCGCTCCCAGGCTAACTATTTATGGCGGTCACTACCGAGTCCTTAGAGCCTGCGACGACGTGGTGAATCGACTACGGCATGGCATAATCGCGGTGAATGGCGATCTCCACGGCGATGATTGTCCGGCCACGTCGCAACGCAAGTGGGTATGGCGACAGGGCGGCCACAGTGCTCCGACTTCATCCCTGCGCAAGATCTTTTCGCCAGCGACAGTTATCCGCTCGCCAGGGCGCATGAATCACAGCGCCGACGAGGATCGCGACGCCAATTCACCAGTGGTAGGATACACTGAACCTGATCTTGTTCAGTCACTATAACAACACAATCATTCATCAGAGCGCCTGATAGAGCAACTTGCAATGCCTTGTTCTCAAATTTTTATGTGGCAACTCCCTAATCTATCTGTGACAAAGTTAATCTCCTATATACCAGCTTGAGTTTTGTTATAGCAACCAGAATCAAATACTCATTGGATCCTACTCAAAATTGCTCCCAAAGTCTGTCCCAGTTCACTATCAGTCCAAATTTAGTTTCAGGGCTGACTGACAACCAGACTTCAAGTCCATCTATTCCCAATTTTTGTACAGCACCAATGCTTAGTCACTTAATCAAAGTTGTACTCCTATCATAGCTCTACAAATTTGATGTATTGACCTAGGGCAAAATCCTCATGGATTAAGAAATACAAGGCTCCAAAGTCAACTTAATCTTACTGAAATTTTGGAGTTCAACACATGGGTGTTCTTGTGACTTTTGCAATTAAGTCCAAATTGCTCCATACTACTTGAAAATTCTCCAATGTAAAAGTTGCTTGGTTTTTTATATTCTACCACTTTGATATTTACATTTTGGTCCAAAAGTGCCACTCTAGGGCTCCATACTACTAGGAATTTGAAATCATCCCTAGGGTACAAGTTAGGGTTTTCTAGGGTTTCTTTTAGGGTTTTGAGCACTCAAATCCATCACTTGATCTCTTATGAATATTTCCAATGACTTTTGAGGTATTACTCATTTTGGCTTCACTTTTACCCATATGCCCTAATCCTAGGGTTAAGTACCCTATCCTAGGGTTAAGAATACATCAAGCCACCACCTCACACTTGTTTTGAAATTTTACCTAGTGGATGCATTCTAGATGTAACAAACATAATGACATGTCAACGCATATGATGCCATGCTCAAGTTTTAGTGCCAGTAACACCAGAGGTGTTACATCCTTTCCCCCATAAAAGAATCTCGTCCCGAGATTTAAGGTCCTAGGGCAAGTAGTGGAAAAGGAAACACGTCACATCTTTATTTCCTTATTTATCTTACAGAGCAGGGGTGGTATGGGGTTTATTCCAACTTTACAACCAGATGTACAATTTTTTACAGGTTACATGAAGCTAAAAACCTAGGAAAATTTTTCTCGAAGAAATCTTGATTTTCCCAGGTAGCTTCATCTTCAGTGTGCTGGTTCCATTGTACCTTATAGAATTTAAGAGTCCTTTTTCGGGTGATTCTGTCCTTTTGATCCAGAACTCGAATAGGATGTTCTGAATAAGTCAAGTCTGGTTCTAGAGTGACATCCACCACATCTATGGTTCGATCAAGAATCTGAAGGCACTTCTTTAACTGGGATACATGGAACACATTATGTACCATAGATAATGATTCAGGCAGTTGAAGTTTGTACGCTACTGGTCTGCATTATTCAAGAATGGGAAATGGGCCAATATATCGGTGTGCCAACTTTCCTTTTACCCTGAACCGATTAACACCCTTCATCGGCGATACTTTCAGGTATACATGATCCTTGACTTGAAGACCAAAGGTCGACGTCATTTATCCGCATAACTTTTCTGCCGAGCTTGAGCCTCTTTCAAGTGGTGTCTTATCTATTGAACTTTTTCCTCTGTTTCTTTGACCAAGTCAGGCCTGAAAAACAACCGTTCCCCTAGTTCAGACCAATTTAAGGGTGTTCGGCATCGTCGCCCATACAGTGCTTCAAATGGTGCCATCTTAATACTTTGTTGGTAACTATTATTATAGGAAAATTCTACCAATGGCAGACAATCATCCCATTTCTGTGGAAACTCCAGGACACATGCCCGCAGCATATCTTACAGTATCTGATTTACCCTCTCAGTTTGTCCACTTGTTTGAGGATGGTAAGCTGAACTGTGGAGCAATTTAGTATCCAAGGATTTATGCAGCTCTTCCCAAAACTAGGACACAAATTGCGGTCTTCGGTCTGACACTATTATTTTCGGAACTCCGTACAAACCGAGAATATGAGCAATATAAAGTTCTGCGTATGTGGCCACTGTATATTTTACCTTGACAGGTAGAAAATGGGCAATCTTGGTAAGCCGATCAACTACGACCCAGATAGAATCAAATCCTTTAGCTGTCCTAGGTAATCCCACAATGAAATCCATACTAATATCTTCCCATTTCCAGGTTGGGATTGGCAAGGATTGTAATGGCCGAGCAATCTTCATATGTATGGCCTTGACCCGTCTGCAAGTGTCACACTTTGCCACATAGCGTGCAATTTCAATCTTCATTTTAGTCCACCAATAATGCTGCTTTAAGTCTTGATACATCTTAGTGCTTCCTAGATGAATGGAATATCGACTAAGATGAGCTTCGTCCAAGATTTGTTGGCGAACTTCAACATCTTTTGGCACCACTATGCGATCTTTAAACCATATTACTCCTTGATTATCTTTCCTGAAGCAATTTGCCTTATCGGCTTCCATTTTCTCATGAATATACTGTAACACCCACTTTGTAATTGCTAGATAAAATACCAATAGAGAAAAAAACAATTTCTCTCTTTATGTGAGCTTGATCTTTATGCATCATCATATGTGAACACCATATTTTAAAACAGATAATTATAAAATATATGCCACTAACTCATTACATCATGCTGAGATTTTTATTTTGTGTGCATTTTATGACAATATAAAAATAATGTAAAAAGAAATATATTAAAGTCCAAAGTGGAATTTGATATCTAAATGAAATTCTAGAAATTAGAAAAGAGAAAGAAATATTATAAAATACAAGATAAATTCATAAATGAATAGATCCTATATTGGTAAGTTCGAATTGAATATATAAACTGAGAATAAACTTGCCACAAAGTTTGGAAACTTAAACCTGGAATTGATTTGAAAATTTGAATTTGAAATAGAAAAGGGAAAATAGAAAGAAAAAGGAAAAAGAATAAACCCTGGTATTGGGCCGCTCCCCTCCTATTCGGCCCATCCCACCTTCCCTCTCGCGCCCAGCCCATCACCATCGCGCCCGGACCCACTGCCACGCGGGCCCGCCTGGCCAGACACCCTGCGCCCACGCTTCAACTCCGCCACTGCAGCTGACTGGTGGGCCACCTTCGTCAGTTCCTTCTCCTCAACTAGATCGCGCGACATTAGCGGCCGAGACCACCGCTCTGCGCGGCTTCCGCGGACCTGGCACAACAAATCTCCCAGGAATATAAATCCCAACCCCCGTACGTTTGTTCATTCGTCCTAGCGCAGATTCGGGAGCACCCAAAACCAAACCGCCGCCGTGGGGAAACGAGCAAACCGAGGGGAGAGAAAGCAAGGAGTGCCGCCGCCGCGGTCAACCTCCGTTGACAACACCGCTTTGCCGATAATTTGACCCCGGGAGCTGTCCGGTCGGATCGCCTGCGTGGGTGGAACTTCTGGTGCCTTCAGCTTGGTGCACGATCCACCGGTGCTCGGGCGATTTCTCACCTCACCTACCGCTCCGCCGTGTACCCACCTGCTCTGTGGACTGACGACCCCGCCGCCCCATCTTCGGTAATCCCTCATCCACCTTGCCCGCCCTATCCTCCTCTGCATAAGGAACCTTTCGGAATGAAGTTTAGGGCAGTAAACCCCGGAAATTGCTGGCGGCCGGAGCTGCGCCGTCGTGATGACCGGACCGCCGTCGAGTTTGGGCGCCTGGGTTAGAAGACGACTTCTGGACCCTTGATCCATCAATGGGCGATCGTGATCAAACCACCGCATCATTTCAGCCCCATTTGATACCAGCCGTAGATCTGTCGGTGGGCGGTGTGGATTAGACGAGCGATACCCCTTCACCGCATTAAAAGCTTACCGTTGATTCAAGATCCGACGGCTACCGGATGCGTCAGTAGTGTAGACGGGGGATCTAATATGGGCCGTCGATGCAGATCGGACGGCCGAGATCTGAGAATACCCCTTCGCCGTGGCAATCTTCATAAAGAGCCCCAGCGTTTAGTTGAAATAGAACCCGCCGTCCCTCGGGCACTGTTGGCTGTGTCTCGGGAATCTTACGCAGAGAACCCTGTGTTTCCCATTAATTGAGGCCCAGTCCAGTGCAGTATTAAAGTGATTAAATGAATTAGAAATTAGATTTTTAATACAAAAATAATTACTAGAACTTAGATAATTCATAGAAAATTCATTTTAGCTCCAAATTGAACCATTCCAGTTTCTAAAATTTTGTAATAATATTCTTCATCATTTTGTGCCTCAGTTTTGGCATAAAAGGCTCATTTAAATTTATCTAATACTTAATTTTGTATTAAACACATAAAACATTAGAAAATCCATAACTTAAAACCTATAACTCCAAAATTAATAATTCTTTTTCCTGTGATCTTATTTTAATATGTAGATTATTAATATGTATTTTGCATATATGTTTGGTGTAATGTTAATTTTGCCTATACACTGTTTGTTTGTATTGCTACGAGTAGCAGTGAGAACACGTGTCATCTGAAGATCATCCTGGTACCTGGAATCTCAAGGCCCAGGCAAGTTGTGCCCTTGATCACTTCTTTTTACCCACTCATGTTCTAATTAATCATAATGATCTGCATAGGTTAATTTTGATGGGACCTAATAGGTTACCCTAGTTTGTCTATCCTTATACCTTGTTTACCACTGAACCTTCTGGGTAGTACTTGCTAGTGCTTTATGTGGTTTTGGGTATAAAGATTACACTATTCATGATTATACTTTTGTTATCAGTGGTTATTTATTGTTCATGTTAAGATCATTATGTTAATTGGAACATGGAGAACCACCCGGGAAAACAGTGCTACCACGAGGGTGGAATGGGACGCCCTTGGCTGATTAATTAGGAAAGCTAGTGGAAGACTACCTTACCCGAAAGGGGCAAGGGCAGTAGGGGAGAGGTCAGTGTAGGGAGGCCCTCGGGAGGATTTTGCTGCGATGGCGGTCCTGCAAGGGATTCCTGCACTGGATCTTCCTATAAACTGTAGCGGGTTTTCGGAAGCTAGTGGAACTTTGTAAAGGCCTCGTAGTGGATCCCTAGCCATTCACCTCGGAAGTGTCTAAGGGCCTTGCAAACCCTGGCGACATGGGATACACGACTTGTGGGTAAAGATGCGCAACCTCTGCAGAGTGTAAAACTGGTATACTAGCCGTGCTCACGGTCAAGAGCAGCTCGGACACTCACATGATTAAATTATGAAACTTAAACTCAATTTGTCATATGCATTGCATTGCAGGTGATGTTGTTATTACTTCTGTTCTACTATTTAACTGGGTTGGTATTTACTTATACTTAGTAACTGCTAATAAAATTTTGACCAACTTTAAAAGCAATGCTCAGCTCTAACCATCTTCTTTGGTAAGCCTTACACTTCACGTGAGCTCCCACCTTTGGCGAGTTCATGCACATTATTCCCCACAACTTGTTGAGCGATGAACGTATGTGAGCTCACTCTTGCTGTCTCACATACACCACAGGTCAAGACCAGGTACTGCAGGATGAAGCGCTTGGAGGATGCTGCGATGAGTTCGAGAGAGGTCTAGGTCGTCGTCTCCCAGTCAACTTTTGGGTTGCTGGACTGTTGTCTCCCTATAATGTAATTATTTATTTTGTATAGAACTCCTGTTTATATAAAGATGTGACATTCGATCCTGTGCCACTATACATCATATGTGTGAGACTTGGTCCCAGCATACCTGGTGTTTATGTTAGCACCCGGGTTTTGGACCCCTAAAATCCGGGTGTTACAGAAGTGGTATCAGAGGAATGTTGACTGTAGGACGAAACCTAGATAGAGCTGGACAACCCTTGTCTACTTACCTCTGCTACTCTGATCCTTTTCTAAGCTTATCTTAATCTTTTCTCATCTAATTCCGCTATACTCTAATTATTCTTACCTTTTATTTCTAAAGACAAACTTGGATTTCACACTTTGAAATCCTGTGCCTAAAGTGACCTTTAGGAATAGGAGACCTAATCCTAGGAACAAAAACAAAACTATTTTTATAAGTGTCTATATATTTGAATGTTTGTTCTTATGATACTTGTCTGATTTGGATCTTTGATTGAGTGTGATGAGTTGTGGAGTAATGTCTACAATTGCATCTACATATACCTATAGGCATAAATAAATAAATTCATAAGATAACTAAACAACCTATATTATCCTTCATTAAAATATATTTACCTTAATAGATTCATCTTACCTTGCAAAGATTTATCTTATCCTAAAAGATCTCATTCTAACCAATTCATCTTATCTTAATAAGATTCTCTCTTATCTTAATAGATTCATCTTATCTTAAAAAGATTTTATCTCATCTTAATAGATCTAACTAATCTCAAAAGAATCTATTTCATCTTATCCTAATAAGCATACTTATCCACCCTAATTTAACAACCATGATCTAATGCAAATTAATTAGATCTTATCTAGTCAAACTAGTCACACCAATCTAACCTAGATCTGATCTAATCTAAAGTGACTTATCAAACATGTTAGATAATACTGGTAAGATAAGATTGGATCCTACTCTTATAAATATGTTTTAATCCAAGTTGGACTCAGATCCCAATTTAGACTAGACCACATATAGTAACCTAGCCATATGCAACTACCTTAACCATCCGATAGTTGCATAATCCCTCTGTGTTAACCTAATAGAGCTTCTGACCTACCTACACCGTATACCCCATCCTATCTCAAAAGATTCTAACATATCCTAACAAGATATATCTTACCCTGATAAATCTATCTAACTTAAACTAGTCTAATCTAGATCATACCTGATTTAATATGGTCTAATCTAGTGGGAGTTACTTAATGCTGGTAGAAAGGATAAGGCCATACTCCTAAATCACTTAAGCCTAATTTGGAGACTTATATCAACTTGGCCATACACAACAACTCGATCTATATAACAAGTTACATAACTTACCCAATCAATAAAGTCTTAATGGATTGCATAATCTCTCAACCACCACTTGACATCAAACCAGATTTTGACCCACATAATAGGTTACATGACCTATCCAACCAATCTAGAGGCAAACAACCAAACCAAATTTTGACCAATCTCATTTAAACTCCTAAAGCCACCCACTAAACTAGCTGCTCTACCTACTTGTCACCCACAAATCTATCTTAACCATAGGTCCCTAACTCTGGTGGCAACCCCAAGAATGAAGACACCAAGGGCTGAAAAAGAACAGCTCAACCTCGACAAGGAAGAAGATGAGTCAAGATCCACAATCTTGGATGGAGTCTTTCTTTACCCCACTCTTTCTTGCCCAAACCGATTTAAGCTTTAAAAGATATCTTTTATCCTGCATAATAAAGTGTCTATAACCATATATACCTATGCTCTCCTAATAACTAACTAATAAAAAAAAAGACTCTTGATTTTGAACTAATTAGAAACTAAAAGCTAGATTTTAAATCACTCTTCCTATATCCTCTTTCTTACAAATCTCGAGGACGAGATTATTTTTAAGGGGGGTAGGATTTGTAACACCCACTTTGTAATTGCTAGATAAAATACCAATAGAGAAAAAAACAATTTCTCTCTTTATGTGAGCTTGATCTTTATGCATCATCATATGTGAACACCATATTTTAAAACAGATAATTATAAAATATATGCCACTAACTCATTACATCATGCTGAGATTTTTATTTTGTGTGCATTTTATGACAATATAAAAATAATGTAAAAAGAAATATATTAAAGTCCAAAGTGGAATTTGATATCTAAATGAAATTCTAGAAATTAGAAAAGAGAAAGAAATATTATAAAATACAAGATAAATTCATAAATGAATAGATCCTATATTGGTAAGTTCGAATTGAATATATAAACTGAGAATAAACTTGCCACAAAGTTTGGAAACTTAAACCTGGAATTGATTTGAAAATTTGAATTTGAAATAGAAAAGGGAAAATAGAAAGAAAAAGGAAAAAGAATAAACCCTGGTATTGGGCCGCTCCCCTCCTATTCGGCCCATCCCACCTTCCCTCTCGCGCCCAGCCCATCACCATCGCGCCCGGACCCACTGCCACGCGGGCCCGCCTGGCCAGACACCCTGCGCCCACGCTTCAACTCCGCCACTGCAGCTGACTGGTGGGCCACCTTCGTCAGTTCCTTCTCCTCAACTAGATCGCGCGACATTAGCGGCCGAGACCACCGCTCTGCGCGGCTTCCGCGGACCTGGCACAACAAATCTCCCAGGAATATAAATCCCAACCCCCGTACGTTTGTTCATTCGTCCTAGCGCAGATTCGGGAGCACCCAAAACCAAACCGCCGCCGTGGGGAAACGAGCAAACCGAGGGGAGAGAAAGCAAGGAGTGCCGCCACCGCGGTCAACCTCCGTTGACAACACCGCTTTGCCGATAATTTGACCCCGGGAGCTGTCCGGTCGGATCGCCTGCGTGGGTGGAACTTCTGGTGCCTTCAGCTTGGTGCACGATCCACCGGTGCTCGGGCGATTTCTCACCTCACCTACCGCTCCGCCGTGTACCCACCTGCTCTGTGGACTGACGACCCCGCCGCCCCATCTTCGGTAATCCCTCATCCACCTTGCCCGCCCTATCCTCCTCTGCATAAGGAACCTTTCGGAATGAAGTTTAGGGCAGTAAACCCCAGAAATTGCTGGCGGCCGGAGCTGCGCCGTCGTGATGACCGGACCGCCGTCGAGTTTGGGCGCCTGGGTTAGAAGACGACTTCTGGACCCTTGATCCATCAATGGGCGATCGTGATCAAACCACCGCATCATTTCAGCCCCATTTGATACCAGCCGTAGATCTGTCGGTGGGCGGTGTGGATTAGACGAGCGATACCCCTTCACCGCATTAAAAGCTTACCGTTGATTCAAGATCCGACGGCTACCGGATGCGTCAGTAGTGTAGACGGGGGATCTAATATGGGCCGTCGATGCAGATCGGACGGCCGAGATCTGAGAATACCCCTTCGCCGTGGCAATCTTCATAAAGAGCCCCAGCGTTTAGTTGAAATAGAACCCGCCGTCCCTCGGGCACTGTTGGCTGTGTCTCGGGAATCTTACGCAGAGAACCCTGTGTTTCCCATTAATTGAGGCCCAGTCCAGTGCAGTATTAAAGTGATTAAATGAATTAGAAATTAGATTTTTAATACAAAAATAATTACTAGAACTTAGATAATTCATAGAAAATTCATTTTAGCTCCAAATTGAACCATTCCAGTTTCTAAAATTTTGTAATAATATTCTTCATCATTTTGTGCCTCAGTTTTGGCATAAAAGGCTCATTTAAATTTATCTAATACTTAATTTTGTATTAAACACATAAAACATTAGAAAATCCATAACTTAAAACCTATAACTCCAAAATTAATAATTCTTTTTCCTGTGATCTTATTTTAATATGTAGATTATTAATATGTATTTTGCATATATGTTTGGTGTAATGTTAATTTTGCCTATACACTGTTTGTTTGTATTGCTACGAGTAGCAGTGAGAACACGTGTCATCTGAAGATCATCCTGGTACCTGGAATCTCAAGGCCCAGGCAAGTTGTGCCCTTGATCACTTCTTTTTACCCACTCATGTTCTAATTAATCATAATGATCTGCATAGGTTAATTTTGATGGGACCTAATAGGTTACCCTAGTTTGTCTATCCTTATACCTTGTTTACCACTGAACCTTCTGGGTAGTACTTGCTAGTGCTTTATGTGGTTTTGGGTATAAAGATTACACTATTCATGATTATACTTTTGTTATCAGTGGTTATTTATTGTTCATGTTAAGATCATTATGTTAATTGGAACATGGAGAACCACCCGGGAAAACAGTGCTACCACGAGGGTGGAATGGGACGCCCTTGGCTGATTAATTAGGAAAGCTAGTGGAAGACTACCTTACCCGAAAGGGGCAAGGGCAGTAGGGGAGAGGTCAGTGTAGGGAGGCCCTCGGGAGGATTTTGCTGCGATGGCGGTCCTGCAAGGGATTCCTGCACTGGATCTTCCTATAAACTGTAGCGGGTTTTCGGAAGCTAGTGGAACTTTGTAAAGGCCTCATAGTGGATCCCTAGCCATTCACCTCGGAAGTGTCTAAGGGCCTTGCAAACCCTGGCGACATGGGATACACGACTTGTGGGTAAAGATGCGCAACCTCTGCAGAGTGTAAAACTGGTATACTAGCCGTGCTCACGGTCAAGAGCAGCTCGGACACTCACATGATTAAATTATGAAACTTAAACTCAATTTGTCATATGCATTGCATTGCAGGTGATGTTGTTATTACTTCTGTTCTACTATTTAACTGGGTTGGTATTTACTTATACTTAGTAACTGCTAATAAAATTTTGACCAACTTTAAAAGCAATGCTCAGCTCTAACCATCTTCTTTGGTAAGCCTTACACTTCACGTGAGCTCCCACCTTTGGCGAGTTCATGCACATTATTCCCCACAACTTGTTGAGCGATGAACGTATGTGAGCTCACTCTTGCTGTCTCACATACACCACAGGTCAAGACCAGGTACTGCAGGATGAAGCGCTTGGAGGATGCTGCGATGAGTTCGTGAGAGGTCTAGGTCGTCGTCTCCCAGTCAACTTTTGGGTTGCTGGACTGTTGTCTCCCTATAATGTAATTATTTATTTTGTATAGAACTCCTGTTTATATAAAGATGTGACATTCGATCCTGTGCCACTATACATCATATGTGTGAGACTTGGTCCCAGCATACCTGGTGTTTATGTTAGCACCCGGGTTTTGGACCCCTAAAATCCGGGTGTTACATATACTTCATACCCTTATCTGTTCTCTGAGCGTCAATAATTCTTTGCAGAAGAATTGACTCAAGCTTCAAATTTGTCAAAATTTTTTGCTACAGTATCCCTAGATTCAACTTCTCCATTTCTTCACATATAGTGGTGTTAGGTGCTCTTACTGTAAGACAATGACAAAAAGTCTCATGACTTAAAGCATCTGCCACCACATTGGCTTTTCCTGGGTGATAATGGATTTCCAAGTCATAATCTTTGATTAGCTCAAGCCATCTTCTCTGCCTCATGTTCAGTTCTGACTGGGTAAAGATATATTTTAGACTTTTGTGATCCGTATACAAATAGCAGGTATTTCTCAGTAGATAATGATGCCAAATCTTGAGGGCATGAACGACTCAGCTAGTTCTAGGTCATGAGTTGGGTAGTGTTCTTCATGCTGGCGCAGCTATCTTGAAGCATATGCTATAGCTCACCCTTCTTGCATCAAGACACATCCAAGTCCACTGCCTGACATGTCACAATACACATCAAAAGGCTTTTCAATATTCGGTTTGGCCAACACCGGGGCAGTGGTCAACAACACTTTCAACTGCTCAAAGGCTTCGTTGCATTTTGAGGACCAATCAAACTTTGTATCATTCTTCAGTAATCCCGTAATGGGTTTAACAATCTTGGAGAAATCCGGAATGAATCTGCGGTAATACCTAGCCAGTCCAAGGAAACTCCAAACTTGATGTACTATAGTAGGTGAGCTCCATTCTAAAATATCCTTGACTTTGCTGGGATCGACCACAATCCCCTTAGCAGACAATACATGTCCAAGAAACTAGATTTCCTCCAACCAGAACGCACATTTACTAAATTTGGCATACAATTGATGTTCCCTTAAGCGCGTTAGCACGATCCGCAAGTGCTTTGCATGCTCCTCTTCATTTTTGGAATAGATCAGAATGTCGTCAATAAAGACCACCACAAACTTGTCTAACTCAGGCATGAATATCGAGTTCATTAAGTATGTGAAGTGGACCAGAGCATTTGTTAATCCGAAAGACATGACCAAATATTCAAATAACCCATACCGTGTGGTGAATGCGGTCTTGGGTATATCCTCAGGTCGAATACGGATCTGATGATAGCTCGATCTGAGATCAATCTGGGAGAATACCCGAGCTCCAGTAAGTTGATCTAATAGAATATCGATCCGAGGAAGAGGATACTTGTTCTTGATGGTAACCTCATTGAGGGGTCTATAGTCCATGCACATTCGAAGTGTCTGATCCTTCTTCTTGACGAAAATTGCTAGACATCCCCATGGTGATGAACATGGTCTAATGAACCCCTGCTCCAACAAGTCTTGTAGCTGAGTCTTGAGTTCTGCCAGTTCATTAGGTGGCAGCGGTACGACCTTCTAGAAATTGGAGCCGTACTGGGCTTCAATTCAATCACAAATTCCACATCCCTTTCAGGAGGCAACCCGGGCAAGTCTTCAGGAAAGACATCCGGAAATTCACATACCACTGGAATATCCTGAATTTCTTGTACTATGGTTTCAAAAACTTGTCCAGATGCTTTGAATGGGACAGTTATAGGGATGGACGATTGGACTTCTTCCTAACCATAACTTAACTTAATTGTCCTTTGGTCAGTATTAATGATGGCTTTATTCTGGGCTAACCAATTCATTCCTAGAATCACATATATATCTTGCCCCTTCATAACAATCATTTTTGTAAGGAATTCCCGTCTGGCCAAAGTTACGGGTATGTGGAAGGCTACTTCCTTAGTAAATATTTGACCCCCAGGTGAGTGGATAACAAATCCCTCCCTTGATTTAGTGCAATGTATGCTCCACAAAAGTCTTGTTTATGAAGGTATGTGATGCACCAGAATCGAAAAGGATAACCGCTGGATGGTTAGCAACAAGGAACGTACACATCAGCACCGGTTCGCCTTCCAGTGTAGTAGCCACCTGGGTATAATAGACCCATCCAGTTTTCTTCAAATTTTTACCTGTAGAAGAGTTGGCCATGTTCCCCTTTCCTTGATTTGAGTTCCTAGAAGTCTGTTGAAAGTTGGATTTGTTTTGCTTCGAATATGGGCAGTCCTTGATGAAATGTCCGGACTTTCCACAATTGAAGCAACCATTGGAGGAACTAGGAAGGGCAGAGAAACGAGTACCAGGGGCACTTGGCTGATTGGTTGGAGCGGGGGTAGGAGTGGGATGAATAAATACGGGTTGTTTGAATGGATATGAAGGTGGGCAAGGCGAAGAACGATTTGGATTGAAAGGTCGGATTACCAACCTTGTTCTCTTTTCAGGTCCTTGAGTTTATCTTTCACCCGCATATCCCTTTGATTTTCTATGTCCCACATTTTTGGCTTCAACTACCAGTGTTGTACTGATAGCCCTGCTGTATGTGAGGTCCAAACATGTTGCCATCTTACGCGGGAGTCTGTCATTTAGTCCCCTCATAAAACAATTCTTTTTTTCAGGTTTGTATCCACTTGGTCAATGGCATATTGGGAGAGGTGATTGAATTTATTGAGATACTGCATCACAGAATCTCCCCTTGCTTCAGTCGGATGAACTCATCTAGTTTCATTTGTAGCACCCCTTCCGGAACATAATGTTCCCTAAATGCCAATTTGAATTCTTCCCAAGTGACTTGATGTCCCGCAGGTTGGATGGTGGAAAAGTTTGCCCACCAAGTGCTGGCGGGGCCTCTTAATTGCTGAGCGGCAAATAGGGGCTTCTGCACCTCGGTGCATCGGATTAGCCCAAATTTCTGTTCCATTACTCGCACCCATTCGTCGGCTTCCAAGGGTTCCTCTGCCTTGACAAAGAGCGGTGGTCGGGTTTTAGAGAACTCCAGATAGGTAGTATCTCGTGGTCCTTGAGGGGGAACTCTTCCTCTGTGTTGTTGAAATTGGTTGCCCGTCATTTCACGCAGAAAGTGCATGTTGTCGGCGGTGGCGTTGACCAAGGCAGTGATAGCCTCGGCCAGGGTAGGAGGTACCGGTGGTGGATTGGTAGTATCCTCCCTGCCGTGGGATGTACCTGCCCCATCATGTGCATGGGTCTGGGATGGCATCTGAGGCAAAGAAACAATTGGAAATATGACATGCCAAACATACACCATCTTATTTCATTGCACAACAGTAATAATTATACATACTCCATTATACAACTCGACTTCCTTACTTATTTTACCTAAGTACATTACTTTAAACTATACTACTCTAATCTTCCTTGTCCTTAGCTGTTTCGCTGTCGGCTTCAGGAGACCGTTCATCTGCAAGATTCATAGAAGGAGGCGCTCCAAAAAGGTAAATCCCCTATTGGATCCTCCATTTGTTGTTCTAGATGGTCCAGCTCTCATTGCTACCACATTGGGTGGCACGTTCGGGTGCAGCCGGTCATACAATACATGCACTTCTTCATGCAAGGTGTTGTAGTACGCTTGCAGGTTTTTGAGGGATGCACTAAGTTCTGCTACTCGAGCTAGAGCATTGGCTTCATAGTCCCAAGAGAAAGAGCGTGAGTTGACGACCCAATCAATGGTCGTATCGTGTTCTGAAATTTCGTACTACAGGCGATTAACTTCGGCTGATAATTCAGCAATGCGGCGACTATTGCGCGCACGCTCCCTACACCCATGGCGTAGCTCAGATTTGAGGCGATCCACTCTGGCCTCCAACTCCCCGATAGGGTTGTTGCTTCCAATGTTGCTTCCTTCGTGCCTGGAGGCCAGCTGATGTCGAGGCACACCCTGAGGTCTAGTTGATTTGCGCTGGGTAGTTTTTGTGCGCGCCATATCTCCTTAAGAGGAGAAAATTTTATTTAGTATAGTTTAAACATGATGTATGCATAACCTAATAATTATGGGATCAATCTTTTGTCGATCCCTCACTTTCTCATATACTACACTCTGTTACCCGACTTCAAAAGGTAAGTTACTACCATAAAGTGGTAAGATAAGAACGAAAGAATATTTTTAAGGTAAGTGTTTTAAAAATTCTTTTGAAGTACTACATAATGTCTGAATAGACGGGCTTCGCTCTGATACCAGCTGTGGCAGAACCTCCCAAGGTATTAGGCCCGCATACAGATGTCCTTGTCCTAAGGACCTCGGACAACCATGTAGATGCACATAATCACTCGACAAGTTCGGTCACCTGTATCATCATCATATCGCCCAAGAGTGCTTCACCCATCACGCAGACATTACACACATGATCAGAGTAGGAATAAGGGAAAGCGGATTACAACAACATAATTTACATTAATAAAGTATAGAGAGAGTATTATTACAGTACCGGGTGCATTATTACAAAATAGGGAGGTAAAACATCCTCCCGCACACAAGCATAGTGTTTTAAACTAGGAGGCAACACATCCTCCCAAACAGTTTACTGATTGGCCTCCTCCTTTGGCACCACCTTTGAGCAGAAACAACAAAACTCTGCTGTTTCATCACCTACAACAACATGGGTTCGAAAACCCTGAGTACGGAGTGTACTTTCGCAAGTCTTACCCGATAAAGGAAAAGACTCACAAGGATATGCTGGCTTGTGTGATTCAAGGCAAAGCTAGTCAAGAATCAAAGACTCTGTTTGCAGAAATGCTTACTAGCAGTGGATCCATAAAAAACCGGTTTTATTATCAGGTTAAGTCATTACCTGCATCTAGTGTTCTTTCTATCCTAGTTCAAGCACTTGGTCCACACTAGCCGTCTTTTATCAACCCTTCACTTTACTGGATTGCTACGTGTAGGGCAGTGACCAAGTCTTCATGTCCGAGAAGTAACGACGATCCGAATTGATTAATACCTAGCTGGGGATCTCCAACCACATGACATTGCATATGTCAACTCGCCACCGGGTTTCTCAAGACCAAACCGGGTTCACACCAACCGAGAGCACAGATACACCACCGTCCAGCCTCTTCCCACGGAGGGTACACGCTACTCTCGCCATCTCTCCACTCCCATTGCGTGTTGGCCTTTCTGGTATTGGTCCAACCGAGTCAAAGCTTACCCATGATGAGGCATGTAGCCAGTTAAAGGGTCCTCAATAAGCAAGCCTACATCGACACGGTCCTTAATCGACTCAGACGAAGACACTACACCGAGACTTCCTTCTCGTGCAAGTCACCCGCCCGGTCTCTTCTTTATCATTTAAAACCCAAAGTTTGGTACTTGTTAGAGGTACATCTTTTCCGATGTTGAACCCATCATGGCCATGATGGATTCACCATTAAGTCTTTTCTTTGAAAACTTCCCATCCCATATGAAGCATCATCTTTGTTTAAAACAAAACATTTTGTTTTCAAAGGCAAGGCTAAGCATCAAAAAACTTTTAAGTAAAATAGGTATCAAGGAATGGTAAACAGTTCCAAGGAAGGAAATGCAGCAATTGTTTATCACTCAACTCCTATCACCTAATGCATCATTTCAAGTGATAAGGTGTTTGAAATAACAAGGAAAGGGTAAATGCACCAGGGCTTGCCTTGTGTTGTAGGAGGCTCAGGATCTATTCCACAAATATCAAAGTAGAAGTTGTTCTCAACAGGTGGAATTTTAGCTTGTGGGGCAATTTCTTCTTCGACTTCCACTTCTTCTTCGTTTTCTATACATAACAATACATATACATGAATGCTCATGTGAGGCTATGAATATGCAGTTACAATAGAAACATACTAAGTTGTATCTTGAATACAACTTTCCTTCACGGTGCCCACTAGTCACTAGAGTTTCCTAGTTAAGTGCTCTATTAAGGTTGGGTATATAAATCCTAGAAAGCTAGTTTATTGGGTTTGGGATCAAACGATGTCCAAAGCATATCAAACTTTACCCAAGGACTTTAATCCTCATATTAAGCTCACCCAAAAAGTTTTATGATTTTTGGAGCTACCAACTTAATTCTAAAATTCTAAAATGCTAGGTTTAGGCATCTTTAAATGCTAAATAATTCATAGTTGGGACTAAAAATCTTGGAACTATTTTTATTAAATACTAGAAGAATTTAGGAGTCTAGTAAAATTGGTCCCATATTTTTACCATTTTTCTAGAATTCCCTACAATTTTCCAAGTCTGGCAGTAAAAAGAAAAGGAAAAAGGAGGAACAGTACTGGGCTCAATCTAACCCAATCCGGTCCACTTACAGGCAAACCTGCCCACGTGCGTGTCTGCGCTAGCGAAATTGCATAGAGGACCCCGACTATTTGAACAAATAGTAAAGAACCCACGTGTCACACCCGGTTCTAGGGGGCAGAGCCAGGTGCATCGCATATGTGTGCTAAGATCCATTTCTACACATATGTTGATGTCACAAGTGTAATATATCAAAAGACAATGCAATAAAGGCATAAAGAGAGTAGAGTACTTTATTACATCATCTGAATCATTGTATCTTTAACAAGTATCAACATCAAAGTAGGGCAGAATTAAATATGGGTAATCTCCCACAGGAAGATGACCGGCGTATCGTTAGACTTAAAACTCATCGTCGAAATCTCCATCAATGTCTTCTTCATCACCCTCTGATCAAAATATTAGCAAGGGTGAGCTCACTTATGGTCGGGGCTCAGCAAGTGGGGGAAAAATTAATGCAAGTTTAACAAGGTAAGGCTAAGGTTGAGCAGTAAGCATTTTAGTTGGTCAATATTTTAATAACAACACCTGTCTTACTAATAAGTGTGAATCCCAAGTATTCCCATTATACAAAGGTATAGAGTATATCAAAAACACTTAAGTGAAACCACTTAAGCAAACCATTAGCAGATCATCAGATCTCGATTTATTGTCCATCTTTAAGTTCAATTACCATGTGAGGGTCCAGGTTGCTCGTAACCGTGAGCAGGGCTGATATATCAGTTTTACACTCTGCAGAGGTGGCGCATCTTTACCTATGAGTCACGATTCCCTTCTAGCCTAGGTTGATCAAACCCATATTCACTTCGGAGGTGAATGGCTAGGGTCTCACTACGAGGCTTTTCCCTAGAGTCCTCAATATGCAAATGCTGGAAATGGTCAAACTGCATAGAGCACATCTAACGTAACCAACTAATAGTCCAGACTACAGGGTAAAGCTTTGGGAACTATGCCCGTATCCAATCTGCCTGAGACAGAATATAAGCGCTTGCTAGATGCCCCCATTTCGGTCGACCACGACCAGCACCCAACATAAGACTTCCCTAGTTATTTAGCCAAGGGCGTCCCATACCACCCTCATGGTAGCACTGTTTTCCTGGGTAGTCACTCTATGTTCCAATTAATATGCAATAATCTTGTTTAACCATTTGGTTAACATCATAATACCAATTTCATTTATGGAATATTAATATCATAAACAGGAGTGACATAATAATTATTAAGTTGAGCGGTAGCATCAATTGGAAAGCATAGTATTTTCCCAGGGTAATCAAGGAATACAGTTGGTAAATCTAGGAAATCCTTAATTAGGTAAATCCCATCAAATTATGCAGTAAATACAAAAAGTAAACATTATTATATGCATTAATTGGGTATAAATAGAATATGCAGAGGGAGAATCCACTTGCCTTGCTCGAACGTGTCGTGCGGGTCATCCTCGAACGTGTTAGGCTTGTCTACCTCACAGTCCACTTCTAGCATCAATTTGCGTATCACACATATAAAAGAATACATACGCCAAATAAATAAACATACACTGGTACAGGGGTAAACATTCACCATTACATTCACATTCATACATCACACTTATCACACTCATAAATACGTCCTAAAGCGTAAATATTTATTAACTCATTATGACTATTAATGCGAGTCATTATTGATGAAATTATGAGTAGGTGCTATAATAATAGTTTTATCTAGTATTAATACGTATTAACATTCTTTATAAACATAAAGGCTAATTATTTTCTTTAACACTAATAAATAGACTAATAGATTTATTGCTTTTATTTCTAACTTGAATTTATGCGTATAGCTAAAAATGACTCTACTAACATTAATATTCTAAGAATCAATATAAATCACCAATTGGGCTTTTTATAACATAAACAGGGTTATTATGACAAAAACAAGTGTTTTACTAATTCTAAGAATTTAAGTGCTATACTTATGGACACCTTTATTTTGGCTAGTAAAAATCTATTTTCATTACGACTCGTGGTATTCTTTTAGTTTTCTCCTTTCTAAAAGAAAGTACCAATAATTAATCAGAGATAAATCATCTATTAACCTATAATGTTTATATTGCCATGAATTCTATACCATTTACTAAATTCATGTTAAGAGAAGTTTCTATTATCTATTAAAATGAACTTATGATTATAATCTTCTAAATAATTTCCAAAATTCATTGTGAACAAAAATTAACTATAAAATTACCTATCTAGTGTTTTTATCACCAACGTGTGTCTACCAATTCTCGTCATACTTCTCTCTAATCTAACATTCTAAAAGTCATCGTGCACAAATAATATGAATAATCACGGTGCACTAATTTATCGCATATATCTACAAAAAATTCCATAGCACACATATGTATGAATTCTGAATCACCACATGCTCATATTACAACAATAATTATAAAATTCACAAACTGACTCAAAAATGATTTCAAAAATATATAAATTAATTTGGGTCGTCTTCAACCTCGCGATGAACGGTGGACGGCTTGGGCATGTCTAGGCGAAGGCTCGGTACGACGGGTGCGTAGCTCCAGCGAGCTTCACGGGCTCCGGCGACGGCGTGGTGAACTCCGGCGACGGCGGCGGTGGCTCTAACGACGAGGAGCTTGACAGAGAGAATGGGACGAGCTCGGGTAGGGAGGAGGGAGAGAGAGGAGCTCGACATATTTATAGAGAGAGGTAGGGCAGAGGAAAGGTCGGCCGGGGTGCTTCATGGCCATCAATGGAGGGAGGGAGTAATGGGGGAGAGTGGGGGAAGGAGAAACGGTTGCAGTGAAGTTCCATAACACGCGTTGGTGAACAGACGTGTGGGTAGGGCTGGACGAAATGCTCGTGGCTCGCTAGCTCGCTCGGTTCATGGTCAGCTCGGCTCGGATCAGCTCGTTTGAATTTTTTCACGAGCTGAGCTGACATCCTAGCTTGGTTCGTTAACGAGCCAGCTCGGTTCATTAACGAGCCAGCTCGCGAGCTAAACGAGCTACCATATTCTAGCAAAACGAAACTATATACATATCATTTATAGAATAATTGATGAACATGTTTTATATATGTGAGGTGTCTATGGCCTATAAATTAAACTAATGATTATTGAACTATGTCTATGTGTTAATTTGGTCTATGCAAATATAATTATGGGTTAAACTGATGAACATGTATGTGAATTGTGAATTAGTGTGTGATGAATTGTACTAATTTGGTGTTACATTGAAGTGGTTTGTGAAACTATGAGTATAATTACTATATTCTATTGTTAAATTAGTTTAAAATTAATTAAAAATAATTATTTATGTATATATTATTTTTTTCCTGCTCTGGCTCGCGAGCTCGTAAACGAGCCGAGCCGAGCTAACTCTGTGGCTCGTTACCTTAACGAGCCGAGCCGAGCTGGCTCGTTAGCTTAACGAGCCAGCTCGAACTCGGACGAGCCGAGCTGGCTCGTTATCCACCCCTACGTGTGGGGCTTCAGGTCTCGGGCACGGCGCTTGGGCTCCTGGGTCACGCGGGGTGCGACGGCGGCTGAGTCGCGACAGCCTGGCGTGGGGGCTTTGGTCGAGCGTGTCGGAGTCTTGGGCGCTCGAGCGTCAGTGCTGGGCTCAGCTCGGCCTAGCGCTGGGGTCGCGCGTCGGGCTGCTCGGCCGCGGGCGGGGCTGGGCCTCGGGTCCTGGCGTCGGGCGGTCCTGGCGGCACGCGGGGTTGGAAAGGGAAGCAAGGAGAGAGAGAGAAGTGGAGTGCACTACCGAAATCGCGTTCTTTGCCGAGTGTCTAAGACACTCGGCAAAGGCTATTTTACACTCGGCAAAGCCTTTGCCGAGTGTTACACTCGGCAAATATTTTATCGATAAAGGGTTCTTTGCCGAGTACTTTTTTCTGAACACTCGGCAAAGACTTTACCGAGTGTCGAGAAGCACTCGGCAAAGAAAAACATTCGACCAATTAAGAATAAAAAACAAAAAAAACAGCAAAACATTTTTTAAATTATAGGAACAACTCTCCAACCCTATCTATTACCTTACCCATTGCCCTATCAGTTTTCACTATTATTTTGAATCAAATTTATATGTTTTATGAATGGTGAGATTCGAACTCGCAACTGAAAGCACCTAGAGGGGGGTGAATAGGTGATCCTGTGAAACTTGAAACTTAATGCCACAAAACTTGGTTAGATGTTAGCACAATAAAGCCAAGTGGCTAGAGAGGAGTCTTAGCAAAACACAATAACCACAAAGGGATCAACATAGAGATGGCACAGTGGTTTATCCCGTGGTTCGGCCAAGTCCAACGCTTGCCTACTCCACGTTGTGGCTTCCCAACGGATGAGGGCTGCAATCAACCCCTCTCAAGTGGTCCAAAGACCCACTTGAATACCATGGTGTTTCGCTTTGCTTTACTATATCCCGCTTGCGAGGAATCTCCACAACTTGGAGTCTCTCGCCCTTACACTTTGATGTTCACAAAGAAGCACGGAGTAAGGGAGGGATGAGCAACGCACACAAGACACAAAATCAGAGTGACAACACGCACACAAGTCGCAACAAGAGCTCACAACACAACCCGATGAGTTCACAACTCAAAAAGAGCTCTAGATGATATCTCAAAGAATCAAATGCGCGGAATCAAAGTCTTGGTGCTTAGGAATGCTTAGAGTATTCTTGGTTGTCTCCTCCATGCGCCTAGGGGTCCCTTTTATAGCCCCAAGGCAGCTAGGAGCCGTTGAGAGCATTCCAGGAAGGAATTCTTGCCTTCAGTCGCCTGGTGCACTGGACAGTCCGGTGCACCACCGGACACTGTCCGGTGTGGATTTCTTTCCTTGTTTGGCGAAGCCGACCGTTGCAGATCCAGAGCCACTGTCCGGTGCACACCGGACAGTCCGATGCCCCCTTCTAGCCGTTGGCTCGGCCACGTGTCCCACGCGGATCGCGCGGCCGGCCGTTGGCTCACCGGACAGTCCGGTGCTCCACCAGACAGTCCGGTGAATTATAGTCGTATGCCGTCAATTGCTTCCCGAGAGCGACGACTTCGCCTGTAGACGGCTCACCGGACAGTCTGGTGATTTATAGTCGTACACCACCGTCGAAGTCCCGAGAACAGCAAGTTCGCTAGAGCCAGCCTGGCGCACCGGACACTGTCCGGTGCACCACCGGACAGTCCGGTGCACCCAGACTGAGCAGACTTTGGCTGAACAATGCCATCTCTTTTCCAATTCGATTTGTCCTATTTCCAGCACTTAGACACAATACATTACTTCTTAAAACAATGTACTAAGTCTAGAAAACATACCTTTAGACTTGATTTGCACTTTGTCCATCAATTGGCATAGATTTTCACTTAAGCACTTGTGTTGGCACTCAATCACCAAAATACTTAGAAATGGCCCAAGGGCACATTTCCCTTTCAATCTCCCCCTTTTTGGTGATTTATGCCAACACAACAAAAAGCAACTAAAAGAAGTGCAACATCAATACAAATGAGAACTCAAAATTGTTTTGATTCAAATTTGGCATATATGGATCACTCTTTGCCACCACTTGGTTTTGTTTTTGCAAATCAACCTCAAACTCCTATCTCTAGTTCAAACACAATTGTAGAGACATAAAGAGAGTTGTTCCAAGAGAAATTGATCAAAGATTTCAAAAACTCCCCCTTTTTCCCATAATCAACATTCTCCCCACAAGAGGCCAACTTTTGACAAGAGAGACAATAAGAGAGTTTTGACAAACCAAAAGCTCTATTCTACTATTTTCAAAATTTCTCAAGTGGTAGCTGATCCATTTCTTGCTTTGGCCTTGTTTTCTCCCCCTTTGGCATCAAGCACCAAAATGGGATCAATCTTGGCCCTTGAACCCCATTGCCTCACCAAAATCTTCAAATAAGAATACCAAGGCAATAAGAGTACATGAGATGAACTTGGAATAAGTTACCCTCTCATCGGAGTGCAATGGAAGTCTTTCATGGTCCAAGTCCACCTTTTCCCTTTCAAACCTACTTTGAGACTAAATTAAGAAAACTCAAGCACATGGTTAGTCTCAAAGGGTCAAGTTGTAGCACGTCTCCCCCTAAACATGTGCATCACTTGCAAATGGACTTGTGAGGTCCGGGGAGTGCTTGTACAACTTGAGCACCATAAGTAAACAACAATATGCATAAGGAACATGATCAAGGCATAAACACATGTATGCTATAGATCAATCCAAGTTTCGCGAATCTAAGACATTTAGCTCACTATGCAGCCTGCAAAAGGTCTTCTCATCTAGAGGCTTGGTAAAGATATCGGCTAGCTGGTTCTCGGTGCTAATATAGAACACTTCGATATCTCCCTTTTGCTGGTGGTCTCTCAAAAAGTGATGCCGGATGTCAATGTGCTTTGTGCGGCTGTGCTCAACAAGATTTTCCGCTATGCGAATAGCACTCTCATTGTCACATAGGAGTGGGACTTTGCTCAGATTGTAGCCAAAGTCCCAAAGGGTTTGCCTCATCCAAAGTAGTTGCGCGCAACACTGTCCTGTGACAACGTACTCGGCCTCAGCGGTGGATAGGGCAACGGAAGTTTGTTTCTTAGAGTTCCATGACACCAGGGACCTTCCTAAGAATTGGCACGTCCCCGATGTACTCTTCCTATCGACCTTACATCCAGCATAGTCGGAATCTGAGTATCCAATCAAATCAAAGGTAGACCCCTTTGGATACCAGATCCCAAAGCAAGGCGTAGCGACTAAATATCTAAGAATTCGCTTTACGGCCACAAGGTGACACTCCCTTGGATCAGATTGAAATCTAGCACACATGCATATGCTAAGCATAATATCTGGTCTACTAGCACATAAATAAAGTAAAGACCCTATCATTGACCGGTATACCTTTTGATCAACGGACTTACCTCCTTTGTTGATGTCGGTGTGTCCGTCGGTTCCCATTGGAGTCTTGCGTATACTTCGTTTGGGAGATGAAGGTGCCGTCTTTGATTTGCTTCACTTGGAACCCAAGGAAGTAGTTCAACTCGCCCATCATCGACATCTCGAATTTCTGAGTCATCACCCTGCTAAACTCTTCACAAGACTTTTGGTTAGTAGAACCAAATATTATGTCATCGACATAAATTTGGCACACAAATAAGTCACCATCACAAGTCTTAGTGAATAAAGTTGGATCGGCTTTGCCAACCTTGAAAGCATTAGCAATTAAAAAGTCTCTAAGGAATTCATACCATGCTCTTGGGGCTTGCTTAAGTCCATAGAGCGCCTTAGAGAGCTTACACACGTGGTCGGGGTACCGTTCATCCTCGAAGCCAGGGGGTTGCTCCACGTACACCTCCTCATTGATTGGCCCGTTGAGGAAAGCGCTCTTCACATCCATTTGGAACAACCTGAAAGAATGGTGAGCGGCATATGCTAGCAATATACGAATAGACTCTAGCCTAGCCACAGGAGCAAAAGTCTCCTCAAAGTCCAAACCTGCGACTTGGGCATAACCTTTTGCCACAAGTCGAGCCTTGTTCCTCGTCACCACCCCGTGCTTGTCCTGTTTGTTACGGAACACCCACTTGGTTCCCACAACATTTTGCTTGGGACGCGGCACCAGTGTCCAAACTTCATTTCTCTTGAAATTATTGAGCTCTTCCTGCATGGCCAACACCCAGTCCGGATCTAGCAAGGCCTCTTCTACCCTGAAAGGCTCAATAGAAGAGACAAAGGAGTAATGCTCACAAAAATTAACTAATCTTGAACGAGTAGTTACTCCCTTGCTAATGTCACCCAAAATTTGGTCGACGGGATGATTCCTTTGAATCGTCGCTCGAACTTGGGTTGGAGGTGCCGGTTGTGCTTCTTCCTCCATTACATGGTCATCTTGTGCTCCCCCTTGATCACACGCCTCTTCTTGATGAACCTATTCATCGTCTTGAGTTGGGGGATGCACCATTGTTGAGGAAGAAGGTTGATCTTGCTCCTTGAGTTCCTGTGGTCGCACATCGCCAATTGCCATGGTACGTATTGTGGTCGTCGGAACGTCTCCTTCATCTATATCATCAAGATCAACAACTTGCTCTCTTGGAGAGCCATTAGTCTCATCAAATACAATGTCGCTAGAGACTTCAACCAAACCCGATGATTTGTTGAAGACTCTATACGCCTTTGTATTTGATTCATAACCTAACAAAAACCCTTCTACAGCTTTGGGAGCAAACTTAGAATTTCTACCTTTCTTCACTAGAATATAGCATTTGCTCCCAAATACACGAAAGTAAGACACATTGGGTTTGTTACCGATTAGAAGCTCATATGAAGTCTTATTGAGGAGGCAGTGAAGGTAGACCCGGTTGATGGCGTGGCAAGCTGTGTTCACGGCTTCCGACCAAAACCGCTCGGAGGTCTTGAACTCTCCAAGCATCGTCCTCGCCATGTCTATGAGCGTCCTGTTCTTCCTCTCTTCCACACCATTTTGCTGTGGTGTCTAGGGAGCGGAGAACTCGTGCTTGATCCCTTCCTCCTCAAGGTACTCCTCCACTTGAAGGTTCTTGAACTCGGACCCGTTGTCGCTCCTTATCTTCTTCACCTTGAGCTCAAACTCATTTTGAGCTCTCCTGAGGTAGCGCTTGAGGGTCCCTTGGGTTTCAGATTTATCCTGCAAAAAGAATACCCAAGTGAAGCGGGAAAAATCATCAACTATAACAAGACCATACTTACTTCCTCCTATGCTTAGATACGCGACGGGTCCAAAGAGGTCCATATGAAGCATCTCCAAAGGTCTTGATGTGGTCATCACATTTTTGGGATGATGAGAGCTTCCCACTTGTTTACCTGCTTGACAAGCTGCACAAGGTCTATCTTTTTTGAAATGCACATTGGTTAGACCTATCATGTGTTCTCCCTTTAGAAGCTTGTAAAGGTTCTTCATCCCCACATGAGCTAAACGGCGATGCCACAGCCAGCCCATGCTAGTCTTAGCAATTAAGCATGCATCTAGACCGGCCTCCTCTTTTGCAAAATCAACTAAATAAAGTTTGTCGTCTAGTACACCCTTAAAAGCTAATGAACCATCACTTCTTCTAAAGACAAATACATCTACATTTGTGAATAAACAATTATATCCCATATTGCATAATTGACTAACGGATAACAAATTATATCCAAGTAACTCAACTAAAAACACATTAGAAATAGAGTGCTCAGATGAAATAGCGATCTTCCCTAACCCTTTCACCTTGCCTTGGTTCCCATCACCGAATATGATTGAATCTTGGGAATCCTTGTTCTTGACGTAGGAGGTGAACATCTTCTTCTCCCCTGTCATGTGGTTTGTGCATCCGCTGTCGATAATCCAGCTTGAACCCCCGGATGCATAAACCTGCAAGGCAAATTTAGGCTTGGGTTTTAGGTACCCAACTCTTGTTGGCTCCTACAAGGTTAGTCACAATGGTCTTAGGGACCCAAATGCAAGTTTTATCTCCCTTGCATCTTGCCCCTAATTTCCTAGCAATTACCTTCTTATCCTTTCTACAAATAGCAAAGGAAGCATTGCAAGCATGATAAATTGTAGAAGGTTCATTAATCTTCCTAGGAACATGAGCAACATTTCTCCTAGGCATATGATGAATGACATTTCTCCTAGGCATATCTCTACCATGCATATAGGAAGAACTTGAAGCAAACATTGCATTTGAATCATAAGCATTACAACTCCTATCATGATGAATATTTCTAGAAAATTTCCTATAAATAAATGCATGATTCTTTTGAGCACTATTAGCCATAGGGGCCTTCCCTTTCTCCTTGGTGGAGATGGAAGCCTTATGGCTTGTTAAGTTCTTGACTTCCCTCTTGAAGCCAAGACCATCCTTAATTGAGGGGTGTCTACCAATTGTGTAGGCATCCCTTGCAAATTTTAGTTTATCAAATTCACTTTTGCTAGTCTTAAGTTGGGCATTAAGACTAGCCACTTCATCATTCAATTTAGAAATTGAAACTAGGTGTTCACTACAAGCATCAACATTAAAAATTTTACACCTATTGCAAATTACAACATTTTCTACACAAGATGTTGATTTACTAGCTATTTATAACTTAGCATTTAAATCATCATTAACACTTTTTAAACTAGAGATTGAGTCATGGCATGCAGACAATTCACAAGAAAGCATTTCATTCCTTTTAATTTCTAAAGCAAGAGAATTTTGCGCCTCTACAAATTTATCATGTTCTTCATACAAAAGATCCTCTTGTTTTTCTAACAATCTATTTTTATCATTCAAAGCATCAATCAATTCATTGATCTTATCAATTTTATTTCTATCTAAACCTTTAAATAAACTAGAATAGTCTATTTCATCATCATCACTAGACTCATCATCACTTGAAGAAGCATAAGTAGTATTCCGAGTACATACCTTCTTCTCCTTCGCCATGAGGCATGTGTGACGCTCGTTAGGGAAGAGGGCCGATTTGTTGAAGGCGGTGGCGGCGAGTCCTTCGTTGTCGGAGTCGGATGATGAACAATCCGAATCCCACTCCTTGCCAAGGTGTGCCTCACCCTTAGCCTTCTTGTAAGCTTTCTTCTTTTCCCTCTTGTTCCCTTGTTCCTGGTCACTATCATTATCGGGACAATTAGCGATAAAATGACCAATCTTACCACATTTGAAGCATGAGCGTTTCCCCTTTGTCTTGTTCTTTTTGCGATGCTCCTTGCGTCCCTTTAGCGCCGTCTTGAAGTGCTTAATGATGAGGGCCATCTCTTCCTCATTTAGCCCTGCCGCCTCAACTTGCGCCACCTTGCTAGGTACCGCCTCCTTGCTCCTCGTTGCCTTGAGAGCAATAGTTTGAGGCTCTTGGATTGGTCCATTTAATGCATCGTCGACGTATCTTCCCTCCTTGATCATCATCCGCCCGCTTACAAACTTTCCAAGGATCTCCTCGGGCGTCATCTTCGTGTACCTAGGATTCTCACGAATATTGTTCACAAGATGTGGATCAAGGATGGTAAAGGACCTTAGCATTAGACGGACAACGTCGTGGTCCGTCCATCGCGTGCTTCTATAGCTCCTTATTTTGTTGACGAGGGTCTTGAGCCGGTTGTACGTTTGGGTCTCCTCGCCCCTGATCATTGCGAATCTCCCAAGTTCGCCTTCCACCAATTCCATTTTGGTGAGCATGGTGATGTCGTTCCCCTCATGTGAGATCTTAAGGGTGTCCCAGATCTGCTTGGCGTTATCCAAGCCGCTCACCTTATGGTATTCGTCCCTGCACAAGGAAGCTAGAAGAACAGTAGTAGCTTGTGCATTTTTGTGGATTTGCTCATTAATGAATATGGAACTATCAGTACTATCAAATTTCATTCCACTCTCGACTATCTCCCATATGCTTGGATGGAGAGAGAACAAGTGACTACGCATTTTGTGACTCCAAAATCCGTAGTCCTCCCCATCAAAGTGTGGAGGCTTGCCAAGAGGAATGGAAAGCAAATGTGCATTTGAACTATACGGAATACGAGAATAATCGAAAGAGAAGTTTGAGTTAACCGTCTTCTTTTTCTCGTAGTCGTTGTTGTCGTCCTTTTGGGAAGAGGAAGATTCGTCGCTGTCGTCGTAGTAGACGATCTCCTTGATGCGCCTTGTCTTCTTCTTCTTCCCATCTTTTCGTTTGTGGCCCGAGCCTGAGTCGGTAGGCTTGTCATCTTTCAGCTCGTTGATGAAAGACTCCTTCTCCTTATCATTGATCACAATCCCCTTGCCCTTAGGATCCATCTCTTCGGGCGATTAGTCCCTTCGTGAAGAGAACGGCTCTGATACCAATTGAGAGCACCTAGAGGGGGGTGAATAGGTGATCCTGTGAAACTTGAAACTTAATGCCACAAAACTTGGTTAGATGTTAGCACAATAAAGCCAAGTGGCTAGAGAGGAGTCTTAGCAAAACACAATAACCACAAAGGGATCAACATAGAGATGGCACAGTGGTTTATCCCGTGGTTCGGCCAAGTCCAACGGACGAGGGTTGCAATCAACCCCTCTCAAGTGGTCCAAAGACCCACTTGAATACCATGGTGTTTCGCTTTGCTTTACTATATCCTGCTTGCGAGGAATCTCCACAACTTGGAGTCTCTCGCCCTTACACTTTGATGTTAACAAAGAAGCACGGAGTAAGGGAGGGATGAGCAACACACACAAGACACAAAATCAGAGTGACAACACGCACACAAGTCGCAACAAGAGCTCACAACACAACCCGATGAGTTCACAACTGAAAAAGAGCTCTAGATGCTATCTCAAAGAATCAAATGCGCAGAATCGAAGTCTTGGTGCTTAGGAATGCTTAGAGTATTCTTGGTTGTCTCCACCATGCGCCTAGGGGTCCCTTTTATAGCCCCAAGGCAGCTAGGAGCCGTTGAGAGCATTCCAGGAAGGCAATTCTTGCCTTTAGTCGCCTGGCGCACTGGACAGTCCGGTGCACCACCGGACACTTTCCGGTGCGGATTTCTTTCCTTGTTTGGCGAAGCCGACCGTTGCAGATCCAGAGCCATTGGTGCACCGGACATGTCCGGTGCACACCGGACAGTCCGGTGCCCCCTTCTAGCCGTTGGCTCGGCCACGTGTCCCGCGCGGATCGCGCGGCCGACCGTTGGCCCGGCCGGCCGTTGGCTCACCGGACAGTCCGGTGAATTATAGCCGTACGCCGTCAATTGCTTCCCGAGAGCGACGACTTCGCCTGTAAACGGCTCACTGGACAGTCCGGTGCACCACCGGACAGTCCGGTGATTTATAGCCGTACACCACCGTCGAAGTCCCGAGAACAGCAAGTTCGCCAGAGCCAGCCTAGCGCACCAGACACTGTCCGGTGCACCACCGGACAGTCCGGTGCACCCAGACTGAGCAGACTTTGGCTGAACAATGCCATCTCTTTTCCAATTTGATTTCTCCTGTTTCTAGCACTTAGACACAATACATTAGTTCTTATAACAATGTACTAAGTCTAGAAAACATACCTTTAGACTTGATTTACACTTTGTCCATCAATTGGCATAGATTTTCACAATTAAGCACATGTGTTGGCACTCAATCACCAAAATACTTAGAAATGGCCCAAGGGCACATTTCCCTTTCAGCAACCTCTCTATCCTGCATACCCTCCTATACCACTACACTACTACACCAATTATGTCTATATTACTTTTCATTCCCCATGTACTATAACAAACCGAGAGTAATTTGATTATTTAAGGCACTAAATGAGTTCATTTGAAAATATGACCAACTATAAAGTTGCATAACTTTTTGAGATCTACATGTTTTATTTTAATAGTTTCTACATCCGAGGCCGTTTACAAAATTTGAAAACTTCACACGAATTTTTCAATGATAAGATGGTTTCAAATCAAAAGGTTGTCAATTACAAAGTTTCATTGCATTTCAAGACCTACAACTTTTATTTTGGTGGTTTTTCCATCCGAGGTAGTTTGAAAAATTCAAATTTCAAAATTCAAACATAGTTTTGCATGACAAGATTATTTCAAACCAAAACATTGTCAACAACAAAGTTTCATAACTCTTCAATACCTACAACTTTCATGTTGGTGGTTTTTTCTTTCGAGGTCGTTTTCAAAATTCAAATTTTAAATTTTTTAAATTTAGACGTAGTTTTCGTTGACAATATGACTTCAAATGAAAAAGTTGTCAACTACAAACTTCTATAACTTCTCAAGATCTATAAAGTTTATTTTGGTTGTTTGGGTTCTAACAATATGCACAAATTATATACATCTCTCTCGTAGTTTCATAAACTACGAGAGAGATATAGGTATTATGAACAAATTTATTTTTATTTTGTCATATGAAGACATGTTCAATATATAAATTGTACATCATGATGAGTTATACAAATTTGTAGTTGAAAACTTTTTCATTTGAATTAATTTACTGCTTGAAAATGTGATTTTTAAATTGTCTTTACCTAGTGTTGGAAAAAAGCACTCGACAAAGAGCTCTTTACCGAGTGTCAAAAAACACTCGGCAAAGAAACTCTTTACCGAGTGTCAAAAATAAAACACTCGGCAAAGAGCTTCTTCGCCGAGTGTTTTCTTTTACCGAGGGTTTTTTGCGTGGCACTCGGCAAAGAGCTTCTTTGCCGAGTGCCCGAAAAAAACACTCGGCAAAATATTTGGCACTCGGCAAAGAGTCAAATTCTGGTAGTGGTGGGGCCGGGTGGGGCCCGCTTGCAAGGGAGAGAAGAGGGGAGAGGGAGAAGAAAGGTGGCGGCGGCTGCTTGGGAAGGGTTGGGGTGCGGCTGCGGGTTTCATGGGCCCCTAGTGGGCCTTAGGGTTAGGGTTAGGTTTTTTTCTTTTTCTTTTTTATTTATTTTCTATATTCAAAATATATTTTTAAATAACCCTAAAATTCATAATAAATATACCAAAATTATTTATAAATAAAAATATTTATTTTTGGACTAATAATTATTATATTATTTATTTGGATTTTCATTTAAGAAGAAATGCTATTAAATGTCCAAAATCAATCATGAGCAATTCAAAAATTATTTCAAATGCAATAAATAGCAACCACTTGATTGAAAAATTTATTTCCATAATTACCATTAATAACTAAAAGTATTATTTTTAATTGATGGTTTTTATAGTGTTACAAACTTACCCCTCTTAAAAGAATCTCATCCTCGAGATTAAAGAACTTCCGAGAATAACTAGGGGAATTCTGCTCTGAGTTCATCTTCTCTTTCCCAAGTGACCTCATCTTCTGAATGATGACTCCACTGAACCTTGCACATGTTAATGACTTTACTCCGTGTAATTCTGTGAGATGTTTCTAGAATTCTGATAGGGTACTCCAAATAAGTCAAATTCTCATTAACATTCAGTTCTTCCATGGGTAACTGTTCCTCCGGTACTCTCAAATACTTCTTGAGTTGTGACAAGTGAAATATGTCATGCACGTCTGATAGACTATCGGGTAGCTCTAACTGGTACACTACTTCACCTTTTCTTTCCAAAATCTTGAATGGGCCAATATAGCGAGGAGATAATTTTCCCTTAACCTTAAATCTTTTCATTCCTCTCATCGGTGAAACTTTAAGGTATACGAAGTCTCCTACTTCGAATATCAACTCTCTTCTTCTATTGTCAGCATAGCTTTTCTATCTCGATTATGTTGTCTTCATATTCTCTCTGATAATCTCTACTTGCTTTTCTGCTTCTTGGAGAATTTCTGGACCAAATACTTGACTTTTTTTGGTCTGATTCCAATAAAGTGATGTTCTGCACTTTCATCCGTAAAGTGCTTCAAATGGTGCCATTTTTAGACTTGCTTGATAACTATTGTTATACGAGAATTCGACATAAGGCAAACTTTTATCCCGGCTTCTACCATGCTTTAGAGCACAAGCTCTTAGCATATCTTCCAACACTTGGTTTGTTCTTTCCGTTTGCCCATCCGTTTGTGGATGATAAGCTAAGCTAAAGTTTAGCTTGGTATCCATGGACTCATGTAGTCTTTTCCAAAAGCGCGAGGTAAACTGGGTTCCTCGATCTGATACGATCTTCTTCGGTACTCTATGCAGACAAACAATCCTCGACATGTATAACTCTGCTAACTAGACTCCTGAGTAAGTTGTCTTCACAGGTATAAAGTGTGCCACTTTAGTCAACCTGTCTACTATGACCCATATTGAATCATAGCCATCCCGAGTACGGGGTAGTCCAACTATGAAATCCATACCGATTTCTTCCTATTTCCATTCCGGTACCTTGAGTGGTTGTAATAATCCTGCTGGTCTTTGGTGTTCGGCTTTAACTCGCTGACACACGTCACACAATGCAACATGAGTAGCAACATCTCTTTTCAAACGTACCACCAATACTTTCCCTTTAGATCCTAGTACATCTTTGTACTTCTAGGGTGAATAGAGTAAGCAGAATCATGAGCTTCTCTCAAAATAAGTTGGCATAGGTGTTCGATTTCCGATACACAGATTCTCTTTTTAAACCATATTGTACCTTGTTCATCTTCCATGACCGTTGCTTTACCCAAACCAATTTATGTCTTAATTTCTTTGATTTTCTCATCAGACTCTTGCCCTTTACGAATCTCTTCTTCCAAAGTAGATTCAACTTCCCTAACCGTTGCTTCCATATTATTGAGCATTCCAAGGTTGAGTTGCTCCATTTCCCAGCACAATTCCTGTGACATCAAATGAGTAGTGATGTTGTTCACTTGACCCTTACGGCTCAAAGCATCAGCCACTACATTTGTTTTTCCTGGGTGATATTGTATTTCCAAATCATAGTTTTTAATCAACTCAAGTCATCTTCTCTATCTTAGGTTGAGTTCTTTCTGAGTGAATATGTATTTCAAGCTTTTGTGATTCATGAAGATTTTGCACTTGTTTCCAATCATATAGTGCCTCCAAATCTTCAAAGCATGCACCACAACAGCTAGTTCCAAATCATGCTTAGGATAATTCTTCTCATGCTTCCTCAACTGTCTTGAAGGATAAGCTATTACTTTTCCTTCTTGCATTAGCACACATCCAAGTCCAAGGTGTGATGCATCGCAATACACATCAAATCCTTTGTGAATGTCTGGCATTACCAATATTGGCGTAGTGGTTAACCTTTTCTTGAGTTTCTCAAAACATTTCTAGCATGCTTCATCCCACTTAAACTCTTTACCTTTCTCCAGTAGTGAGGTAAGAGGTTTCACTAACTTAGAAAAACCTTCAATAAATCTTTTGTAGTATCCTGCTAATCCAAGAAAACTTATGATCTTGGACGCATCCTTTGGTTGCTTCCAATTTAGTATTTCACTTATTTTTCCTGGATCCACTTTAATTCCACCACTAGTAACAATATGTCCTAGGAAAGCAACTTCCTTCAGCCAAAAATCACACTTAGAGAACTTTGCATATAGTTGGTTGTCATGAAGCTTTTGTAGGACTAGCCTTAGATGATCTTCATGTTTTTCTTCATTCGGAGAGTATATCAGTATGTCGTCAATGAATACGACCACAAACTAATCCAGATATTCCATGAACACTTTATTCATCAAGTTCATAAAATATGCTGGTGCATTAGTCAGTCCAAATGACATGAGTAAAAACTCATATAATCCATATCTTGTAGTGAAGGCTGTCTTGGGTACATCTTCTGATCGAATCTTTAACTGATGATATCCCGATCTCAGATCTATCTTTGAGAATATCTTAGCTGCCTTCATCTGATAAAATAAATCTTCAATCCGAGGTAATGGGTATTTATTCTTAATGGTTACTTCATTCAAACTTCTATAATCCACACACATTCTCCTCGAACCATCTTTCTTGCTCACAAATAGAACAGGGGCTCCCCAAGGGGATGAACTTGGGAGAATGAAGCCTTTTTCTAGTAATTCTTCTATTTGTTTCTTCAGTTCAACTAAATCTTCGACATCCATTCTATAAGGTCTTTTCGAGATAGGTGCAGTTCTGGGTAATAATTCAATAGAAAACTCTATATCACGGTCAAGTGGCATACCTAGTAATTCCTCTAGAAATACGTCTGGGTATTCACACACTGCCTTGATATTTTCCAAGGGCTTTTCTTCCAAATGATTTGCCACTGTCTTTCCTTTTGAATCTGTTGACATGTCTGTGCTAACTTGGACTCTTTCGCCTTGAGGACTTGTCAACATAATTGTTCCGTTGCCACATTGTATCACTCCATCACAACTTCTCAACCAGTCGCATCCAAGAATCACATCAATACCGTTGGATCCTAAGACCACTAGGTTGACTGGAAAATCTATTCCTTGAATCTTGAGATTAACATGGAGGCATGAATGTGTGGCCTTCATGTCACCTCCCGGTGAACTAATGTGTAACATCTTCTTAAGAGGGTGCTTTGGTATGTTATGTTTTCCACGAATGACTCAGTTATAAATGAATGCAATGCTCCAGAGTCAAATAAAACTGATGCAGGTATGGAGTTGATAAGAAACATACCATACACTATGTCGACATCCTCAGTCACTGATTCAGGTGTGATGTGATTGACCCTTCCTCTACTCTGGTTCTACGGAGTCCTGTTCTATGTAGATCCACGAGCGGGGGTGTTCTGGTCATTCCTCTTATTGTTGCTCTTCTAAGGGGTCTACTGGTTGTGTCGGTGTTTGGAGCCCGACCGCACACCTGGGGTTACCCCTCGCGGTGCTTTTGGCTAGGACGGTGCTATTGACTGTAGCTCAATGGTTCGTGCGAGATGCACGAGAGATGATGGGCGATTTTCTATAGGTTCGGACCGCTTTGAGATGCGTAATACCCTACTTCCTGGTATGGATCTTTATGTGGTAGGTTACAAGAGAAGTCTCTAGTGTGGAGGAAGGCTAATGTCTTGAATAGATGGTTGATCGATGGAAATGATGGGGTACCCCCTAGGCCTTATATATTCAACCGTGGGGCACTACATGCGTATAGGATGATGATGAGTACCTAAACAATAGTGAACCGACTGAACTTATCTTCCTATAATCTTGTCGATTTACCTCTAATCCATTCTGATGTGCAAGGACGCTGCGCGCTGGAAAGTCGAACAGACGCTACGGATAGCGCTCGAGTTGCTTGGGCCTGAGCCTGCTTCCTTCTCATGTCGGCCCATTCCACCAGTAGCCCTCCCCTGGCCCACGAAGGAATGGCCTAGCAAGATAACAGGCCTAAAGCCTCTCGTGGAGCCTTCTTACCTTCTAGTGGACTCGGGGGATATCTGTCCCCCACAAGCCCCCGATCTTTGAGTTGATTTTGAAATAATCAGCCCAAAGATCCTAAGTCCAGCTCGTGAGTTTGTAGCATGGTTTCCACTCTGACAATGGGTGCGCCAAAGGTGCTCCTATTGAGTGTTGCTCCTAAATTTCGAGTGACTCAGTAAAAACAATCTTCTGAAGGGTCTTCATTTGATGCTTTGGAGAGCAGCATCTTGTCATCATATCATGCTTTAGAAGTTAACATTTCATCTTCTGGGATTGATAATCTACTGGGTTCACCAAAGGTGCACTCAATGGGTGTAGCCCCCGAGCTTTGAGTGGATTTTTGAAAATAATCCACTCAAAGGTCTTCATCTCATGCCCTAGAAATAAGTATTCCGTCGTCGTCTTGTGCTTTAGAAATCAGCATTTTGTCTTGTCTTATGCTTTAGAAATCAGCATTATGTCTCGCCTTATGCTTTAGAAATCAGCATTTTTTCTTCTGGAATTAAAAGTCTATTGGGCACACCGAAGGTGCACCCAATGGGTGTAGCCCCCGAGCTTTGAGTGGATTTTTGAAAATAATCCACTCAAAGGTCTTCATCTCATGCTTTAGAAATCAGCATTTCATCATCGTCTTGTGCTTTAGAAATCAGCATTTTGTCTTCATCTCATGCCCTTGCGAATTCAAACAACGTTATCTTCCCACACCTTGTTAGGTCTGAAATTTATTTGATTGGTGACAGATTGGACATTTGGTAGATGGCTCTTGGCTGGTCATCACCCCGCTTTGTGCTTCAATGCCTCTGCTGATTAGACTTGCGGTTCAGTAGCTATATTTGGACTTCCTCCGATCTCTATTGATCTATTCCTTCTGTCGCAATACATTCATTGCATATATTGTATGGATATGACATCTTCAGAAAATCTTTTGATAATTCCTGGCTACCCCCCCCCCCCAATGGGTGTGACCAATGGGCGTCTTGGTACGCAAAGCGTTTAGAACATTGTCCTGAAGTAGTAACTTGATGTGACCACGGGGTGTAATCATACCGTCCGAGCAGTTGACCTTGGTCCAAACGGTATCGTGTTACGCAAAGCGGTGCCTGTTGCCTGACTCATTTTCAGGTGACTTGAATTGCTTATTGAATACTTGTGACTGTTCGGCGAGCGTGGTAGGAAGTGGACGGTCACTCCTGGCCTCTATAAATAGCCTGCTTGCACCGTCGTTCTCTTCACTCATCTTCCGATCATCCGACCATGGGCAAGGGCAAGAAAGGTCGAGGTTCGCCCCGTCGTGCAGGCGACAAGCGGAAGCGTGACCCAAGTCCTCCCTCGGAGGACTTCGGCGACTCGGAGTATTCGGAGGAGGTTTCCTCCAGGTCTGAGGGGTCGCTGGTCTATGCTTCCCCCCGGTGTCGTCCGATGACTCAGACGACTCCTAGGGTTAGCCGCCGAGGTGTGGATGTACATCTGCTCCGTCGAGTGCGCCGGGCTCGAGGGCTCAGATGAGTCGGAGGTCTCCTCGGATGAGGAGAACTCCTCCGACACATTCGAGGGAGAGAGCAGCGGTGACGGTGGCGATGAAGGCGACGGCAGTGGCGACGACAGCGGCGGAGGTGACGGCGGCGACGGTGAAGGCAGCGGCGGCAGCGGCAGCAAAGGCGACGACAGCGACAACGGCACCAAGGGCGACTGCAGCGACAACGACGGTGGCGGCAAGGGCGGCAGCGGCAGCAGCAAGGCCAGTGGCAAAGCGCCACTGGTCTAAATATTAGTATAAATAATTAGTAGTAGTAGTAGAAGTAGAATAATGTAGTGATAGTTAGTAGTAATGTAATGTAATGTAATGTAATGTAATGTAATGTAATGTAGTGAAAGAGGGGAAAAGGCGGACTCATAATGAGTCGGCTTTTGAGTTTGTAAAAACCCCCCTCCAATATTAATGAAGAACTTTAGTTGTTCCGAGTGATTGTTGTCTTTTGCTGCTTTTTCTGTTCACGTGCTTGATAGTTTGTCCATATGTCTAATACTGCCGGCGTTTTAGAGGTAACCGCAGAGTGATGCCTGAAACTTTGCTTTTCCGAGTAGTGACCTGACACTTCAGAAGTAGTGCCCGACACAGGAAACCCCATTTATACTCGCGCCGACGTGTTTTTTTGATTTCTAAGCCCTAATCTTCACTTTTTGCCTTCGAACCACTCCTCCGCTTCCCTGAGATTTCGAACCTGCTCGTTCCGCTAGAGAGATCGCGATGGCGCCAAAACGGAAGAGGCAGAGCTCCGCTGCTGCATTCATCCCCCCATCGACCCCAACACCTAGCTTCCCTTCGCTGGTAATCACGTGTCCGTTATTTCTGAATCTGACCTTCTTCATCTCATTGAAGTTGGGGGTTTGCTTCCAAAAGAGCTCTGCTCTTGGAGGATTTGTCGTGATGTCACCGTCCCGACTGAGGATACACATTAATCTGTCGTTTACATTCCTTTTCTCATCCATGGGCTTGCTCTTCCCATCTCCCCTTTTCCGCAGTCTCCTTGATTTCTATGAGCTGAATTTGACGCATCTGAACCCTAATTCCATTTTGCAAGTCTCCATTTTCATTCACATGTGTGAGGCCTTTCTCGGGATTCTCCCCCACTTCGGTTCTAAAAGTATCTCTATCACTGTCGGCCTAGGATGGCTGGGGGACAGCATCAGCTTGTTGGCGGTGCAAGTCTAGAGCTTCATCGGGGGAGGAAAGCAGAGTACCTTGACATTCCTCTCAAGGACAGCATCAAAGGGTGGCGCCTTGAGTGGTTTATTGTGGAGAATCATTGCAAATCTCTCCCCCTCGGTCGGGGAGGCAGCCAGATGTTCACACACCTAGCTGGATAGAATCTCCAACCACTTCGGAGATAACAGAGGCCAAAGTGCTGCTTGCTGAGATCTGCTCGCTGAAGGATAGAGGTCTAACTGTTGAAGCTGTAGTTGTTGACTTCGTGTTCAAGAACATTCAACCCTTAGAGGACAGGGCTTACCCCGCTTACTTGTATAGCGGTGTCAACGACTCTACCTGGGTCACGAACAGAAGAATTCCCACTGAAGACCTGCTGAGCCAACTGGACATGATCCTGAGGGGCAGAGTTTCAAATGTTGGTGCTCCTATGGCTTATTCTACATGGAACCTGCCACCACTTAGGCCATTCTCTGAGTTTGTATCCAATCCTCCTACTCGTGATGGTAGCCTGGGTCTTAGAGTATGACCCTCTCCTGAGGACATTGAGGCTCTAATTGCTCTGCTTCAGAGCCTTCCCGAGGATGAGAGGCATACTCACTTTGAGATGCCAGCTAGCGCTGACGACGCGGAGATAGATGTTGTGCTCAGCTTGCTGATCGGGGAATCATCCGACTCTACCTGCACCGAGCTAATGGCCATCACAATTGGGCAAGAATTTAGTGAAGAGGTGGAAACTAGGAAACCCAAAGGTGCTCGCCCAAAGCGTCCACGTCGAGTGAGCCATCCGACTGCACCTGTCAAGGAGAAAAGAAAGAAGAGGCGGCTTCGGCAACTGTCGTGCTTGGATCGGGAAGCCGACCCTTCTGTTCTGGTTCCTGATGACGTCCCGACAGAGGCCATTCCTGAGGTTAACACCAAGGGTTGTGACCGTGCACAGGCTGCTGGATGCACGTTTGATGATGACGAAGAGGAAGAGGAAGTCCCGCTGATCCGCAAGAACAGCCAGCACTATAGAGGCAGCAAGGGGAGTAGTGACATTCCCACTCCAGCTATATCGGCGCTTGTCAGTCTTCAAGGGCTTTCAATATCAGATTTTGATCAAGCACTGGAGGAGGTTATTCCTGAAGATATGTTGTCCGAGCCTCCTAAAGATGATATCTCAGCCGTTTGTTCAGAGGTCCCAGACGGTGGGCTTTTGTTGCTTGACTCTATCGGGCAAGAGATAACCCGAGTGGTGTCCCATGCATCGTCGACTTTGGAGGGCAGTCTTCCATGCAGAGATGCTGACCTGAGTCACCCGACTCCTATGGAGGTGGAAGAGGGGCCTTCAGCCTTAGAGGCGGCTACTACAGAAAACCCAGCCCCCGAGGGTGGTGCTGGCAGCTATCTAGCCCCAAGGGTGTTGCTGGTAGCGATCCAGCTCTGGTGGGTAGTGCAAACTGCAACCCAGCCCCCGAGGGTGTTCAGGTGTACTCTTTATCCGATGCCTCCATGGATATCCACGTCGGGTCATCCCCACTTCAGTCCGACGGGGCGACAGCAGCACGTGCTTCTACAACTTTAACTGGGCAAGTCGCCTTGGAGGTCGGTGAGCTAGATGCAAGAAGCCTGCTGTCTGCTGGTGGGGTTGAGGTCACCCCAGATAGTGCTCTTCAGATTGTTCCTGCTGACCTTCCCTCGTGAAGCCATCCTCTAGCTCCTCCTACATTGGGTCTACCGATGTTCCTTTCCAATCTCTAGGTGAGTCGATCTTTTGGTCTATGTTATACATACTAGTGAATTATCTTTCTTCTACTCATCTGCCTATGATCACAGGATTTTGTTGATGGAGTATCTGCTCAGTTGAAATCATACGGTGCCATTGTTCCTGAACAAGCTCTATCTTTGATGTAGTGGAATCCATTGCTCTTCAAAAACAGATCGCTGATCTAAAGGAGTCGAATACTGGTTAGTGAGTTTACAAGTTTCCTGGCTGCTTTGATTGATCAACTTGTTCTTAATCTTGCATTCCGTTTCAGCTGCGTTATCTGACATGGCTCAGTGATGCTCTGACCTTGAGGAGAAGTACTCTCAAAGTCAAGCCGACTTGGCCCAGACTTCTGCTTTTCTGGACGGTGCACGTTCTTTGAATTCCTCTCTTAATGCCCAGCTTGACTCTGAGAAGATGGCGCATGAGGTAAACTTCCTTGGCTAGCCCTGCTTCGTTGTTGTTGCCTTGGTGCTGAATGTTGCTTTCTGTTTGTAGGAGGAGAAACGAGCACTTGTTGCCTCTCATAACAATCTGGACAGGTTATATCGTTACGCCAGCAACTCCTTGACTATCCTGGAGAGGAGCCAATGCTTCACTATGTTTGACCTGGATCATCATCGTCATGAGCTGCAGGTATCCCAAGATGAAGTTCTGCGACTTGGACAGCTACTATCGGCCAAGGATTCCACCATCAAGGATCTGCACGCTTCTAAGAAGCTTGTCCCGCAGGAGCTAGAGGCCGCCCAAGCGGTTGTTAAAGCTTTAGAGGTTAGCTGCGCCGTCTTGAAGGCTTAACGCGACAAAGCTATGGATAAAGCTATTGTGAAAGCCTGACGACATTGTTGCTGATGTCAAAGCCGTGCCCGACGCTGCAAGCCGTCCTTCTTCCGTCACACCTACGAGAGACATTGCCAGCAAAGATGTTTCGATGAAGTGATGTCCTGCCAAGTACTGATTATTATCGAGTTGGTATCTTTTTGTAATATGAATTCTATGTGCATGTGACAGCTGTGTTAGAACTCAAATATTTCATGAACAGGGTGCTAGAACGCGCCCCTAGCACCAACAAGTAAAATGTTCTTTTTTCCCAGTGAGCATTTAATCTTAGCTAATTATTTCGCTGTTAAGGTATAGTGGTCACCCCAAACAACGCAAAAGCAAGTGTGCAATGCTGGTTTAAAGGCGCTTTCTGACTTAAGCCAATCGCCTGGCTGGTAGGGCATAGTGGTTGCCCTAAGTGGAATAAGTCGGAGTACATGCATCGTCTTAGATTGTTAGTAGGGCACAGTGATCACCCTAAGTCAAGTAAGCGTGAGCATGTCGCACCGACTTAAGTCATTGTCGACTTAAGTCGAGTGCTCCATTAGCAGGGTATAGTGGTCACCCTAAGTCGAGTAAGCGCAAGAGCATGTCGCACCAACTTAAGTCGCCACCGACTTAAGCCGATTGCTCCGTTAGCAGGGTATAGTGGTTACCCTAAGTCGAGTAAGCGCGAGCATGTCGCACCGACTTAAGTCGCCACTGACTTAAGCCAATTGCTACGTTAGTAGGGTTTGGTGGTCACCCTAAGTTGAGTAAGCATGAGCATGTTGCACCGACTTAAGCCATCACCGACTTAAGCCGATTGCTCCATTAGCAGGGTATAGTGGTTACCCTAAGTTGAGTAAGCGCGAGCATGTCGCACCGACTTAAGTTGCCACTGACTTAAGTTGATTGCTCCGTTAGTAGGTTTAGTGGTCACCCTAAGTCGAGTAAGCGCGAGCATGTTGCACCGACTTAAGCCGTTGCCGACTTAAGCCAATTGCTCCGTTAGTAGGGTTTAGTGGTCACCCCAAGTCGAGTAAGCGCAAGCATATTGCACCGACTTAAGCCATCGTCGACTTAAGACGATTGCTCCGTTACTAGGGTTTAGTGGTCACCCCAAGTCGAGTAAGCGCGAGCATGTTGCACCGACTTAAGCCATCACCGACTTAAGCCGATTGCTCCGTTAGTAGGGTTTAGTGGTCACCCTAAGTCGAGTAAGCATGTTGATTTCAAGCTCAGCCCAATTGAAGTCAGATGTAAGTCAAGAGTCTGAATGCCTTTGAAAACGAAATCTTTATTGATGGTGAAGTTCCCAGATTACAGAGTACAATGTTCCTTCAAGAATTTTGAGGCCTCGCTAGGGATAGAACTTTCTGAGGTGCTCTATGTTCCATGAGTTCCCCACTTCGGTACCATCCGTTTGAGTAAGCCGGTATGATCCTGGCCGGGTAACTTCCGATATAATGAATGGAGCTTCCCATAGTGGTGACAGTTTGTGTCGCCCCTCCCCCATTAAAATTCGGCGAAGGACCAAGTCTCCCACTGTAAAGGATCGGTGTCGCACAGCTTTATCATGATAGCGCCTTAAGGTCTGCTAGTACCTAGACGACTGAATTACTGTGTTAAATCGTTCTTCCTCCAGCACATCAATATCTTCTAGCTTGGTTGCTTTTGTTTTAGCTATGCTTTCGAAAGTCAACCTCGGCGCCCTAAATATTAGGTCGGCAGGAAGCACCACCTCTGACCCATAGACCATGAAGAACAGGGTATTCCCATGCAGACCTCGACTGGGTTGAGTCCTCAGGCTCCAAACCACGTATGTCAGCTCTCTGATCCATTTTCTTGCAAGCTTTTCACTTTTGTCAAATACTTTCTTTCTGAGTGCCTCCAATATCATTTCGTTGGCCCTTTCTACTTGGCCATTGGCTCTTGGGTGCGCCACTGATGCATACTTGATCTGGATGCTCCGTTGCTCATAGAAATCGAAGAATTCAGAGCTGGTGAAGTTGGATCCTAGGTCAGTGATAATGCTATTTGGTATCCCAAACCTGAATATTATGTCTTGTATAACTCCACTGCTTTGGCTAAGGTCAGAGAAGCGATTGGCTTGTACTCTATCCATTTTGTGAATTTGTCAATGGCAACCAGTACGTGAGTATAGCCTCCCTGAGCTTTCTTGAAAGGTCCGATCATGTCCAGCCCCCAGCATGCAAATGGCCATGTTACAGGAATGGTCTGCAGCTGTCGTGTGGGTAAATGTTGTTGCTTTGATAAGAATTGGCAAGCTTCACATCTCTGGACTAACTCGGCAGCGTCACTCTTTGCTATTGGCTAGTAGAAACCAGATCTGAAAGCCTTCCCGACTAGAGTTCTAGATGCTGCATGTATTCCACATTGTCCAGTGTGGATTTCTTCCAACAATTGCTTCCCAACAGCCGAGTGGATGCAGTTCATGAGGACTCCTGCCGCACCTCTTCTGTACAGTATGCCTCCTATGAGGGTGTAGTGGGCTGACTGCCTCGTGATGCATTCCGTTGTCGTCTTATCATCCGGTTCTTCTTCATTTTTTATGTACCTGATGATAGGCTCTCTCCATTCATTGGAGCCCGACTCTGGCTGGCTCAAGGTGTTGCACTCTTCCATCTGATCTGAGAGGATACTTGGTTGTGATATTTCTTGGACGAAGATCTCAGACAGAGCCAGGGCTCGACTAGACCCTAGCTTTGACAACACGTCCGCTGCCGCGTTGTGGTCCCTTTCCACGTGATGGAACTCCAATCCTTCGAATTTGTCCTCTAGTTTTCGCACAGTTGCACAGTACTTGCCCATGGAGTCAGTCGAATAGTCCTAGTCTTTGTTTATTTGGCTTATGACCACTAGCGAGTCACCATATACCATCAGTTTCTTGATGCCGAGTGATACAGCGATGCTTAACCCGTGGATCAGTGCTTCATACTCTGCTGCATTATTTGATGCTAGAAACAGTAGCTAGAGTGCATACTTGAGTTGTTCTCCTCCAGGAGCAATAAAGAGAATCCCTGCACCCGCTCCTTGTAGCTTTACCGAGCCATCAAAGTACATTTTCCATGCTTCGATGATCTCTGGGCTGTCTGGGACCTGGTGTTCAGTCCACTCAGATACAAAGTCAACCAGTGCCCGAGTCTTGATTGTCGTTTGAGGCCGGAACTCTATGTCGTGAGCTCCTAGCTCACACACCCACTTGGATATCCTTCCGACAGCTTCTTTGTTGTGGAAAATGTCCCCTATTGGAAATCCTATGACTATTATGACTTTGTGGTCGTCAAAGTAGTGTCAGAGTTTGCGTCCGGTTAGAAGTACCGCATACAACAAATTCTGGATTTGAGGATACCTTATCTTTGAGGGCCCAAGGACTTCACTGATAAAGTAGACTAGATGTTTTACTGAGTGTGCATGCCCTTCTTCCTCCTGCTCGACTACCAACGTGGTGCTTACCACATGAGTAGTGCAGGAGATATATAGCAACAGATCTTCTGCTGGCTGATTTGGCGTGGCTCGGCGTGGTGGCTTGAGTACTAGTGGTGTAGTCAGGAACATTTTCAGTGCCTCTAGGGCTTCCTGTGCCTCTGTGGTCCACTGGAACTTGTCCAACTTTTTGAGAAACTTGTAGAATGGCATGCCTTTCTCGCCTAGCCTTGATATGAATCTGCTTAGGGCTGCCATGCATCCAGTAAGCCTTTGTACCCTTTTCTGTGATCATGGTGCTTCCATTCTCATGATGGCCTCGATTTTTTCTGGGTTAGCTTCAATTCCTCGGTGGCTGACAATGAATCTGAGTAGCTTCCCTGCTGGTACTCTGAAGACACACTTTTTTGGGTTGAGCTTCCACCGGTAGCGCCTCAAGCTGTTGAAGACCAGCTGCAAATCTTCAATGAAGTTTTCTAAGTTTTCTATTTTGATCACCACATCATCAACATAGGCTTCCACTTGCTTGCCCCAGTGGTCAGCCAAGCATGTCTGAATGGCTCTCTGGTAAGTCGCTCCCGCATTCTTGAGGCTGAACAGCATGGAGGCATAACAGAAAGCTCCAAATGGGGTGATGAATGCGGCTTTTTCCTCATCTTCTTTTGCTAGGCTGATCTGATGGTATCCAGAATAACAATCTAGGAAGGACAACATAGAACAACCAGCTGTTGAATCAACCACCTGATCTATTCTAGGGAGCCCAAAGGGATCCTTCGGACAAAGCTTGTTGAGATCAGTATAGTCGACGCACATGTGCCAATCCACTTTATTCTTTTTTAGTACAAGAACAAGATTTGCTAGCCACTCAGGATGCAGCACTTCTCTGATGAACCCCGCAGCCACTAAGCGAGCTAACTCAGCGCGAATAGCTTCTCTCTTGTCAGGCGTGAAACGACGCAACTTCTGTCGAATCGGCCTCGCTTGGGGATAAACCTTCAATTTGTGCTCGGCCAGTTCTCTCGGGACTCCTGGCATATCCGCAGGTTGCCATGCGAATACATCTCGGTTGTCTTGCAGGAATCGGACGAGCGCGCCTTCCTATTTGTCATCAAGGCTAGAGCTGATGATGGCAGTATTGCGCTCATCAGCAAATCCCAGGTTAATTCTTTTAGTCTCCTCAATCGGTCGTATAGAGGTCATGGCTTGGGCTTCGTTTGTAGGTATTGTGAGGTCTTCCTTAGGCTTTGTATCCACCTGCGTGGAGGAAGTCGTCGAGGATTTGGTAGCAAGGGTTGCCTAGATGGCTCCCCGAAAGCATTCCGGGGCGCCTTGGAAGTCATCGTGCACGGTGATGACTCCTTGTGGTCCTGGCATTTTCAATATAATGTATGAATATTGTGGAATGGCCATGAATTTTGCCAGTCCCGACCTGCCGATGATGGCATTGTATTCGTAGTCGAAACGCGCCACCTCGAACCTCAGGAACTCGGTTCTGTAGTTCTCCAGAGTTCTGAAGGTGACAGGCATGTAGATGTGCCCGAGTGGGTACTCCCCTTCGGTCGGCACGATGCCGAAGAAAGGAGCGTCTGACTCAATGAGGTCTTTAAGTGCAACCCCCAAGGCTTGAAGCGTTCGGGGGAAGGTAAAGTTGATGCTACTTCCCCCGTCCACTAGTACTTTCTTTACCCTGCTCTCTCAGACCACTGGATCAACGAGGAGCGAGTACTTGCCGGGGTGGTCAAAGTTGAGCCACTGATGCGCTCGGCTGAAGGTTATGGCATGTTCCGACCAATGGTAAGGAGCTCAGGCACTAGTGGTCGCGTCAGGACCTACAGGTCATTGAGCTTCTGCTGCCTTCTATTCTCCTGCAATTTGTGCCCTCCAAAGATGACATTGACCTCCCTGTCAACGCGTGGGAATGCTCCACCCTCTCCCCCTTCTGGTTGCTGAGGTTGCCTGGGCTCGTCGGGCCCTCCTCGTGGTGGGGGAGGTGGTAGAGATTGGAATGGTCTGCCATTTCCAACGGAGTGCTTGAAGTCCTTGCAGTTCTACAGGGTGTGGCGCATGTCCTTGTGGTACGAGCATTAGGCATCGAGGATGTCATCCAGTGTCCACTCGCCTCCACTGGGTGCCCCTCGGGCACGAGTGACGGGTGGTCCAGTGGCGTGGACCTCCTCACGAGGCCTCTTCTCCCAACGCTTGTCGGGCTGCTGGTTCGCATCGCACCGTGGCACCAGTGGTGCAGATTTTGTTCCTCCGATGAGGTCCTGAGCCCGCTCGTCAGCGGTGATGTAGAGATCTGCCTCTCGAAACAGTTGTTCGGAGGAGGTTGGCACTTTCTGCAGTATGGCTTGGACGAAGGCCGAGTCATTAGATCCCCGGTAGAAGTCCTCAATTACTACTGCCTCAGTGACTTCAGGGATACGATTTCTCATGGTCTGAAACCTCTTGAGGTACGACCAAAGTGTTTCATCGCCCTGGTGCTTAATGGATTTGAGGTCCCATGGCTATGCTGGTTTGTCAGAGACGGACTGGAAGTTGGCAATGAAACACCGACTGAAGTCACTCTAATCATTGATGCAGTGTTGTGGCAGATGTCGTAGCCACTATAATGCATCTTGCCAAGGACGATGGGCAAATATGTTGTCATCACGTCTTCGGTTGCCCCAGCGGCCCAAGCGGTGGTCGTATAGACGGCCAATCAGCCTCCTGGGTCCTTCTTAGGCTCGTACTTGTCGACGTTGGAGACTTTGAAGTTCAGGGGCCACTGGATGGCCCTGAGACATGGAGTAAGCATGGATACTCCACATGTGTCTTCTTGTTGACGTTTGTAGTGTTGGTCTCGGAGAGAGGAGTCGATGATGTGTCATCTCGACCATCCCCGGATCGGGCCACTGGTTGAGGCAGCAGTCGACTCAACTCAGGTGGTGTGACTTTGAGCTAGGATGCCATGGTCTCGATCATACTCCTTCCAGCACCTTATCTCGTTCTCATGTTGTTGGTCGCGTGAAGCATTGATGGAGCTCCGTGCATCTCGCCGACTGTTGATGGCGTGTCATCGGTCGCTCGGGGATGAGCGAGGGGTAGAAGGTGATTAGCTGCTCGAGTAAGCAGCCACCGATAGCCTTCTGCATCCGGAGTCCGCGGAAGGCCATCAACTATTTGAGCCAGCACTCCTCTGACTTCGCTCGACATGTTCATTGCATGAGCAAAATCAGGGTTCAGGTTCCGAGCAAAGAGAGGATTTTCTCTGCGTAACCTTGCGCCCTGCTCGGCTTGTTCTCGTTCTCGGTCTTGAGCTTGTCGGCGATCGCGTCGGCGAGAATTCTGCCTTTCTCGGTAAACCCGCTCATCAGGGGTTTCTCCTACTTCTGAGACTTCATCCCAAGGTACGGGCTGTGCTAGGTCCCGCTCCCTAGCCACGTGATGTCGTCGAATATTCCGGCGTCTGTTCCTCCATCGCCGAGCTTCTCACTGGGGAGGTTGTTCCCCTGGGATGGTTGGCTCATCGTCGGAGATGGGAGATGACTCCAATCTTCCCCCGATGAAGAGGACGTCGGGGTAGAAAGGAGTTACTATGGTGGCGAGTTCTTTTCCGTCCTTCTTTGAGGGCAAAGGTGCCGGAAAGGTAGCTCGATGGAGCTCTGTCTCCTTTTGAGGAACGCTTGCTTCTTTCTTTCTTATAATATATGTCCACTCCTTTGTGGGCGAAGTGGGCAATGGAGTTCGTCGTACAGGTGAATTCTCGATCCTCGGCTTGCAAGAAGTAGTCTTCGCCCGAGGCACAGGAGGTCGTGCTATCCGTTGTCTTGTTTCGGCTTTCCTGGGAATTTCCGAGGAGAGTTTCTCCTTCGGTGGATCTGTTATGCGATGTAGAATTCCATCCTTGTCTGCTACAGATGAGATGGTCCCGAAGCAAAATATGGATCCAGGGTGAAGAGCAATCCTGCATTGGGAAGTGACAGCCATTGAGCTAGCTTGGATCAACGACACACCCCCTACCTGGCGCGCCAGCTGTCGGTGTTTGGAGCCCGACCGCACACCTGGGGTTACCCTCGCGGTGCTTTTGGGTAGGACGGTGCTATTGACTGTAGCTCAATGGTTCATGCGAGATGCACAAGAGATGATAGGCAATTTTCTACAGGTTCGGGCCGCTTTGAGAAGTGTAATACCCTACTTCCTAGTATGGATCTTTATGTGGTAGGTTACAAGAGAAGTCTCCAGTGTGGAGGAAGGCTAATGAGTTGAGTAGATTGTTGATCGATTGAAATGATGGGGTACCCCCTAGGCCTTATATATTCGACCATGGGGCACTACATGCGTATAGGATGATGATGAGCACCTAAACAATAGTGAACCGACTGAACTTATCTTCCTATAATCTTGTCGATTTACCTCTAATCCATTTCGATGTGCAAGGATGCTGCACGCGGGAAAGTCGAACGGACGCTACGGATAGCGCTCGAGTTGCTTGGGCCTGAGTCTGCTTCCTTCTCATGTCGGCCCATTCCACCAGTAGCCCTCCCCTGGCCCACAAAGGAATGGCCTAGCGAGATAACAGGCCTAAATCCTCTCATGGGGCCTTCTTACCTTCTAGTGGACCCAGGGGATATCTGTCCCCCACAGGTTGCGCCTTGGGCAGTTCTTAGCATAATGGCCAAGCTCGCCGCACTTGAAACAGCCATTGGGTTGGACTGGTGCGTTGTTGCTTCTCGCCTACGTGTTCACGGAACCACCTTGACGATTCTATGAACTACCACCAGACCTTTGGTTGGTCTAAGAGTTGTTCCTCGGCTGATTTTTTAGCTTGATTTCTTCTCTGGCCTTGTTGTCTAGAGTATTGCACTTGATAATTGTTTCCACCCTGATTTCCAGAGCGAAATAGAGAAGCTTGCGAGTTGTTCGGGTGGGTGTTCCTGCTAGACTATCCTTGGAATTTCCTTTTATGGTCAGACAGTTCCCTTCTTTTGCTTTCAAGGCCAATTGCCTTTTTCAGCAGAGTCTGGAAGTTGGGGAAGGTATGACTCTGCAGTTGATAGTTCAGAGGTCCAATCAATCCTTCCAAGAAACGCTCTTGGCGTTTCTCATCCGTATCCACTTCCTCTGGGGCGTAGCGTGAAAGCTGAGTGAAGCGGTCACGATACTCACTGATAGTCATATTCCCATGAGTAAGGGAAAGAAACTCCTTCTTCTTCAGTTTCATAATTCCCGAGGGAATATGATGAGCGCGGAAGTTCACTTGGAACTCCTGTCAGGTTATAGTGTCTGCATTGGCGTGTGCCGCTGTGAAGGCATCCCACCAATCGGACATGGAACCCTCGAGTCTTCCCGAGCCATACAAGACCTTCTCCCGGTCATTGCACTGGGTGATATCCAACTTCTTTCTAATGACATTGAGCCAGTCATTGGCATCTGAAGGATCAACCGCATGAGAAAAAGTTGGCGGGTGATGGCTCATAAAATCCCGATGCTTATCTCTAGCCAGGGGTGCATTCTGCTGTTGTTGCTGGTGTTGTTGATTCTGTTGAATCTATTGAATAGATGCAGTGAGTCCCTGCAAAAGCTGCATCTAAGCGGTGATAAATTGTTCCATGTTAGGGTTCGGTGGTGGTGGTGGTATCTGTTGACCACGCTGGTTCCTGTTGTTGTTGGGTCCTGAACGAGCGTTCACCATCTGATTGGTTAGAAAGTGAAATTCTTTAGAGGAGTGAGGAGTAATAAAGATTCTAGAGGGGAATAGCTTAAGTTTATGTTTTTATATGCCCTTATGGTCATCAGACCATTGCACTCAAACAAAAATCCAACTCAAACATAACAACCAACACCATCACATGGTTGTTATTATTATAAAGATAACTAAAAAAGAGTATTCATCGTCTAACGTGAGAACAATCTTATTACAATTGATAACTTAAACTTCAAAGTAGCCTAGTGATGGATCCGGGTTCCCCATAGCGAATCCTCTTGCGGGGACGGGACAACGCCATGGCGGGGACATGGGCTTTAGGCGGATCCCATCCTTGAAGTTGGGCTTCCAGGGCTGCAATCCTGGCATGGGCATCCTCTAGCTCCAAGTGCACCCTAGAGAGATCCAAGGTGGCATTGTCCAGATCGGTGTTGAGACCGGCCACTACACTAGCTAGGGTGTTGAGGCGATCCTCACCAGCTCCACCTGGAACGATGCTGGTCTAGCTTCCTCCACTCAGAAACAGAGGAAGATGCCTGAACCTTGTGTCATGCAGCTGCTATCGGTAGGTGTGGCTGAGAGACCACAAAGTTCGTCTGGCAGCATCGTTGACCGAAGCAGCGTAGGTGGATAGCGATGTTAGGGATTCATGAGCTGACAGAGTCCTGAGCCCTCTATCCCCTATGTCCATCACCCTGACATGGATGCAAGTGATGTAGTAGCAAGCTCGGGGAGGCTCGCTCACTCGCCTAGTCTCGTACAAGGGTTGGACATAGGTTCCTAACGCGTGCAGCACGTCTTGCAGTAGGTTTGGGGAAGTGCCCCGTCTCGAACAATGAGGTGTAATGTTCAGTGACAGGCCCAAACCCCATGAAGTAGTCCTGCTGGGCATAGTTGGCTTCCTCGTTGACTTGTTCCTCTTCGTCCTCGTTGTCGTTGTCATCCTCATCATCGTTGTCCCCAGAGTTGTCTGGGTCGTCGCCTCCGGGTGCAGGAGCTTGAACGGCTGATGCAGGCGGTGCTGAGGTCGATGACCTAGCTGCGAAGGCCAGTGAATCTGCTAATGGGGTGGGCATCGGCAGAAGTTCCTCCGAGCTGTCTTCCAGGATGACTCCATGCTCCACTCGAATGCGAGGGAGATCCACCGGAACTTCCTCTACTACCACTGGGTAGACCGGGATTTGCCATGGCGGAGGGGCAAAGCTGGTGTTAACTCAGGTGGTTTGGAGAGTACGAACCATCTACAAGAGAAATGTCAACTCAGTTGAATTTTAAAGAGGTAAGGCTGATAAAATAATTTTATGAGAATGAAATTAGCAAGTTTTGAACAAACTAGGCTTTCCATTTCTAACTAGTCTAATGACCTATGGTCAGCATAGCTCTGATACCACTTCTGTCACACCCGGTTCTAGGAGGCAGAGCTGGGTGCATCGCATATGTGTGCCAAGATCCATTTCCACATATATGTTGACGCCACAAGTGTAATATATCAAAACACAATGCAATAAAGGCGTAAAGAGAGTAGAGTACTTTATTACATCATCTGAATCATTATATCTTTAACAAGTATCAATATCAAAGTAGGGCGGAATTAAATATGGGTAATCTCCCACATGAAGATGACCGGTGCATCGTTAGACTTAAAACTCATCATCGAAATCTCCATCAATGTTTTCTTCATCACCCTCTAATCAAAATATTAGCAAGGGTGAGCTCACTTATGGTCGGGGCTTAGCAAGTGGGGGAAAATTAATGCAAGTTTAACAAGGTAAGGCTAAGGTTAAGCAGTAAGCATTTTAGTTGGTTAATACTTTAATAACAACACCTGTCTTACTAATAAGTGTGAATCGCAAGTATTCCCATTATACAAAGGTATAAGAGTATATCAAAAACATTTAAGTGAAACCACTTAAGCAAACCATTGGCAGGTCATCAGATCTCGATTTATTGTCCATCTTTAAGTTCAATTATCATGTGAGGGTCTAGGCTGCTCATAACCGTGAGCACGGCTGATATATCAGTTTTACACTCTGCAGAGGTGGCTCATCTTTACCCATGAGTCGCGATTCCCTTCTAGCAGGTTGATCAAACCCGTATTCACTTCCGAGGTGAATGGCTAGGGTCTCACTACGAGGCTTTTCCCTAGAGTCCTCAATATGCAAATGCTAGAAATGGTCAAACTGCATAGAGCACATCTAACGTAACCAACTTATAGTTCAGACTGCAGGGTAAAGCTTTGGGAACTATGCCCGTATCCAATCTGCCTGAGTCAGAAATATAAGCGCTTGCCAGATGCCCCTGTTTCGATCGACCACGACCAGCACCCAACATAAGACTTCCCTAGTTATTTAGCCAAGGGCATCCCATACCACCCTCATGGTAGCACTGTTTTCCTGGGTGGTCACTCCATGTTCCAATTAATATGCAATAATCTTGTTTAACCATCGGGTTAACATCATAATACCAATTTTATTTATGGAACATTAATATCATAAACAGGAGTGACATAACAATTATTAAGTTGAGCGGTAGCATCAATTTGCAAAGCATAGTATTTTCCTAGGGTAATCAAGGAATACAGTTAGTAAATCTAGGAAATCCTTAATTAGGTAAATCCCATCAAATTATGAAGTATATCCAAAAGGTAAACATTATTATATGCATTAATTGGGTACAAATAGAATATGCAGAGAGAGAATCCACTTGCCTTGCTCGAACGTGTCCTGTGGGTCGTCCTCGAACGTGTTAGGCTCGTCTACCTCATAATCCACTTCTAGCATCGATTTGTGTATCGCACATACGAAAGAATATGTACGCCAAATAAATAAACATACACCAGTACAGGGGTAAACATTCACCATTACATTCACATCCATACATCACACTTATCACACTCATAAATACGTCCTAAAGCGTAAATATTTATTAACTCATTATGACTATTAATGCGAGTCATTATTGATGAAATTATGAGTAGGTGCTATAATAATAGTTTTATCTAGTATTAATACGTATTAACATTCTTTATAAACATAAAGGCTAATTATTTTCTTTAACACTAATAAATAGACTAATAGATTTATTCCTTTTATTTCTAACTTGAATTTATGCGTATAGCTAAAAATGACTCTACTAACATTAATATTCTAAGAACCAATATAAATCACCAATTGGGCTTTTTATAACATAAATAGGGTTATTATGACAAAAACAAGTGTTTTACTAATTCTAAGAATTTAAGTGATATACTTATGGACACCTTTATTTTTGCTAGTAAAAATCTATTTTCATTACGACTAGTGGTATTCTTTTAGTTTTCTCCTTTCTAAAAGAAAGTACCAATAAAATAATCAGAGATAAATCATCTATTAACTTATAACGTTTATATTGCCATGAATTCTATACCATTTACTAAATCCATGTTAAGAGAAGTTTCTATTATCTATTAAAACGAACTTATGATTATAATCTTCTAAATAATTTTCAAAATTCATTGTGAACAAAAATTAACTATAAAATTACCTATCTAGTGTTTTTATCACCAACGTGTGTCTACCAATTCTCATCATACTTCTCTCTAATATAACATTCTAAAAGTCATCATACACAAATAATATGAATAATCACGGTGCACTAATTTATCGCATATATCTACAAAAAAATTTAAATAACCCTAAAATTCATAATAAATATACCAAAATTATTTGAAAATAAAATATTTATTTTTGTACTAATAATTATTATATTATTTATTTGGATTTTCATTTAAGAAGAAATGCTATTAAATATCCACAATCAATCATGAGCAATTCAAAAATTATTTCAAATGCAATAAATAGCGAACACTTGAATGAAAAATTTATTGCCATAATTACCATTAATAACTAAATGCATTATTTTTAGTTGATGGTTTTTATAGTGTTACACCACGGCACTATTTCTTCGTCTCACTGACGTTTGCACGAAACCCCTCGCACTTCTGTTTCTTCATAGCTCCAGGTCCCCGACGGTCAGCGTGCGCCCTCCGACGAACCTGTACCGGCCAAAATACGCAACGACCAGTGTCCTAACTCAGTCTACACCTAATTCCACTCCTGACGATCCTAATCTATCCCGTAATTGCACGAATCCGGCCCGAAGTTCTTCTGCTCACGACGACGACAAGACCCGAGGGAAATCGAGGTGTTCCCGACGACTAAGCGCGGTCTAGCTCAATTGGTTGAGCCAACAAGCATCAGTAGCATGCAAGGGTGCTAAATCGAGGATAAGGAGGGTGAGAGCACACCTGTAAACAGCTGACCACAATGAGGTGACTTACGGTGGAGCGGAGAGTGGATTTGGGGGGAAAACAAAATTGGGGCGCTATGGTGGATGATCGGAGGCGAGGGCTGGTGTTCTAGGTTAGTAACAAGTAGATAGAACAGGCCGAGGCATCAATTTATAGAGGACAGCTGCGAGGAGGGCGAATTTGGATGGGGAAGCACTCACGGTGAGAAGGGGGAGGAGTTACTGGAGGCCGCTAATGTGGCGCTCCCAGGCTAACTATCTACAGCGGTCACTACCGAGTCCTTACAGCCTGCGACGACATGGTGAATCGACTACGGCGTGGCACAATCGTGGTGAACGGCGATCTCCACGGCGATGATCGTTCGACCACGTCGCAGCGCAAGTGGGTACGGCAACAGGGTGGCCACAGTGCTCCGACTTCATCCCTGCGCAAGATCTTTTTGTCGACGACCGTTATCCGCATGCCAGGGCGCACGAATCACAGCGCCGGCGAGGATTGCGACGCCAATTCACCGGGTGAGGTACACTAAATCTGATCTTGTTTAGTCACTGAATCAACGCAATCATTCATCAGAGCGCTTGACAGAGCAACTTGCAATGCTTTGTTCTCAAATTTTTATGTGGCAACTCCCTAATCTGTCTGTGACAAAGTTAATCTCCTATATACCAGCTTGAGTTTTGTTATAGCAACCAGAATCAAATACTCATTGGATCCTACTCGAAATTGCTCCCAAAGTCTGTCCCAGTTCACTGTCAGTCCAAATTCAGTTTCAGGGCTGACTGACAACCAGACTTCAAGTCCATTTATTCCTAATTTTTGTATAGCATCAATGCTTAGTCACTTAATCAAAGTTGTACTCCTATCATAGCTCTACAAGTTTGATGTATTGACCTAAGGCGAAATCCTCATGGATTAAGAAATACAAGGCTCCAAAGTCAGCTTAATCTTATTGAAATTTTAGAGTTCAACACATGGGTGTTCTTGGGACTTTTGCAATTAAGTCCAACTTGCTCCATACTACTAGAAAATTCTCCAATGTAAAAGTTGCTTGGTTTATGATATTCTACCACTTTGATATTTACATTTTGGTCCAAAAGTGCATAGAATTTGAAATCACCCCCTAGGGTACAAGTTAGGGTTTTCTAGGGTTTCTTTTAGGGTTTTGAGCACTCTATGGCTTTTGTGCCACTCAAATCCACCAAACTTGATCTCTTATGAATATTTCCAATTATTTTTGAGGTATTACTCATTTTGGCTTCACTTTTACCCATATGCCCTAATCCCAAGGTTAAGTACCCTATCCTAGGGTTAAGAATACATCAAGCCACCACCTCACACTTGTTTTGAAATTTTACCTAGTGGATGCATTCTAGATGTAACAAACATAATGTCATGTCAATGCATATGATGACATGCTCAAGTTTTAGTGCCAGTAAAACCAGGGGTGTTATATTTTTCAACCCTTGCACCTTATTATACTCCTCTCGACATGAGGAGGTGAGGAGTATAGAAGTTGCTTGGGAATTAAAATGCCTTATTTGAGCTGCCTCATCGGAGTCGTAGTCCTCGTCACCTACCTATGGTGCCTGCGCTCCAAACTCAACAATATCCCAAATGCTTTCGTGGAGTGAGGTTAGATGGTGCCTCATTTTATCACTCCACATACAATAATCTTCACCATCAAAATATGGTGGTTTGCCTAGGGGTACCAAAAGTAAAGGAGCGCGTTTAGGAATGCAAGGATAGCATAGAGGCATCTTACTATACTTCTTACGCTCTTGGTGTTTCGAAGTAGTAGACTCGGCGCCGGATGTGGAAGGTGATGAAGAGTTGGTCTCGTAGTAGACGACCTTCTTCATTTTCTTTTTCTTCTTATCACCCTTCCTATGTGACTTGATGGAGGAAGTGGATTCCTCCTTGTACTTGTCGCCGGACTCTCTTGATGGAGTCCGTTCATTCTTCCTACCCGAGCCTTCGGCCTTGTCGCCGGTGACTATTTCCCTCTTGACGTGATCTCCCAAAATCACTTTGAGTTGTTAGACTCTTAATGAAGCATCGGGCTCTGATACCAATTGAAAGTCACCTAGAGGGGGTGAATAGCCAAAACCTAAAATTTACAAACTTTAAACACGCACTAAGGCAGGGTTAGTGTTAGAATTAAATCGGAGTACAGAAGATAGTTCTCCTTGCTTAGAGTTGCTCAATCAATGTGGATAACTTTTGGGAGCAAACTTAAATCAATACGAGCAAGGGAACTTTTAGAGAGAGGAAAGAGGGGAAACAAATCAAGTGAAGATAAACAAGTGAACTTGGTGATTTGTTTACCGAGGTTCAGTTCCAAAGAACCTAGTCCCCGTTGAGGAGGCCACAAAGGCCGGGTCTATTCCAACCCTTTCCCTCTCTCAATTGGTCACACAGACCGATCGAGGCTTCTCCTTAATCACTTGGGTCACTAAGACCCCGCAAGGATCACCACACACTTAGGTGTCTCTTGCTAGCTTTACAAAGCACTTAGAAGAATAAGAATAGAGAAGGAGAAAGCAATCCAAGCAACAAGAGCAACAAAAGAACACAAAACACCCTCTCTCAAGTCACTAAGCAATCGAGTTGATTTGGAGGCTTGGAGAGGATTTGATCTATTGAATGTGTCTTGGAGTGTAGTCTTTTGCTCTTGTATTGAATGTTGAGTTCAGAAAACTTAGATGACTTGAATGGAGGTGGTTGAGGGTATTTATAGCCCCAACCATTATTCTAGCCGTTGCTGGCGATGGCACACCGGACAGTCCGGTGGTGCACCGGACAGGACACTATCCAATGTCCGGTGTGTGCCATGTCAGCGGCCCATTGGGGTTTGGAGTGGTTGACCGTTGAAGCCCTTTGTCCTGTAGCTGCACCGGACAGTCCGGTGGCACACCGGACATGTCCGGTGCGTTTTGACTTTCTGCTCTAACTTCTGACTTGCACTGTTCACCTTTTATAATCGACTGTTGGGCGCAGGTTACCGTTGCTCCATTGATTCACCGGACAGTCTGGTGATGTAACACCCTAAATGTGGGGGTATAAAATTTCTTTCCTAATATCCACCAAATTCAGGTGTACCCTCTTCTTTACCTACTTTTCTTCTCTTTTTATAAATAATGGTGAGTTATTATATTATATATATATATATATATGAGTTTTTGGCATAGTAAAATAAAATCCTAGAGAAGCTTTGATTGTTGCATTCTTGCCGTTGCATAGTGTTTATAAGTGTAAAGGTTTTTCAAACTGTATCGAATTATCTTGATCTTGATTCTGGAGGCTTTCAGAAACCTTCGAAGCGTTTCTTCGAGTATTAAAATATGAATTTTTAGTTTTTCTAATATTAATTTAATACCTAAAATTTAGTATTTGCGAAAACAAGAAAATCTTCGAAACTCGATAATATATATATATAAATGTTCCTCTCGCCGAGCCCGTTCTAGATCTCGTGTCCTTTTTGCAGGATCATTAAAATGCCTTTCCTCGCAAACGTCGTGCTGCTCGTATTTACCATCGTTGTGTTCGCAACCGCCTCTCTCGCTCAATCGCAACGCAATTGACGATGAATTGGGCAACCATCTCCCGCGCCCGTTTTTTATATAAATCCACCCCGCCGTCGCATAACCTCCTGTCTTCCCCCAGATCCAAATCGTGCAGGGCAGGTAGCTCGTCTCAGCGGTTACCTGGCACAGGTGAGCCCTCTCCCTCTCTCCCTCCCCTACGTGCTCCCTCTGTTTACCTCGGTCGGCGGCGTGGCGTGGCCAGGCCCGAGGTCCCCGGGCGTAGCGTCCCGGCGCAGGTGCGCGCGAGCTCGGTGCGCGAGGTGTGGCGGCCAGTCCCGGCCAGTCCGCCCGGGCCTCAGCGCACAGCGCGACTAGCAGCCCACCCAACCCCTGCTAGCTGGCCCGCTCCTAGCCCCTTCTCGTGCTGCTTCCTTCGCAGTAGGGAGCAACCAGCGACGAAGAACCTAGCTGGGCTCCGTTTCCTCCATGGCGTGCGCGCCCAGGCTGCCTCTTGGCTCGGCTCAGCCCGCTACGTCATGCCTCCTCTGCTGTTTACTAGGAGGGCCCCTGCGGCATGGCCGTGGCCAGCCCCCAGCCTAGAGCACTGGCTCCCCCTCTTCCCATGGCCACGTCCCCTCCTTCTCCCTCCCCTTGCTGTTAATTCCATGGAGAAAGATGGATGAAGGAAGAAGAACGGTCGTGTAGTAGGATTTGGGAAGAACCTAACCACATGAGATCCCACCCCTCTATATCCTATGTGGTTGTTTCCCATGTGGCCATTCGTGTGACTTCGGTTCGACCAATAGAATCGCGCCTTGATACTCATCTTTATTCCTACTCTTTAAAAATCCCCTCTCTTCCACCTCAATTTGAGAGTGGCAATTTACCTATCTGGCCCTTAGACGCACCCTCACCTTTTTCCATTTGCAGGTCATGTCTTAACTCCTTCCTTTATGGTACTTATATCCTTTGTCTTATGTATATTTACCTCCTCTTCTACATCCTTGTCCGTTATTACCTTTAAAACCCTCATGATATCTATGCCCTTGCCTTCCTGCTTACCTTGAACATACCCTTTGAAGCCTTCCCTTTTCCATCCCTGTTCGGGGATAATGCCTCCTCTATTTCATCAATGACTGCTCCCCCTTCTCTAACACCTTGCAAGCTTTTCCTCAAATACATCCTTTGTCGTGTGTTTGTCCGTTATCACCTTAACCCTTGTCATCCCTCGATCTGTACCTTGATGCTTATCATGTACCCGTATTTTAAAGCTTCCTCTCCCATTTTAGTTCAAGAGTGTTGTCTTACCCCTCCCCGCTCTTATTCGTCCCCTTTTTCCTCTGTCGCGTGGCATGTCTTGTCTTAACTCGATCTTTTGATGTGCTTTCGCCTGTTACCTCCTGTACATTTGTAATCACTAGATCCTTCCATGTTGCTTTTCTTATGCCTACCTTTTGAATTATCATCTTTCCCATCTTGATTTGAGAATGGTGTTTACCTGCCATGCCCTTGGTTGCATTTTCTCCCTTGTGAATTCCAATCCTTACTTTAGCTCCATCCTTTATTATGCTCATGCCCCTATCCTGCACGTCTTGTTCTTCTCCTCGTCTTTCGACAACCTTAGAGAGTAGTTATTCCCTTTTCAAGAAGGACCACCATTTAATTAAAAGGAATGTATAGCAACAAGATGTTTGTTGTTGTATGCTTGTGCTGTTTGTCTCTGTGTGATGACTAATTTGCTTCTTTATGACGAGTGTTGATGTGTTGCGGCCCTTGGTCAGCAATGACATCAGTTCACTAGATGAGTGTCATATAGTTGGGTAGTTGGGTTCTCTTTTCCTACTCTCTCCCTTTAATCCGTCTATGCTTACCTCTTTTCTCTCCCTACCCTTTTCCTCTTGTACCCGCTCAATTGGTAGAGTCCAAGTCGAATCAAACAATCTATGTGCCAACCTTGTTTTCTTGCTCGCCTTCCCTTGAAACGCAATACCATCAACCTATCCCTGTCAAAATACAACACCATCCTTGTTTCATGCTAGTTGTCACTCCCTTTCTGATATAAATGTCTAAATGTCCTTGTTTCATATTTGCCCTTTGTATATATCATGAGCCGTGTGAAACCTTGTCTCAATCTCCCTTTCCCCCTACCTAGATGATGAATCCTAATGAAGATGAAGTGGATGATGTCAACGACAAGATTCCAACCTTGACAGTGGTGAAAAGGAAGGATGAGTCACATAGATATCTGTTGAATGGAATGAAGAACAACAAGAGGACTAGAAAAATGTTTGGGTACAAGATTAAGCCACCTCAACCGCAAGCAGAAGTGCCAAAGCTCGTGAATACCCAAACAGGAGAATCAAATCAAGCTCAGCTGTTCAACATGCAGGCAACCGATCAACCATCATCCGCTGGCAATCAAGCAAAGCTGACTCGCAGAGAGGTCAAAGTAAGAGGTGCTTGTTTCTACTGCAAGGAAGAAGGGCACTTCATTTGCCAATGCCCCAAAGCGTCTAGACCTGCTCAAGAAGAAGGCCTTCAAGCATAACTCAACCAGTGATAATCCAGAAGAAATTGTCTTCACCCGCTCAAAGTACAAATTAATTCAAACAAGCGATGAGAGTGGTAGGTTGGTAGACATACGCGTCGAGCCGAGAGAGTGATGAGTCTCTTTTAGTGGGTAGATCTGTTTGTAAGGTCTTGTGAACAACCGATGAACCAATCTTGTTTTTCTTGCTAGCTTTTTCTTGAATCTCGGGGTGAGATTCCTATTAAGGGGGTTAGATTTGTAACAACCTGAATTTGAGGGTATATAATTTCTTTCCTAATATCCACCAAATTGAGGTGTTACCCTCTTCTTTACCTGCTTTTCTTCTCTTTTTCTAAATAATGGTGAGTTATTTTATTATATATATATATATATGAGTTTTTGGCGTAGTAAAATAAAATCCTGGAGAAGCTTTGATTGTTGCATTCTTGTCGTTGCATAATGTTTATGAGCGTAAAGGCTTTTCAAACTGTATCGAATTATCTTGATCTTGTTTCTGGAGGCTTTCGGGAATCTTCAAAACATTTATTCGAGTATTAAAATATGATTTTTTTTAGTTTTTCTAATATTAATTTAATACCTAAAATTTATTATTTGCGAAAACAACAAAATCTTGGAAACTCGATAATATATAAATGTTCCTCTCGCCGAGCCCGTTCTAGATCTCGTGTCCTTTTCGTGGGATCATTAAAATGTCTTTCCTCGCAAACGTCATGTTGCTCGTGTTTACCGTCGTCGTGTTCGTAACCACTTCTCTCGCTCGGTCACAACAGTAATTGACGACGAATTGGGCAACCATCTCTCGTGCCCGTTTTTTATGTAAATCCACCCTGGCATCGCATAACCTCCTGTCTTCCCCAGATCCAAATCGTGCAGGGCAGGCAGCTCATCTCGGTGGTTACCAGGCACAGGTGAGCCCTCTCCCTCCCCTACGTGCTCCCTCTGTTTTCCTCGGTCGGCGGTGTGGCGTGGCGTCCTGGCGCAGGTGCGCGTGAGCTCGGCGGCCTGACAGCCATCCAGCGCGGGGCGGCGGCCAGTCTCCGCTAGTCCGCCTGGGCCTCATTGCACTACGCGACCAGCAGCCCAACCAACCCCTACTAGCCGGCCCACTCCTAGCCCCTTCCTGTGTGGTTTCCTTCGTAGCAGGGAGCAGCCAGTGGCGAAGAACCTGGCCGGGCTCCATTTCCCCTATGGCGTGTGCGCCCAGGCTGCCTCCTGGCTCGGCTCGGCCCCTGCGTCGTGCCTCCTCTGCTGGTGGCTAGGAGCGACCCCTACGGCATGGTCATGGCCAGCCCCCAGCCTAGAGCACTGGCTCCCCCTCTTCCCATGGCCACGTCCCCTCCTTCTCCCTCCCCTTGCTGTTAATTCCATGGAGAAAGATGGATGAAGGAAGAAGAACAGTCGTGCATTGGGGATTTGGGAAGAAGCTAGCCATAAGAGATCCCACCCCTCTAGATCCTTTGTGGCTGTTTCCCATGTGGCCATTCATGTGACTTCGGTTCGACCAATAGAATCGCGCCACGTAGTTTAAATTCGAGAGATGCTATTTATTCAATATAATTTGCGTCGTAAACCCGTCGTGACTCGTTCCAGTCGCGTTAACTTCATAACAACATCAATTTCGTATTAGTCACGTTATTTTGGTATGTCGCAGGTCTTAAGTAATTAATTATTTGTTCATTTGATAGTGGTTAAAGAACGACTTCTCAATTAAAACTAATTTATAGTTCTAACTTGCGCTTTATAAATACTCGTTAATTTGATTAATGCCAACTCAAATATTTTACATTAATACTCGCTTAGTGTATGTGTGTCATCTATTTAGATATTTCTTGTATGCCGCGCATGCTGTTCCACGCGTGATGGCGTGCTGGATCGCGTGTGCTGTTTTGCATGCGTCCCCACACGTTGTCTTCATGTGTCGCGCGTGCGGATCGTGCGCATCGCAGCGCGTTGTCCGTGCGCTAAGTTCCATGTGTCGCGCAGCGTCTGCGCATGATAATAAATTGTTTTCGCTTATAAAAGCTTATGTTAATAATGTTAATTCGTCAGGTCGCATAATTTAGATAGTTAACTTAAGATTTACTCGACTAATATTTGTTAGATTAATATTCTAATTAGATTAAAAGTGTAGTGTTCAACTTGCGCTTTGATAATAAACATTAACATGGTTAATATTAACCTAAATACTTTTATTTATTTAATACTTGTTTAGTTTAAGCACGACATCTAATTAGTTTTTCTCCGCCTGTCGCGTGGCCTGTTCCGCATGCGGTGGCATGCCGTTTCACGTGTCATTCGGGTGCTGCTTGTACGTCGTCGTCGTTCGTTCGCGCGTTCGCGGCACGCGTATGGTTCGTGTGTAGTCGCGTGCTGTTCACGCGCGTCGTCGTGCGTCAGTCACACATGGTCACATGTTGTCGTGCGCGCTGTTTGTGTGCTCCTTCGCGCGGGCCGCAGGGTTGTTTCGCGTGTCGTCGCGCATGCTAATTCACACGTTGTTCGCTCACGCCGCCGCTCGCATAAATCGCTATTCAGGCGCTTTGATAAAATCACTTCACCGCATCGTTCATGTTAAATAATTAATTTCTTGTTTAGCGCCGGTTAGTTAAAATAATAGTTTGATCGAACCTGTTAAGCGATTATGCCGACTTATACGTTATATTCAATATTCGATTAATATAAAACGATATAATTTAGAGGTACCCGTATGTCGTGTCGTTTATAAATTTATTATATGTTTAAACATAGTGAGTCTTATGCGTCGTGTTCATAAATATAATTCGACCAGTTTAAAAATATGGTTTCCGATCAAATTACAATCTCGATTAATGCTACATTAGATATTTCTTTAGATTATCCTCCGCAAATGATTTATATTAATTAAAATCGACCTAGAACATAGGTTACGCGTTTATTGTGCAAACCTTCCGAAAACCATACCGTCTCAAACATAGTCTCGATTTCAGCGCTTATTTCCTCGCGTGACTATAGAAGCGACCTCTATTTTATAGTACACGTTTTTATAATGGTTTCCTATGTATGATGTAATGTTCTTATGCATGTATATGTTTGTTTGTCTATGTCTGTTCGTATTCGCTGTGCGTCGACAATAGATTGCGATCTGTTCCTGAGCTTTGAGGAATCAAAGGTCAAGCGTTGGCGACCAAGTGATCTGGCTCTTCGAGTTCCACGAGATTGAAAGACCCTGAGCATCTGTATGGTGAAGGCAAGTGTCCTCTGACCTATTATGTCCTACTTACTTATAATTCACTGTCCCGCATTACTTAACTAAAACATAAGGATTGACTAGCTTTGTATTTACCTTGTCCTTGATTACTTTTTGGGTTACTATGGTTAGCTTCATGCTATTGGTTTACTTTAATCAATGAACATGATGTGAACATTTATGATACGATGATGCTATCTTTTATTATGAAGATGAACTTGTGATACTTTATGGAACTCAAGCTGGTTCCTGAGTACCTCTCCGTAAGGACCTGTTTGTTGAGAGACCACCCGAAAAATAGTGCAACCATGAGGGTGGTATAGGACGCCCTTGGCCAAGTACTTAGGGAAGTCTTATGTTGGGTGCTGGTTTTGGTCATTGGGGAACTGAGGCATCTGTTATGGCTCCTATATTCTCGCTTAGGGATCTAGGTACGGACATCGTCCCACGACTTTTTTCTGTGGGCAGAGGTATAGGTTTTGGGACATCAGATGGACTTTATGCAATGGTTATTTATAACATTCGTATAGTGAGGACCCTAGGGAAAAGCCATGTAATGAGACCCTGCCAGTTCACCTTGGAAGTGATCAATGGGGAGTCACGATCCTCGGGCAGAAAGGGAATCATGGCTCATGGGTGAAGTGTGCAACCTCTGCAGAGTGTTATGAACTGATATATCAGTCGTGCTCACGATTAAGAGCGGCCTGGGGATCCTCTTTGATTAGAGATACAGATGATCTGAGATTCAATGGTTCTATTAATAGTTTTAGTTCGATGATGATAATGATGTTCCTCGATAAGGAAATGATTCACGGGTTGGTTATTGCTAAAACTTGGCTTTCACTAATAATAAATACCTGACCAGCTAAAAGCAACTGCTTGAGCTTAACCCCACATAAAGCTACTCTACCTCAGCCAAACGGGACATTTGCTGAGTACGTTGATGTGTACTCACCCTTGATTTCACAAAACACCAGGTTGCTTTTGGTGCAATCTATGCTCAGGTAAATAAGAAGGCGCCGAGGCGGATCTCCAGGAGTTCCAGGACTTCGACGAGTTCGAGGATTAGGCTAGCGACCTCCCTCGGTCAACTGCCTGTGGTGGGTTAGTTTACGTTGGCTACATTTCGATTCTGTGTACTTTGATTTATATTATGTAAATAACTCTAGTCTTTAATATTAATACTTACTCTTTATTGTTATTCGAAGCATTGTGCTATGATAAGTCATTTATGTAATCGCTGTGTACGTGAATTTCTGATCCTGGCATGTACATGGTTCGCATTCAGTTTACCTTCAAAACTGGGTGTAACAGGTGAATTATAGCAGAGCACGTCCCTAGAAAACTTGAGAGTCGCCAGTTTGGATGGTGCTCGGTCTGGGCACCGGACAGTGTCCGGTGCGCTACTGGCTGCACCATTCCAAGTCTTTACTCCAGACTTTATTGAGTCCCCAACTTAATTTATTTTTTGGTTTATGTTGAACCTTATGCACCTGAGATAAATGACATCTGAGCAAACTAGTTAGTCCATGTGGTTTGTGATGGACGTCAAACATCAAATTCGATTATAGGAAATGTTTAAGCTTATTTGCCTTTCATAGACCTCCTTGACTAGCTCATCATTGAGAAAAATGGACTTGACATCCATGTGGTCCACTGGCCACCCCTTCTAGGCAGCGAGTGACAACAACAACCACATTGACTCAATGGATGCTATAGGTGCAAAGACCTTGTCGAAGTCCACACCGACATGGCCCTTCAAGATGAGTCATGCCTTGTGCTTAATCACCTTGCCGACGTCGTTCTTCTTCACCTTATACACCCACTTCAATTCGATCAACTGGTGACCGGATGGATAGGGCACTAGATGTCATGTCTACTTTCTCTCGATGGAGTTTATGTTGTCAATCACGGTGCATCACCACGACTAGTGCTTCTTGGCCTTCATGAAGGTTGTTGGCAACTTTTCGATTTTGCAGTGAATCCGGGCAGTGTCACCGCTCCAAGGATGTCGTTGTTGGTGTGATACCTCAGCACGACATTGTCATTGTTGCTGACCGGACGATGACATACATGTCACCATGGACAAGGTCCAGTATCCCCTCTGCTTATTGGTTTGCCTACGACAGGAACATACTCCTCGCCTTGATGATGATATTAGTCAGGGGGATCAAACACCCCATTAGTAGAAGTGAATGATCCCTACATCTACTAGCGTTTCTCATAATAAACAAAAGGGGTTTTCTATAACGTGATGTTTTCTTTAAATAAATGGTTTATTTATAATCTCGAAACCCCTTGGTTTGTATGACATAGTATATATGTTTACTAACGTAGAGCTATAGAGGGAGGAGGCCGAGAAGGATGGCGATGAGAGTAAAAAACATATCTACTCAGTGCCAAATGTGACTCGTCATGTTTCTTTTTCTTTTTTTTTAAACGAGAAAGTAAGTAGTATGCACGTATGTCCACCGTGGACAAGAACCATTGAGATTTTGATGGCATACAAAGCTCCCTTGCAGGTATTCCTCTACCTCCCTGCCTCCACGGTAAAAAGAACAGCCGGAATCTCATCGAAGGGAGACTCCAGAAGTAGGATTCCAGCTTGAACTTTTCTCGAGCCAATGTTTGCCTAGCAGCACAAATACGTTGTTTCGGCATCATTGGTGGGCCCTGCAAGATAGCTACAGTGTCCAGTCGACGAAGGCCCGGGGACAAACTGGCGACGGCGCAGACCAGACGGGAACAAGTCTGTGTGTGGATCGCTGCCGTCGGGTCCGTCGTCAGCTGCCGCGTACGCAGCCTCTCATTCTTCTCCCCCCTTTCGAACAAAGGGTTGGTAAAAGAATTTTATAGGATTTGATTCCTTTAGGCGTTTTTCCTATGTATCCATTTGAATCAAAGGATTTAGTCATTGTAAGATCCTGCAAATATTCTACGAAATACCTCAATCCATAGGCATTTTGAAGTAAACTTAAAAGGCGTTTTTCTTTCTTTGTGTCTATTTCTCTCCATAAATTCCTACGAAAAACCTATGAAAAACTTTTCTCTGCGTCTATTTCTCTCCTTAAATTCCTATGTTTTTCATGTGTTGCATCTAAATCCATATTGGATTGTAAATTGACAATCAACTTAAATCCTGTGCATATTTTCTACTCATGCGTTCGAAAGCAGACCTTATTATGGGCTGGACGCTGTTCTCCAAACCAGGAGCCCTGGACACCACGCACGCATTCCCGGCCCACCGAGCCTGGTCGCACTCGCTTACAGCAACAAAGCAGACGCAAACCAACGATAGCTTCCTCCGGCCCGGCCCGGCCCGGTCCTCCCCCAGCCGTCAGTCAGTCGCCGTCCCTTTGCGGGAACGTGCTCGGAAGCAGCAGCAGCCGTCTCCTCCCCTCCCCTCCCCTCGGCACCTCAATCTTTTCTTCCCTCATCGATCTCTACTCCCCTCCCCTTTTTATACCGCGTCGTCGGTCCGAGGCAAAGCTTTTCCTCTTTCTGCGTCTGCCACTCGTCCCTCCTGGATCAGTGAGCCCCGGAGTGGAAGATCCGGCCTTTTTAGCTGCTTGTAGTGGTAGTTGGTTGTTTCTGGGGAGTTGCACCACCGGGAAGCGGGGCAGGAGAGGAGGGTTGGTGGGGTTGCGGTGATGGACTCCGGCAACAGCGGGAGCCTCCAGTCGTCTAGCGGCGGCGACGACGAGTACGACTCGCGTGCCGGCGGCGGTGGAGGGGGCGTCGACTCCTCCGCGCTCGCCGCACTGCTCCGACCATCGCCGTCGCCCTCGGCCGCCGCGTTCTCGCTCCACGGCTCCTACTTCGGCCTGCAAGAGCTGACGTCGTCGGCGCCGCCGCCTCCGCAGCAGCAGGCGGGTACTTGGTCATTAGGGGCGTTCGCTGGCGCCTCGGGGCTGCCCTCCTCCTCGTCCCCGCGCGTCGCGCAACCCGACTCGGGCACGGGCGGGCGGCAGCAGGCTGCTGACACCACGACAGTGGGCGCGCCCGCGCCGGCGCAGGCGCAGCCACCGAGGGGGACGCGGAAGCGAGCGCGCGCGTCGCGGCGGGCGCCCACGACGGTGCTGACGACCGACACCTCCAACTTCCGCGCCATGGTGCAGGAGTTCACGGGCATCCCGTCCCCGCCCTTCGCCGCGGGCGTCGGTGTCGGGGTCGGGGGCCCCGCCGCGTCGCTCCGCACCCGCTTCGACCACATCTTCCCCCCGCCGTCCTCCTCCCTGCGCTCCGCCACGGACGCCACGGCCTCCCTGCCGCCGTACCTCCTGCGCCCCTTCCCGCAGAAGTTCCCTGCTGTGCCCTCCAGTTTCCCGCCCTTCACCACCACGACGACGACGACGCCGACACCGTCGTCGTCCTCGTCCACGCCCGTCGGCGTCGCCAATGCCAATGCCGCGATGGGCACGTCCGCCACCGCAGCAGCACCCTCCAACCCTGCCGCGCCGGCAGCAGCAGCGGCAGCCGGAGCGGGCGACACCTTCCATCATCTGACGTCCACGGCGCTTCTCCGGCTACAGGACCCCAGCGGCGGCTACCTCTCCTTCCCAAACCTCCTCGACCCGCAGCCGCCGTCGTCGCAGTGCATTTTCGGCGCGGCGGGCGGGTTCGGGCAGGCGTCGAGGCTGCACGACCCGGCGCCGTCGCCGTCGCCGTCGGATTTCCTGGCCAGCGTCGGCAGCGGAAGCCTCGGCCTCACTCACGGCGGACTCTTGGGCTCCGAGGGCCTACACTTGCACCACCCAAGGACCGACGACGAGCTGTCGGGTGTGGTCGCGGCCGGCGCTTCGGGCGGCAGCTGCAAGCTGAACTACTCCCACGCCGGCGCGGCCACCTCGTCACCGGGCGCAGCCAGCGCCGACAAGCCACCGGACGGCGGCGGCGCCGGTGCTGGCGGAACCGGAAGGCCGGGACGAGGCGAGGGCCTGGATCCGTGGATTTGTACATCGGAGTAGGGATGGCATGCTGCTTCGTCCTGTGTGGGCTGTGCGATACGGCGGGGACGAACACGAAACCGAGCCAAATCCGCCATGCATGAGCAATGACAAAACGAAGGACTTATTGTTAATCATCACTTCTTTGCCGAGGCAGTTGTCGTAGATTGCCGCCCCTTTTGTACATTAACCCCCCCCCCCCCCAACCTATTATCTTGCTTCGGCTTGATCTCACTTATAGATTTCCTGAGTCAATCGCACGCACGCACGCACACACGATTAAGAGGTGCAAATGAAACAATAATGCCTCATACTAGTTAGATAGAGGCACGGCACACTGTGCACGAGTCGAACCTGCCGTTGCTGTCGCGCTCGCCGGCTCCGTTTTTGGTGCGTAACCCCGGGTCGGGGCCCACGGTCCCGAACATGAGTGCAAACAAATAATCCCCACCGGCGGCGGCGGGCCGGCAGAGATTGGCGGCGAGATTTCCGGCAAGCCAAGTTTCTCCCCTCTCCTCTCATGGCTGCGAGCGCGCGAGTTGAGTTGCTCCACCGGTCCCCAACCGCCGCTCACCAAACCAAACTGCTGCTGATGCATACAGTACGTACTTCTCCGTATGTGTGTGTACACGCAAACGGCAACTGATGCTACTGCTACTGCTACCGCACGAAGGCAACCGGACGGCGACTGCGAGGAAGACGACGACGGATCGTGATTGGTGGGAGGAGAGTATGCATGTACGTGTACGTTCCCCGGGTTGACCGTGTCATGAGATCAGACGCGGCATGGATTTTTTTTTTAAAAAAAAGAAGATCGCGGCAGGCATGTGATGGGGGCCGTCACGGGTCTTAATCAAGCAGCGGTCCTCGACGCGTTGTGTGAAAGGGGGGAGCCAGGGCCAGGGGGCAGGGGCGATATGCCGGTGTGAATCTTTTGCAGCAACGTGATGTGGTTGTCTGGGCCATCAGCTAGCCGGGGAGGGCGTAGGAGGAGGAACGGATGGATGGAGGGCGGGACGGGACGGGACGGAGCCAAGGGGAGGGAGGTGTGACCAGTTGTTGCATGTGTCCCCCTCTTCCCTACACTTGATTGCACTACGATGGATAGGGTACTTTTTGCTCGTTCGTCCATATACCCATGGGCGCTGCGCTGTCAGCTCTCCGTTGGATTTTTTTCTTTTTTTGCATATTGGAGACTGGATATGGATTGCATTTTGATCTCTCTCTGCACTCGATGGCTTGCTTGATCGAGAGATTTGTTCTGTTTGCTTGGCTTGGATATATATTCTTACTGCACGTACGTACAAGGCTTTTTTTATATATCCTACTGTGTATATAGCTACAGCCTTATTTAGTAAAATAAAACTATACTTTGCGAAAGGTTATCTAAACGGTTAACGTCATGGAATCCACACTTACATAATAAATCTCGAATCTAGATTCGTCTTTTTTCCGGGGTGAAGGTACACCAAACATGCCCCTAATAATTGGTTTCTCAAGGTTCACGTCCATGCCTGCATCAGCGGTACGTCGTACACGCTCTACTACTACTCAGTACGTACAGTACCTACAGGGAGTGGTCACCTTTTTTTTCCCTAGAAGAAGAAAAAAAAGAAAACGGTATAGTAACCATTTAAGTCTTTGTTCGATTATTCCTATTACATATAGATTGGATGATATTGAAAAAATTTAAGAAAGATTTTAATTTATTTGGAATTGAAACTCACTCATTTCTATCTACACCACATGAATTGAGAACAAATCAAATAAGCCCTGACCGATGTCTCCGGAATCATCTGGTTTCACATTGCTCTACTAGTGGCAAAGTTTTTAGCGTAATAGTAGTAGTACATTCTAGGCCGGTTACCAGCCATGAGAGAGAGCGACGCCAATTGTTTCATTTCCCTTTTGGCAAAAGCTAATCTATACCATTAGGTGTGCAACTAGGAGAATGGGTGGAGGAGGAGTAATCTGTAGCCCTCGAGATGATTAGGCGCTGCATGGGGTTAGATCAGCGGCAGTGATTGTTGTTGCCTGACGAAACCAGGGCGCCTGACCGCCAGGTGTAAAGCGCGCGCATCTGATCGATGCGAAACAAGCGACGGCGGCATGATTAGCTCGCCCGTCGATCTGCCTCGTTCCACCCGTCGTCCTGGTGGTTCGGCTGCTGCTGCTGCTGCGTCGGCGGCGTCGTCGTCGTCGTCCGCCCGCAGACTAGTACGTAGTAGTGGTAACATGTGAACCCCGCCCGCCTGCTGGCTGGAATGAATCATGGTCGCCCGCCCATTTGCAGGGGAATAACTCTGTTGTGCTGCAATGATGCCTATTCTCCTCTCTCTCTCTCTCTCTCGCTGCTACAATGCATTGCGGGTTGTTTGCTGCTCTGTGTCCTGTCTTCTTCCCTCTTTGTTGCTGCTGCGCTCTGGCGAGGCGATGATGATGACGACGATGATCTCCCGCACAGGACCCTGATCCTGGACGAGTGCCCGCGTGAAATTTCGAGCCAGGACCCAAAAGTTAAGGTGCTTTTCAGACGCCGAACGGAAAGTCTGGCCGGCGACACCAGTCCACTCCACAGGCCACGCCACTGCTCCTGCTCTTGAGCTGAGAGGTAGAGATGCCAAATGGGCGGCACGGCCCGGCCCAGGCACGGCCAGGCACGGCACGGTTAGGGCACGGCCCGTTTGGCCCGTTTAATAGCCGTGCCGGCACGGTACTAGTGCCTAAGGCCAGGCCCAAGCACGGCACTAAGCCTGCTTAGTCGTGCCGTGCCGGCCCGTTTAGCCCGTTTAGCCCATATAGCCCGTTTAGCACTATACCACAGAATTTTAGTCAGATATTCATAAACACAGTTAAAACATACTAAAATAGCTAATATTGAACTGTTTAGTGCAATGGCTGACTCATTAAAAACCTATTTAGGTAAAAACTCACCCTTGTGAGAAAACCCTAGATAAGAAAAAAGAGTACAACACACAGCTAACTAGTCGTGCTTGGATCTAATCATGCATAATCGTGCCTAACCGTGCCTAGGGGCTAATCGTGCCGTGCCCGTGCCGGCCCAGCGTGCCTGATGCTCGGCCCAGGCACGGCACTACCTATCGGGCCGTGCCGGCACGGGCCCGACACTAGCCGTGCCGTGCCGTGCCCAGGCACTACGGGCCGTGCCGTGCTTCGGGCCGGCCCGGCTGGCCATCTATACTGAGAGGGTCGAGCTGCTTGTTCGCCGGACGGACGCGGCACGGGACGGGCTGTCATAGTTTACATGCCCAAATTATTAAGTACCCGTTGCCTTGTTCGATTAAGGCTAGTTTGTTAGTCACAAAACTAGATGAGATTGTATGACTAATTTTTTTTATTGAAAATTTAATAAGAAGATTTTAGTCTCTTTAATCTCCACTGGTTTTTTTTACGTCCAAACTAGCCTTTATACCTAGTTTGGATACTCTAGTAATGAGTGAGATTGTAATAGATTTAGATGTATTGGGTGAGTATTTGATCTATTGGGGGTTTATGTACTCTCCAATCCCTTCAAAACACTCCAATCCCAAGGTCACCAAACTAGTTTGGGAACCCAATTTTGCTAAATGCCCGTTTGTTTCATTGGAATTGAATTCCATTTTAATAATTATAATTTAGACAAAACTAATTAAATTTATATATTTATATATGTAATATATTTGTATATTATCCTAAATCATATGAGAGAGATGGTTATATACTATATTTATGTTATAGCGAATCAATTAGAAAAGTGTGTTGTAAGTTGTACATCGAAAAAATAGCATGTAAATCTATAGAATCAATTTCCATCTCTCATCCCATGAATTTGAGATAGGCTTATATGATAACTTTGGAAAGTGGTGGAATGTCACATTCCAAAAAAAACCTATTTCATTAGTAAGATTTCAAATTCTCAAAATGAAAGGAAACAAACGGGACCTAAGGGATTTTCATTTTTACAAGGGAAATTAAATTATTTTCCCTTGAAAAATATGAATCACTTGAAAAAATAGAATTCTCAAACTAGCTCTTAATGGCTGATTTGGGAACATAAAATTGCAGGGAATTTATGAAGAAGAAATCCCCTTACTATTCAATTTTAAATAGCGAGATGATTTTTCCTCATATATCCCCTCCAATTCCCTAATCACCAAACCAGGTCTAACCGAATAAGCCCCAAATCGCCATTTTACCATGGCAGATGGAAAACGCAGAGAGGCAAAGAGGGGTTGCATTGCCAATTCTCGGCAATCGGTGACAGTTTGACGAGCTCTAGATTTACTATTTGCGTGGACTTTCTTTAGATACTTTACCAATCTGAAATCGATTGACTTAGGACTTGTTTGTGTAGATTATATAATCTAACATATTTTAAATTAAGATCTTTTTTGTTTCCTTCCAAGATTATGGGTCTATTTGGTTTTCTCTCTAACGCCATAATCTATCTAAGCTTAGTCACTCGAATTAAGAACTAAGCTTAGGAAGAAAAGTTAGGCATGCTGTAGCGTCTTAGGCAGCAAACCAAACATTCCCTATAGAATCCAGCTTATGGATTATATAGGGTCTGATTGGTTGAGTTGTGGCTGTAAAAAAACTACTATGGCTGTGAGTTATTAAAAAGCTAAAAACCGTTTGGTAGAAACTACTAAAAGCCGCTAAAAATTCTTCCATATATATTTTTGTTGGATGACAGAATGGTGAAACCCTAGCTACAGTCATGGGTACAAATATGGAACCCAAATGGGTCAGCAAACATATGACCCATATATACATAATACTCTAACACCCCGCAGTCAAAACTCTAGCCACTGCAGATGTTGAGACTGGACCGAAACTCCGCAAACACGGTCGTCGGAAGCCCCTTGGTCAAGACGTCGGCGAACTGGGAGGTGGTCGGGACGTGGAGGACTCGAACATCTCCACAGGCGACCCGCTCGCGGACAAAGTGAAGATCGATCTCGACATGCTTCGTGCGCTGGTGTTAGACGGGATTTGTGGAGAGGTAAACGGCGCTGACGTTGTCGCAGAAAACGAGGGTGCTCCTGGCCAGCGGATTATGGAGCTCTTGGAGCAGCTGACGGAGCCAGGTCGCCTCAACCACGCCGTTTGCCACGGCGCGATACTCGGCCTCGGCGCTAGAGCGAGAGACGACCGGCTGGCGCTTCGATGACCAGTAGATGAGGTTGTCCCCTAGGAACACGACATAGCCCGAGGTGGACCAGCGCGTGTCTGGACAGCCCACCCAGTCAACATCGGTGTAGACGCGAAGCTCCATGGTCGAGGACCGGCGGAGAAGGAGCCCGAAGTCGATGGTGCCATGCAAGTACCGCAGGATGCGCTTCATCACGACGAGGTGCGGCTCTCGAGGGTCGTGCATCTGGAGGCACACTTGCTGGACGGCGTAGGCGATGTCGGGCCGGGTGAAGATGAGGTACTTCAGGGCCTTAGCAAGGCTCCGGTAGCCGATTGGATTGGTGACAGGGGGGCTCGCGACAGAGACCTTGCCCTACGTGTCCACTGGGGTCACGCAGGGCTTGCACTCGGCCATGCCAGCGCGCTCGAGGAGGTCGACGGTGTACTACCGTTGGTGAAGGAACATGCCCTAGGGCCGGCGCTCGACGGTGACCCCTAGGAAGTGGTGGAGGTCCCTGAGGTCCTTCATCGCAAACTCCTACTGGAGGCAGGAGATGATGCGACGCAGGAGCCCAGGGGAGGAGGCGGTGAGCATGATGTCATCGATGTAGAGGAGGAGGTACACAGTACCCGGACCGCGACGGAGGATGAATGGGGAGATGTCCGACTTGGCTTTGACGAAACCCTGCGAACACAAGAAGGTGGCGAAGCGACTGTACCAAGCCCGGGTTGCTTGCTTGAGGTCGTAGAGGGACTTGTTGAGCTTGCAGACCTGAGAGCACCTAGAGGGGGGTGAATAGGTGATCCTGTAAAAATCAAACACTAGTAGCCACAAAACTTAGTTATAAGTGTTAGTACGGCTAAGTAGCTTGACGCGAGCTCTTGCGAACACAAATAATCACAGAGAGGAGCAACACAAGAGACACGCGATTTTATCTCGTGGTTCGGCCAAGTAACACTTGACTACTTCCACGTTGTGGCATCCCAATGGACGAGGGTTGCACTCAACCCCTTTCAAGTGATCCAATGATCAACTTGAATACCACGACTTTCTTGCTTATAGTCTTCTTCTCATTTGCGAGGAATCTCCACAAGTTGGAGCCTCTCGCCCTTACAAGATTGGTCACAAAGAACGCACAAGAGTAAGGTTGGGAAGAGCAACACACACAAGACTCAAATACGCAGCACAATCACCCACACAAGTCACGACTTGAGCTCAAAATGCAACACACAGAGTTCACAACTCAAATGGAGCTCAAAACGCTAACACAAAGAATCAAATGCGTGAAGTTGGAGTCTTGGAGTCTTAGGATGCTTAGTGAATGCTTGGGTGACTCCTACATGCGCCTAGGGGTCCCTTTTATAGCCCCAAGGCAGCTAGGGGCCGTTGGAGGCCAACTTGGAAGGCCAAACTTGCCTTCTGTCGGGTGGTTGAAAGTTCCCTTTGACCTGGGAACAGGATCTGGATGTCGCCTAGAGGGGGGGTGAATAGGCGAATAAAACTTATCACTTTAAAACTTAAATTCTTACTCTACTTGAAGACTTAGTACGCAGTGGAGTGAGAAGATCCTTCGAGTAGGTTGCAGCGGAATAGAAGATCCTGTCTCAAAGTATCCTGCACTTCAAATAAAGCTTATACCACAGATGAGTGTTGAAGTGCAGATATAAAAGCGAGTAAGACAGAGAGTCAGGATACAATACAGAACAGAGCACACAGACGCAAGGATTTATCCCGAGGTTCGGCCAAGCCTGAAATGCTTGCCTAGTCCTCGTTGGAGTTAGCCACACCTGGGCTTGTAGTCTATTTCAACTCCTTCCTCCGTTTGCTCAGATCTGTCAGTATGACATATAGAGCCTTTCACTATTGAGTTGGGTTACAACAAAACCGCGGCTGCTTACAAACTTCTTCACAGCACTTCGGCAGAGTAACGATACGCTCAAGACCTTGCTCTAGCTCTTAGCAGCTCTTCTCCACTCTCTAAAGGCTTATAGCTATGCCTTCTACACAACCTAGAGAGATACACACAAGAGGGAGAGTGAGAATTGATCCGAGTGATATCTACACTTGTTGGCTGCACTTGTACATTGCTTGAGACGCCTAGGGGTCCCTTTTATAGGCACAAGGGGCCTAGGAGTCGTTGAGAGCAATCCAGGAAGGCAATCCTTGCCTTCTGTCAGGTGGCGCACCGGACAGTCCGGTGCACCACCGGACACTGTCCGGTGCCCGATTTCCTTCCAGAAATGGAGCAGTCGACCGTTGCAGTCCTGGAGCCGTTGGCGCACCGGACACTGTCCGGTGCACACCGGACAGTCCGGTGCCCCAAAGTGACCGTTGGCTCAGCCACGCGTCACGTGCGGAATCCTCGGCCGACCGTTGGCCCAGCCGACCGTTGGCTCACCGGACAGTCCGGTGAATTATAGCCGTACATCGCCAGACTCCTCCCGAGAGTGACCTGTTCACCGGAGTTCAACCTGGTGCACCGGACACTGTCCGGTGCACCACCGGACAGTCCGGTGTGCCAGACTGAGCTGAGTCTTGGCTGTACACAGCCAAACCTTTTGCACCTCTTTCCTTTTCTTCTTCCTTCTGTTTCTAACACTTAGACAAGTATATTAGTACACAAAACCAATGTACTAAGTCTAGAAACATACCTTTTCTTAATTATTATATCTATGGCATTTGACATGCTTGAGCTTTGATGTTGGACTCATAAATCATCAAGTCAGCTTGACTTGATCTAGATTGACATTACTTAGCTCCAACATCCTGCAAAGGTCACATAGAACATCTCCAAACATAGGAACAACCCAAACTAAAGATCAAGGTGAACTTAGCTCTTTTGGACTGCCTCTAGTTCTGGTTTTGACACTGCTTCTTCTTCTAGTGACCTTGTGCACATCTTCTTAGAGCTTGATCTTGAGCCTTATGACTTACACCACATAACTAGAGATGTTTTCTCATTGGTTGTAAGTCACGTCCTTATGTAGTGATCCTTGATGTGTCGTAGCTGTTCTCAACTCGATCACCCTTGACTTTGCAAGCCTTCTTCTTCATTCTTGGCTTTGGGTTCCTCAGCCTCCTTGACCTTCTCCCGTGCACTTGGTACCTCGAAGCTTTCTTGCCTCCGTCCTTGGCTTGATCAGTTGTCTCCGAGCTACGCACCCGAGCATCACTTTTGCAACGTCCATCTTACTTGTGATGCCCTTTATCTATCCATCATTTAGTCCTTGGACCATCACACTTGTTCACTTGTGTTGAACCCTGTTAGCTTTACATTAAGCACCTTTTCCACACTTAGCACACTTGTTAGTCCTTTAATTGAGTTGTCATCCAAACACCAAAATCCACAAGAGAGCTTTCAATCTCCCCCTTTTTGGTGATTGATGGCAACACAATTAAAGCTTACATAAGAGTGAAATTTAAAGCACAAATTGAGTTCTAAGATTGTAGAATGCTCCCCCTAAATATGTGCTTGCATTAAAAACTTAGCTTTGGCCTTAAATGCCAAAATGCACATACTTAGGCTAAATCGAAACATTGCTACACTAGTCCATACCAATTTAAAGCAATCTTAAAGCACCTTAAATCTTTAAAGCACCATTAACCACATGACTATCTATTATACTATAGAAGCCAATTAATTCATAGCAGTGGAAATACTAAACACTAGTCCATATGATGCAACACATATAATACAAACACTAGTCCATACATATAATACTGCAAGAAGCTAGTCCATATGATGCAACACATATAATACAAACACTAGTCCATACATATAATACTGCAAGAAGCATATGATAAGACTTATCAATAACACACTAACAATGCTCAAACTGACACATCACCCCTTAGGATAAGCTTTCCTCTCAGGTTGAGATAAGCTTTAATGCACAACTTCTCCCCCTTTGACATCAAACACCAAAAACCATTCTCAAGTAAGAACATAGGATGATGTCAAGGGACAGCAGGGTGTTGAGGAGATAAACACTAACAATACTCCCCCTTACTTAGTCAACAAATGCACCACAAGCTTTTGGAGGAAAGTTAAGGTACATATACGCAAAAGATCAATACTTCCTTTGTACCTTTGCCCGGATGTGGTGTACTCCCTCTCTTGAAAGTATTAGTCTCTTGGGGAGCTTCTCCACACTTGTGCATGATTCTTTATCCTAACCTTTTCTTATTGCTAAGACACCAAACTTAGAACAAGTTATAGTATTGGGCACAAGAAGAAACTTCTATTCTAATGATTATCAAAAGATGTCAATTTAAGTAAACTATCACGGTTACCAATTGAAAGATACCAATTGCAAGATCATTTATTATCATAGCCTCATGATATTTAAGGATCTAGTATCACCAAATTTTATAGAGCATGAGCAATCTAAAAATATGCAAGTACTCATGACTTAAGATACCAATTCCTTGACTTACAGAGGTACCCTAGTCCTGATTGCTCCATTTCTTGCTCATCTTCTCTTTTCCACCTTGAGACTGCACAAGATCGCTCAAGATACAATTAGTCTCAAAAGACGCAAGTTATGTGTGCTCCCCCTACACTTGTGCATTAAGTATTTGAATAACTTGCACCTTGCACATTCTAGATTTCTCAGAACTAGAGGGGATCACAGCATATCTTGGTCACGGAATACTCTCAATTTCATCACAAAGAGATATCAATTAAATACAAAATTGAAAGCCACTTAATACCAATTGAAGGCTAAATGAAAGGTTGACTAATGTAACGCCCCGAATTTTGCAGTTGAATTTTTTCTTTTCTTCACTCGCCAAAATTCGGGCGTTACCTTTTCTTTTTCTTTTTCCCCTCGCTAAACCTTGATCTTTTCCAAAGCTAGCGGGATTCGGTTTGGAATTCCCGTGTAAAGAAAAAACCCTAAAATTGTTTTATGTTGTTTGATGCACCATGCCGAACCATGCATTCTTTTGGATTGATTGAGAACGTGGATGCATTCATCTAAGAAGATCGAATTTCGAAAAGGAGATAATCTTTTCTTTTTCTTTTTCTTTCTTTCTCTCTCCCTCTTCCCCTTTCTCTCTCCCGCGCCGTGGGCCTCTTGGCCGGCCCAGCCGCCCCTCGCGCCCCCCCCTCTTGGGCCTGGATAGGCCCAGCCGCCCCCACCTCCCCTTTTCCCCCAACCTCCCCTCTCTCTCCCTCTCATTCTCCCTCCCCACCCTAAGCCGCCGCCGCCCCTACCCGCCCCCTGCCCTAGCGCCGCCGCCCTCGCCGTCGGCCGCCCATCGCCGGTGAGCCCCCCCCTCCTCCCTCCTCCCTCCCCCTCCCCTCTCCCCTCCTCTCCCCTTGGCAGCCCAGCCGCCCGGCCACCCCTGGCCGCCCCCAGCCCAGCCGCCGGCCGCGCCCTGGCCCCAGCCGCGCCTGGCCAGCCTCGGCCGCGCCCTGGCCGGCCCCGGCCAGCCCCCAGCCGCGCCCCCCTGGCCGCTTGGCCGCCTGGCGCCCGGCCGCGCCCTGGCCCTTGGCCGCGCGCGCCCTGGCCGCGCCCCCTTGGCAGCTCGGCCGGCTCAGCCGCCCTGGCCGCCGGTTCAACCGGGCCGGCTCAGCCGCCCTCCCCCGCGCTCGGCCGCCCCTGCTCGGCCGCCCGCGCCCGCGCCCGCGCCCAGCTCGGCCGCCCTGCCCAGGGCCGGTTCAACCGCCCTAGGGCCGGTTCAACCGCCCTAGGGCCGGTTCAACCGCCCCCCTGTTTTTTTTATTTTTTTATTTTATTTTATTTTAGTTTACTTTCTGTGATCATAGTTATTTTATTTTAGGTAGGCTAATCATTGTTCATGTTATTGAAATAGGAAGTTTAATTTAGAATTTCGTTGCGCTAGTTGTTTCATTTAGTTAATTGTTTATCTCGTGCAATGTTGATCAACTTAAAATGATTAGGTTTCCATTAGTGTATATAACAGAATTCTTTTGTTAAGAACCAATTGTAACTGATTATTAGTGCATAAGCTTTAACCCCTGCGAGACCCTTTCCTGTTTCTTTCTAACCATAACAAATGCGATATCGAATGTCATACCTGATGCATACTCACTTTACTTGTTCCCTTGTATGGTGTACTGTTCTTTTGTATTAAATATGTGGATGTATGTATGTTTGCGCTCGCATAGAGAACGATCCAGTCGAAGAGCCCGAGGAATTTGCAGGAGAAGCCCCTGAGCAGCAGTCGGTTGGTGGAGGCAAGTGTCCTTTGACCTATCTCTGTCCTATCCATTCTTTAATTCACCTCCCGCATTACACATTTATACCTAAGGATTGACTAGCTTTTGTTATCCATGTCCTTGTTTACCTATTTGGGTCGGATTATTACTGCTTAGTCTGATGCTATTGCCCAACTCTAATCAATGAACATGATGTGATTATCTATGATACGCTGTTTTCCCCTTCTTATTTATGATTATATTTGTGACCTTCAAGGGGACTCGAGCGGTTTCTCGAGTGCCTCTCCGTAAGGACCTGTTCAATGGATGACCGCCCGGGAAAACAGTGCAACCATGAGGGTGGAATGGGACGCCCTTAGCTGAATAATTGGAGGAACCGGGGTGTAGTTCGCTTAGCCGTTGTGCCGTCAATGGGGCTCGGTGTATGCGGCTCGCTCTGCCAAGGTTGATTTGTCCCTTGGGGAGGAGTGCGGTACATTTAGGAAACCTAACGGGCGGCTACAGCCTCGGGGAATCTTTGTAAAGGCTACGTAGTGATGCCCTGCTGGACCACCTAGGTAGTGGTCAATGGGGAGTCGCTCTCTCCGGGCAGAAAGGGAATCACGACTTGTGGGTAAAGTGCACAACCTCTGCAGAGTGTTATGAAACTGATATATCAGCCGTGCTCGCGGTTATGAGCGGCCAAGGGAGCTCCAGAGATTAGTGATAGTTGATCAGTGATACTTTGGTACAGGTGGCAATGAGATTGATGGTTCTGACTATGATTATGGTATTGGTAAGTGGTATTCTTTCTGTTTGGAAAGGATACATTGGGCTAATAACTTGGGTTAATGTTAAAACCTGGCTTTCTACTAGTAAGTAATGACCTGACCAACTAAAAGCAACTGCTTGACTTATCCCCACATAAAGCTAGTCCACTACAGCCAAACAGGATGCTTGCTGAGTATGTTGATGTGTACTCACCCTTGCTCTACACACCAAACCCCCCCCCCCAGGTTGTCAGCATTGCAACCACTGCTCAGGAGAAGATGAAGCTGTGGAAGGAGACTTCCAGGAGTTCCAAGACTACGACGAGTTCTAGGTGTGGGTTAGCGGCAACCCCCAGTCGGCTGCCTGTGAAGGCCGTGTTATCTACGTTTCTTTTCCGCACTTTGATTTATTGTAAGAACTATATGGACGTCTCAGACGTATGATGTAATCGACTATTACTTCCCCTTTTAATACTATTTGAGCACTGTGTGATGATGTCCATGTTATGTAACTGCTGTGTACGTGAATAACTGATCTTGGCACGTACATGGTTCGCATTCGGTTTACTTTCTAAAAACCGGGTGTGACATAAGTGGTATCAAAGCCGTGCTGACTGTAGGACCGCTAACCTAGAGTAGAATGGTCGTTCTAAGGATTATAGACCTCTGTCACTGCCTTGACTTTGGTACCCCTTCAAACGTTGGTCATACTGACCAAACCTATGTTCTACTATATATTATACCTTGCTGAAAATTTTGTTTTATTCTGATCCTTCATTTATTTATGATTCATTATTTGCTGGTCATATTAATTCTGTTCTCACCCTTTTGCTTGCGATGTCTTTTGTAGATGGCTCGTCTTAGACACACTGCACGAAAGTCCGTCATCCCCTTCTTACCCTCCCGCCTTGCTGAGCGTCCGCTTCGCCGTCCCGTGGCCGGACAGTCCAGCCACTTGGAGAGACTGCACCACCGCCTGCATGAGGAGCAGGAACGTCGACGACAGGAGCAGCAGGGCTCTTCCTTCTCACTCCAGCAGGAGATAGAGTCTGTGAGGAGCTGCTCTCCTGTGCTTCCCCTGGAGGCGCCCCCTGCACCACCACTGGGCGTCCCAGCTTCTGGAGTAGCTGTTGGAGGAGATCCAGACGACGGAGGTGGCGACGACAGTTTGAGCCACGACATCGACTTCTCTGCTGACCATGAGCCGGAAGGATGGGTTGCTCGACCCATCACTCGCGACGCTGCTCGCGGGTGTCACTTCCACGACGCGCTCGACACCCTGCTACGTCGGGCACTTGACCGGCGTACTTGGTCCATCGAGTATCGCTGTGTGGTCTACCAGCATAGTCGCGGGGTCTACCCGGACCGCTGGGAGGCGACCTGCTTGGTGCGCCGTCTGGAGAACAGTCTCCAGGGCGCGGAGGCTTGCTCAGAGCACTATTCTATCTCTGAGCGGGACTCAGCTGAGGCAGCCATGCAGGATGCTGCACGGCGTGCGCTTTCGCACTACTGCTTCGGTTCTCGGTGGGGTAGCTGATGGTCTCGACCTGAAGTATTACCCCCACCGTCCATCTGGCAGCACAGGAGGCGTGATTGTTTCACCTGCTGGTGAGGACAATCCTAGGTTGAGCAGCACAGTCAACCTAGCCGCCGTGCTAAACACGGAGCTGGACCATGCATTAGATGAGCTGAGTAGGGCTCGTGCTGAGATCGCCCTGCTGCGGGCTGAGCGCGCGGAGCGTCGTCACTTGGATGATGGTTCCCCCGCTCCCGTCGGGACTCAGCACCCGTACCGCTCACCTCGGCGTGGACTCCAGTCTTATGGCAATCCCGACTGCAAGACCAAGATAAATCTAGAACCATAGCTCGTTAGAGTTGGATCTTGTAATTAATACGAAATATATATACATAGAAGCTTCAGTCTTAGCGTTAGTCCCGCTTTTAGTTAGTCTTAGTTAGACAGGGTAGTTTGCTATATCCTGTGCATTTATGTTTGTCATGATGAACTATGTTTGGTTTGGATCTTTGTAATGATTGTCACCAGAGTGTGGGTATCCCCTGCATTTTGGCTTACCTATTATGTTAATGGAGTTAGTTATATAGTTGGGAAAACCTTTATTCTACTTTCCTCTTTATCTGAGAAGCTGTGTGGTCTGTGTTGGAGATCAGTGAAGATGCTCACCTGTTCAGTGCTGTTGGAGAATTCTATACTCTTTTCTTATGCTGCAAGATTTGCCAGATCAGTTCTGATGTGTGGTTGCGTTCTGCAGATGTCAGAGAACAGGCGCAGAGGAGGAAGGCGTGCTCAGCAGGAGCAAGCCGGTCAGCAAGATGAGGCGCCCCAGCAGCAGCAGCAGCTGCCACCCCCGCCCCCGATGTCGATCGAGCAGATGTTTCTGATGCAGACTCAAGCAGTTCAGGCCATCGGTCAGACCCTGGCCGCCATTCAGCAGCAGCAGCAGCAGGCTCCACCCCAGCCTCAGATGCCTCAGATGCCTAGAGACAAGCGTGCTGAATTCATGAGAGGTCATCCCCCAACGTTCGCTCACTCTTCTGACCCCATGGATGCTGAAGATTGGCTGCGCACTGTGGAGCGGGAGTTGCATACCGCTCAGTGTGACGACAGGGAGAAAGTCTTGTATGGTCCCCGTCTGTTGAGAGGAGCAGCCCAATCATGGTGGGAGTCTTACCTCGCCACCCATGCCAACCCCGATGCCATCACCTGGGAAGAATTCAGAGGTAGCTTTCGTCAGTACCATGTGCCTGCAGGTCTGATGACAGTGAAGAAGGAGGAGTTCCTGGCCCTTAAGCAAGGGTCATCATCTGTCAGTGAGTATCGAGACAGGTTTCTGCAGTTGTCTCGCTATGCTCCTGAAGATGTCAACACCGACGCCAAGCGACAGTACCGTTTTCTGAGAGGCTTGGTTGACCCTCTTCAGTATCAACTGATGAATCATACCTTCCCGACATTCCAGCACCTGATCGACAGAGCAATCATGACAGAAAGGAAGCGTAAGGAGATGGAGGATCATAAGTGCAAGATCAGTGGACCCCAGCCTGGAAGCAGCAGCCGTCCCCGTTTTTCAGGCAATCAACCTCAGCAGTTCAGGCAGAACCAGCGTCCACCTCAGCAGCATCAGCAGCGTCAGCAGCATCAGCAGTTCCAAAGGCAGTACCCTCAGCATCAGTATCAGAATCGTCAGAGCAATCAATCAGGAGGTCAGTTTCAGAGGCAGAATCAGCAGACACCTCGTCTTCCTGCCCCCGCAACTCAGCAGAACAATCAGGCAGCACCAGCTCAGGTTGGAAACAGGGCATGTTTCCACTGTGGAGAGCAAGGCCACTGGGTGATGCAATGTCCGAAGAAAGCAGCCCAGCAGCAGTCAGGCCCCAATGCCCCAGCGAAGCAGAATGTGTCCCAGCCTGGATCAGGCAACCGCCCTCAGCAGCACTATAATCATGGGAGATTGAATCACTTGGAGGCTGAAGCAGTTCAGGAGACCCCCGGCATGACAGTAGGTATGTTCCCAGTCGACTCCCATATTGCAGAGGTGTTATTTGATACTGGAGCAACGCATTCTTTCATTACTGCATCATGGGTAGAAGCACATAATCTTCCAATTACTACCATGTCAACCCCCATTCAAATTGACTCAGCTGGCGGTAGAATTCGAGCTGATAGCATATGTTTGGGTGTAAGTGTGGAAATAAGGGGGATAGCGTTTCCCGCTAACCTTATAGTAATGGGTACTCAGGGAATAGATGTCATCCTAGGGATGAATTGGCTAGATAAGTATCAGGCAGTTATCAGTTGTGATAAAAGGACAATCAAGTTGGTGTCCCCACTAGGAGAGGAAGTGGTGACCGAGTTAGTCCCGCCTGAGCCAAAGAAAGGAAGTTGTTATCAGATGGCTGTCGATAGCAGTGAAGCAGACCCAATTGAGAGTATCAAGGTTGTGTCTGAATTCCCAGATGTGTTTCCAAAGGACTTACTGGGTATGCCACCAGAGCGGAAAGTTGAATTCGCTATAGAGCTTCTTCCTGGAACCGCCCCTATCTTTAAGAGAGCTTACAGAATATCTGGACCAGAGTTGGTTGAGCTTAAGAAGCAGATTGATGAGCTGTCAGAGAAAGGTTACATCCGGCCAAGCACCTCGCCTTGGGCCACCCCTGTCCTGTTTGTGGAGAAGAAAGATGGCACCAAAAGGATGTGTATCGATTATCGAGCTTTGAATGAAGTCACGATCAAGAACAAGTACCCTTTGCCCAGAATAGAAGATCTGTTCGACCAGTTGAGAGGAGCCAGTGTGTTCTCCAAGATTGATCTGAGGTCAGGTTATCATCAGCTCAGGATCCGACCTTCGGACATTCCGAAGACGGCATTCATTACCAAGTATGGTTTGTATGAGTTCACAGTGATGTCTTTTGGTTTGACCAATGCACCAGCGTTCTTCATGAATTTGATGAACAGTGTATTCATGGATTACCTGGATAAGTTTGTGGTGGTATTCATTGATGACATTCTGATTTATTCTCAAAGTGAAGAAGAGCATGCAGATCATTTGAGGATGGTATTGCAGAGATTGCGAGAGCACCAGTTGTATGCAAAGTTGAGCAAGTGTGAGTTCTGGATCAGTGAAGTCCTGTTCTTGGGTCACATAATCAACAAAGAAGGATTGGCTGTGGATCCGAAGAAAGTGGCAGACATTCTGAACTGGAAAGCGCCAACGGATGCTCGAGGAATCAAGAGCTTCATTGGAATGGCCGGATATTATCGGCGATTCATTGAAGGGTTTTCGAAGATTGCGAAACCAATGACAGCGTTGCTAGGCAACAAGGTTGAGTTCGAATGGACCCAGAAATGTCAAGAGGCCTTCGAAGCGCTATAAGAGAAGTTGACAACAGCGCCTGTCCTAGTCTTGCCTGATGTGCACAAGCCCTTCTCTGTGTACTGTGATGCTTGTTACACAGGTTTGGGATGCGTGTTGATGCAAGAGGGAAGAGTTGTGGCTTACTCGTCCCGACAGTTAAAGGTTCATGAGAAGAATTACCCAATCCATGATCTAGAGTTGGCAGCAGTGGTTCACGCACTGAAGACATGGAGGCACTATCTGTATGGACAGAAATGCGATGTTTACACAGATCACAAGAGTCTGAAGTACATATTCACTCAGTTAGAATTGAATATGAGGCAGCGAAGATGGTTAGAGTTGATCAAAGACTATGAGTTGGAGATCCATTACCATCCAGGCAAAGCGAACGTAGTGGCAGATGCTTTGAGCAGAAAGAGTCAAGTCAATCTGATGGTCGCTCGTCCGATGCCTTATGAGTTGGCCAAGGAGTTCGACAGGTTGAGTCTCGGATTTCTGAACAATTCGCGAGGAGTCACAGTTGAACTGGAACCTACCTTGGAGCGTGAAATCAAAGAAGCGCAGAAGAATGATGAGAAGATCAGTGAGATCCGGCGACTGATTCTAGATGGCAGAGGCAAAGATTTTCGAGAAGATGCAGAAGGCGTGGTATGGTTCAAAGACCGCTTGTGTGTTCCCAATGTCCAGTCCATTCGGGAGTTGATTCTCAAGGAAGCTCATGAGACAGCTTATTCGATTCACCCTGGCAGTGAGAAGATGTATCAGGATCTGAAGAAGAAATTCTGGTGGTATGGAATGAAGAGGGAAATCGCAGAGCATGTGGCTATGTGCGATAGTTGTCGAAGAATTAAGGCAGAGCACCAGAGACCAGCTGGATTGTTGCAACCGTTGCAGATCCCTCAGTGGAAATGGGATGAAATCGGTATGGATTTCATAGTCGGATTGCCTCGCACTCGAGCCGGCTACGATTCTATTTGGGTAGTAGTGGACCGTTTGACCAAGTCAGCCCACTTCATACCTGTCAAGACCAGCTACAACAGCGCAATATTGGCAGAGTTGTACATGTCTCGGATCGTTTGTCTTCATGGTGTGCCAAAGAAGATAGTGTCAGACAGAGGAACGCAGTTCACCTCTCATTTCTGGCAGCAGTTGCATGAAGCCTTGGGCACACATCTGAATTTCAGTTCAGCTTATCACCCGCAGACAGATGGCCAGACTGAAAGAACCAATCAAATTCTCGAAGACATGTTGAGAGCCTGTGCGTTGCAAGATCAGTCCGGATGGGACAAGAGATTGCCTTATGCAGAGTTTTCCTATAACAACATTTACCAGGCCAGTTTGAAGATGTCACCATTTCAAGCGCTCTATGGAAGAAGTTGCAGAACTCCGTTGCAATGGGATCAGCCTGGAGAAAAGCAGGTGTTTGGGCCAGACATTCTGCTTGAAGCCGAAGAGAACATCAAGATGGTCCGAGAGAATCTGAAGATAGCGCAATCAAGGCAGCGAAGCTATGCAGACACAAGAAGAAGAGAGCTGAGTTTTGAAGTCGGAGACTTTGTCTATCTGAAAGTGTCACCGATCAGAGGAGTCAGAAGATTCGGAGTGAAAGGCAAGCTAGCACCCCGCTACATTGGTCCGTATCAGATTCTTGCAAAGCATGGAGAAGTGGCCTATCAGCTCAGTCTGCCAGAGAATTTGTCAGCTGTGCATGATGTCTTTCATGTGTCTCAGTTGAAGAAGTGCTTGCGTGTGCCAGAAGAGCAGTTGCCAGTGGAAGGTCTGGAAGTCCAGGAGGACTTGACCTATGTTGAGAAGCCAGCTCAGATCCTTGAGGTTGCAGACAGAGTCACCCGAAGGAAAACCATCAGAATGTGCAAAGTCAGATGGAGTCACCACTCTGAGGAAGAAGCAACCTGGGAGCGTGAAGATGATTTGATGGCTAAGTACCCAGAGCTCTTTGCTAGCCAGCCCTGAATCTCGAGGGCGAGATTCTTTTAAGGGGGATAGGTTTGTAACGCCCCGAATTTTGCAGTTGAATTTTTTCTTTTCTTCACTCGCCAAAATTCGGGCGTTACCTTTTCTTTTTCTTTTTCCCCTCGCTAAACCTTGATCTTTTCCAAAGCTAGCGGGATTCGGTTTGGAATTCCCGTGTAAAGAAAAAACCCTAAAATTGTTTTATGTTGTTTGATGCACCATGCCGAACCATGCATTCTTTTGGATTGATTGAGAACGTGGATGCATTCATCTAGGAAGATCGAATTTCGAAAAGGAGATAATCTTTTCTTTTTCTTTTTCTTTCTTTCTCTCTCCCTCTTCCCCTTTCTCTCTCCCGCGCCGTGGGCCTCTTGGCCGGCCCAGCCGCCCCTCGCGCCCCCCCTCTTGGGCCTGGATAGGCCCAGCCGCCCCCCACCTCCCCTTTTTCCCCAACCTCCCCTCTCTCTCCCTCTCATTCTCCCTCCCCACCCTAAGCCGCCGCCGCCCCTACCCGCCCCCTGCCCTAGCGCCGCCGCCCTCGCCGTCGGCCGCCCATCGCCGGTGAGCCCCCCCTCCTCCCTCCTCCCTCCCCCTCCCCTCTCCCCTCCTCTCCCCTTGGCAGCCCAGCCGCCCGGCCACCCCTGGCCGCGCCCCTGGCCGCCCCCAGCCCAGCCGCCGGCCGCGCCCTGGCCCCAGCCGCGCCTGGCCAGCCTCGGCCGCGCCCTGGCCGGCCCCGGCCAGCCCCCAGCCGCGCCCCCCTGGCCGCTTGGCCGCCTGGCGCCCGGCCGCGCCCTGGCCCTTGGCCGCGCGCGCCCTGGCCGCGCCCCCTTGGCAGCTCGGCCGGCTCAGCCGCCCTCCCCCGCGCTCGGCCGCCCCTGCTCGGCCGCCCGCGCCCGCGCCCAGCTCGGCCGCCCTGCCCAGGGCCGGTTCAACCGCCCCCCTGTTTTTTTTATTTTTTTATTTTATTTTATTTTAGTTTACTTTCTGTGATCATAGTTATTTTATTTTAGGTAGGCTAATCATTGTTCATGTTATTGAAATAGGAAGTTTAATTTAGAATTTCGTTGCGCTAGTTGTTTCATTTAGTTAATTGTTTATCTCGTGCAATGTTGATCAACTTAAAATGATTAGGTTTCCATTAGTGTATATAACAGAATTCTTTTGTTAAGAACCAATTGTAACTGATTATTAGTGCATAAGCTTTAACCCCTGCGAGACCCTTTCCCGTTTCTTTCTAACCATAACAAATGCGATATCGAATGTCATACCTGATGCATACTCACTTTACTTGTTCCCTTGTATGGTGTACTGTTCTTTTGTATTAAATATGTGGATGTATGTATGTTTGCGCTCGCATAGAGAACGATCCAGTCGAAGAGCCCGAGGAATTCGCAGGAGAAGCCCCTGAGCAGCAGTCGGTTGGTGGAGGCAAGTGTCCTTTGACCTATCTCTGTCCTATCCATTCTTTAATTCACCTCCCGCATTACACATTTATACCTAAGGATTGACTAGCTTTTGTTATCCATGTCCTTGTTTACCTATTTGGGTCGGATTATTACTGCTTAGTCTGATGCTATTGCCCAACTCTAATCAATGAACATGATGTGATTATCTATGATACGCTGTTTTCCCCTTCTTATTTATGATTATATTTGTGACCTTCAAGGGGACTCGAGCGGTTTCTCGAGTGCCTCTCCGTAAGGACCTGTTCAATGGATGACCGCCCGGGAAAACAGTGCAACCATGAGGGTGGAATGGGACGCCCTTAGCTGAATAATTGGAGGAACCGGGGTGTAGTTCGCTTAGCCGTTGTGCCGTCAATGGGGCTCGGTGTATGCGGCTCGCTCTGCCAAGGTTGATTTGTCCCTTGGGGAGGAGTGCGGTACATTTAGGAAACCTAATGGGCTGCTACAGCCTCGGGGAATCTTTGTAAAGGCTACGTAGTGATGCCCTGCTGGACCACCTAGGTAGTGGTCAATGGGGAGTCGCTCTCTCCGGGCAGAAAGGGAATCACGGCTTGTGGGTAAAGTGCACAACCTCTGCAGAGTGTTATGAAACTGATATATCAGCCGTGCTCGTGGTTATGAGCGGCCAAGGGAGCTCCAGAGATTAGTGATACTTGATCAGTGATACTTTGGTACAGGTGGCAATGAGATTGATGGTTCTGACTATGATTATGGTATTGGTAAGTGGTATTCTTTCCGTTTGGAAAGGATACATTGGGCTAATAACTTGGGTTAATGTTAAAACCTGGCTTTCTACTAGTAAGTAATGACCTGACCAACTAAAAGCAACTGCTTGACTTATCCCCACATAAAGCTAGTCCACTACAGCCAAACAGGATGCTTGCTGAGTATGTTGATGTGTACTCACCCTTGCTCTACACACCAAACCCCCCCAGGTTGTCAGCATTGCAACCACTGCTCAGGAGAAGATGAAGCTGTGGAAGGAGACTTCCAGGAGTTCCAAGACTACGACGAGTTCTAGGTGTGGGTTAGCGGCAACCCCCAGTCGGCTGCCTGTGAAGGCCGTGTTATCTACGTTTCTTTTCCGCACTTTGATTTATTGTAAGAACTATATGGACGTCTCAGACGTATGATGTAATCGACTATTACTTCCCCTTTTAATACTATTTGAGCACTGTGTGATGATGTCCATGTTATGTAACTGCTGTGTACGTGAATAACTGATCCTGGCACGTACATGGTTCGCATTCGGTTTACCTTCTAAAAACCGGGTGTGACAACTAAATACAACAATGCATGCCTCAGGAGCACCTAAGCCAATTGAATACTCACAGGAAGTATAACATTTACACGCAGCTTAGACATGCTTCATACTTAACTATCATTGCATCACATATACCACTTGAAAAACAACACGATCATGTTACTAATTCAGAGGCAGGACCATAACTGTGATCACAATCAGTGGAACTTCAAGATATTCAATGAACTTGCATAGTTCCATTCTCCATACCTTTGCCTTTTCCTAAATTGCCATGAGAGCACCAGTTGTTACTAATTGAGGGCTCCTTTTGCTCATGCGCCTTAGCTCAAAAGAGTGCATTAGAGGCACAACATGGAGTTTGTATTCACACAATACCAGACTAGAGTAATCAAGTGAACATAAACTAAACAATATGTCATATTTGCATAACTCACACAGGTTAATCATTAAAACCATATAGCATAACTCACAACTGAATACAGGTTTATTCACGAACACAACAAGAGCTAATCATGGTGGATATATCCAATGAAAAACTACCCATTAAATGATTCAAGAGATATAACATTTAAAGCACATAATCATTATTAAGCAAGCATAATTACGAACTTGGAAATCATTAATCATTAATCAAAAGGTACCCAACACAGGCAATCAAAAAGCATAACTACTCCAAGGACAGATAGCACGACACTTGAGAAACACAGGTACCGTCCTTTGGAGAGACAGATGCGCAATCGAGGTCCTTTGCTTGATTCACCAATAAGGACTTCTACAACTTATTTCACTTGAGATGAATATGGGATTAGTGTCTCACAATACTTCAACCTTGGGTAAATGAACAAACACTAAAACAATTTACAGCTTAAGCATAGAGTTTGAATTAACCGTCTTAAGCTCTCCCATGGTCTCCAATTCATCTCAAGGCACCTGCATGATCTAGTTAGCACAGTTTGGTACCCATCTCGGGATGGGTCCACAATGATCATCTAAATGTGCCTTTGGCACCCAAATAGTCTTTGTGCTAGTTCTAGGTGATCTCATGATTAGTCTAGCACAAGAGTATGATTTGGGTCTCCTAAGCGAATAAGATTGAGACAAATTTACTTGCTTAGGAATCTCACCTTTATTACATACCTTGGATAGATGACCCTGCTCACCACACTTGTAGCAGAAGCGTCGCTGAACCTGACATGACGCTTGTTGTTTGTCATTTTCCTTGGTGAGAGTCATCTTGGAGACTGCACATGCTTGATTCGTCACTAGAGGACAAGAAGTGATCATGTGGTTCTTGTCATTGCATCTGAAGCATCTCCTTATCCCTTCACCCTTGTTGGTGTATGGACACGACACAATGAGGTGTCCTGACTTGTTGCACTTAAAACACCTCCTTTTTCCTTTTCTCTTTTTGTTCTTGGATGACATAGAGAAAAGGTCAGTGCAAACAACATGATCAATTGAATCTTTACCTTTTTCCAAGCTCATGTTGATTTCTTCATCTTTAGGAACATTCTTCTTATTGAGCTTAACACTTGCTGCAGTTTTTCCTTTCTCAAGCTTCTTCACCACGCGCCCGTGGTTATCTTGAGAGAGTTGAGCAATGCGTCTTCTCCTTAGTTGTCTTTGCTTCTTGTTCCTACACAATTTCTTTTGTGACCCTGCAACTTTTTGCTCATTTTAACACTCGTTTCCTTTTGAGTGACAGGGGTTAGCACATGGTGATAGATTATCCAAATGTGTAATTGTGCAAGAATGAGGTTCACATGAATTTAAGTTCGTAATTACGACCTCATGAGCAACTTCAAGCATGATGTGTCTATCCAAGAGATTATCATGATAACAAGACAATAAGTCATATTTTTCAGTCAAAGCAAGGTTATCATGACTTAACAATTTTACTTGACTCCTAAGCATAGAATTTTCAATTTTAAGTCGAGCAGCATTAGATAAAGCATCATCATTATTTCTTTGCTCAAATAAAATTGAATCATACCGTTGGAGCAAATCATCATGAGAGCACCTTAGCTCCTCATGTTCTTTGGTCATCTTCTCCAGGCTGTTGTTTGTTTTGATGAGAGTTTCCTCTAGCCTGAGAAGCGTCTCGCCTTGTTCCTTGTTCCTTCTCAATAGCTTAATCAAGAGCGCTTTGTCTTCTTTGTTGAGATGGGTGTAGAAATGGCGAATCTCCTCTTCTTCCACATCGTCGGTCTCATTTTCCCTGTCATTACTATTAGTGGAAGCAAAACAGGAAAATGTACCTTGTGATGATGTAGATTCCTCATCCTCATATTCCTCCTCATCATCGCTTTTGTCTCCACTATCATTGTTAGCAATAAGACATTTATTACTAGTGGGAGAGAAACCTGTTGATGAGGTGGATTCATCGTTTGGTGGCCAATGCTTTTCTTCTCCCTTTGAAAGGTTAGCATCACAAGCAATATAGGGAGTAGGAGCCATACAATTTGCCACAAAATATCTTACTTTAATTCTATTCCATAAATCATGAGCATCAACAAATAAATCATTATCACTACTCATGATGGCAAAATAGGCATTTCTAGAAAGAGAATCAACTAAGATGTTGCAAGCATGGTGATTTAGAGATAGACATCTTAGTTCATTATTAGAAGGATTTTTACTGACATTAGAGGGAAAAATACTTCTACTAAAGACCTGTCTCAATTCAGGATCAACACTCATGAAAGCATTATAAATAGAGACAGACCAAGACTTGTAATTTGAGCCATCGCCTAAAAGAAGTTCTACAGTTACCTCTTGTGATGACATCGTCATCTCCGGACGGCTAAGCCCACACTGGAGAGGCCTAGCTCTGATACCAATTGAAAGTTCCCTTTGACCCGGGAACAGGATCTGGATGTCGCCTAGAGGGGGGGTGAATAGGCGAATAAAACTTATCACTTTAAAACTTAAATTCTTACTCTACTTGAAGACTTAGTACGCAGTGGAGTGAGAAGATCCTTCGAGTAGGTTGCAGCGGAATAGAAGATCCTGTCTCAAAGTATCCTTCACTTCAAATAAAGCTTATACCACAGATGAGTGTTGAAGTGCAGATATAAAAGCGAGTAAGACAGAGAGTCAGGATACAATACAGAACAGAGCACACAGACGCAAGGATTTATCCCGAGGTTCGGCCAAGCCTGAAATGCTTGCCTAGTCCTCGTTGGAGTTAGCCACACCTGGGCTTGGAGTCTATTTCAACTCCTTCCTCCGTTTGCTCAGATCTGTCAGTATGACAGATAGAGCCTTTCACTATTGAGTTAGGTTACAACAAAACCGCGGCTGCTTACAAACTTCTTCACAGCACTTCGGCAGAGTAACGATACGCTCAAGACCTTGCTCTAGCTCTTAGCAGCTCTTCTCCACTCTCTAAAGGCTTATAGCTGTGCCTTCTACACAACCTAGAGAGATACACACAAGAGGGAGAGTGAGAATTGATCCGAGTGATGTCTACACTTGTTGGCTGCACTTGTACATTGCTTGAGACGCCTAGGGGTCCCTTTTATAGGCACAAGGGGCCTAGGAGTCGTTGAGAGCAATCCAGGAAGGCAATCCTTGCCTTCTGTTGGGTGGCGCACCAGACAGTCCTGTGCACCACCGGACACTGTCCGGTGCCCGATTTCCTTCCAGAAATGGAGCAGTCGACCGTTGCAGTCCTGGAGCTGTTGGCGCACCGGACACTGTCCGGTGCACATCGGACAGTCCGGTGCCCCAAAGTGACCGTTGGCTCAGCCACGCGTCACGCGCGGAATCCTCGGCCGACCGTTGGCCCAGCCGACCGTTGGCTCAACGGACAGTCCGGTGCACCACCGGACAGTCCGGTGAATTATAGCCGTACGTCGCCAGACTCCTCCCGAGAGCGGCCTGTTCACCGGAGTTCAACCTAGCGCACCAGACACTGTCCGGTGCACCACCGGACAGTCCGGTGTGCCAGACTGAGCTGAGTCTTGCCTGTACACAACCAAGCCTTTTGCACCTCTTTCCTTTTCTTCTTCCTTCTGTTTCTAACACTTAGACAAGTATATTAGTACACAAAACCAATGTACTAGGTCTAGAAACATACCTTTTCTTAATTATTATATCTATGGCATTTGACATGCTTGAGCTTTGATGTTGGACTCATAAATCATCAAGTCAGCTTGACTTGATCTAGATTGACATTACTTAGCTCCAACATCCTGCAAAGGTCACATAGAACATCTCCAAACATAGGAACAACCCAAACTAAAGATCAAGGTGAACTTAGCTGTTTTGGACTGCCTCTAGTTCTGGTTTTGACACTGCTTCTTCTTCTAGTGACCTTGTGCACATCTTCTTACAGCTTGATCTTGAGCCTTATGACTTACACCACATAACTAGAGATGTTTTCTCATTGGTTGTAAGTCACGTCCTTATGTAGTGATCTTTGATGTGTCGTAGCTGTTCTCAACTCGATCACCCTTGACTTTGCAAGCCTTCTTCTTCACCCTTGGCTTTGGGTTCCTCAGCCTCCTTGACCTTCTCCCGTGCACTTGGTACCTCGAAGCTTTCTTGCCTCTGTCCTTGGCTTGATCAGTTGTCTCCGAGCTACGCACCCGAGTATCACTTTTGCAATGTCCATCTTACTTGTGATGCCCTTTATCTATCCATCATTTAGTCCTTGGACCATCACACTTGTTCACTTGTGTTGAACCCTGTTAGCTTTACATTAAGCACCTGTTCCACACTTAGCACACTTGTTAGTCCTTTAATTGAGTTGTCATCCAAACACCAAAACCTACAAGAGAGCTTTCAGTGGTGCACTGGACAGTCCGGTGCACCACCGGACAGTCACTATAGTTGTCCGGTGCGCGATCTCCTTCCTTTTCTGGCGCATCTGACCGTTGGTCCTTGGGGGCAGTTGGCGCATTGGACACTGTCCGGTGCACACCGGACAGTCCGGTGCCCCCGCGCCGACCGTTGGAGTTGCCACGCGTCGCGCGAAGATTGCGCGGCCGACCGTTGGCGCTGGCGACCGTTGGCTCACCGGACAGTCTGGTGCACCACCGGACAATCCGGTGAATTATAGCCACATCGCCTTTTCCGTTTCCTGAGAGTGACGAGTTCGCCACGGATGACTCACCGGACAGTCCGGTGCACCACCGGACGGTCCGGTGAATTATAGCCGTACGCCACCGTCGAGTCCCGAGAGCAGCCTTTTTACGTGGACCAGCCTGGCGCACCGGACACTGTCCGGTGCACCATCGGGCAGTCTAGTGTGCCAAGCCAAGCTGGAGTTGGCTGCACAGAGCCAAGTCTTTTTCCAATTCTTTCTTCCCTGTTTCTAGCACTTAGACAACATATGTTAGTACTCAAAACAATGTACTAAGTCTAGAAACGTACCTTTTGCCTTGATTTGCACTTCTCACTTTGTTTAGCACATGGGTACTTAAATAAATGTGTTGGGCACTTAATCACCAAAACATTATAGAAATGGCCCAAAGGCACATTTCCCTTTCAATCTCCCCCTTTTTGGTGATTTATGCCAACACAACCAAAAGCAACCAAAAGAAGTGCAACATTAATGCAAATGAGGACCAAATTTTTTTTGACTATAATTTGGCATATTTGGATCATTCTTTGCCACCACTTGGTTTATTTTTGCAAATCAAATTCATTTTCCTATCTCTAAGTCAAACTCACTTGTTTGGGCACAAAGAGAGAGAATTCAAGAGTGAAATTGATCAAGTGCCAAAAAACTCCCCCTTTTTCTCATAATCAAAAATTCTCCCCCACAAGAGACTAAATTTTGCAATAAGAGTATTTTGACAAAAATCAAATTCTAACTCTACTCTTTTCAAAATTCACAAGTGGTAGCTCATCCATTTGCTTTGGCCTTAATTTCTCCCCCTTTGGCATTAAGCACCAAAACGGGATCATTATTGGCCTTCTAACCCCATTGCCTCACCAAAAATGTCAATTAAGAGCAAAAAGGTAAATAGAGCATAGGAATGAACTCGGAATTAAGTACACCAATACCGGAGTGCAGTGGAAGTCTTTGCAATGTCCAAGTCCACATTTCCCTTTCAATGCACCTTTGAGACTACATCAAATATACTCAAGCAAATAGATTAGTCTCAAAGGGTCAAGTTGTAGCACATCTCCCCCTAAATATGTGCATCATTCACACATGGACTTGTGAGGTCCGGGGATCCCTTGCACAACTTGAGCACCATAAAGAAGCAACAAATCACATAAATGCATAAAGTAACATGATCAAAGGCATAGAACACATGTATGCTATGGATCAATCCAAGTTACGCGAATCTAAGACATTTAGCTCACTACGCAACCTGCAAAAGGTTTTCTCATCCAATGGCTTGGTGAAAATATCGGCTAGCTGGTTCTCGGTGCTAATATGAAAAATCTCGATATCTCCCTTTTGCTGGTGATCCCTCGGAAAGTGATGCCGGATGTCTATATGCTTAGTGCGGCTGTGTTCAATAGGATTATCCGCCATGCGGATTGCACTCTCATTGTCACATAGGAGTGGGACTTTGCTTAGATTGTAGCCGAAGTCCCGGAGGGTTTGCCTCATCCAAAGTAGTTGCGCGCAACACTGTCCTGTGGCAACATACTCGGCCTCAACTATGGATAGGGCAACGGATGTTTGTTTCTTAGAACTCTAGGACACCAGGGACCTTCCTAGGAACTGGCACGCCCCTGATGTACTCTTCCTATCTACCTTGCACCCAGCATAATCGGAGTCTGCATATCCAATTAAGTCAAAGGTAGACCCCTTTGGATACCAGATCCCGAAGCAAGGCGTAGCAACTAAATATCTAAGAATTCGCTTAACGGCCACAAGGTGACATTCCCTGGGGTCGGATTGATATCTAGCACACATGCATACACTAAGCATAATGTCCGGTCTACTAGCACATAAATAAAGCAGTGAACCTATCATGGACCGGTATACCTTTTAATCAACAGACTTACCTCCTTTGTTGAGGTCGACATGTCCGTCGGTTCCCATCGGTGTGTTCGCGGGCTTGGCGTCCTTCATCCCAAACCGCTTGAGAAGATCTTGAGTGTATTTTGTTTGGGAGATGAAGGTGCCGTCCTTGAGTTGCTTCACTTGGAATCCAAGAAAGTAGGTCAACTCACCCATCATCGACATCTCAAACTTTTGTGTCATCACCCTGCTAAACTCCTCACAAGACTTTTGATTAGTAGAACCAAATATTATGTCATCGATGTAAATTTGGCACACAAAAAGATCACCATCACAAGTCTTAGTGAAAAGAGTGGGATCGGCTTTCCCAACCTTGAAAGCATTAGCAATTAAGAAATCCCTAAGGCATTCATACCATGCTCTTGGGGCTTGCTTAAGTCCATAGAGCGCCTTAGAGAGCTTAAATACATGGTCGGGATACCTGTCATCCTCAAAGCCAGGGGGTTGTTCCACGTATACCTCCTTGATTGGCCTGTTGAGGAAAGCGCTCTTCACATCCATTTGAAACAACCTGAAAGAGTGGTGAGCGGCATAGGCTAATAATATTCAAATATACTTTAGCCTAGCCACAGGAGCAAAAGTCTCCTCGAAATCCAAACCTGCGACCTGGGCATAACCTTTTGCCACAAGTCGAGCCTTGTTTCTTATCACCACCCCATGCTCGTCTTGCTTGTTGCGGAACACCCACTTGGTTCCCACAACATTTTGCTTTGGACGTGGCACTAGGCTCCAAACTTCATTTCTCTTGAAGTTGTTGAGCTCTTCCTGCATGGCCAACACCCAATCCGGATCCTGCAAGGCCTCTTCTACCCTGAAAGGCTCAATAGAAGAGACAAACGAGTGATGCTCACAGAAGTTTGCTAATCTTGAGCGAGTAGTTACTCCCTTGCTTATGTCACCCAGAATCTAGTCAACGGGGTGATGTCATTGGATCGTTGCTCGGATTTGGGTTGGAGGTGCCCGTGGCGCTTCTTCCTCTATCACTTGTCCTTCCTGTGCTCCCCCTTGATCACGCGCCTCTTCTTGAGGAACCTGTCCATCATCTTGAATTGGGAGATGCACCATTGTTGAGGAAGATGGCTGATCTTGCTCTTGTTGTTCCTGTGGTCGCACATCACCTATCGCCATCGTGCGCATTGCGGCCGTCGGAACATCATCTTCATCTATATCATAAGATCAACTTGCTCTCTTGGAGAGTAATAGTCTCATCAAATACAACGTCGCTAGAGACTTCAACCAAACCCGATGATTTGTTGAAGACTCTATATGCCTTTGTATTTGAGTCATACCCTAGTAAAAACCCTTCTACTGCCTTGGGAGCAAACTTAGAATGTCTACCTTTCTTCACCAGAATGTAGCATTTGCTCCCAAAAACTCGAAAGTAAGAAACATTGGGTTTGTTACCGGTGAGGAGTTCATACGAGGTCTTCTTGAGAAGGCGATGTAGGTAGAGCCAGTTTATGGCGTGGCAAGCTGTGTTCACAGCTTCCGACCAAAACCGCTCGGGCGTCTTGAATTCTCTAAGCATCGTTCTCGCCATGTTGATAAGCGTCCTGTTCTTCCTCTCTACCACACCGTTTTGCTATGGTGTGTAGGGAGCAAAGAACTCGTGCTTGACGCCTTCTTCCTCAAGATACTCCTCTATTTGCAGATTCTTGAACTCAGACCCATTGTCGCTTCTTATCTTTTTCACCTTAATCTCAAATTCATTTTGAGCCCTCCTCAGAAAGCGCTTTAGGGTCCCTTGGGTTTCTGACTTATCTTGCAAAAAGAACACCCAAGTGAAGCGGGAAAAATCATCAATAATTACAAGACCATACTTACTTCCCCCGATGCTAAGGTAGGCAACGGGTCCGAAGAGGTCCATGTGAAGAAGCTCAAGTGGTCTTGATGTTGTCATCACATTCTTGCTGTGATGAGTGCTTCCCACCTGTTTCCCTGCCTGACAAGCTGCACAAGGTCTATCTTTCTCGAAACAAACATTGGTTAGTCCTAACACATGTTCTCCCTTTAGAAGTTTATGAAGGTTCTTCATCCCAACATGTGCTAGACGGCGGTGCCACAGCCAGCCCATACTAGTCTTAGCTATTAAGCATGCATCTAGATCGGCCTCCTCTTTCGAAAAATCAACTAAGTAGAGTTTGTCGTCTAATACACCCTTAAAAGCTAATGAACCATCACTCCTTCTAAAGACAGATACATCAACATTTGTAAAAAGACAATTGTAACCCATGTGACATAATTGACTTACAGACAGGAGGTTGTAACCAAGCAAGTCTACTAGAAATACATTCGATATGGAGTGCTCGTTGGTGATGGCTATCTTGCCCAAGCCTTTGACCTTGCCTTGATTCCCATCTCCAAAAATAATCGTATCCTAGGAATCCTTGTTCTTGACGTAGGAGGTAAACATCTTCTTCTCCCCCGTCATGTGGTTTGTGCATCCGCTGTCGATAACCCAGCTTGAGCCCCCGGATGCATAAACCTGCAAGGAATTTAAGCTTGGGTTTTAGGTACCCAACTCTTGTTGGGTCCTACAAGGTTAGTCACAATAGTTTTTGGAACCCATATGCAAGTTTTGTCTCCCTTGCATTTGGATCCCAATTTCCTAGCCACTACTTTTGCATTCTTACATGAAAGAACAAAAGAAGTGTTGCAAGCATGGAAAACAGTAGTAGATTCATTACACATTTTCCTAGGTACATGATGTACAACATGATTTCTCTTAGGCCTACTTCTACCATGAACAAAAGTAGAACTAGAGGCAAACATAGCATGTGAATCAAAAGCATCATGATCATAACTCCTATTATAATTGGAATGACTAGCAATTTTCCTATTATAAATGAAAGCATGATTCCTTTGAGTACTACTAGCCATAGGGGCCTTCCCTTTCTCCTTGGTGAGAATGGGAGCCTTTTGGCTTGTTAAGTTCTTGGCTTCCTTTCGAAAACCAAGCCCATCCTTAATTGAGGGGTGTCTACCAATAGTGTAGGCATCCCTAGCAAACTTTAATTTATCAAAATCACTTTTGCAAGTCTTAAGTTGAGCATTAAGACTTGCCACTTCATCATTCAACTTAGTAATAGAAATAAGATGTTCATTACATGCATCAACATCAAAGTCCTTGCATCTATTGCAAATAACGACATGCTCTACACATGAACTAGATTTATTAACTTCCTCTAGCTTAGCATTTAATTCCTCATTTAAACTTCTTAAGCTAGAAACAGATTCATGACAAGCAGACAACTCAGAAGACATCATTTGATTTCTTTTAAGTTCTAAGGCAAGAGACTTTTGAACACTAACAAATTTGTCATGTTCCTCATACAAAATGTCCTCTTGCCTTTCTAGCAATCTATCTTTTTCATTTAGAGCATCAATTAACTCATTGATTTTATCTACTTTAGCTCTATCTAAACCCTTAAATAAATCAGTATAATCTACTTCATCATCAGAAGACTCTTCATCACTAGAAGACATATACTTAGGGGTATCTCGAATATTTACTTTCTTCTCCTTGGCCATGAGACACGTATGGCGTTCATTGGGGAAGAGCGAAGACTTGTCGAAGGCTGAGGCGGCCAATCCCTCATCGTCGGAGTCGGATGAGGAGCAGTCAGAGTCCCATTCTTTTCCAAGATGAGCCTCGCCTTTCGCCTTCCTATAGCTTTTCTTCTTCTCCTTCTTCCCATGTCTTTCTTGTGCCTGGTCATTCTCATTATCGGGACATTGAGCTATAAAGTGACCAGTCTTACCGCATTTAAAGCAGGAGCGCTTTCCCTTTGTTTTGTTCTTGGAGGGGTATTCTTTGCATCCTTTGAGTGTGGTCTTGAAGAGCTTGATGATAAGTGCCATCTCATCTTCGTTGAGGCTGGCAGCCTCCACTTGAGCTACCTTGCTTGGTAGTCCCTCCTTGCTGCTAGTTGCCTTGAGTGCAACGGGCTACGGCTCGTAGACAGGTAGTGGACCGTTCAAGGCATCATCCACATATCATGCCTCCTTTACCATCATGCACCCGCTCACAAATTTTCCGAGTATCTCCTCGCGCGTCATTTTTGTGTACCTGGGATTTTCACGGATGAGGTTCACAAGATGAGGGTCAATAACTGTAAAGGACTTGAGCATTGGTCGGACGACGTCGTGGTCTGTCCATCTTGTGCTTCCATAGCTTCTAATCTTGTTGACCAGGGTCTTGAGCCTGTTGTATGTTTGTGTTGGCTCTTCTCCCCTGATCATGGCGAATCTCCCTAGCTCGCCTTCCACCAACTCCATTTTGGTGATCATGGTGGCATCGTTTCCCTCATGAGATATCTTGAGGGTGTCCCAGATCTACTTTGCATTGTCCAAGCCACTAACTTTGTTGTATTCATCCCTACACAGAGATGCTAGCAAAACAGTAGTGGCTTGGGCATTTTTATGAATTTGCTCATTAATAAACACAGGGTTATCCGTACTATCGAAATGCATTCCATTTTCAACTATTTCCCAAATGCTAGGATGGAGAGAAAAAAGGTGACTACGCATTTTATGACTCCAAAATGAGTAGTCCTCTCCATCAAAGTGTGGAGGTTTTCCTAGAGGAATAGAAAGTAAATGTGCATTCGAATTGTACGACATGCAGGAATAATCAAAGGAATAGTTTTGTTTGACCGTCTTTTTCTTTGACGAAGAATCGTCATCGTCGTCGTCTCTTGGTGAAGAAGAAGATGCATCGCTGTCGTAGTAGACGATCTTCTTGATGTGCCTCTTCTTCTTCCCATCCTTCTTCTTGTGACTCGAGCTAGAGTCGGTTGGCTTGTTGTCTCTAGGCTCGTTGAGGAAGGACTCCTTCTCCTTGTCGTTGACCACCATCCCCTTTCCCTTAGGATCCATCTCTTCGGGCGATTAGTCCCTTACGTGAAGAGAACGGCTCTGATACCAATTGAGAGCACCTAGAGGGGGGGGGGGTGAATAGGTGATCCTGTAAAAATCAAACATTAGTAGCCACAAAACTTTGTTATAAGTGTTTGTACGGCTAAGTAGCTTGACGCGAGCTCTTGCGAACACAAATAATCATAGAGAGGAGAAACACAAGAGACACGCTATTTTATCCCGTGGTTCGGCCAAGTAACACTTGCCTACTTCCACGTTGTGGCATCCTAATGGATGAGGGTTACACTCAACCCCTTTCAAGTGATCCAATGATCAACTTGAATACCACGACTTTCTTGCTTATAGTCTTCATTCTATTTGTGAGGAATCTCCACAAGTTAGAGCCTCTCGCCCTTACAAGATTGATCACAAAGAACACACAAGAGTAAGGTTGGGAAGAGCAATACACACAAGACTCAAATACGCAGCACAACCATGCACACAAGTCACGTCTTGAGCTCGAAATGCAACACACAGAGTTCACAACTCAAATGGAGCTCAAAACGCTAACACAAAGAATCAAATGCGTGAAGTTGGAGTCTTGGAGTCTTAGGGTGCTTAGTGAATGCTTGGGTGACTCCTCCATGCGCCTAGGGGTCCCTTTTATAGCCCTAAGGCAGCTAGGAGCCGTTGGAGGCCAACTTGGAAAGCCAAACTTGCCTTCTATCGGGTGGTGCACCGGACAGTCCGGTGCACCACCGCGCAGTCACTGTAGTTGTCCGGTGCGCGATCTCCTTCCTTTTCTGGCGCATCCGACCGTTGGTCCTCGGGGGCAGTTGGCACACCAGACACTGTCCGGTGCACACCGGACAGTCCGGTGCCCCACGCCGACCGTTGGAGTTGCCACGCGTCGCGCGAAGATTGCGCGGCCGACCGTTGGCACTGGCGACCGTTGGCTCACCAGACAGTCCGGTGCACCACCGGACAGTCCGATTAATTATAGCCACGTCGCCTTTCCGTTTCCCAAGAGTGACGAGTTCGCCACAGACAACTCACCGGACAGTCTGGTGCACCACCGGACGGTCCGGTGAATTATAGTCGTACGCCGTCGTCGAGTCCCGAGAGCAGCCTTTTTACGTGGACCAGCCTGGCGCACCGGACACTGTCCGGTGCACCATCGGACAGTCCGGTGTGCCAAGCCGAGCTGGAGTTGGCTGCATAGAGCCAAGTCTTTTTCCAATTCTTTCTTCCCTGTTTCTAGCACTTAGACAACATATGTTAGTACTCAAAACAATGTACTAAGTCTAGAAATGTACCTTTTGCCTTGATTTGCACTTCTCACTTTGTTTAGCACATGGGTGCTTAATTAAATGTGTTGGGCACTTAATCACCAAAACATTATAGAAAATGCCCAAAGGCACATTTCCCTTTCAAGACCATGTCGGGGTGAGCAGGGTCGACAAACCCAACGGGCTGAGTGCAGTAGACCATCTCCGTCAGGGTGTCGTGGAGGAAGGCGTTCTTCACGTTGAGTTGGTGGACCGGCCAGTCCCTGGATAGAGCTAGAGTCAGAATAGTCCAGACGGTGGCAGGCTTGACCACCGGACCGAAGGTCTCGTCGTAGTCGACCCTAGGGCGCTGGGTGAAGCCTCGGAGCACATAGCAGGCCTTGTACCGCTCCAAGGACCCGTCGGCGTTCAGCTTTAGCTTGAAGATCCATTTCCTGGTGACCACGTTGGCGCCAGGGGGAGGAGGCACCAGGTCCCAGGTGTGGTTAGCCGGGAGAGCCTTGTACTCCACTTCCATGGCACACCGCCACTATGGGTCGGCAAGCGCACCATGGACAGTCGTGGGCACCGACGGAAGAGCCGGAGATGAGGTCACGAAGAGAATTAGGCGATTAGGTGCCTGGAGGACACCTGCCGTGTGTTGGGTGACTATCAGGTGGATGTGTCGAAGATCCCGGTGGACGACGACGGGGTGATAGGCTGGGGGCTCGGCGCGAGAGCGAACCAGGGCACCACGTCGACCACGACGCTGGTATGTCTGGATGGGGTCGGTGTAGCGAGACGACAGGGCGGCGTGTGTCGGTGTGGGAGGCGCCGGAGCCGTACGGGGCTGTGCGGGAGATGGCGGGGCCGCTCGAGGCAACGGAGGGAACGTCAAGGCCGCGCATGGCTGTGCAGGGAAGGCGGCACCGGCGGGGCCGCGCAAGGTGACTCACGGGATGCCAAGGCCACATGTGGCTGTGCGGTGGAGGGCGTCGCAGGCGGGGCCGCGCGAGGCGGTGCAGTGGACGGACCTACGGGAAAGGGGGCACGATTGTAGGGGACACAGAGTCGAGGTCGAGGAACACGTCGACCTCGGTGAGAGAGGCAGCGAAAGAGGAGGAAAAGGGGAAATCCGACTCATCGAAAATGATGTGACGAGAGATGAGGACTCTGTGGGAGGTGAGGTCGAGACACCGATACCCCTTATGGTTAGGGGAGTATCCAAGGAAGACACAGCGAGTGGAGCGGGGGGGCTAGCTTATGAGGAGCAGTGGAGGTGAGATTAGGGTAGCAAGCGCACCCGGAGACACGAAGATGGTCATAGGATGGGTGGATGCCGAAAAGAGCGAAGTAAGGAGTGGGGTGGGCAACCACCTTGGTGGGAAGATGGTTGAGGAGGTAGGTGGCAATGGCGAGGGCCTCAGCCCAGTAGTGAGCGGGAAGGGAAGCCTGAAAAAGTAGAGAGCGCACGACATCGTTCGTCGTGCGAATCATACACTCAGCCCTACCATTCTGAGGAGATGTGTAGGGGCATGACATGTGGAGGTGGACGTCGTGAGAGAGGAAGAAGTCACGAGACACATTGTTATAGGACTTGCGCCAGTTGTCACACTGGATGCTCCGGATGGTGCGACCGAACTGAGTGGAGACCCAAGCGAAGAAGTGAGACAGGGTGGGATAAGTGTCTGACTTCTGATGTAAAGGAAAAGTCTACAAATAATGCGAGAAGTCATCAAGAATGAGTAAATAATATTTATAGACAAAAATGCTGATTACAGGGGATATCCATACATCACAGTGTATCAGATCAAAATTGCCTGCTGCTCTAGAAGAGGAGGTGGGGAATGGGAGCCTAACATGGCAACCTAACCGACAAGAATGACAGAGGTGCTCAAAAGATCCCCTACAACCAGAAATAGAGGTACTACTGGAGAGCTTGGACATCACATCATGCTCGGGGTGGCCAAGACGATGATGCCAAGTCACAGAAGAGGCGGGCGCTGCAAGAACATGCGGGACAGAGGTCGATGTAGTGGAAGCAGGCATGCGAAGCGTGTAGAGGGCCCGACGCTATCACACCAAGCGAGAAGGGTCCTGGTGGCAAGATCCTTCATAGAAAGACCAAACGAGTCAAATTCCATGGAACAAGAGTTGTCAGTAGTGAACTGACGGACGGAAAGAAGATTTTGAATGATGTGGGGGCAACAAGGACGTTGGTTAAACGGAAAGGACCGGGAAGGACCGCGTCACCTACTGAGGTGATGGGAAGGGTGGACCCATTTCCAACAATGATGGAAGAGGGAAGGGAGGGGTGGGCGGTGGAGGTGGAAGATAGAATACTTGCGTTCGAGGTGGTGTGGTAGGAGGCGCCGGAATCCGTCACCCAGTGAGAGACCAAGGTGGGGGGGGCAGCATCATCGTGGAGAAGGAGCTGGCGAGGGACTGTGCGTCCCACCCATTAGTCCAGGGCCCCCACATGGGCTAGGCCAGAGACCCTAGGAGCGGTAGAAGACCCTGCTGAGGCTGGGGAGGAGCCGAAGGTGCCGCCGGAGGTGCAGCGGCAAAGAAGACCTACAGAGAGGCGGTGGGGTGAGGGGCCGAGGCACCCGCGGATGGCCCGGGCCACATGTGAATGGTGCCAGTCCACGGGTTGTAGAAGGATGGCCACTGAGAACCACCCGAAGAGCCACCATGGCCGCTCGACGGGCCACCGCCACTGCGTCCGCCCTTGCGACCGCGGTCGCGACTGCGGCCTCAAGCCCCCCTGAAGCTAGCAGCCTGTTGCTGAAAGGGAAATGGGCTTAACGTCCATCACAAACCACGTGGACTAATTAGTTTTCCTAGTTGTCATTTATCTCAGGTGCATAAAGTTCAAAGTAAACCAACAAAGAATATAAGTTGGGAACTCTACAAAGTTTGGAGCAAAGACAAGCATTGGTGCTGCCAGTGGCGCACCGGACACTGTCCGGTGCCCAGACCAAGGCACCTCACCAACTGGCCGCTCTTTGGTTTTTCTAGGGTCGCTCCGCTATAATTCACTGGACTGTCCGATGTGCACTGGACAGTATCTGGTGAGCCAACGGAGGAACGGTCAAATACGCATAACAGTCGACTGCGATGTTAGATGAACAGTGAACAGTGCGAAGTCAGAAGTCAGAGTAGCGAAGTTAGAACACACCGGACTGTCCGGTGCCACAAGAAGACAAAGGACTTCAACGGTCAACCGCTCCAAACCGCAACGGTCTGCTGACGTGGCACGCATCGGACACTGAACAATGTCATGTTTGGTGCACCACCGGACTGTCCAGGATGCCCGTCGACAGCAAAGTCAGCCAACGAGTAGGAAGTGGTTGGAGGCTATAAATACCCCCAACCACCGTCCATTCAAGCTATCCAAGTTTTCTGAACTCCACATTCAATACTAGAGCAAAAGCATTCACTCCAAGACATAATCAAAAGATCAAATCCTCTCCAAGCCTCAAAATCAACTCAATTGCTTAGTGACTTGAGAGAGGGTGTTTTGTGTTTCTTTTGTTGCTCTTGTTGCTTGGATTGGTTTCTCCTTCCCATTCTAATTCTTCTAAGTGCTTTGTAAAGCTTGCAAGAGACACCTAAGTGTGTGGTGATCCTTGCGGGGTCTTAGTGACCCAAGTGATTAAGAAGAAGCACTCGACCGGTCTGCGTGACCGATTGAGAGAGGGAAAGGGTTGAAATAGACCCAGCCTTTGTGGCCTCCTCAATGTAGACTAGGTTCTTTGGAACTGAACCTCGATAAACAAATCACCGTGTTCATTTGTATTGATCTCCACTTGATTTGTTTCCCCTTTTTTCCTCTCCCTAAAGTTTCCTTGCTCATATTGATTTGAGTTTGCTCCCAAGGTTATCTGCATCGATTAAGCAACTCATAGCAAGGAGAACTATCTTCCGCACTCTGAATTTATTTCTAACCCTAACCTCAAGTGTAGTGCGTGTTTAAAGTTTGTAAATTTCAAGTTATGCCTATTCACCCCCCTCTAGGTGACTTTCAGTCGCGGAGCTCCAGAGGGCAGCGGGGCTGGAGTGCTGTGAAGAGGAACCCCCCTGGAGTCGGAGGGAGCAGCCCAAGGTGCGTCGTACAGCGCCATGCGGGAGCGGTGGTTGCAGTGGTGGAGAGGCGAAGCTCCTCGAGAAGCAGAATTTTCTTGGCCTCCGCAAAGCTGGGAAACGGCTTCATGTGGGTGAGGATGGGTGCCACACGATCGAAGCGAGGACTCAGACCACGGAGGAGGTTGAGCACAAGGCTCTCATCGGTCATGGGGGCCCTGAGGGTGCGAAGAGTGTCCGCCATCATCTTCATCTGATAGTAGTACTCGTCCATAGAGAGATCACCCTGAGCAAGCTGGCGGAAGGCGGTCTCTAGGTACAGAATCCGAGTTTGGCGGTTGCCGAGGAACTGAGCCTCAAGGGCACCCCAGATCCGGTGAGTAGTATCGTTCGGCACTCGAACGATGTCCTAAAGCTCAGCTGTGAGGGTGCCATGGATCCAAGAGAGCACCACTTCATCCATCAGGAGCCAATCCTCCGTCGGTGCAGCGACCGCGGGTTGGACGTGGTCGGCGATGGCGTAGCGGTGGAGGGTCTGCAGGACCTGGTCACGCCACCGAGGGTACTGCATGGAGTCCAGCGCGAGAATGTCGGTGACTATTGCCCGGATGCTAGTGAGGGCCACTGCCTAGGCGTGAAGAGAGGCGCGAAGGGTTGAGACTAGGGCGGGCGCGAGCTCAAAAGTGTCGGCGCTGTGATAAGCGGATGTGGGGGAACCATCCGACACACCCTTGCGAGTGAGACGATGGTAGGTCTCGGCGTACTGGCGCTCGATGGCGTTGACAACTGCCTGCTCCTGCTCAAGAGCACGGGTGATGTCCTGGGCCCGCTGGTGAGCCGCCACAACGGCAGCCCGGGTCGCGGCAAGGATGCTGCAGCGTCATCCGAGGGGAAGGAGCACGCAGCGTAGAGGTGAGAGCGGACGTCTGGCTGTAGACGGTCGTGCCAATGGTGCCACCGGGAAAAACCAGGGGCAGCAGCAGGGCGTCGTCGGGGCCGAGCACAACTGCTTGGGATGCGGGTAGAGGAAGGGAGACCAGTGCGGGGCAGACGACAGCAAGGCCAGAGCCGGCCGGACCCAGCTGTGGCCTGGGCGAGGGAGGTGCTAATGGCGTAGGGGTCGTGGGACGGGCGCCAGCGGAGCTAAGAGCGATTGGACTCGGCGGCAGCGCGGGTGGGGGAGGCGCGGCCGATGCGGGCCGGGAGCTGGCGGGGCCAGATCCGGCCGAGTTCGGCGGTGGCGCGGGGTCTCTGGCCATGACGGCTAGCCTCAGGGTCGCGCCACGCGCGGGTGTAGGGGGTGCGGCCAGTGCAGCCCTGTAGGAGAGAGGGACAGGGGAAGGAGCTCGCTGGAGGAGGGAAGGGGTGGCCGGCCAGTCAGGGGGGTGGCGGCAATGGGAGGGATGAGAGGGGTGGCGGTGGCGGCTGGAGGGAGGAGAGGAGAGAAAAAAGGATCCTAAGGCTGAGATACCATGTTGGATGACAGAATGGTGAAACCCTATCTACAGTCATGGGTACAAATACGAAACCCTAATGGGCTAGCAAACATACGGCCCATATATACACCCATATATACATAATACTCTAACAATTTTCACAGTTACATCTGAAAGCCACTAAAAGAAGGTTTAGAGGTGCTTTCAATTTTACACTACAAGAAAGTCAACTTTTAGAAAAAAAACTGCTTCCTAGATCCAACCTTTAGTTTGGCTTTTGGCTTTTAGGAGACAAAAGACAATCCAAACACACCCATAAGCACCTATTAACCTATCGAGGAAGCCGCCACCTAGGATGTGTCTATTACTGAGCCGAAGATTCACTCTTCTGGTTCTTCAAAGGTAAATGTTCTGGTTTTCTAAAAGTTGAGTCTATTTTCAAGGGTTTGGTGACAATTTTGTTTTTTTAATGCAGCGTGAGGAAGAGGTAGTTGAATGACACATCCAGATTTAAGGGTAAATTTGGACGCGTCTCAAATGTGTGCTATGATCAAGTCTCACATATATGATGACTCATAGTACAGAAATCAATGTCACATTTTTATTATATAATAGAAGCTCTATACAAAATAGCTAAAAAAATACATCATATGATGATAACGATCCTCCACAACTATAGTTGACAGGGAGATGATGACCTAGACCTCTCCGATCTCATTGTAGCATCCTTCATACTCCTCTGGCAGTACCTGTTCTTTTGTAGATGTGACTATAGCAAGGGTGAGCTCCCATACAGTCATCGCTCATCAAGTGTGATAAAAAGTGTGGCTTACCAAGGAGAATGGTTAAGGCTGAGCATTGTTTTTAATAGTTGACTAAAATTTTATTAGCAATTACTAAGTATAAGTATATACCATACCACTTAAATAATTGATCACAATATTTTATAAAATCCCACAATCAATGTAAAAGACAGATTAAGTTTAATTCTATAAATTACTTATGTGTGGGTCCGAGCCGCTCTTGACCGTGAGCACAACTGATATACCAGTTTTACACTCTGTAGAGGTTACACACTTTTACCCACAAGTCGTGTTACTCATTTGCTAAGGGATCACGACTTTTTATTTATCTCTACCGAGGAGACGAGACAAGGTCTCATATTTACCGAGTAAGGAACGGGCGTTACTCAATAGTCACAGAGACTAGTGGCTAGTGGGCCCCGACCGGGCTGATACTGGCTAGTGGGCCCCGCCGCTCGATGAGCGCGGCTGAGAGAGTGAGTAAAAAAAATAAGCGCACGTGGCATACAGGCCCCACAAGTCAGCGTCTGGCGCCAATCGCGGGTGGAAACTAGGCATGCGCGGGGGAACGAAGTTGGCCCGACCAGGTGAATAGAGCCTGAGAGCAGGTATGGGTTTCCTTTTTCTGTTCTATTTTTATTTCTGTTTTTCTTTTCTTATTTATATTTTCTAATTTATTCCAATATTACAAAATCAAATTCTAATCCGAGTTGAAATTTCAATATTAAAAAATGCACAACCAAAAAATCCATCATGAATGCAAAGTTGAATTGTATTTATTTATTGATTTATTCACCTAGACAAATATGTCTATATACATGATTCATTTGAGAATATTTCACCCATTATTTATTTTAGGAAAAATATTATCTTTGAATGTGTAGCCAAATTAAAAGTTAACTCAAATGAATGTTCATTACCTATTTACTTTAGGACAAGTAAATAAATTCAAATGCAAGATCTTAACATAGTTTAAATCTTTTGAGAGAGAGAAAAACTATTTAAGTGATAACCTCCTTAGTCAATCCATTATTAGTAACAAATTAATTTATATTTTATAACTTTTCCTAAATCACAATAGAATTTTAGGGTGTTACATTGAACTGCCTATCCATGATGAAGTTCCGCTGGCTACCATGCAGCCAGAGTCTAGGCAGAGTCAAAGGTGGAACCAACCACGAAGGGGACGCCTCAGAAGGGTAAAAGAATGTCTAATATCTTAAAATCAATTGTTAAACCCACAAAAACTGGAGGACCCATTGAGACGAAGGTTGACTTACCTTGTCCAAAAAAGATGGTGTGCCCAATGTTGAGAGTGCAAAGACTAGACCGACTGAAAAAATAGTTGATATTCCGAAAGGCGATATCGCTCCGGAGAAAATCACTGCTTCGAAGGTTTACATTATTTATGATGCCCTCAAAGAAAAAGAAAGTGAGGAAACTAAAAACACCAAAGAGGAGGCCGTTGTGGTAGTCGAAGAGAAACCAACTGGACCGTGTGAGTATATCATATGTCACGCTTTTGGAGGAAAGTTGACTACAGAGCAAATCGCCGAAGTACAAGATTTTACTGAAGATTTGAAATACCCATCGTGCTCACTTGTTTATAGTGGTAAATACAAAGATGACTACCTCTACTGCCTTCCAGACAATGAAGAAATTGATGTATGTTGTGAAATGGTGGATAAGATGGGCCATCCTAAGCTAGAGTGTGGGTTGTCCACTATGCCAAAGGACCAACTTGCGGACTGCCTGGCTTATAATAGCCTAAAGTTTAGATTTTGATCGTTTGTCTTTTTTGAATAGGCAAAGTTTGTAAGGTGTGGTTTTGGATTAACCTTCTTAATATGCAGGAGCTTGTTCTAAGTAAAGCTCTAAAGGCACAAAAGAAGCTGAAGATGACAACACTCGGATAGCCATTGGCAACTTATGGTCCTGAGGTTACTAAGCTTCGACACAAGGTTGAAGATAAGGAGGAAATGCTAAATACCTTGGTGAACGATCTGATTGAGGATCGCTCTGAGTTCTAGAAAATCTGTGAAGAGAAATATAGAAAAATTTCAAAGAGATGAAGCTAGAAACTGATAATACTCAGAGTACAAAGCGCATTACAAAGCTCGAGGCACAAATAAAAGAACAATCTGTAGCACACATGGCTGAAATGGCCATGTTAAAAGAGAAGTTTGAAGAGATGAATGCAAATTTTGAGTTGCAAAATGCAAAACGCGAGATTGCCGAAGGTGAGTAGAACCGCTTACAAAAAATTATCGATGAGCTTCAGCAATCCAAAGAGGAATGCTTCTCCATTGCCACCCAGTGTTGTGAAAAATTGAAGAACATGTATGTCACTATAGGGGCTTTTGACGAAATGGATTGAGGAAGAAGTGGAGGCTTTTGACGAAATCCTGTCCACCCGCGATGATTATTGTCCAAGCATAGGGGCTCGTGAAGGGGCTTCACTACTTGAAAAGGATGGCTGCGAATATGTGAAAGAAGTTATCCAGCCTAAATTCAAATGCTCCATTGATAATATCAAAGTCCCGTCAGCCAAAGGGACATAATTTGAGAGAAAATTTTATACAGATGCATGGCTTGGTGGTGGGAAGAAGCTGGCAGATGAAGCTGCTAGAGAAAATGCGGGAAAGGTTTCTTTTTAACATTTAGATTTTACCTTTGGTTTACGTAGTTTATTACTTACACAAGGTACTTCTACAAATTCATAGGGTTGCAAAAAAGGCTAGAGAAATAAAGGAAGCTCTAAGGCTGAAAGAACTCGAAGGTAACTTACATGCTTACCTTGCAATGCTTTGAATGATTTCCTTCATGCTTCATTTATAATGAAAAGTGTGTACATTTTGTATAGATACCCTTTCGCTAGAGCGTGAAGAGTACAATCCCAATGATGATTCAATACTGCAAGATTGGCTAGTGCATCTTTATATGTTGTATAAAACAATAGACGAAGTTGTTGGTGAAGTCTTCAACAACATTGCTGAATTCTTGTAGTCCTCGTGGTTGCACGACCACTAGAGAAGCATCATCATACAGAAAATCATCACATGAGTAGTCCTCGTGCCAACATGGTTGTGACCTTGATGTCGAAGGTTGTCATGGTTTTGGTCTTCATGCCGAAGATCCCTTTGATGATATTTGTGATCTGATCGATTGATGTGTTGTGTAATATTACACATTTGCTCATATGCTTCATCAATTTGCTTCTAGAGCTAAGAAAGCCAAAGCATTTTTATTTGTGTTTCTCAACTTGGCGGTGGACGGTCTTGAGGTTACGGATCTCCTGATTGAGTTCATCATCTTGTGGTGGTGGTGGGGGTCAGTGACCTTCCTCTTCTGGTTTCGTGCCTCCCAAAGAAGTGTGTTTTCACCTTGATTTGGATCAAGCTAACTGAGAATAGAACCAACCATTGTGGTCTTCTTTGGGGGCATGATAGAGCTCCTTGTGGTAGCCGTGTGTTCATCGGAGGTGGGCACCAATGTTGGTTACTCACTTTTGATTCCTTTGGGATATCAAAAACAAGGCAACAAAATTAAATCGAGCTTCATCTTCGTCCTTTAATTCCCCTCTCAAAGAAGTTTGATTAAAGGATATGTAAGAAATGAACACGAAAAATATGAGACATTTAAAGATGAATGATGCATAAAGAAGAATTTCATAATTCAACCTTATGAGTTTTCATTTTACTTCTATTTTTAACAAGAGATTACAAAAATACCTTCGGCTCTTGTCGGTGTTTAGTGTCCGACCGCACACCCGGAGGTACCCTCGTGGTGCTTTTGGGTAGGACGGTGTCGCTGATTGTAGCTCAATGGTTCGTGCCAGAAGCACGAGAGAAAGAGAGTCGGGCGATTTTCTACAGGTTCGGGCCGCTTTGAGAGGCGTAATACCCTACTTCCTGGGGTGGCTTTGTATGTGTGGTGTGTTTACAAGTGGCGTTTCCTGAATGGAGAGGTGCTAATGAGATGAAAATGATGGGGTTTCCCCTAGGCCTTATATACACGATCGTGGGGCACTCCCTACGCACACGCTGATCACACTCTTCCAGCTTATCTCCTAGCTAATACCGAATAGACTTTGCTTATCTTGACAAAAATGTCACACTTGGTTTCAAGAGCAAAACCGAATGCATAGCATATGTGTGCCAAGATCCATTTTCCACGCATATGTTCACGTCACAAGTGTAATATATCAAAAGACAATGCAATAAAGGTGTAAAGAGAGTAGAGTAACTTTATTACATCATCTAGACATAAGTATCTTAAACAGTATCATTAAAGTATAGCGGAAATAACATGGGTAATCTCCCACAAGAAGATGACCGGTGCATCGTTAGACTTAAAACTCATCGTCAAAATCTCCATCAAGGTCTTCTTCATCACCCTCTGATCAAAATATTAGCAAGGGTGAGCTCACTTATGGTCGGGGCTCAGCAAGTGGGGGAAACATTAATGCAAGTTTAACAAGGTGAGGCTAAGGTTGAGTAGTAAGCATTTTAGTTGGTCAATATTTTATTAACAACACCTGTCTTACTAATCAGTGTGTATCCCAAGTATCCCATTTAAACAAAGGTATAAGAGTATATCAAAAACACTTAAGTGAAACCACTTAAGCAAACCATTGGCAGATCATCAGATCTCTACTTATTGTCCATCTTTAAGTTCAGTTATCATGTGAGGGTCTAGGTTGCTCTTAACCGTGAGCACGACTGACATATCAGTTTTACACTCTGCAGAGGTGGTACAACTTTACCCACAAGCCATGTATCCCATCTAGCCGGGGTTGATAGGACCCGTAAACACTACCAAGGTGAATGGCTAGGGATCCATTATGAGGTTTTCACAAAATACACTTAATACAAAGCAACCCGCTAAGGTTTCCAAGTCGCTGTGGAGGCCCTCTGGGCGAGGTACCTTAGCCAAGAATACGCCCCCATGTTAACATGAGCTGCCACCACTGTCGCTCCCCCTCTTGCCCATATTTCAGGTAAGGTTGCTAGGTACTAAGCATATGAAGCTAATTACCAAAGCCAGAGCCATGATAGCACTCGTGGTTGCACTGTTATCCTGGGTGGTCACTCCATGTTCCAATTAATATGAAATAATCTTGTTTAACCATCGGGTTAACACCATAATGCTAATTTCATTTCCGGAACATTAATATCAAATAATGAGTGACATCAAAATTATCAACTTAAGCGATAGCACAATTTTGCAAAGAATAGTATTTTCCTAGGGTAATCAAGGTATACATTTGGTAAATCTAGGAAATCCTTAATTAGGCAAATCCTATCAAATTATGTAGTATATTCAAAAGGTAAACATTATTATATGCATTAATTGGGTACAAATAGAATATACAGAGGGAGAATCCACTTGCCTTGCTTGCCGAATTTTTTGCATTTTAACCCTTCCTCGAAAACAATATCACGTTTGAACCCTAAAAAATTTTAATGTCATTTTTGGACCCTTCGCTCGGCGCCATAGCCTATGGCGCCGAGGTAACACAGCTCGGCGCCATAGGCTATGGCGCCGAGGTAGGTGCTACGCTGGCCCAAACGGAGGACGTGGCGCCGACGTGGTACCGAGCTCGGCGCCATAGATCTTGGCGCCGAGCTCAATTCTGTACACAAAGGTTGTCTAGCTCAGTTGGTAGAGTGTAAGATTCTTAACCTTGTGGTTGTGGGTTCGAGCCCTACGATGAGTGTTTTTTTTGTCTTTGTCACTAATTTATTTTTTTGTTGTCTATATTTTTCGTTTATGTCGCTCATTTGTCCGCCCAGATTTATTTCTCATCTAGATTTTTTTTATTTTTGTGACTGATTTATTTATTCATCTAGATATTTTTTGTTTTTGTTTATTTTTTATTTTTGTTTTTGTTTATTCAAACTCTGTGACGCAATGGCTATATATATATATATACTAGGTACGTGCCCGTGCGTTGCCACGGAAATAAGTAGTCATTTTAGAAAATTAGTGGATTCATACAAAATTTAATGTATATGTTATATATATATGTCTAAATTCACCATCATCTATTTAAATAGTACAATGCACGTACGTTACAACGACACATAAATTATTTGATAACAAATTAGTGCACAACGATGACATGAAAATGAACAATATTATCATCGACCTCAATATCTCATGAATTCTTTAGCAATAACCACTTCATAACTAAAGTGATACGAATCAAATTATACTATAATATGAATATCATAAAAACAAAGTCTATTCTTTGAATATGTCACAAAAATATCTCATCATCGATAGACCTTATTTAAATGGGATATTTGTTCGATCAATTTTAGATCAGTTCTCATATTGTGGCCATCAATCCTAAGTATGGTAAGGACATTTTGTCAGATCATATTATTGTGGTATTTATTGACAAATGACAAGGCACGTGACAAGATGAACATTAGAACATACATATGGACTCTGGAGGGCTGGGAAATACATGAGTTTCATTTTGAAAATGGAGAACAAACCTAGTGCCTGACACAACAGCAATAGTAAGCATTTTCGGTGATCAGGGCTATTTTCGGCGGCCACGCCCCGACTGCCGAAAATAGCGGCAGAAATCACAGTATATCAACCGAAAATCAAATTTAAAGCATACAACCATGGACTGAATGATGGTTCCTCCATCTAAGAAGCTCAAAGGAAATCCATTACATCACACTACACAACAACCTGATAAATTGCACCCAAGAGAAGAATTACACGAGTTGATTACACAAAGAATATTACATATTCTATATTTTGAATGCAAACTGTAAACAATTACACACAAGCTGTAAATCAACCAAACAAAAAATCATCACGCCCACAACATGCCTAAAACACGTGCAGAATAGGAATACCTCCAATGCTGGGAGCTGGGTCAAACATGTTTTTAAGCAACAAGAATTTTGTAGGTGTAGATATGGTCACATTCTAAGTGGTAACAAAAAGCACATGTGCCCCGGGAACTGATCCAACAACAACAATTGTTGGTGATAAAAGAGAAGCAGCTCCTAGAGGCCCAATAACTGAAGTAGCGGGTACAACCACTCCAGCATCACCAATACCACCAATTAAGCTGTAGATATTAACCAAGAGAAGCCAACAAAATAAAAACAACAAATTATTTAGTGTAAGTGTAGCTATCTAAGGCAACCAAAAGTCTATTGATAATGAAATAAGCTCCATAAAGAATGAACTTAACAATCAACATGCTAGGAAAAAATCCTGATGCTAATATGTATCAGTAAAAATAGGCAAATTCATAGAGGACTTTCATTCTAATTATCTATTTTTCAAAGCAGTGAAACCCCATCTCCAATGGTATGTTGGAGGTGACAACAATATATGGACAATCACTGAATGACAACAATCTATGGACATAAGCTAGAGGTATGTAGTGCAACCTTGTTAACCTTGTTTTAGTATAGCTTTAGAAATTGACAAAATATTTTAATCTACTATTGATAAATGACCCTAGTTAATTTTTAGGTAGAAATAGAGCCCGATCCTAATATGATCCGATCCTTAAATTTTATAGTGTAAAATTTAGAGCCCATTATCACCCCTAGTTAGGAAAGACTTAACAAATACATGGTCGCAGTACCACTCTTGTCCAGTTTGAGCATCAGAGCAACTCTGGAGCTTGCATTTAGTGCCTGCACATGTTTAACAAATGCAACAAATAAAGCAAAATCCTCTAGCAAGAAGCATTGATATATGTAGGGTGACTGGTTGAGCACCCCATTCCCCAGTTTTCCCCTTTAGCATAATGCATTAATGACAAACTACCAACTGAAGTAGTAACATAAAAATAGTTAAGAAGCTATAAGAAAGGTCTGAATGACAAAAAAAATAAGGTGAATGTAAGTATTCATATGTTTAGCCCCCATACTTTCATATCCAGAACATTGCCAATTATAGAAGATACGACGTAATACAAAGAACACAAATTATATGAGTACATCTATGATATGCAACCAGGCCCAGTTGTTCCCCTTTTCTAACATGTAGCTTGCAAATTGTAATAATATAGAAGATAAAATAATCTGAAATTCTTGTGAATAAAGAAATAACACAAACATGATTCCAATGTGTTCGTTCTAGCTTTCCAATCATATATACAACTCGGTAAAGTCTGTTCAATGTGAAACCATTCTATCCAAATGTACTAAGGGTATCGTATATGGATAACATATTGCTAAAGCATGTAAATGATGGTCAAAATAGAACTCCCTAAACTAATTATTGGTTGTCCCTGTGATAGCAGGTTTGAATTAGTCCATTACAAGCCATGATTTTGCAAACACACATAATTATTCTAACATAATATGCATTAATCAGCTATGGAAGGAAAACAAACAAGATGCAGATTACAGAACCAATACTACCTCTATTGGTGCTGTGTATTCTGCATTATGTTTATCCACTCATGGAACATCAAACTGGCAAAAAGGTAGTAATTTCTCGGCATTAACTCTATTTCTTGTTGCACTTCTTGGCAGTTAGCATAGCATGCATGAACTGCACGACAACGGCAAGTGGTACTGTGGTTGATCTAAAAGCGTAGGTAGCTTCAATAATGCAGCATAAATGTACATATCATCCAACTAAACTAAAGAACGAGGACACTGTTTAGAATGCCAAATGCATGAATAATTTTACATTGTTGAGCTAACCCTTTTATTTTAGGCATTCCATAGATAAAAAGCAAAAATATTTTGATCTATATAAAGGAAATTTAGTGAGAACAAATTTCGATGCATATAACAATATAAAATGGAAAATCACATATAAAAACTTATATACCTATGACTGTGACTTACATGAGTATATATTTTTTTCTCCATAGGCATGTTACCTTTAAAAGTAGGTCTCACATGTATCTACTCGTATATAACATATGCATCAGAAATCCTCATGTTTATTAATCTTGGCAGTCACTTTCATCTGCTCATATAATCTATGCATCTCAGAAGAAACACCTCATGCTTATTAATCTTAGCAATCTAGTCTAGTCTAGTAGGAGTATTTCCAATTGACCTTAATTGGTCCCATTTCCGAAGGCTTGCATTTGCATACATGTCGAAGCAACCTCGAGAGAACGCAACAGACCGGCATGACAATTTGGCAAATGTGCCATCATGCAAGATCCTGACATACAACACTGGGGAATGGTTCATCACACTCTTGGCCTGCAAATCTAATATGAAAGCTGCAAAAAACTATCTATTGTCAGTTCATCGCACCCTTCTAAGTGTGGTGCTCTTCAGACCAGCACTCGGATTGTCACCTTAGCTTTCAACCGATCTGTAATACAGAAAACAACAAAGAACTATTGTCACAGTTCAGGTCAGGATTCACTCCTCAGTATGCAACTTCAGTGTTTAGTCTAATATACGATTTCAGAGCTGTTGGCGTACAAAACAATTGAGAGGCCTGAAATATATTATAAGAAAAGGCATTCCATCAGTGATAAACGATATCCTCAGGAGAGAATGGAGTGAATGGCCATGAAAAGAAGGAAGTAAAAGGAACAAAATAAACCTCGACGTCAGGAGCTTCTTTACGGCTCCTCGGATGGCGGTGATGTGGCGGGCACTTCTACTACGGGCGACGCCTTCGCCTCCCACTCCAGAACGGTCCATCGAGGAGCCCGCCAGCCGGAGCCGCACCACCGTGGAGCCAACCTCCTGCAGTCATACCGCTCGTTGGGCCCCTCGGGGTGGCCCGCGCACACCCGGCCGAAGACGCAGTACACCAAGGTGAGCAGCAGGACCGCCACGAGCACGCCGAAGAAGGTGTCAATGGGCCCCGAGGAGCTATGCAAAGGCCTGCGGCGCGCGTCCGCGGATCTCCCATGTCAGGGATGACGAGCGGGTGGGGTGGAGCAAGGCGTGGTGGTCGGATCCATAGGGGGATGCTCTTGAGATGCCGACGTCGCGAGAGGCGGGGGTTATTCCGACGCGTGGAGGGTTGCGACGGCGGGGTGGAGCAAGGTGTGGTGGTCGGATCCATAGGGGAATGCTCTTGAGATGCCGACGTCGTGAAAGACGGGGGTTATTGCGCCATGCCGAGGGTTGTGGCGGCAGGGTGGGGGCTGCAGCTATACGATCTGTCTCCATTGTTTTTGTGATGGCTCTCGTCGAGGGGGAGGAGCGGGAAGAGGGCGGCGGCGGGCAGAGGACGGGGGTTCGGAATGCGCGCGAGGGAGGGGATCGGGGGCATGGTTGTGCGGTCTACACTATTCACTTAATAGATAGTAGAGATATATATATCACACCGCCAAATGAAAGCAAATCTAAAAGAGAATGATGCGCCAGCATGATCACAAGTTCAGAACAACAGTTTATTTAGTATATCTCTTAATTTGCTACAGATACAGTTACGGCCGGCAGAGACATAAGCAGTTACACTTCCTGTTTCTGTTATATTATTATATAATATATGACTAAAAACATGAAACAAAGGTTTCCCATGATCACCAACCATTTGAAATGACAGCAGATGACATCTCTGGAAGGAGGCCATCCCGAACTCCACCCCTCGCCTGAAATGCTCCATAAGGAGGGCCGCTCAAAAACAAAAAATATCTAGATGAATAAACAAATCAGTCACAAAAACAAAAAATCTAGATGAGAAATAAATCTGGGCGGACAAATGAGCGATATAAACGAAAAATATAGACAACAAAAAAATAAATTAGTGACAAAGACAAAAAACACCCACCGTGGGGCTCGAACCCACAACCACAAGGTTAAGAGTCTTACGCTCTACCAACTGAGCTAGACAACCTTTGTGTACAGAATCGAGCTCGGCGCCAAGATCTATGGCGCCGAGCTCGGCGCCACGTCGGCGCCACGTCGTCCGTTTGGGCCAGCGTAGCACCTACCTCGCCGCCATAGCCTATGGCGCCGAGCTGTGTTACCTCGGCGCCATAGGCTATGGCGCCGAGCAAAGGGTCCAAAAATGACATTAAAATTTTTTAGGGTCCAAACGTGATATTGTTTTCGAGGAAGGGTTAAAATGCAAAAAATTCGGCCTTGCTTGAACGTGTCCTGCGGGTCGTCCTCGAACGTTTTAGGCTCGTCTATCTCACAGTCCACTTCTAGCATCGATTTGCGTATCGCACATACAAAAGAATACGTACGCCAAATAAATAAACATACACCAGTACAGGGATAATCATTCACCATTACATTCTCATTCATACATCACACTTATCACACTCATAAATATGTCTTAAAGCGTAAATACTTATTAATTCATTTATGACTATTACTGCGAGTCATTATTGATGAAATTATGAGTAGGTGGCTACAGTAATAGTTTTAACTAGTATTAATATGTATTAACATTCTTTATATAAATAAAGGCTAATTATTTTCTTCATTACTACTAAATAGACTAATAGATTTTATTCCTTTTAATTCTAACTAGAATTTATGCGTACAGCTAAAAATGTTTATTTATGATTCTACTAACATTAATATTCTAAGAATCAATATAAATCACCAATTGGGCTTTTTATAACATAAACAGGGTTATTATGACAAAAACAAGTGTTTTACTAATCTTAAGAATTTAAGTGCTATAATCATGAACACATTTATTTTGGCTAGTAAAAATCTGTTTTCATTATGACTAGTGGTATTCTTTTAGTTTTCTCCTTTCTTTCTAAAAGAAAGTACCATTAAAATAATCGGAGATAAATAACCTATAATATTTATATTACCATGAATTCTATACCATTTACTAATTCCATATTAAGAAAAACTTCTATTATCTATTAAAATGAATTTATGATTATAACCTTCTAAATAATTTCCAAAATTCATTGTGAACGAAACTAACTATAAAATTACCTATCTAGTGTTTTTATCACCATCATGTGTCTATCCATTTTTGTCATATTTTTCTCTAATCCAACTTTCTAAAAGTCATCGTAAATAACATGAATGATCACGGTGCACTAATTTATCGCATATATCTACAAAAATCCATAGCGCATATACGCATGAATTCCGAATCACAATATGCTCATATTACAACGTAATAATTATAAAATTCACAAACTGAATCAAAAGTGATTTCAAAAATACACAAAATTATATCGAGTCGTCTTCCACCTTGAGCTTGCTCGTGTGAAGGAGGAGAGCTCGACGGGGGTTCGGCGTCGGGCAGCTTCGACGGGGCTATGCGATCTACGGAGCTCTGGCGACGGCGTGGGCGAACTGCGGCGATGGCGGCGGTGGCTCGAACGACGAGGAGAGTGAGAGAGAGAGAAGGGTGCGAGCTCGGGTAGGGAGGAGGGAGATAGGAGCTCGGCCGGTATTTATAGAGAGAGGGAGGGGGAGAATAGAGGTCGCCGGGGAGAGAGAGAGGGGCAACCAGGATTCTTCAAGGCCATTAATGGAGTCGGCATCGTTGGAGGGGAGAGTGGGGAGGAGAAACAGTAGATTTGAAGCTCCATTACTCCGGGGAGAAGAACGAACGGCGCGGGGCTCAGGCGCAGGGTGGCCTGGGCACGGTTGCGGCCGGGGCGTCGGGGCTTGGCGTCCTGGCGCGGGCGGTGGCTCGGACGCGGGCACAACCCCCTAGCGGCTGCGCAGTCGGGGAAAGGAGAGGGAAGAAGAGAAGGGGCCAAGTGGGGCCCGCGCGTAAGAGAGAGGAGGGGAGGGGATCCCTGGCGGTGGCGGCTAAGCAGGGAGGGCGCGGCGCAGCTTCCTGGGCCCCAAGTGGGCCGTTAGGGTTAGGTTAGGGTTTCTTTTGTTTTTTTCTTTTCTAATTTAAAAATATATTTTTACATAACCCTAAAATTCATAATAATTATACCAAATTACTTGTAAATAAAATATTTATTTTTGTACTAATAATTATTATATTATTTATTTGGATTTTCATTTAAGAAGAAATGCTATTAAATATCCAAAATCGATTATGAGCAATCAAAAATTATTCCAAATGCCAATAAATAGCAAACACTTGAATGAAAAATTTATTGCCATAATTACCATTAATAACTAAATGCATTATTTTTAGTTGATGGTTTTTATAGTGTTACAAAAACCGGGTGGCTTCATCTCGATCTATCTCCGGCGTTTGAGGGCGTCGGGCGCGGGAAAGACGGGCGGCTCCCTCAAGATTACGCCTAATCCACGGACGATCCGGGCGCGAGCCCATCACATTCTTGGGTCAGCCCATTCCAACTGTAGTCTTTGCCTGACCCACGATGAGACGACCTTGCGGGGTGACTGGTTTGTGGCCCCGCGCAAGGTTTTTCGCCTTCTAGTGGACCCGGGGGATATCTGTCCCCCACAAGCCCCAATCTTTAAGTTGATTTTGAAATAATCGACTCAAAGGTTCCCAGTCCTGCTTATGGGTTCATAGCATGACTTGATCTTTTGTACTGCTGTTGGGTGCAGCGAATGTGCACCCATTGGGTGCACCGAACGTGCACCCATTAGGTGTAGCCACCGAGCTTTGAATGGATTTTAGAAGTAATTCATTCAAAGGTCTTCATCTTTATGCTTTTGAAATCAGTATTCAGCTTCAAGGCATTATGAATGTGTTGGGTGCACCCAATGGTTGTAGCCCTTGAGCTTTGAGTGGATTTTAGAAGTAATCCATTCAAAGGTCTTCATCCTTTTGCTTTTGAAATCAGCATTTGGCTTCAAGGCATTATGAATCTGTTGGGTACACCGAAGGTGCACCCAATGTGTAGCCCCAGAGCTTTGAGTGGATTTTAGAAGTAATCCATTCAAAGGTCTTCATCCTTTTGCTTTTGAAATCAGCATTGGGCTTCAAGGAATTACGAATCTGTTGGGTGCAGCCCCCGAGCTTTGAGTTGATTTTGAAATAATCAATTCAAATGTCTTCATCTTGTGTTGTTTTCAAAATAATTTTCAGAATAACCAGGTGATGACATCTATCCATGCCTTGTTAGGTCTAGAATAAATTTGATCAGTGACAAGTTGGACATCTGGCTGGTTGAAACAGAGAGCCCACGACTGGACACCACTCAACCCTGTACTTTAATGCTTCTGTTGATTGGACTTATGCCTCAGTAACCACATTTGGACTTCCTCCCATTTCAGTTGTTCTTCTCTTTTTTGTCGTGGTACATTCATTGCGTATATTTTGCTGATATCACCACTTCAGAAAATCTTGAAGATTCCGGGCGATACAGCCAATGGGTGTGACCAAAGGGTGTCTACTCTGCGAAAGGTATTTATCGTGTTGTCCTGAAGTAGTATTTTGATGTGATGGAGGGGTGTAATCATTTTCTTGAGCAGTTGACTTGAGTCCAACCGGTGTCGTTTTACGCGAAACGGCGCCAGTTGCCTGACTTATTTTTAGGCGGCTTGAATTGCTTATTGAATTCTTGCGACTGTTCAGTGAGCGGGGTAAGAAGTAGACGGTCACCCCTTGGCCTCTTTAAATAGCCTGCTTGCCCTGACTGCTTTCTTCACTCGCCCTTGATCACTTGCTCTCTTCTTCTTCCTCACTTCTGCCCCTTCTGCACGACCATAGGCAGAGGCAAGAGAGGCAAGGGATGGCCTCGCCACACTGACGGTAAGCGCAAGCATCCTCCGAGTCCACCCTCGGAGGACTTCAGTGACTCGGAGTACTCAGAGGAGGTTCCGTCCGAGTATGATTGGTCGCCTGCTCCTGCGTCCCCTATGGCGTCGCCCAAGAACTCGGATGACTCCATGGGGCTAGACGTTGCAGCGTGGGCGTACTGGCGATCCATCGAGCGTGTCGGGCTCGATGGGTCGGACGACTCAGAGGAGGCCTCCTTGGAGGAGGTGGAAGACTCCTCCGACTCCGAGGAGTGGAGCGGCGGCGAGGGCGACAATAGTAGCGACGACGGCAAGATCAGCAGCGACGGTGACATTGAAGGCGGCAAAGGCGAGGGCGACGGCAACGGCAAGGGCGATGACAGTGATGACAAAGGCGACGGCAACGGCAAGGGCGACGATGGCGGCAAGGACGACGGCGGCGACGGCAAGGCCGGCAGCATAATGCTGTTGGCGTAAATATTAGTATAGGTAGCAGTAGTAGTAGTATTTAGTAGTAGAATAAGGTAGTTTAGTTAGTAGTGTAGTGTAGTGTAAGTAGTAGTGTAATGTAATGTGATGTAATGACCGAGGGGTGAGGAGGCCGACTCAGGATAGTCGGTCTCAAGTTTGTAATGATCTCCCCCTATGAATGAAAACGCGGTTCCTTGCTGATCCATTACTGAACTCTCTATCCATGCAACTAGTGGCTCGCTAGCATTTTAGAGGTAATGCCAGAGTGATGCTTGCTTTTCTGCGATCTCAACTTTTTTCGGGTTACGGCCTGTCGCTTTGTGCCCGACTTATCACGCCAACCCATACTTCTGCTGACACCCCCCTTGGGTTCTGAACCCTAGTTCTCGCTTTTTCCTTTGCCGCTTTCCAATTTCCTGATTTCCTAAATCCACCCGCATCGTTTGAGAGACCACGATGGCGCCCAAGAGGAAGAGTGATGTTATTCCGATCATCTCGCCAATCAATCCCAACAGCCAACTTCCATTCGCTGGTAACCACGTGTCTGTTATTTCGAAAGCTGACCTTCTGCACCTTATCGAAACTGGTGTTCTTTTGCCAAAATAATTGTGTTCCTGGCGAATCTGGCGTGGGGTTACCGTTCCGACAGAGGATACCCACGAAGTTGTAATCTTCGTGCCCTTTCTCATCCGGGGACTGGCCCTACCGGCTTGTCCTTTCTTCCACGACCTTCTCGACTTTTATTCTCTGAATGTTACCCATTTAAACCCCAATTTTGTTCTTCAAATTGCTGTTTTTGTTCATCTCTGCGAATATTTCCTTGGAATTCTTCCTCATTTTGGGCTTTGGAAGTACCTCTACCTCTATCGGCCCAGGATGGCTGGAGGACAGCATCAGCTAGCTGGCAATGCTAGCATGGAACTTCGCCGAGGTAGGAAAGTTGAGTATCTTGATATCCCTTTGAAGGACAGTATTAAGAGATGGCGCCTCGAGTGGTTTACCATGGAGAACCACAACAAGTCCCTTCCTCCCCGATCAGGGAGGTACCCTGACGTTCGAACGCCCAGCTGGACAGAGCCCCCTATAGATTCAGAACTTACTGAGTCCAGTGTGCTTCTTGCTGAAATATGTGCATTGAAAGACAGAGGCTTGACAGGTGAAGCTGTTCTTGCTGATTTTGTCTTCAAGAATATTCAACCTTTGAAAGATAGAGTTTACCCGGCCTATCTGTATACTGGGGTCAATGACCCTACCCGAAATACCAACAGACAGATTCCTAAAGAAGATATGTTGAGCCAAATTGATTTGATGCTGAGAGGCAAGGTTTCGAATGCTACTGCTCCCTTATCGTATTCTGCCTAGAATCTTCCTCCACAGAGCCCCTTTTCTGAGTTCGTTTCCAACCCTCCTATTCGAGATGGCAATCCAGGCCTTAGAGTGCAACCCTCCCCCAAGGATATTGAAGCTTTCATTGCTCCATACCATAATCTCCCTGAAGAGGGGAAACATACCCATTTCCAGATGCCGACAACCGCTGATGAGGCTAAGTTGAACGCTGTTCTCAGTACGCTGACCGGTGAGTCATCTGACTCTGCCCATACTGAGTTGGTGACTGCTGCCGCTGGACATGGCCCTGGCGAGGATGAAGGAGTTCAGAGTCCTAGAAGTGTTTGTCGCAAATGATTGCATCGGACAAGCCATCCAGTCGCGCCTACCGAGGGGAAGAAAAGAAAGAAAAGACTTTGGTGGCCATCAGGCTTGGAACTAGATGATGATCCTGCTACCTCAGTCCTCAGTGGTGGCCTGGCGAGCGCCAACCTCGAGGATGACATTGAAGGTTGTGATGGTGTCAGAGTTGGTGGTCGTGTACTTGATGAGGATGAAGAGGAAGAAGAAGTTGTTGTCCCTTTGATTCGCAAGAACAGCCATAGCCGTAGCAGCAGTGACATTCCCATGCAGGCTTTATCGGGACTAGTTAGTCTCTAGGGATTGACAATGTCTGCCATTGACCATGCATAAGAGGAAATTATTCCTAAAGACCTTTTATTGGAGCCTCCTGAGACTGAAAGTTCTATCGTTCATACAGAGGTCCCGGATGACGTCCCTTTGGCTGGTAATCCTGTCGAGCAAGAAATAACCCGGATAGTTTCTCACACTTCTTCGACCTTGGTGGGCGGTGTAGATCGTGGGGACACATTGGCTCTTGACGTTGCCAGCCAGGGTCACCTAGCTCTTGTGGGTACGACCAAGGGTGTTTCATCTTCTAAAGGTGCCGCTAAGGATAACCCAGCCCCCAAGGGTGGTGCTGAGGATGACCTAGCCCCCATGGGTGCCGAGCTTGCTTCCTCTTCGGCTGCCTCCATGGATGTTCAAGTCGGATCTCCACCGGTTCAATCCATGGAACCTGTGGTGACGAGTTTGCCTACTGCTCTTGTCGGTTTAGTCACCTTAGTGGCCAGTGACCTGGATGATGGGAAACTACCGCCAGCTGTCGGAGCTGAGGTCTCCTTGAGTGATGCTCTCAACGTTGTCCCTGTCAATGCTCCATCAACAGATAGTGCATTGTTGCCTCCGGCTCTAGGATTTCCTTTATTTCTTTCTAACCTCCAGGTGAGCTGATCTTTGCCTTGCGTTATTTATGTTGACAAACAGGTTCTCTTGCTAACTTTTGAGCTTGCAGAATGTCCTCGACTCTTTGTCGGCCCAGTTGAAATCTTGTGGCACTCATGTCCTCGATCAAGTTTTGTCTTTGATGCAGTGGAATCCTCTCCCGCTTTAGAGGAAAATAGATGATCTAAAGGCCTCCAACTTTGGTTAGTGGGCCTGCTACTTTCTTTTGCTGTCTATTTCTTCTCTTGTTTTACATCTTGTATATATTTTTCTGTTGCCTCGCCAGCTCTGACTCAATGGTGTTCTGATGCTGAGGTAAGGTATACCTAGAGTCAAGCTGATCTGAACCAGGTCTCTGCGTTCTTGGACAACGCTCAGACCTTGAACTCTTCCTTGAATGCCGAACTCGATTCAGAGAAGATGGCTCATGAGGTAGATTTTCCCTACTGCTTCTATTTTGCCCCTTTGCTTCAATGCTCAGTGCCTTTCTTTCCTGTAGGAGGAGAGGCGAACGCTTCTTGATTCTCGTGACAATCTAGATAGATTGTATCGTGATACTAGCAATTCCCTTACTATCTTGGAGAGGAGCTATCGCTTTACCATGTCGGAACTAGACCATCACAGGGATGAGTTGAGGGCTTCCAAGACTGAAGTGTCACGACTTGGTAAGCTTCTATCTTCGAAAGATTTTATCATCAAGGAGTTGCGTGCCTCGAAGAAGCTTGTCACACAAGAGCTAGAGGCTGCTCCTCACAACATCAAGGCCTTAGAGAATGACCGTGTTGTTATGAAAGCAATGTGTGACAAAGCCATGGACAAGGTTGTCCATGCCGGGCGAATCCTGATGAGGAGACCTGGTGTTGTGGTGCCTAAGGACATCGTTGCCGATGTTCTCGCTGCACCTGCTGGTGTGAGCAAACCTTCTTCCTCTAGTAATCCTGCTAGCGAGGTTTCCTGCAAAAATGCTCCTGCATAGTGATTTGTTCGGATGAGAAAATACTTTTCATTGAGTTAGTATTCTTAGCGAGACAATGTATCATGGATTTCATGTACGTGTGATCACGCTACACTTGAACTGATTATTCCATTAACAAGGCGTTGAGATCACCCTCGAATATGTGAGCATGTTATATTACTTTGAGGCGTTCCTGACTTGAGCTGACTATTTTGTTAGTTGGGTATAGTAATCACCCCTAGTCATGTAAGCATGAGCATGTCACACCGACTTAAGGCGTTTCCAACTTAAGTCGATTGCTCCGTTAGTAGGATATAGTGATCACCCTAAGTCATGTAAGCGTGAGCATGTCGCACCGACTTAAGGCATTTCCAACTTAAGCTAATTGTTCCGTTAGTAGGGTATAGTGATCACCCTAAGTCATGTAAGTGTGAGCATGTCGCACCGACTTAAGGCATTTTCGACTTAAGCCGATTGCTCCATTAGTAGGGTATAGTGATCATCCTAAGTCGTGTAAGCGTGAACATATTGCACCGACTTAAGGTGTTTCCGACTTAAGCCAATTGCTCCATTAGTAGGGTATAGTGGTCACCCTAAGTCGTGTAAGTGTGAGCATGTCGCACCGACTTAAGGCATTTCCGACTTAAGCCGATTGCTCCATTAGTAGGGTATAGTGGTCACCCTAAGTTGTCTAAGTGTGAGCATGTCGCACCGACTTAAGGTGTTTCCAACTTAAATCGATTGCTCCGTTAGTAGGGTATAGTGGTCACCCTAAGTCATGTAAGTGTGAGCATGTCGCACCAACTTAAGGCGTTTCCGACTTAAGCTGATTGCTCCGTTATTAGTGTATAGTGGTCACCCTAAGTCGTGTAAGTGTGAGCATGTCGCACCGACTTAAGGCATTTCCGACTTAAGCTGATTGCTCCGTTAGTAGGGTATAGTGGTCACCCTAAGTCGTGTAAGTATGCTGTGCCGATTTTGAGTTGTGTCCGACCTAGGTCAGTTGTTGATCAAGAACTTGTATGCCTTGGAACATGGAAATTTTATTGATAATGAAACCCTTTGCTTACAAAGTACAGCTGGTCCACAAGAGTTTTGAGGTATTGCTATGGACTGAATTTCCTGAGGTGCTCAATATTCCACAAATTCCCCACTTTGGTGCCATCCATTTGAGTGAGGCGGTAGGATCTTAGCCGGGTGACCTTTGCGACAATGAATGGTCCTTCCCATGGTGGTGACAGTTTGTGTCATCCTTCTCCCATAAGTACTCGGTGGAGGACCAAATCTCCCACTGTGAAAGATCGATGCCACACTGCTTTGTCGTGGTAGCGCCTCAGGGTCTGCTGGTATCTGGCCGACTGGATGACCACGTTCAGCCGTTCTTCCTCTAGTATCTCGATGTCCTCTAACCTGGTTGCTTCTGCCTCAGTTATGCTTTCGAATGCTAATATGGGTGCTCCAAAGATCAGATCCATTGGTAACAATGCCTCCAACCCATATACCATGAAGAATGGGGTGTTTCCATGTAAAGCCTGGCTCGGCTGAGTTCGCAGGCTCCAAACCACATATTTTAGTTCCCTGATCCATTTTCTTGTGAGCTTCTCACTCTTGTCAAACACCTTTTTCCTGAGTGCATCGAGTATCATCCTGTTGGCTATTTCTACCTGCCTATTAGCTCTTGGGTGTGCCACCGATGTATACTTGATCTAGATGCTCCTCTGCTCGCAGAAGTCAAAGAACTCCGAGCTAGTGAAGTTAGATTCCAGGTCTGTAATAATGCTGTTAGGTATTCCAAACCTGAACATTATTTCTTGAATGAATTCGACTGCCTTTGATGAGGTCAAAGAGGCAATGGGTTTGTATTCTATCCATTTTGTGAATTTATCAATGGCAACCAGTATGTGAGTATATCCCCCTTGAGCTTTCTTGAAAGGCCCAATCATGTCCAGCCCCCAGCATGCAAATGGCCAGGTTACAGGAATAGTCTGCAACTGTTGCGCGGGTAAATGCTACTACTTTGATAAGAACTAGCATGCCTCACACTTTTGGACTAACTCTGCTGCATCGTTCTTTGCTGTTGGCCAATAGAACCCGGACCTGAAAGCTTTCCCTACTAGAGCCTGAGACGCTGCATGCACGCCACATTGCTCAGCATGGATTTCATCCAACAGCTGCTTTCTAGTAGCCGAGTGAATACATTTCATGAGGACTCCTCTTGCACCTCTTCTGTATAGTAGACCCCCTATGATGGTATAGTGGGCCGACTGTCTCACGATGCGCTCCACCGTGGCCTTATCATCTGGTTCTTCCTCGTTTCTTATGTATCTGATGATTGGCTCCCTCCAGTCATTGGGATCTGCTCTTGCCTGACCCAGAACGTGGCACTCCATCTAATTTGTGGTGACACTCGGTTGCTGTATCTCTTGGACGAAAACCCCAGGTGGAACTTGGTCCCGACTGGACCCCAGTTTTGATAGTGCATCCGTCATTGCGTTGCTATCTCTTTCCACGTGGTGGAATTTCAATCCTTCGAATTTGTCCTCGAACTTCCGTACTGCTGTGCAATATATGTTCATTGAGTTGGTTGAGCAATCCCAGTCTTTATTCACTTGGCTTATGACCACCAGTGAGTCACCGTACACCATTAATCTCTTGATGCCGAGTGAAACGACGATGCTTAGTTCATGGACCAGGGCCTCGTACTCTGCCACATTGTTAGATGCTAGAAACAGGATCTGAAGTGTATACTTGAGTTGTTCACCTCTAGGAGCGATGAAGAGAATACCTGCCCCTGCTCCCTGCAGTCTCACCAAGCCATCGAAATACATTTTCTAGACTTCAGCAACATCTGGGCTTTCCAGGACCTGGGCTCAGTCCACTCTGATACGAAATCAACCACTGCTTGAGTCTTTATCGTCGTGCGAGGTCGGAATTCTATATCATGAGCTCTGAGTTCGCATGCCCACTTGGCTATTCTCCCAACATCTTCCTTGTTGTGAAGTATATCGCCTATTGGAAATCTTATTACTACTATGACTTTGTGGTCGTCAAAGTAGTGCCGCAGCTTGTGAGCGGTTGGAAGTACTACGTATAATAGCTTCTGAACTTGAGGATACCTTATCTTTGAGGGACCGAGGACTTTGCTGATAAAGTAGACCTGATGCTGCACCGAGTATGGGTGCCCGTCTTCTACCCGCTTGACTACCAACGCGGTGCTTACCACGTGAGTCATGCAGAAATATATAGCATCAGATCTTTAGCTGGCTGATCAGATGTAGCTCGGCATGGTGGCTTGAGCACTAGTGGTGTGGTTAGGAACTTCTTTAATGCCTCTAAGGCTTCCTGAGCTTCTATGGTCCACTGAAATTTGTCCACCTTCTTTAGCAACTTATAGAACGACATTCCTTTCTCGCCTAGCCTTGATATGAATCTGCTCACGCTGCCATGCATCCAGTAAGCCTTTATACCTTCTTCTGTGATCGTGGTGGCTCCATCCTCATAATGGCTTCAATATTCTCTAGATTTGCTTCTATCCCCCGATGGCTGACGATAAACCCAAGTAGCTTTCCAGCCGGCACTCCAAACACGCATTTTTCTGGGTTCAGCTTCCATCGGTAGCATCTCAAGCTGTTGAAGATCTGTTGCAAATCCTCGATGAAGTTGTCTGAGTTTTCTGTCTTGATGACCACATCATCAACATAAGCTTCCACTTGCTTGCCCTAGTGGTCGGCTAAGCAAGTCTAGATAGCCTGTAGTAAGTCGCTCTAGTGTTCTTAAGGCAAAACGACATGGAGGTATAGCAAAAGGCTCCAAACGGTGTGATGAATGCAGTCTTCTCCTTGTCTTCCTTCGCCAGACTGATCTGATGATATCCGGAGTAGCTATTTGGAAGGAGAGCATAGAGCAGCCAGTAGTCGAGTCAACTACCTGATCTATTCTAGGGAGTCCGAAGGGATCCTTCAGGCAGTGCTTATTAAGATCGGTATAGTTGACGCACATGCGCCAATCAATTTTATTCTTTTTTAGTACAAGAACGGGGTTTGCCAGCCACTGTGGATGCAGTACTTCTCTAATGAACCCTGCCAACACTAGGCAAGCTATTTCTGCATGAATGGCTTCTCTCTTGTCAGGCGTGAAATGACGCAGCTTCTGTCGGATCGGTCTTGCCTGAGGATATACTTTGAGTTTGTGCTTGGCTAGCTCTCTTGGGACTCCCAGCATGTCCATAGGTTGCCATGCGAACACATCCCGATTGTCTTGCAGGAACTAGATGAGCGCGCTTTCCTATTTGTCGTCGAGGCCGGAGCTGATGATTGCAGTCTTGTGTTCATCAGAGAATCCTAGATTGATCCTTTTAGTTTCTTCAATCGACCACATAGAGGTCATAGCCTGAGCTTTATTCGAGGGGATCATGAAATTCTCATCTTCCAGTCTACGGTTGGCCTACGCGGGAAGGGCTACCGGGGGCCCAGCAGTGAGAGCGATCTGGATGGTGCCTCGAAAGCATTCCGTGGCGCCTTGAAAGTCGGCACGCACGGTGATAATCCTCTGAGGCCCTGACATCTTGAGTATCATGTACGGGTAGTGTGGAATAGCCATGAATTCTGCCAGTCCTGGTCTTCCAATGATGGTATTGTACCCACAGTCGAAGCGTGCCACCTCAAACCTCAAGAACTCAGTTTTGTAGTTCTCTGGGGCTCCAAAGGTGTCAGACAGGTAGATGTGTCCTAGTGGGTACTCCCCTTTGGTCGGCACGATGCTGAAGAAGGGAGTATCCGACTCAATGAGGTCCTCAATGGTGACCCCCATGGCCTAGAGCGTCAGGAGGAAGGTGACGTTGATGCTGCTTCCACTGTCCACCAATACTTCTTTACCTGGCTTTCTCGGATCACAGGATCGGTGAGTAGCGGGTATTTGCCAGGGTGATCGAAGTTGAGCCACTGATCAGCTCAGCTGAAGGTTATCGTGTGTTCTGACCATCGGTAAGGAGCCGGAGCACTGTTCGTGGCCACCAGGACCTGCCGATCACTGAGCTTTTGTTGCCTTCTGCTTTCTTGCGCCTCATGGCCTCCGAATATGATGTTGACCTCCTTGCCAATGCGCGGGAAAGCTCTACCCTTCCCCTCTTCCTGCTGTTGAGGCTGCCTAGGCTCGCTAGGCTCTCCTCGAGGTGGGGGTGGTGGTAGTGGCTGGAACGGTCTGCCATGCCCAACGGAGTGTTTGAAGTCTCTGCAGTTCCGCAGCGTGTGGTGCATGTCCTTGTGATACGAACACTGGGAGTTGAGGATCTCGTCCAATGTTCGCACTCCTCCACGGGGTGCACCGCAGACTCAAGCGGTAGGTGGCCCAGCGGTGTGCACCTCCTCGTGGTGCCTCTTTTCCAGCGTTTGTCCGGTTGCTGGTTCATGTCCCGCCATGGCGCGGGCGGTGCGGATTTTGTGCCTCCGATGAGGTCCTGGGCCTGCTCATCCACGGTGATGTAGATGTCCGCCTCCCTGAACAACTGTTCGGAGGTGGGCGGCGCCTTTTGAAGTATGGCCCGGACAAAGGTCGGGTCATTGGATCCCCGATAGAAGTTTTCAATCACAGTCGCTTCAGCGACTTTAGGGATACGGTTCCTCATCATTTGAAACCTTTTGAGGAATGATCGAAGAGTGTCATCATTCTGGCACCTAATGGATTTGAGATCCCATGACTGTGCCAGTTTATCAGAGAGCGACTGGAAGTTCGTGATAAACCAACGATTGAAGTCACTCCAGTCGTCGATGCGGTGTCGAGGTAGGTGTCGGAGCCACTGCAGCGCGTCTTGCCCCAGGACAATGGGCAAGTACGCTGTCATGACATCCTCCGCTGGTCCAGCAGCCTGGGCGACGATCGTGTAGATGGCCAACCAACCCCCCGGGTCCAGCTTAGGCTCATATTTGTCGACGTTGGAGACCTTGAATTTAGGAGGCCATTAGATGGCCTGGAGGCGAGGAGAAAGCATGGAGACTCCGCACGTATCATCCTTTCGATGTTCGCGCCATCAGTCCCAGGGTGGGGAGTCGGTACTAGGTCGTCTCGACCGTCCCTAGAATGGGCTATTGATCGATGCTGCCGCCGACTCGATTCATGTTGCATGGCTTCGCACTGGTACACCATAATCTCGGTCGTACTCTTCCTGGCGCCTTATCTCATTTTCATGTCGTCAGTCGCGTGAAGCACTGATGGTGCTTCGTGCGTCTCGTCAACTATTGATGGCATGACGCAAGTCGTTCGCAGGATGTGCGAGGGGTAGAAGATGATTGGTCGCCTGAGTAAGCAGCCGCTGGTAGCCCTCTGCGTCTGGGGTTCGCGGAAGGCCGTCAGCTATCTGCGCCAGCACTCCTCCAACTTCACTCGGCGTGTTCAACGCTCGAGCGAAATCGGGGTACAAGTTTCGAGCGAGGAGAGGGTTCTCTTGTCAGAGTCTAGCATCTTGTTTAGCTAGCTCTTGCTCTCGCTCCTGAGCCTATCGGCGATCACGGCGGCGGGAGTTATGTCTTTCTCGATGTACTCGTTCATCGGGAGTTTCCCCCACTTCCGAGGCTTTGTCCCGGGACACGGGTTGCACCGGATCCCGTTCTCCGGCTTCATGATGTCGCCACACATTTCGGCGCCTGTTTCTTCGTCGTCGGGCATCACGCTGGGGAGGTTCCTCCCCTTGCATGCTAGGCTCATCATCAGAGATGGGCGCTGACTCCAACCTCCCTTGGATGAAGAGTATGTTAGGGTAGAAAAGAGCAGGTATGGTAGTTTTCTTCTTCCCGTCCTCCTTTGAGGGCAGAGGTATCAGAAGGGTGGCTCAGTGTGTGTCTCCCGCCCTGGTACGGGATGTTTACTTCCTTCTTCCGAGTAATCCACGTCCACTCCTTAGTGGGCGAGGTGGACAACGGAGTTCTTTAGGTTAGTGAAGCCCCGACTATTTAGTCTTCCTTCTTCTAAGGACTCCTGAGTCCCAGCTTGCGAGGGACCATCTTCCCTCGAGCTGCGAGCGGGGGTGCGGCCCGCAGTCTTGCTTTGGCTTCTCTCGGGATTCCTGAGGAAGATTTCTTCTTGGGTGGATCTGCTACGCGGTGTAGAGTCCCCTCTATGCCCGCTATGCATGAGATGGTTCCAAAGCAGAACATAGCTCCTGGGCTGAGAGTGATCTTGTTCTTGAAGGTGACAACCATGGAGCTAACGTTGTTCAACAACACACCCCCTACCTGGCGCGCCAGCTGTCGGTGTTTAGTGTCCGACCGCACACCCGGGGGTACCCTCATGGTGCTTTTGGGTAGGACGGTGTCGCTGATTGTAGCTCGATGGTTCGTGCCAGAAGCACGGGATAAAGAGATGGAGTCAGGCGATTTTCTACTGGTTCGGGTCGCTTTGAGAGGCGTAATACCCTACTTCCTGGGGTGGCTTTATATGTGTGGTATGTTTACAAGTGGTGTTTCCTGAATGAAGAGGTGCTAATGAGATGAAAATGATGGGGTTCCCCCTAGGCCTTATATACACGACCGTGGGGCACTCTCTACACACACGCTGATCACACTCTTCCAGCTTATCTCCTAGCTAATAGCGAACAGACTTTGCTTATCTTGATGAAAACTCGATGGCTTCATCCCGATCTATCTCTGGCTTTTGAGGGCGTCGTTCGCGGGAAAGACGGACGGTGAAAGTCGCCTAGAGGGGGGTGAAAAGGCAGAATCTGAAAATTATGAACTTAAGCACACACTACAAGCCGAGGTTAGCGTTAGAAATATAATCAAGTCCGAAAGAGAGGGCGAAAACAAATCACAAGCAAATGAAGAGTGTGACACGGTGATTTGTTCTACCGAGGTTCAGTTCTTGCAAACCTACTCCCTGTTGAGGTGGTCACAAAGACCAGGTCTCTTTCAACCCTTTCCCTCTCTCAAACGGTCACCTAGACTGAGTGAGCTTCTCTTCTCAATCAATTGGGACACTTAGTCCCCACAAGGACCACCACACAATTGGTGTCTCTTGCCTTGATTACAAAGACTTGGGAACAAGAAATGGGAAAGAAGAAAAGCGACCCAAGCGACAAGAACTCAAATGAACACAAATGTCTCTCTCACACTAGTCACTAAATGTTTGGAGTGATTCCGGACTTGGGAGAGGATTTGATCTCTTGTTTGTGTCATGGAGTGAAGTCTAGAGCTCTTGTATTGAATGCAATGGCTGAAAACTTAGAGGCCTTGAAGTGTGGTGGTTGGGGGGTATTTATAGCCCCAACCACCAAAGTGGCCGTTGGTGGAGGCTGTTGTCAACGGGCGCACCGGACAGTCCGGTGCGCCACCGGACACTGTCTGGTGAACCAGCCACGTCACCCAACCGTTAGGGTTCGACCGTTGGAGCTTCTGACAACTGGGCCACTGGACAGTCTAGTGTTGCATCGGACAGATCCTGTTCACTGTCTGGTGCGCCTTCTATCGCCTGCTCTAACTCTGCGCGCGTAGTTCGCACTGTTCACTGTTCACTGTTCACTTTTGTAGACGATCGTTGGCACGCTAGCCGTTGCTCCCGCTGGCACACCGGACAGTCCGGGGAATTATAGCGGAGAGCAATTTCCAGAAACCCGAAGCTGAGCAGTTCGAGTTGATTCACCCTGGTGCACCGGACACTGTCCGGTGGCACACCGGACAGTCCGGTGCGCCAGACTAGGGCAGCCTTCGGTTTTCTTTGCTCCTTTGTTTTGAACCATTTCTTTTAACTTTGTATTGGTCTGTTGTGAACCTTTGGCACCTGTAGAATATATATTCTAGAGCAAACTAGTTAGTCCAATTGTTTGTGTTGGGCAATTCAACCACCAAAATCGTTTAGGAAAAGGTTTGACCCTATTTCCCTTTCAATCTCCCCCTTTTTGGTGATTGATGCCAACACAAACCAAAGCAAATATATAAGTGCAGAATTGAACTAGTTTGCATAAGGTAAGTGCAAAGGTTGCTTGGAATGAAACCAATATAATTATTTCTACTAGATATGCATGGATGGTTTTCTTCTTATTTTGGACCACGCTTGCACCACTAGTTTTGTTTTTGCAAATTCTTTGTAAAATTCTTTTCAAAAACCTTTTGCAAATAGTCAAAGGTGTATGAGTAAGATTGAAAGAAGCATTTTCAAGTTTTGAAATTTTGTCCCTCTCTTTCAAATGCTTTTCCTTTGACTTAAACAAAACTCCCCCTCAATGAAATTCTCCTCTTAGTGTCAAGAGGGTTTCACAAATTTTTGAAGATACTAGTACTTTCTCCCCCTTTTGAAAACACATTAAGGTACCAATTTGAAAACTTCATTTTTAAAATTCATTGGTGGTGGTGCGGTCCTTTTGCTTTGGGCTAACACTTTCTCCCCCTTTGGCATGAATCGCCAAAAACGGATACTTTGAGTGAAATATGAGCCCTTTTACTTTCTCCCCAATGGTAAATAAATATGAGTGAAGATTATACCAAAGTGAAGAACTATGCGGAATACCAGCAAAGAGTAGATAATACCGATGGAGTTGAGTGGAAGCGTCGTCTTTGCCGAATACTCCATTTCCCTTTCAATTCTATGACTAAGCATAAGATTACACTTGAAAACACATTAGTCATAGACATAAAAGAGAGAAGATCAAAGGTATATAAATGAGCTATGTGTGCAAAGTATCAATCAAAGTTCTGAGAATCAAGAATATTTAGCTCATTCCTAAGTTTGGTAAAGGTTTTCTCATCTAGTGGTTTGGTAAAGATATCGGCTAGTTGTTCTTTGGTGTTAATATAGGCTATCTTGATATCCCCCCTTTGTTGGTGATCTCTCAAAAAGTGATACCGAATGGCTATGTGCTTAGTGCGGTTGTGCTCAACGGGATTATCCGCCATGCGGATTGCACTCTCATTATCACATAGGAGAGGGACTTTGCTAAATTTGTAGCCATAGTCCCTGAGGGTTTGCCTCATCCAAAGCAATTGCGTGCAACAATGGCCTGCGGCAATATACTCGGCTTCGGTGGTAGAAAGAGCTACTGAGTTTTGTTTCTTTGAAGCCCAAGACACCAGGGATCTCCCCAGAAACTGACAAGTCCCTGATGTGCTCTTCCTATCAATTTTACACCCTGCCCAATCAGCATCTGAATAACCTAATAAATCAAAAGAGGATCCCTTGGGGTACCAAAGACCAAACTTAGGTGTATGAACTAAATATCTCAAGATTCGCTTCACGGCCCTAAGGTGAACTTCCTTAGGATCGGCTTGGAACCTTGCACACATGCATACGGAAAGCATAATATCCGGTCGAGATGCACATAAATAGAGTAAAGATCCTATCATCGACCGATATACCTTTTGATCTATGGATTTACCTCCCGTGTCGAGGTCGAGATGCCCATTAGTTCCCATGGGTGTCTTGATGGGCTTGGCATCCTTCATTCCAAACTTGGTGAGTATGTCTTGAATGTACTTTGTTTGGCTGATGAAGGTGCCCTCTTGGAGTTGCTTCACTTGAAATCCTAAGAAATACTTCAACTCCCCCATCATAGACATCTCGAATTTTTTGTACCATGATCCTACTAAACTCTTCACAAGTACATTTGTTAGTAGACCCAAATATAATATCATCAACATAAATTTGGCATACAAACAAATCTTTTGCAATAGTTTTAGTAAAGAGAGTAGGATCGGCCTTGCCGACTTTCAAGCCATTAGCGATAAGGAAATCTCTTAGGCATTCATACCATGCTCTTGGGGCTTGCTTGAGCCCATAAAGCGCCTTAGAGAGTTTGTAAACTTGGTTAGGGTACTCACTATCTTCAATGCCAGGAGGTTGCTCAACATAGACCTCTTCCTTGATTGGTCCATTGAGGAAGGCACTCTTCACGTCCATTTGATAGAGCTTAAAGCCATGGTAAGTAGCATAGACAAGTAATATACGAATTGACTCAAGCCTAGCTATGAGTGCATAGGTTTCACCAAAATCCAAACCTTCGACTTGTGAATAACCCTTGACCACAAGTCGGGCTTTGTTCCTTGTCACCACACCATGCTCATCTTGCTTGTTGCGGAATACCCACTTGGTTCCTACAACATTTTGGTTAGGACGTGGAACTAAATACCATACCTCATTCCTCGTGAAGTTGTTGAGCTCCTCTTGCATCGCCAGCACCCAATTCGAATCTTTAAGTGTGTCCTCTACCCTGTGTGGCTCAATAGAGGAAACAAAAGAGTAATGTTCACAAAAATGAGCGACTCGAGATTGAGTGGTTACCCCCTTATGAATATTGCCGAGGATGGTGTTCACGGGGTGATCTCTTTGAATCGCCCGGTGGACTCTTGGGTGTGGCGGTCTTGGACCCTGATCATCTTCCTTGTCTTGATCACTAGCATCTCTCCCTTGATCATTGTCCTCCTCTTGAGGTGGCTCTTCCTCTTGATCTTCATTTTCATCATCTTGAGCTTGATCCTCATCTTGGGTTGGTGGAGATGCTTGTGTGGAAGATGATGGTTGATCTTATGTTTATGGAGGCTCTTCGGATTCCTTAGGACACACATCCCCAATGGACATGTTCCTTAGCGCGATGCACGGAGCCTCTTCATCATCTAGCTCATCAAGATCAACTTGCTCTACTCGAGAGCCGTTAGTCTCATCAAACACAATGTCACAAGAAACTTCAACAAGTCCAGTGGACTTGTTAAAGACTCTATATGCCCTTGTGTTTGAGTCATAACCAAGTAAAAAGCCTTCTACAGCCTTAGGAGCAAATTTAGATTTTCTACCTCTTTTAACAAGAATAAAGCATTTGCTACCAAAGACTCTAAAATATGAAACATTGGGCTTTTTACCGGTGAGGAGTTCATATGATGTCTTCTTGAGGATTCGGTGAAGGTAGAGCCGGTTGATGGAGTAGCAGGCGATGTTAACCGCCTCGGCCCAAAACTGGTCCGGTCTCTTGTACTCATCAAGCATGGTCCTCGCCATGTCAAGTAGAGTTCTATTCTTCCTCTCTACTACACCATTTTGTTGTGGCGTGTAGGGAGAAGAGAACCCATGCTTGATGCCCTCCTCCTCAAGGAAGCCTTCAATTTGAGAGTTCTTGAACTCCGTTCCATTATCGCTTCTTATTTTCTTGATCCTCAATCCGAACTCATTTTGAGCCCGTCTCAAGAATCCTTTTAAGGTATCTTGGGTTTGAGATTTTTCCTGCAAAAATAACACCCAAGTGAAGCGAGAATAGCCATCCACAATTATGAGACAATACTTACTCCCACCGATGCTTATGTAAGCTATCAGCCGAATAGATCCATGTGGAGTAGCTCAAGCGGCCTGTCGGTCGTCATGATGTTCTTGTGTGGATGATGGGACCAACTTGCTTTCCTGCTTGACATGAGCTACAAATCATGTCTTTCTCAAAATGAACATTTGTTAGTCCCAAAATGTGTTCTCCCTTTAGAAGCTTGTGAAGATTCTTCATCCCAACGTGGGCTAGTCGGCGATGCCAGAGCCAACCCATATTAGTCTTAGCAATTAAGCAAGTGTCGAGATCAGCTCTATTGAAATCAACTAAGTATAGCTGACCCTCTAACACTCCCTTAAATGCTACTGAATCATCACTTCTTCTAAAGACAGTAACACCTATATCCGTAAAAAGACAGTTGTAACCCATTTTACATAATTGAGAAACTAAAAGCAAGTTGTAATCTAATGAATCTACAAAAAAACATTAGAAATAGAATGGTCAGGAGATATAGCAATTTTAAAAAGTCCTTTGACCAAACCTTGATTTCCATCCCCGAATGTGATAGCTCGTTGGGGATCTTGGTTTTTCTCATAGGAGGAGAACATCCTTTTCTCCCCAGTCATGTGGTTTGTGCACCCGCTATCAATGATCCAACTTGAGCCCCGGGATGCATAAACCTACAAAACAAGTTTAGGCCTTGTTCTTAGGTACCCAAATGGTCTTGGGTCCTTTGACATTAGAAACAAGCACCTTGGGTACCCAAACGCAAGTCTTTGACCCCTTGTGTTTGCCCCCAACATATTTGGCAACTACTTTGCCTTATTTGTTAGTGAGCACATATGAAGCACCAAAAGTCTTAAATGAAATGTTATGATCATTTGATGCAATAGGCATTTTAACATGGATAGAACGCCTAGAGCTAGAAGCCTCATTCTTATAAATAAAAGCATGGTGAGAAACAGAATGAGTCTTCTTAGCATGAATTCTCCTAATCTTATCCTCAGGATAACCAGCAGGATATAAAATATAGCCCTCGTTATCCTGAGGCATGGGAGCCTTGCCCTTAACAAAGTTAGATAATCTCTTAGGGGCATTAATTTTAATATTGCCTCCCTGTTGGAAGCCAATGCCATCCTTAATGCCTGGGCGTCTCCCACTATAGAGCATGCTTCTAGCAAATTTAAATTTTTCATTTTCTAAGTCATGCTCATTAATTTTAGCACTAAGTTGAGCTATGTGATCATTTTGTTGTTTAATTAAAGCTAGGTGATCATGAATAGCATCAACATTAATGTCTCTACATCTAGTGCAAATAGCAACATGCTCAACGGTAGATGTAGAGGGTTTGCAAGTATTTAATTCATCAATCTTAGCAAGTAATATGGCATTTTCATTTCTAAGATTAGAAATAGAAACATTGCAAACATTTAAATCTTTAGCCTTAGAAATTAATTTATCATTCTCAATCTTAAGGCTAGAAAGTGATTCATTCAACTTGTCAATTTTAGAAATCAAACTAGCATTATAATTTTTGAGGTTGACAAGAGAATCATCACAAACATTTAATTTCTCAACCTTAGCAATTAATTTGGCATTCTCATTTCTAAGGTTAGAGATAGTGTCATGGCAAATGCGAAGTTCACGAGTCAATTTTTCACATTTCTCTACTTCCTGAGCATAAGCATTTTTTACCTTAACATGCTTCTTGTTTTCCTTAACAAGGAAGTCCTCTTGGCTATCGAAGAGTCGGTCTCATAGTAGACCACCTTCTTCATCTTCTTTTTCTTGCCGTCGCTCCGATGCAACTTGGTGTGTGAAGGGGATCCCTTCCCCTTGTTGCCGGACTCTCCCGATGGAGTCTTCCCGTGGCTTGTGGCGGGCTTCTTGGCGTGATCTCCCGACATCACTTCGAGCGGTTAGGCTCTAATGAAGTACTGGGCTCCGATACCAATTGAAAGTCGCCTAGAGGGGGGTGAATAGGCGGAATCTGAAAATTATAAACTTAAGCACACACTACAAGCCGAGGTTAGCGTTAGAAATATAATCAAGTCCGAAAGAGAGGGCGAAAACAAATCACAAGTAAATGAATAGTGTGACACGGTGATTTATTTTACCAAGGTTCGGTTCTTGCAAACCTACTCCCCGTTGAGGTGGTCACAAAGACCAGGTCTCTTTCAACCCTTTCCCTCTCTCAAACGGTCACCTAGACCGAGTGAGCTTCTCTTCTCAATCAATTGGGACACTTAGTCCCCACAAGGACCACCACACAATTGGGGTCTCTTGCCTTGATTACAAAGACTTGGGAACAAGAAATGGGAAAGAAGAAAAGCGATCCAAGCGACAAGAACTCAAATGAACACAAATGTCTCTCTCACACTAGTCACTAAATGTTTGGAGTGATTCCGGACTTGGGAGAGGATTTGATCTCTTGTTTGTGTCTTGGAGTGAAGTCTAGAGCTCTTGTGTTGAATGCAATGGCTGAAAACTTGGATGCCTTGAAGTGTGGTGGTTGGGGGTATTTATAGCCCCAACCACCAAAGTGGCCGTTGGTGGAGGCTGCTGTCGACGGGCACACCAGACAGTCCGGTGCGCCAGCCACGTCACCCAACCGTTAGGGTTCGACCGTTGGAGCTTCTGACAACTGGGCCACCGGACAGTCCGGTGTTGCACCGGATAGGTCCTGTTCACTGTTCGGTGCGCCTTCTGGCGTCTGCTCTGACTCTGCGCGCGCAGTTCGCACTGTTCACTGTTCACTGTTCACTTTTGCAGACGACCATTGGCGCACTAGCCGTTGCTCCCGCTGGCACACCGGACAGTCCGGTGCTACACTGGATAGTTTGGTGAATTATAGCGGAGAGCAATTTCCAGAAACCCAAAGCTGAGCAGTTCGAGTTGATTCACCCTGGTGCACCGGACACTGTCCGGTGGCACACCGGACAGTCCGATGCGCCAGACCAGGGCAGCCTTCGGTTTTCTTTGCTCCTTTGTTTGGAACCCTTTCTTTTAACTTTGTATTGGTTTGTTGTGAACCTTTGGCACCTGTAGAACATATATTCTAGAGCAAACTAGTTAGTCCAATTGTTTGTGTTGGGCAATTCAACCACCAAAATCATTCAAGAAAAGGTTTGACCCTATTTCCCTTTCAGACGGCTCCCTCAAGATTACGCCTAATCCACGGACGATCCAAGCGCGAGCCCATCGCCTTCTTGGGTCGGCCCATTCCAGCTGTAGTCTTTGCCCGGCTTACGATGAGACGACCTTGCGGGGTGACTATTTTGTGGCCCCACACAAGGGTTTTCGCCTTCTAGTGGACCCAGGGGATATCTGTCCCCCACAACTCTCTAGAATTACAAGCAAAGGCAAAAAAAGTACAACTTTGTAGGTAGAGTAATTCGACTTTCTCTAGCAAAAAGCGTCCCTACTGCTGGACATTGTTCCTCTATTTATAGGCGTGAGATACAGCTTCAGTTAAATTACAAATATGCGTTTGATCCTATACATTTGTAGTAAGGGTAGCGTTGTCTTTTCCTCTTATATTCTTGTTGAATAAGTCATGGTGACCTCGCCTTGCTCTAGTCATCTTCTTCACCAACAACCAGAGCATAAGATTTTGTCTTAACTTGAACGACGATTATAGCTCTGCATCACCGAAAAGCGTGGACACATCATACCATATTGGTCGCGATAGGTCAAGAGCACAATAGAAGGAGAAGGAGCCACCAAACAAGTGAGCCTTGAATTATGGAGAAAATGATGTTGAATAAGCTATATAAAAATAGTGAGAGCATGACTCAATCTAAATTATTGGAGCAATTCAATAAATTGTTGGATTGCTCCGACGCCGATATGGACGAAGAAGATATGAAAAGAACTTGCAAGTTAGTATTAAAAAACTTGATAAAGTAACCGGAATTAGGCTGGGGTAGAAGAGACGAAAGAGGTGGAATTAGATAATAAAGAGTAGTAGTTTATCAGTTATTTATGTATTTTTTAAAAAAGTTTTAATATTTTATTTGTTTTTTATAAATTATATAAATTTTATTCTCTTAATTACGTAGTTGGATGTATCTTTATTTTAATAAAACATCTTGTTTAATTTAAACTAAAAGTCTATAAAAGTTGGTGCGGCGGTAAAGTAAGCTATAGGATCAGCCTTCCGTGCACATACTACCGGAATCCAGGACTTTGCCGAGTGCCGGACGCTTTGCTGAGTGCCTTTTGTTGGGCACTCGGCAAAGACGGCTTTACCGAGAGCCGCACTCAACGAATTCCTGCTCTCGGTAACGAGCTGGTTTACCGAGTGCAGGACACTCGGCACAGGAGAACTCTTGGCAAAGACATGTTTGCCGAGTGTCAAACACTTGGCAAAGGTGGCGTTCGGCAAAGGGCCGTCAGCGGCCGTCATAAAGCTGACGGCCGTTAGCCTTTGTCGAGGGCCAAGTGTCGGCACTCAGCAAAAAGGCTTCTTTGCCGAGTGCCAAATATTCTCTGGACACTCGACAAAGCATATTTTTATTTTTTAGATTTTGTCTCCCAAACTTTTTGTGGTATGTTCCTACACTATGTAGACCTACATATATCATTTGTGAACAATTATAAAAGAGTTTTCAATCGTTAGTAGATTTAGTTCGTTTATTTGAATTTCTTCGCAAAATTCAGATTTGAAATGCAGGTCACTCGAAACTTGAAAAACCGTGCATGCAAAAATGATATTCATGTTACTTAGCGTAAGTTACGACCGATTCCAGGAGCGGACCAAAAACTTCGAGCAACATGCTCACTAAACATGGCCGTGAACTTGCCATCCACATATTTAAAAATTGTATAAAACACAAACAAACTCAGAAAATCATGAAACTTGTCCACGTGTCATGATATCATATGTAGAGGCTGTTATAAAAATTTGAAAAAGTTTCGAGAAAACTGTGACGCACTATGTGTAGAAACCTAAGAGATCCACATTGAAACTCTATGATTTTATGTGTAATTCTCTTAGGTTTCTACACATAATGTCTCACAACTTTCTCCAAACATTCTAAAATTTTTATCACAGCCTCTACATATGATATAATACACGTGGACAAGTTTCATGATTTTCTGAGTTTGTTTGTGTTTTATACAATTTTTGAACAACTGGATAGCAAGTTCATGGCCATGTTGAGTGAGCATGGTGCTCAAAGTTTCCGGTCCGCTCCTAAAGTCGGTCGTAACTTGTGCTAAATAGCATGGATATTATGTTTGCACGCACGATTTTCCAAGTTTTGAGTGACTTGCAGTTCAACTATGAATTTTCCGAATAAATTCAAATAAACGAACTAAATCTACTAGCTATAGAAAAAACTTTTCTAATTGTCCCAAAATGGTATATGTAGGTCTACATAGTGTAGGAACATACCACAAAAAGTTTGGTTGCCAAAATTTAAAAAATAAAAATGTACTTTGCCGAGTGTTAAATATGACACTCAGTAAAGATAGCTTTGCCAAGTGTCAGCCGGTTGACACTCGGCAAAGAATCTTCTTTGCCGAGTGCCATCCCCTTGGCACTCAGCAAAGAACCTAGAACAGATCTTTGTCGAGTACCTGTCAGTTGGCACTCGGCAAAGCCGTCTTTGCCGAGTACCCGCGATCTGGCACTCGGCAAAACATATTTTAAAATTAAAAAAAAATCTTTGCTGAGTGCTAGATCGCGGGCACTCGGCAAAGAGGAGAAATAAACAGCCCACACGCCTTCTCCTTTCTCCTTCCTCTCCTCTCACTCGTCTCTGTCACCCGCTGCTCGTTGTGCGCCGCTGCCCCTCGCCGTGCGCCGCCGCCTCGCCGTGCGCCCCTCACCCGCTCGCGCCGTGTGCCCCGCGCCCGCCCGCGCCGCACGCCCTCGCTCGCCCACGCCGTGTGCCCTTCGCCGCCGTGCGCCGCTCGCCCACCCGCGCCGTGTGCCCCTCGCCGCTGTGCGCCGCCGCCTCGCCGCGCCCGCGCCATGCACCCCTCGCTAAACCCGCCCGCCCGCCGCGCCCGCCACCCACCGAGGCCACCGCGCCCCTCTCCCTCGCCCGCCCACCGCCCCGACACCGCCGCTGCGCCCCGACACCGCCGTCGCCGCGACCCGGCCTCAACCGTCGTCCCCATGCCTCGGCCTCAACCGCCGTCGCGCCCGGCACCACGCCGTCGTTTGGTAAATCATTCTTTATTTTTGTTGAGCATGTGATTGATAATGTGATGGATAGTTAGAGCTATATTATCTCTAGCCATTGTGTACTTAGAATTTGCCGGCCATCGTGCCGTTGAATTATGCGTGTATGTGAGCCATCGTGCTGATAGTTTTATTTGGAGGATTTCAAAACCTCCCTGTGTAGGGGAGGTGCTGCCGAAATTTTCTGTTGCTAGGCTTCTGTTAGAGGATAGAGGACCGTGAGTGGATGTACACAGGCCGTAGAGGAAGGAACGATGTCACCACTGAATGGATTAGAAAGACCGATGATTTCGTGGAACAGGCATATGGCGAAGCTGTTAAAGGAGCGAGTCTAGTCCCATGCCCGTGTAGCAAATGTGCCAACCGGAAAAGAAAACCAAAGAAGGCCATGGTAGAACATATTTGGAAGAATGGATTTACGCCGGGCTATACTCGTTGGATATTTCATGGTGAAGCGCATCGTACGAGAGAGGAGGTGTTGAGACAACGTGTCGAGGATTATGAAAAGGATGCGGGGGTAGCGGATATGTTGAACGACTATCAGAAGGCACAATACACGGGAGGATGTATGGATGACGAGCCAGAGCCGACTGCAAAGGCGTTCTACGACATGTTCGACGCGGCACAGAAGCCCCTTCACAGCCAGACAAAGGTTTCTCAACTAGATGCCATTGGGCGTGTAATGGCGTTCAAGTCGCAGTACAGCATGAGTAGAGACGCATTCGATGGCTTGTTGACGGTTATTGGGAGCCTACTTCTGGATGATCACGTTCTGCCAAAGAGCATGTACGAGGCACAAAAACTCCTTCGTGCACTCAAGATAACGTATGAGCAGATTCATGCTTGTTCGAAGGGCTGCGTGCTATTTAGGAAAGAATACGCGGAGGCAAAGTACTGTCCCAAGTGTAAATCGTTTAGATTCATGGAGGTAGACTCTGGTGATGGACAGAAGAGGTAGCTCGACATCCCCTTAACAATCCTACGACACCTTCTGTTCATACCAAGGATCCAGCGTCTGTACATGATAGAGGAATCCGCGAAACAGATGACATGGCACAAAAATGGAAAACAATACAATCCTGACAAGATGGTGCACGCATCCGATGGTGAAGCATGAAAACACTTTGATGCCATTCACCGTGAGAAAGCCGAAGAGGCTCATAATGTACGTGTTGCGTTGGCCACAGATGGGTTCAATCCCTATGGAATGAGCGCTGCCCCGTACACATGTTGGCCCATGTTTGTTATTCCAATCAATCTCCCCCCTGGTGTGTGCTTTCAAAGGCAGAATATATTCGTGTCGTTGATAATTCCCGGACACCCGGGGAATAAAATGGGCGTGTACATGGAGCCTTTGATCGATGAATTGTTACGTGCCTGGGAGGAAGGGGTATGGACGTATGACCGAGCTACGAAGACAAACTTCAGAATGCATGTTTGGTGCCAGTACTCCATGCATGACTTACCAGCGTATGGGCTATTCTGCGCCTGGTGTGTTCACGGTAAGTTCCCATGCCCAGTTTGCAAGGAAGCTCTCAGGTTCATTTGGTTGAAAAAGGGTGACAAATATTCGTCCTTCTATAAACATTGACAATTTCTCCCTCCTGACCATCCATTCTGCCTAGACATCAAGAACTTTAGGAAAGGTGTCGTAGTGACAGACCGTCCACCTGCAACGATGACTAGTGCCAAAATTCGTCAATAGATAGATGGGCTCGTGGCCAATACAGAAGGTGGTTTTGTGGGATATGGTGAGCAGCATATGTGGACACATAAGTCTGGCTTGACTCGGCTCCCCTATTTTGACGACCTGCTCCTTCCACACAACATTGACGTGATGCACACTGAAAAAAATGTTGTCGAGGCACTGTGGGCAACAATTATGGACAGTCCTGATAAGTCAAAGGATAACGTGAAGGCAAGAGTGGATCTGGCAGCGTTATGTGATAGACCACACCTAGAGATGAAGCCACCAAGTGGCGAAAAGACGTGGAGAAGGCCTAAGGCCGATTTCGTCCTAAGCAGGGCCCAGAGGAAGGAAGTACTTCAGTGGATCAAGATGTTGATGTTCCCTGATGGGTATGCAGCTAACCTGAGTAGGGGGGGTGAACTTATCTACTATGCGAGTCTTAGGGATGAAGAGTCATGACTTCCACATATGGATTGAACGGATTCTTCCTGTGATGGTTCGAGGCTACGTCCCTGAGCATGTCTGGCTAGCACTTTCAGAGTTGAGCTATTTCTTCCGTCAACTTTGTGCAAAAGAGTTATCTCGGACCGTGGTTGTAGACTTGGAAAGATTGGCACCCGTGTTACTGTGTAAGCTTGAGAAGATATTTCCACCCGGCTTCTTCAATCCAATGCAGCATTTGATTCTTCATCTCCCCTATGAGGCACGAATGGGGGGGCCCGTGCAGGGACGTTGGTGCTATCCAATCGAGAGATGTCTAAAGACTATTTGAAAGAAATGTAGAAATAAATGCAAAATCGAGGCTTCCATTGCAGAGGCATACATTCTAGAGGAGGTCTCAAACTTCACAACAAATTATTATGGTGACAAACTGCCGAGCGTGCATAATCCACCCCCTCGTTACAATGATGGCGACAATGAATCGAACCTTAGCATATTTCGAGGCCAACTCGGAAGTGCAAGTGGCTCGACCACCAAGACCCTGACACATGAAGAGTGGCGGCATATCATGCTATATGTATTGACCAACCTTGAAGAGGTGACACCATACATGGAACAATTTCTTCATGAATTCTGGCGTCGATCAAGGGACCCCACTCCATAGGAATATGACACTCTTCTTAGAAAGGGTGCGAGAAATGGGTTGCCCGATTTCATTTCCTGGTTCAAACGTAAGGTATGTGCTTAGTTTGTAAAAGAGATACATCTTTGAACTCAATTTAGTGTCTTTTAACTTGTGAATACTTGCAGGGCCAAAGAGATCCGTCTATGAGTGCCGAGTTGAGATAAGTAGCCAACGGCTTTGCTTATAGGGTCAAGAAATATTCTGGGTATGACATCAATGGATACCGTTTTCGCACAACAAACTACGACAAAAGTCGGCCCAATCGGAAAACAATGTGTTCTGGAGTCTTTACGCCCGGCCTTGACAATGTCGATTATTTTGGACGAATCGAAGAAATATATGAGCTCAATTTTTATGGTTCCAAACCTCTTACTCCAGTGATATTCAAATATCATTGGTTTGACACTCAAGTGACGAGATGGACACATTCTAATCTTGGGATAGTCGAAATTCGACAAGATTCCACCTTACCAGAAGACGATGTCTATATCGTGGCCCAACAGGCCACACAAGTGTATTATCTCCCATATGCGTGCCAAATGAAAGAACATCTTAAGGGTTGAGATGTTGTGTATAAGGTATCGCCGCACGGGAGGTTCTTGTTCCTAACGATGAAGATTACAACTTAGACCCGGACACATATGATGGAGAGTTCTTCCAAGAAGATGGGCTAGAAGGGCGATTTGAGATAGACTTAACCGAAGCTATCAGAATGGACGTAGATATTGAAATGGTTGTTGATGAGGAGGAGGATGAGGTGCAAAATGATAATGACTTAGTAATCCTTGAAGGCAATGACATTAATGACAAACTTGCATCTTTCGATGGTGTTGAGATTGAAATGGTTGATAGTGATGATGAGAGTTATGATCCGGCTAACCCCGACACATATGAAGATTATTTTTAATAGATGTAATGCTATATGACTTTTTATTTTGCACCTGTTTTTAAAATACATCTTTTTATATGTGCTTATTTGTTTACTCTTAATTACAGGTTTTTGGACAAATATGGTCGGTGGTAATTGGCTGGGGAGGAGGAGGAGGGGGAGGAGGAGGAGGAGTAGGACGGCGGATGAGGCAGAGCAGGCGGCGCCTCAGGACGACCTTGTCCAGCAGCAGGCGACGCCTTAGGACGACTCAGACCACCAGCAGGACGACGACGACCAGCACCAGGACGCCTTAGGTTCTGGCGGCTCAGGTTCGAGGAGCATCTACCTGCGAGGTCCCGCGAGTCTCCCTCAGCGTCCCATACTTCGGGATGGGCGACCGCTGATTCGGCCAGATGGGGAGAGGTATGTAACTTTATGTTCTTCATTCTTGTTCATATTATGTGTTCAAAATCATAATATAACTAATATTTTTTATTTATCACTTGGACAGGTCTTGGATGGTTGTGGATTATGCTAGGGGTCATCGTCGCCTCCCCAATGGCATCCTCGGGCTGCTGTGCAGGGAACACTTCCCTAGACTGGTTGAGTACGCCGGAGTGACGGGCCTAGCCTACACCTTCGACCACTACGCCGTCGCCCCTAATGCAGTAGACCGGGACGGTCGGGAATTCAATAACAAGGCGGAGCGGGTGAAGCAAGAGCTGTGGGTAAGTCTTAGTATAATGTAAAATATGTCGCATTCGTTGCAAATTCTTGAAATAATGTATGGATACATTGTTTTTGTATGCAGGATTTCTTCAGATGCGAGGCTGGATATGAGGCTAGGGCGGATGTGGTGGCCACCACGAGCTGTAAGAAGCTCGTCGTGGACATGCACTATGAGGCCCGAATCTAGGCCATCGTCACCTACCACGGCTCCGTCCTTGGGGAGAGGGTGTCCAAGCAGCAAGCCCGAACCATTGTAATACCCACTTTGTAAGAAAGATCTAAAAGGAAGAAATTATATTTCTTCATAGATATGTGTGTTATCCCTATTCATCATTTCATGTGGACACCTCACTTAAACAAATAAATAACTAACAAAGGACACCACTAAATTGTGCATCATGATGGAGTTTTGCTTGTTTGTGCAATTGATAATAAAATAATAATAATAGAAATACAATAATGAGATGGAGATTTGAATTTAACCCAAAGTTGCACTTTAGGGTTTTAGAAATAATATGAAAAAGAGAAAAGAGAAGGAAGAAATTACTATGTGAATAAAAATAATTATAATATATATATTTGTCGGGGACCATAATTAGGGGTACCCTCAAGACGCCTAATTCTCAGCTGGTAACCCCCATCAGCATAAAGCTGCAGAGGCCTGATGGGTTTGATTAAGTCAGGGATCAGTCCATACGAGCGACTCGATCACGCCGCGCCCGAGCCTAGCCTCGGGCGAGGGCAGCCGACCCTAAGATGATTCCGTCTCGCCTGAGGCCTCCTCTTTCACGGCAGACGCATCTCCGGCTCGCCCGAGGCCCCGCCTTCGATAAGAAGTAACCCTGACTAAATCACCGCGCCAACCGACCAAGTCACCGGTGCGTTTAACGCAAAAGGTAAGACCGACGGGCGACCAGACTTCGCGAGGGGTGCCATGGGAGGCTCCGCCCGACCCAGGGCTCGGACACGGGCTAAGGCCCCGGAAGACGGCGAACTCCGCTCCGCTCGACCTAGGGCTTGGACTCGGGCTAAGGCCCCGGAAGACGGCGAACTCCGCTCCGCCCGACCCAGGGCTCGGACTCAGGCTAAGGCCCCGGAAGACGGCGAACTCCGCTCCGCCCGACCCAGGGCTCGGACTCGGGCTAAGGCCCCGGAAGACGGCGAACTCCGCTCCGCCCGACCCAGGGCTCGGACTCGGGCCAAGGCCCCGGAAGACGACGAACTCCGCCTCGCCCGACCCAGGGCTCGGACTCCGCCCTGGCCTCTGCCGAACGGCCTCCGCCCCGCCCGACCAGGGAGCTCAGGTTCGGCCTCGGCCATGCAGGACGGACTCGACCTCGACTTCGAAGGAACCTCCACGTCGCCCGACCTAGGACACAAGACCGCCACGTCAACAGGAAGCGTCATCATCACCCTGCCATGAGCCGACTTGGGTCGCAGAGAACAAGACCGGCGTCCCATCTGGCCAGCTCCGCCAGATAGGCAATGATGGCGCCTCACTAGACCATGACGACGGCGACTCTCGACTCCCTTACGAAAGCAGGGAGACGTCAGCAAGAGCACAGCTGTCCCGACAGCTGTCCCTCCATCAGGCTCCACTGCTTCTCCGACAGCCACGACGCCACACCAACAGGGTGCCAAGATCTCTCCGGCTGCCACCTTGGCATGTACTCAGGGCACTAGCTCTCCCCCGCTAGACACGTAGCGCCTTGCTACACCCCCATTTTGTACACCTGGATCCTCTCCTTACGCTTATAAAAGGAAGGACCAGGGCCTTCTTAGAGAAGGTTGGCCTCGCGGGAACGAGGGCAGGGGCAGGCGCTCTCTCGGGGCCGCTCGCTCCCCTCACCCGCGCGGACGCTTGTAACCCCCTACTGCAAGCGCACCCGACCTGGGCGCGGGACGAACACGAAGGCCGCGGGAATTCTCCGACTCCCTCACGACCCGGCTCCGGCCACCTCGCTCTCGCTCGCTCTCTCCCCCCTTCGCGCTCGCCCACGCGCTCGACCCATCTGGGCTGGGGCACGCGGCACACTCACTCGTCGGCTCGGGGACCCCCCGGTCTCGGAACGCCGACAGTTGGCGTGCCAGGTAGGGGCCCGCTGCGTGTTGACGAGTAGATTCCCGTCAAGCTCCAGATGGGCAGTCTCCAACGACCTCTTCAACCCGGGACGGTGCTCCGTTTCGGGAGTCTTGAGTTCATGTCTTTCGACGGCAGCTACGACATGATACTCCTTCCACCGCCGCGCGACAGCGACAATGGTGGCGGACAGCCCGCCCGCCGGCGGCGGAATCGACGACGCCTTTCCCGCGTGGGGGAAGGACAACTTTCGAGCTCGCTCCGTCCTTTCCCTCGCCATCGAAGGAGGAGGCGGGGCAACCAAGGCCGAGCGGGAGGCTGCGCTCTGACAGCTGTCGAGCAAATCGACATCCCCAGTGCCCCAACGGAGGACACGCTAGGCGTCACCCTCGCGTTCGAGGCAAAGGCGAGCGCCATCCCCCCGCAACACGTCGACCCCGAGCAGGTGGACGACGCCGGCGCGCTCACGAAGGGCCTGCAGGACGTCGCCCTCGTACCCAAGACGACGGCGCGATCAGCCCCCGACGTGACTTCATCGCTCCTCGTCGACAAAAAGGTACCGACTGCTACCCATCTTTCATCATTTCGACTCGGCCTCAACCCGCCTGGCGACCTCGCTTTGGCGGGCGCTCACGTTGAGGCGAGTGCAACCTCTCTGGGGTTTCGTGTGCGGTCGCCTTGGGACCGATTGACGGGTGTCTCGACCTACGGACCCTCTGGGTCCGAGGAAGATGACGACCCCAGCATCTGCTGGGATTTCTCCGGATTTGGCAACCCCAGTGCCATGCGGGACTTCATGACCGCATGTGACTACTGCCTCTCCGACTGTTCCGACGACAGCCGCAGCCTTGACGACAAGGACTGCGGCCCAAGCCGCGAATGTCTCCACGTCGAGCTAGGGGATCCCTCCGGAGGCGGCTGTCTCGGCATGCCGGAGGATGGTGATCCCCCTAGGCCAGCACCTCGCGCCGACATCCCGCGGGAGCTAGCTGTGGTCCCCGTTCCGGCGGGGGGTCACGACCCACAGCTCGAGCAAGTCCGCGGGGCGCAGGCCGGGCTCGATGAGGGAGCAGGAGCGCTCGAGGCAATCCGCCAGAACATCGGGCAGGTATGGGCGAGCCAGCCCCCAGCCGGAGGAATACGTCACCTGCCCAAAGGTCTCCAGCACCGCATCGCCAACGATGCCAGGGACAGACCGCCACCCGCATCCGGCGGAACCGGTCAGGACCTGGCCGCCGCAGCGATGCTCCTCCGCGCGATGCCGGAGTCATCAACCACCGAGGGTCGGTGAATCCAGGGAGAACTCAAGCATCTCCTGGAAGGCGCTGCGGCCCGGCGGGCCGAGAGCTCTGCCTCCCGAAGGCAGGGGTACCCCTCGGAACCTCGTGCCGCGACTTCCCGACTCACGCGGGAAGCCTCGGTCTACACCGGGCGCACGCGCAACACCGCGCCTGCGGCCCCGGGCCACCTCGGCGACGAGCACCCTCATCGCGACCGTCGGGCCCGCCTCGACGAAAGGGTGCGCCGAGGTTATCACCCCAGGCGTGGGGGACGCTACGACAGCGGGGAAGATCGGAGTCCCTCGCCCGAACCACCCGGTCCGCAGGTCTTTAGCCGAGCCATTCGGCGGGCGCCGTTTCCGCCCCGATTCCGACCCCCGACTACTATCACAAAGTACTCGGGGGAAACGAGACCGGAATTGTGGCTTGCGGACTACCGCCTGGCCTGTCAACTAGGTGGGACGGACGATGACAACCTCATCATCCGAAACCTCCCCCTGTTTCTCTCCGACACCGCTCGCGCTTGGTTGGAGCACCTGCCTCCGGGGCAGATTTCCAACTGGGAAGATCTGGTCCAGGCTTTCGCCGGCAACTTCCAGGGCACGTACGTGCGCCCCGGGAATCCCTGGGACCTCCGAAGCTGTCGGCAACAGCCGGGAGAGTCCCTTCGGGACTACATCCGGCGATTCTCGAAGCAGCGCACCGAGCTGCCCAACGTCACCGACTCCGATGTCATTGGCGCGTTCCTCGCCGGCACCACCTGTCGTGACCTGGTGAGCAAGTTGGGTCGCAAGACCCCCACCAGGGCGAGCGAGCTGATGGACATCGCCACCAAGTTCGCCTCCGGCCAGGAGGCGGTAGAGGCCATCTTCCGAAAGGACAAGCAGCCCCAGGGCCGCCCGTCGGAAGATGCTCCCGAGGCGTCTACTCCGCGCGGCGCCAAGAAGAAAGGCAGGAGGAAGTCGCAAGCGAAACGCGACGTTCCCGATGCAGACCTTGTCGCCGCCGCCGAGCACAAGAACCCTCGGAAGCCCCCCGGAGGTGCTAACCTCTTCGACAAGGCACTCAAGGAGACGTGCCCTTACCATCAGGGGCCCGTCAAGCACACCCTCGAGGAGTGCGTCATGCTTCGGCGCCACTTCCACAGGGCCGGGCCACCCGCAGAGGGTGGCAGGGCTCACGACGACGACAAAAGGGAGGATCGCCAAGCAGGAGAGTTCCCAGAAGTCCGCGACTGCTTCATGATCTACGGAGGGCATGCGGCGAATGCCTCGGCTCGGCATCGTAAGCAAGAGCGTCGGGAGGTCTGCTCGGTGAAGGTGGCGGCGCCAGTCTACCTAGACTGGTCCGACAAGCCCATCACCTTCGACCGGGACGACCACCCCGACCACGTGCCGAGCCCGGGGAAGTACCCGCTCGTCGTCGACCCCGTCATCGGCGACGTCAGGCTCACCAAGGTCCTGATGGATGGGGGCAGCTGCCTCAACATCATCTACGTCGAGACCCTCAGGCTCCTGCGCGTCGATCTGTCATCCGTCCGAGCAGGCGCTGCGCCCTTCCACGGGATCATTCCCGGGAAGCGCGTCCAGCCCCTCGGACAGCTCGACCTCCCTGTCTGCTTCGGAACACCCTCCAACTTCCGAAGGGAGACTTTGACGTTCGAGGTGGTCGGGTTCCGAGGAACCTACCACGCAGTGCTGGGAAGACCATGCTACGCGAAGTTCATGGCCATCCCCAACTACACTTACCTGAAGCTCAAGATGTCGGGCCCCAACGGGGTCATCACCGTCGGCCCCACGTACAAACACGCATTCGAATGCGATGTGGAGTGCGTGGAGTACGCCGAGGCCCTCGCCGAGTCCGAGGCCCTCATTGCCGACCTGGAAAGCCTCTCCCGAGAGGTGCCGGACGTGAAGCGACATGCCGGCAACTTCGAGCCAGCGGAGACGGTTAAGGCCGTCCCCCTCGACCCCAGTGGCGACGCCTCCAAGCAGATTCGAATCGGATCCGGGCTCGACCCCAGACCCCAAATAGGAAGCAGTGCTCGTCGACTTTCTCCGCGCAAACGCCGACGTCTTTGCGTGGAGTCCCTCGGACATGCCCGGCATACCGAGGGATGTCGCCGAGCACTCGCTGGATATTCGGGCCGGAGCCCGACCGGTCAGACAGCCTCTGCGCCGATTCGACGAGGAAAGGCGCAGGGTGATAGGCGAGGAGGTCCACAAGCTGATGGCAGCAGGGTTCATCAAAGAGGTATTCCATCCCGAATGGCTTGCCAACCCTGTACTTGTGAGGAAAAAAGGGGGGAAATGGCGGATGTGTGTAGACTACACTGGTCTCAACAAAGCATGTCCGAAAGTCCCCTACCCTCTACCTCGCATCGATCAAATCGTGGACTCCACTGCAGGGTGCGAAACCCTGTCTTTCCTCGATGCCTACTCAGGGTATCATCAAATCAAGATGAAAGAGTCCGACCAGCTCGCGACTTCTTTCATCACGCCCTTCGGCATGTATTGTTATGTCACAATGTCGTTCGGTTTGAGGAACGCGGGTGCAACGTACCAGCGGTGCATGAACCATGTGTTCGGCGAACACATCGGTCGCACGGTCGAGGCCTACGTCGATGACATCGTAGTCAAGACGAGGAAAGCCTCCGACCTTCTCTCCGACCTCGAACTGACATTCCGGTGTCTCAAGGCGAAGGGCGTCAAGCTCAATCCCGAGAAGTGCGTCTTCGGGGTGCCCCGGGGCATGCTTTTGGGATTCATCGTCTCCGAGCGGGGCATCGAAGCCAACCCGGAGAAGATCGCGGCCATCACAAACATGGGGCCCATCAAGGACTTAAAAGGCGTACAGAGGGTCATGGGATGCCTCGCGGCCTTGAGCCGTTTCATCTCGCGCCTCGGCGAAAGAGGCCTGCCCCTGTACCGTCTCTTAAGGAAGGCCGAGTGCTTCACTTGGACTCCCGAGGCCGAGGAAGCCCTCGGGAACCTGAAGGCGCTCCTCACCCAGGCGCCCGTCTTGGTACCCCCAGCTGATGGAGAAACCCTCTTGGTCTACGTCGCCGCAACCACTCAGGTGGTCAGCGCCGCGATCGTGGTCGAAAGGCAGGAAGAGGGGCATGCTTTGCCCATTCAGAGGCCAGTTTACTTCGTCAACGAAGTGCTGTCCGAGACCAAGATCCGCTACCCACAAGTCCAGAAGCTGCTATATGCAGTGATCCTGACGAGGCGAAAGCTGCGACATTACTTCGAGTCTCATCCGGTGACTGTGGTGTCATCCTTCCCCCTGGGGGAGATCATCCAGTGCCGAGAAGCCTCGGGACGGATCGCGAAGTGGGCGGTGGAAATCATGGGCGAGGCAATCTCGTTCGCCCCTCGAAAGGCCATCAAGTCCCAGGCACTGGCGGACTTCGTAGCCGAATGGGTCGACACCCAGTTGTCGACGGCTCCGATCCAGCCGGAGCTCTGGACCATGTTTTTCGACGGGTCGCTGATGAAGACGGGAGCTGGCGCGGGCCTGCTCTTCGTCTCGCCCCTCGGGAAACACCTGCGCTACGTGCTACGCCTCCATTTCCCGGCGTCCAACAATGTGGCTGAGTACGAGGCTCTGGTCAACGGATTGCGAATCGCCATCGAGCTAGGGGTCCGACGCCTCGATGCACGCGGCGACTCGCAGCTCGTCATCGACCAAGTCATGAAGAACTCCCTCTGCCGCGACCCGAAGATGGAGGCCTACTGTGACGAGGTTCGACGCCTGGAAGACAAGTTCTACGGTCTCGAGCTTAACCCCATCGCCCGGCGCTACAACGAGACTGCGGACGAGCTGGCGAAGATAGCCTCGGGGCGAACAACGGTTCCCCCGGACGTCTTCTCCCGGGATCTGCACCAACCCTCCGTCAAGATAGGCGACGCGCCCGAGCCCGAGGCACCCTCGGCCTCGTCCGAGGTGACCTCGGCCCAGCCCGAGCCATCCTCGGCTCAACCCGAAGAACCCTCGGAGCCCGAGGGCGAAGCGCTGCGCATCGAGGAGGAGCAGAACGGGGTCGTGCCAGATCAAGATTGGCAAACCCCATACCTGCAATATCTCCACCAAGGAGAACTGCCCCTCGACCGAGCCGAGGCTCGGCGGGTAGCGCGACGCGCCAAATCGTTCGTCTTGCTGAGCGATGAGAAGGAGCTCTACCACCGTAGCCCCTCGGGCATCCTCCAGCGATGCATCTCCATCGCCGAAGGTCAGGAACTCCTGCGGGAAATACACTCGGGGGCTTGCGGCCATCATGCAGCACCCCGAACCCTCGTCGGGAACGCTTTCCGCCAAGGCTTCTACTGGCCAACGGTGGTGGCTGACGCCACCAGAATTGTCCGCGCCTGCGAAGGGTGCCAATCCTATGCGAAGCAGACCCACCTGCCCGCTCAGGCTCTGCAGACGATACCCATCACCTGGCCCTTCGCTGTGTGGGGTCTGGACCTCGTCGGCCCTCTGCAGAAGGCGCCCGGGGGCTACACGCACCTGCTGGTCGCCGTCGACAAATTCTCCAAGTGGATCGAGGTCCGACCCCTGGACAGCATCAGGTCCGAGCAGGCGGTGGCATTCTTCACCAACATCATCCATCGCTTCGGGGTCCCGAACTCCATCATCACCGACAATGGCACCCAGTTCACCGGCAAAAAATTCTTGGATTTTTGCGAGGATCACAACATCCGGGTGGACTGGGCCGCCGTAGCTCATCCCATGTCGAATGGGCAAGTAGAGCGCGCCAATGGCATGATCCTACAAGGGCTCAAGCCTCGGATTTACAACAACCTCAACAAGTTCGGCAAGCGGTGGATGAAGGAACTCCCCTCGGTGGTCTGGAGCCTGAGGACGACGCCGAGTCGAGCCACGGGTTTCACGCCTTTCTTCCTGGTCTACGGGGCCGAGGCCGTCTTGCCCACGGACCTGGAATACGGCTCCCCGAGGACGAGGGCCTACGACGACGAAAGTAACCAAGCAAGCCGAGAAGACTCGCTGGACCAGCTGGACGAGGCTCGGGACAGGGCCTTACTACACTCGGCGCGGTACCAGCAGTCCCTGCGACGCTACCACGCCCGAGGGGTCCGACCCCGAGACCTCCAGGTGGGCGACCTGGTGCTTCGGCTGCGGCAAGACGCCCAAGGGAGGCACAAGCTCACGCCCCCCTGGGAGGGGCCGTTCATCATCGCCAAAGTTCTGAAGCCCGAAACGTACAAGCTGGCCAACAGTCAAGGCGAGGTCTACGGCAACGCTTGGAACATCCAACAGCTACGTCGCTTCTACCCTTAAGATGTTTCCAAGTTGTTCATATACCCCGCACCCACGTGAAGTTTAGTCAACAAGGAAGGGTCGGCCTCGCCTCGGCAAGGCCCGACCCTCCCTCGGGGGCTAAAAGGGGGGAAACCCCCTCTGCGTCAAAATTTTCCTCGAAAAGAAAATCTCTTTTATCAGAATATCTTTCGTGCTTTTTGACTACTTCGAAAAGTGAGTCCTGGAAACAACGGGGTACACGTAAGCAGCCAAGGCTGACCGAGCCGAGGGATTCCTACGCCTCCGGGATACGGATACCTCACTCATCACCTTCTGCGATAAGTAACTCGCGTTCGGATAAGGTGACTCTGCGGATCGAATAAGTCTTTACGTTCGAAAGCCTTTCTGTCGAAGCGATTCTTCGAGCCTTCTCGACCGAGTCGATGACAGGGCCTCATGGACGGGTGAAAGTACGCGTAAGCGGCAAGGCCGACCGAGCCGAGGGACTCCCACGCCTCCGGGATACGGATACCTCACTCATCACCTTCCGCGAGAAGCAACTCTCGCTCGCACTAACATCCCTGCTACCGACAAAAAGTCCAGATACTCGAAACAAGAGGAAAAGAGACGCAGCTTCATAACACAGCAAGGGTGTGTGTTCTGGCCTCGACGGCCGCACAAGGCCCACGCTACAAGACGATTTGACCCTGCAGGCTCGGATCTTGACGCTGGAAGAGGGCGATGACACCCTCGGCATCGACAGCACCTTCGGCAAGGCCCGACCTAGCCTCGGACGGCGACGCGGTCCGAGGGCCTCCGCTCCGAAGGACGACGTCATCACCACGCCCGAGCAATCTCTGTCAGGGACTTCTCCAAGAACCCGGCCCGAGCGGACGGCTCGGCCGGCCACCTCCGGGGCCTCGGCCGACCGCCTTCCGAGGGCGCCAGCTCGATCCGAAGCCTCGGCTGAGCAACTCCGACGACAATCCTGCCAACAGACAACCCGGCTAGGCTCCGGCCAACCAGGTTTCATTTCCGAGCCAACTCCGCCTCTGCTCGTGCTGATATCGCTACCCCTGGCCTCGGCTCGTCGAAGAGCGGCCGAGGGGTCTCTTTAACTAAGCTAGAGGAGCCTCGGACAACAGGTCCGACCGAGCCGAGGGACTCCTACGCCTCCGGGATACGGATACCTCACTCGTCACCTTGACACGGGGCGACTCATGCTTGGTGAAGCGGTTCAGATAATCAGCAGGCGAGTCTTAGTGCTCGAAAATGAGGAAAAAACATGGCTCCGTGCCGAAATTACATACATGTTCAGGCCCCAAAAGCCAAAATGAACAAAAAACCCGGCACTCGAAGTGCCATAACAAACAGAACTCCGGTTCCTCCCTCCGCAGCAGCGCAGGCCTCGGGAGAAGGCACAGCTGCTGTCTTGCCCTCGCCCATAACGCCACCCGAGGGGCGAGGACAAGTACAAAGAGCCGGAGGCCCGAAGCGCGGATAGTGGCGGTGACCCCGCCGGCGACGGGGGCTTCTCGAGCCGCCTCCGCCTCGACGCTGACGGCAGAAGCCATCAGCCCCCCGGCAGATCCCCACTCAAATCCTCCCAGATGAGTGGGGCACCGGCCTCCGCGTGAGGACGTCGTCCTGGTGCAAAGGCAGGGCCACCCCAGAACACGAGCGCCGCCCTAGCGGCGTGCGGCGTCTAGGGTGGACCTCCCGTGTACACGGCGCGGCAGCCGCCCCCCGACAAAAGGGGCCGCCGGAGCCAAGCCAGCGGACCCGACACGCTTGAGGTGACGGCGTTCGCCGCCGATCCATCCCACGTTGTCGAAGTCCGGGCCGCCCGCAGGGTCAGTGAGCGCCCTCTCCCACGAACGTAGTGGGAGAGGATGACCCACCAACCCACGTGGGAGGTAGAGCGTCGGCTCAGCCCGGCACCCACCCCAGCGAGGATGATGAACATCCTTGAAGCTGAGGGTGGGACCTAGATTGCAGTCCGGTTTGCCCCTCCCCACCTTCAAGCCGGAAGTCACCCTGGGTGACCGCCGGTGGAGGGGTGCAGCCGGGCTGCATGATGAAAATCCTTGAAGCCGAACGATGGCTGAAAGGTACCAACTCCCACGGAGTTGCGTTCCTCCAACGATGGGGCGAAAAGACGGCGGTTTCCCCCATCCGGGGGCTTGGAAGGTGGAAAGACACGATGCATAAGGCAGGGAGAGGGCATGGTCGCCTTACGAAAGGGTCGCCCTCCTTTTAAAGGCAACTCCCCCTGCTTGCGCCCCCAACCGTCACGGGCTGAGTCTTCTTCAACACGCCTCCAAAGCCCTCCCCCGCGGCGCGGGGGCTGGGACCCACAAGTCAGGAAGACCGGCTTCGAGCAGAGGAGGCCGAACCGTCACGCACGACGCACGCAACCACCCAGCGGTTACAAGTAACCCTCCACTTTTGCCCAGACCAGCGGGCGAAAGGGGCAGGCGGCCATGCAGGCGGCATGCAACCGCGCCAAGTGGACGCGCCTCTCCGACTCCTGACAGGCCAGCGCGACGGCTCAAGCCCACGCGTCGTGCAACTGGCGCGCCGGGTGCTGCATGCGAGCCGCTGTGCCACTCGCTCCACCACCGCACCTCCTCGATTGCGGAACCAATACCGCGATTCGAGGCGACCCAGCCCGCGACCCAGCAGCGCCAGCCTGGCGCAGCGGTCAAACGCGGTCAAAAATGGGCCGGCAATAATGACGGTGGCAGGCGCGCGAGAGCAGCGGTCACGCCATCTGCCAAGCTCATGTCCCATCCGGAGGCAGCAAGAGAACCCCCTCTCACGGCGTGAAGACGACGCGCCCGTGACCCGTACCTCGAACGGCTCGCGCGCGCGCAACGACAGCCTCGCCAACTACTCGCCCCTGCGCATTAACTCCGCGGCCGGACAGGCGACGCTTCTAGCAGGAGCGGCTGGCGACGCTTCGCCTTCACCAAAACGACCATGCCAAAAAAGGTACGCCACGTCATTCGATTTCGTATCCTTTTTTCCCCTTTCCTTCTTTCTCTATCTCTTGCAACAGGGACCGGGAAAGGGGATACCCCCAAAAAGGATCCTTCCCCGTGAAGGAACTAGGCTCCGAGCCTCCCTACTGATCAGGGGTTCGAAGGCTGGCCCCCCGAGGGGTTCAACAGTCGCCTCAGATCGCGTGGGCCCGACACCCACTACTGGTCAGGGGTTCGAAGGTCGGCCTCCCGAAAGGTTCCACGACCGCCTCAGGCTACTAGGGCTCCGCGCCCATTACTGATCAGGGGTTCGAAGGCTGGCCTGTCGAAGGGTTCACAGTCGCCTCAGACACCGAGCGAGGGATGACTAGGGGTACGTTCGATACATAACCAAGGCTCGGGCTGCGCTCCCGAGGTACCCTAGGACATTTCCGAGACCAGCGGGAACGACTCTGTAACGGAATCCCATCGGAGGGAGGCAACGAGCCCTCGGACCCCGTCGCTAGGGGACCGGGTCCGGCAGATCACCCGCAGGTACTTTTGGGCGTGCCTCCGGGCCCCTAGCCGACCCCCAACGAATGGGGCACGGACGTCCACTCGGATTACCCAATTGCAGCTCACCGGAGACACCATGTTCGGTGCCCATCGAGGGTAACATGGCGCTCTCCCCCCCTCCTCCTTGCGGAAAGGCGACGTAGGGGCGTATGTAAAAAGCCGAGTCTGTCCCTGATCGTCCTCTCGCTCCGTGCGGAGGCTCGGGGGCTGCTCTCGCAAACCCGGCTCCGGCCAAACCGTTGACAGCGTCAACATACCAGCCCGAGAACTTGGGCCCCGACAGTGCACCTGGGCTACGCCCTGCTCGCATGAGGGAACCGCCAGACCAGCCGAGGCATTACGCAAGGCATTAAGACCTCGAAGGAGTGAAACCACTCCTCCGAGGCCTCGGGGGCTACACCCGGCGGGTGCGCTCGCGCGCACCCACCGGAACAAAGTACCACCGAGAAAGGCTGGTCCCCTTGCAAAAAAGTGCGACGCAAGCCTCCAAGCGAGTGTTAACACTCTCTTCGAGGCTCGGGGGCTACTGTCGGGGACCATAATTAGGGGTACCCTCAAGACGCCTAATTCTCAGCTGGTAACCCCCATCAGCATAAAGCTGCAGAGGCCTGATGGGTTTGATTAAGTCAGGGATCAGTCCATACGAGCGACTCGATCACGCCGCGCCCGTCCTTGGGGAGAGGGTGTCCAAGCAGCAAGCCCGAACCATTGTAATACCCACTTTGTAAGAAAGATCTAAAAGGAAGAAATTATATTTCTTCATAGATATGTGTGTTATCCCTATTCATCATTTCATGTGGACACCTCACTTAAACAAATAAATAACTAACTAACAAAGGACACCACTAAATTGTGCATCATGATGGAGTTTTGCTTGTTTGTGCAATTGATAATAAAATAATAATAATAGAAATACAATAATGAGATGGAGATTTGAATTTAACCCAAAGTTGCACTTTAGGGTTTTAGAAATAATATGAAAAAGAGAAAAGAGAAGGAAGAAATTACTATGTGAATAAAAATAATTATAATATATATATTTGTCGGGGACCATAATTAGGGGTACCCTCAAGACGCCTAATTCTCAGCTGGTAACCCCTATCAGCATAAAGCTGCAGAGGCCTGATGGGTTTGATTAAGTCAGGGATCAGTCCATACGAGTGACTCGATCACGCCGCGCCCGAGCCTAGCCTCGGGCGAGGGCAGCCGACCCTAAGATGATTCCGTCTCGCCTGAGGCCTCCTCTTTCACGGCAGACGCATCTCCGGCTCGCCCGAGGCCCCGCCTTCGATAAGAAGTAACCCTGACTAAATCACCCGCGCCAACCGACCAAGTCACCGGGGCGTTTAACGCAAAAGGTAAGACCGACGGGCGACCAGACTTCGCTAGGGGTGCCATGGGAGGCTCCGCCCGACCTAGGGCTCGGACACGGGCTAAGGCCCCGGAAGACGGCGAACTCCGCTCCGCCCGACCTAGGGCTCGGACTCGGGCTAAGGCCCCGGAAGACGGCGAACTCCGCTCCGCCCGACCCAGGGCTCGGACTCGGGCTAAGGCCCCGGAAGACGGCGAACTCCGCTCTGCCCGACCCAGGGCTCGGACTCGGGCTAAGGCCCCGGAAGACGGCGAACTCCGCTCCGCCCGACCTAGGGCTCGTACTCGGGCCAAGGCCCCGGAAGACGACGAACTCCGCCTCGCCCGACCCAGGGCTCGGACTCCGCCCTGGCCTCTGCCGAACGGCCTCCGCCCCGCCCGACCAGGGAGCTCAGGTTCGACCTCGGCCATGCAGGACGGACTCGACCTCGACTTCGGAGGAACCTCCACGTCGCCCGACCTAGGACACAAGACCGCCACGTCAACAGGAAGCGTCATCATCACCCTGCCATGAGCCGACTTGGGTCGCAGAGAACAAGACCGGCGTCCCATCTGGCCAGCTCCGCCAGATAGGCAATGATGGCGCCTCACTAGACCATGACGACGGCGACTCTCGACTCCCTTACGAAAGCAGGGAGACGTCAGCAAGAGCACAGCTGTCCCGACGGCTGTCCCTCCATCAGGCTCCACTGCTTCTCCGACAGCCACGACGCCACACCAACAGGGTGCCAAGATCTCTCCGGCTGCCACCTTGGCATGTACTCAGGGCACTAGCTCTCCCCCGCTAGACACGTAGCGCCTTGCTACACCCCCATTTTGTACACCTGGATCCTCTCCTTACGCTTATAAAAGGAAGGACCAGGGCCTTCTTAGAGAAGGTTGGCCTCGCGGGAACGAGGGCAGGGGCAGGCGCTCTCTCGGGGCCGCTCGCTCCCCTCACCCGCGCGGACGCTTGTAACCCCCTACTGCAAGCGCACCCGACCTGGGCGCGGGACGAACACGAAGGCCGCGGGAATTCTCCGACTCCCTCACGACCCGGCTCCGGCCACCTCGCTCTCGCTCGCTCTCTCCCCCCTTCGCGCTCGCCCACGCGCTCGACCCATCTGGGCTGGGGCACGCGGCACACTCACTCGTCGGCTCGGGGACCCCCCGGTCTCGGAACGCCGACAATATTATTCTTGTATAGATTTGAGTTTGTACATTTGACTCAAAGGTGAAGTTCATAACAGGATTCAAATTCAAATTAGAGATTCAAATGAAAAGAAAATAAATCAAAAAGGAAAAGCAAAGTATAAAAGAATAAAAACAAACCCAACTAACTGGGCCGCAGGCCAACAATTCGGCCCAACCCCGAATCACACCCGCGCAGCCCAATAACTCCTCCTCACGCTCGCACCGGTGCTGACCTGCGGGTCCCACTTGCAGCCCCTCTGACCCACTCGCTCGCCTGGTGCTCGGCCGCTGACGCGATGGGGCCCACTGGTCAGGTCCGCCTTCTTCCCCGAATCCGCGCCCTGTAACAGCTCGCGATGACTGAGCCCGAGCTCCGTATCCACCGTGGATCTCGTCGGTTGACTCGCTCGCCTTGGACTCAGGTCTCGCAGGTGTTTCCGCGGGTGCCACTGCTCCGCGGGGCCCAGTTCGGCACCCCTCTCCTCCATACGCGGTCGCCATTGTCAGACCATTGAAGACCTCCGTGGATTTCGGGAATCCGTTGATGTCCGCCTTGACCTGGGGATAAAGTCTCCCCTGGGCACCCCCCCGAGTCTTCCAGCCCGCTCCCTACGCAGAAACCCCGCACCGTCCATTGCCAGCTCCACTTCCGCCGCGTTAGCAATACTCATACCGCCGCCGCCATCGCCCACCTCGCAGTAGATGACCACCACCCCTTGACGCTGTTCCAGTGCATCGCCAGAGTGTTCCTGTGGATGCGCAACCTTGGGAGGAGAGAAATTGCGTCTGGGCCGTGCTCAATTTGTCACCGGACTTCTCCATTCGCCGCGGAACCGCTCCTCACCGTGGCCGGGCCCCTGTGCTTCGTCCCCTCGGTAAGAAACCTATCTCCGGTGATTGTCTTGTCTCCCGCATCGCGTAGCTCGGATCAATTTGGGTATTGGGGCACCCGGGGCGTCAATCGGCGTCGCGCCGGCGTGCTCCCTGCGGTGGCCGTTGGGCGGCGCCGCCGTGCGTCGCTCGGGTTGGGGATTGAGTCTGGGGACCGTCGGATGACGCTCGGACGGTTCCGATTAGATCAGAGCGTATCCCTTCGCGTGATCCAATCTGGACCATGGATTCGGGATCGGGCGGATCCGAGGGGATCTCATTTATTTAAAATCAACGCCGTCAGATCTAAATCCTCCGATCGCTGTCGAATACCGTTTCGCGGGTGGGTGGCTTCTAATCTGAACCATCGGTTTGTAATCGGACGGCCCAGATTGCACCGTACCCCTTCGCGGGTATCTTTTGCAAAAGAGCACCTGAAGTTTCATAGTATCTACCCGCCATCCACCTCCACTATACACTGTGTCTTGGGCGATTTACCCCGAGCCCCCTGTGCTTAACTGAAATTGAGGCCCAGTCCAGAGATCGTTTAAATTGAATAAATGAAATAGAAAATAGATTTTTAATAGGAAAATAATTGCCAGAACTTCAATAATTCATAGAAAATCCATTTTTAGTCCAAATTAGTCCATTCCACTTTCTAAATTTTTGTAATTTTATTCTTTATCACCTAGAGCCTCTGTTATGTCATGAAAACAGTAAGAAATTTATTTATCACTTAATCTTATTTAAAGCACATAAAACCTTTGAAAATGCATAACTTGAAATCTATAACTCAGAAAATTATGATTCCAGTTCCTAGGTTTTTATTTTAATATGTAGAATATCTCTGTGTATTTTGTTTACATGCTTGGTGTAATGTTAATTTTCCCTATATCCTGTGCTTGTTTGTATTGTGGCGAGTAGAAGAGCCCGTTGCTGAGGATCCTGGTGAGCAGCAGGTTGAAGTAGCTGAGCAGGAGCTCATTGAAGGCAAGTTGTGCCCTTGACCACTTTTTACCCAATAATGTTCTTTAATATCACTTATCCATGCATAGGTTAATTTTGATGGGACCCAATAGGTCACCCTAGATTGTTCATCTCATTACCTTGTTTACCCCTGAATCACTTGGGTAGTTTGCTATTGCTTTACATGGTTTTGGGATAATCATTTATTACCTCTATGTTCCAATTCTTTTTGTTATTCTATTTATGTTCATGTTATGATCATTAATGTTAATTGGAACATAGAGCTTAACTTGAGAATCACGTGCCACCACAAGGGTTTAATGGGACGCCCTTGGCTGACTAATTAGGAAAGCTAGTGGAAGACTACCTTACCCGAAAGGGGCAAGGGCAGTAGGGGAGTGGTCAGTGTAGGGAGGTCCCTGGTTGATTTTGCTGCTATGGCGGTCAGCCAGGAACCCTGCATTGGAACTTCCTATAAACTGTAGCGGGTTTTCGGAAGCTAGTGGAACTTTGTAAAGGCCTCGTAGTGTTGCCCTGCCGCGCTTCCTAGGTAGAGGTGTATGGGATTCGCGACCCCTTGGCAGATGGGTAGCATGACTTGTGGGTAAAGGGTACAACCTCTGCAGAGTGTAAAACTGGTATACTAGCCGTGCTCGCGGTCATGAGCAGCTCAGGACTCTCTGATGTTTAAATTATGGAACTTAAATTCAATTTTGTCATTTGCATTGCATGGGTTTATTATTAATTTTGTTCTATTACTTTACTTATGGTTTGGTATTTATTTACACTTAGTAATTGCTAATAAAATTTTGACCAACTACTTAAAAGCAATGCTCAGCTTTAACCCCTATCATTGATTAGCCTTACACATCACATGAACTCACACCTTTGTGAGTTTGTGTCCACTGGTTCCCCACAACTTGTTGAGCTATGATCATATGAGAGCTCACCCTTGCTATCTCACCCCCCCCCCACAGGAGAAGATCAGGTGGTTCAGGAGGAGCCGCCTAACACTGAGGAGTTCGATCTGATCTAGGTGGCGTTTCCCAGTCGACATTGGCGCCGACGATCCTTAGTTCGTTTTATGGTTATTCCTTTATTTTGTAATAAGTCTTCCGCTATATAATAAATACTCTGATGTTTTATGACATTTATCTCTATACACTCTGTTATTATATATGTTGTCTTCTTGGCGCATGTATGAGATGCACCCGGCTTTGTCCTTTAAAACCGGGTGTTACAGAAGTGGTATCAGAGGAATGTTGACTGTAGGACGAGACCTAGATAGAAATGGACAAAACCTTTCCTACTTACCTTACTCTGTTTCATTCTATACTTATCTCATCTTGATCTTGTCTCACCTTTTGCTATTCTACTCTGGTTAATCTTATCTTTTCTACTCTAAGACAAGGTGGATTTCACACCTTGGAATCCTACCACTATGATCTTTTTAAGATATAGGGGACCTAAGACAAAATTCAAAACTACTTTCTTTAAAAATGTTGTTTGATTGTGCTGATGCTAAATGCCTGATTTGCTTCTTTGATTGATTGAATTATTATAGAGGGACATCTTAATATGTACCACCATAAGGTAATAAATTAGCTATGGTAGGTAAAATATTAATCTGCTTAGCTAATAAAATTCCCCAAAGTAACCTGATTTGTAAATACCTGCCTTGTCTGCTATTCTCTTACCACATGTATCTAACTCAGATGGTCAATACCAGGCGGGGTGGTGGAATTGATTTGCCTCCTAATCGACACACTCGGTGGATACATAGACAACCACAGCCACAACCTGCAGAGATGAATCCTCCTAATCCCCCACCAGGCAGAGTTGACCCACTGGTTGCTGCTCAGATGGCGGTGATGCAGCAAATGGCAGACACTATGGCTGATATGCGTGCCCAGATGCAGCAATAACGCCAGGAGATGCGTCAGGAAAGAGAAGATATACGACAGGAGTTGCGCCAGGAGCGAGATGAGATACGCCAGGAAAGGAGGGCACAACAACAGCAGCTGCAACAACAAATGCAACAGCAACAACAGCAGCAACAACAGCAACAAGTACCACTGCCTCCACCACCACCACCAGTTCCACCCCGAGATAAGCACCGGGAGTTCATGAGTCATAAGCCACCTACATTCGCTAGCTCACCTGATCCACTGGACGCGGATGATTGGCTGAAGTCCGTTGAGAAGATGTTGAATATTGCACAGTGCACGGACCGGGAGAAGGTTTTATATGCTTCTGGACGTCTGACAGGTCCTGCTGCTGACTGGTGGGATTCTTATACTGCTGCCCACGATGCTGCTGATACTATTACCTGGGCAGAATTCAGTACACAGTTCAGAAACTACCATATTCCAGCTGGTATGATAAAGATCAAGAAGAAGGAATTTCTGTCGCTGAAGCAAGGAAGTATGTCAGTCAGCGAGTATCGCGACAAGTTTATTCAGTTATCCAGATATGCCCCTGAAGAAGTTGCTGAAGACGAGAGGAAGCAGGAGCATTTCATTGAAGGACTTAATGGACCACTGCAGTATGCTCTAGTGGCACACACATTTCCGTCATTTCAGAGGCTGCTTGATAAGGCCCTGGCTATTGAACACAAGCGTGTTCAGCTGGGAGATTTGAAGAGAAAGGCAATATCTCAAGGACAAGGAAGCAGCAGTGTTCGTCCTCGCTACAGTTCACCACAGGGTACACCGACTCGACCAGGAGGACCACGCCCAGTTCAGCAATCACCACTGAGGACTCCACCTCCTCGACAGGCTACTCCCACTAGCACCCCGATGAAGTTTTCAGGACAGAGTCCAGGCACCACATGTTTCAAGTGTGGGAAGACTGGTCATTATGCAAATGTCTGCCCACAGAGGATTGTTACTACTCCAGTTCAGAACAGGCAGCAAACTCCAAGTTCTGGCAAGGGAAATTCTATTGCCAAGGTTAATCAAGTCAGCGTTGATGCTACTCCGGATGGAGGGGACCTCGTAATTGGTATGTTTTATGTTAATGCAATTCCTGCAACCATATTATTTGATTCTGGTGCTACACATTCATTCATGTCTGCTAGATATGCCAACACAAATGAAATACCACTGCTAAATATGACAAAACCCATGATAGTAATTACACCTAAAGGGCCTGTTGAGGCGAATCAAATGACACGTAGATTGACATTAACCATTATGGGTAGAGAATTTGGAGCTACTGCTATAATATTGGAGTCAAGCGGTATAGATTTGATCCTTGGTATGTCATGGCTAAGAAAGGCAAAGGCCGTTATAGCATGTGGTAGAGGTACCGTAGAACTCACTACCACTAAAGGAGAAAGATTTCAAGTTAATATTGCAGTAACCTCCTCACCCATGCGTGCAATGTTCTTTATACCTGAGGAGTTTGTTGGTGACAACATCCGGGTGGTTAGAGATTTTCCGGATGTCTTTCCAGAGGAGTTACCAGGGATGCCACCTGATAGAGAAGTTGAGTTTGTTATTGATCTCCTACCTGGAACCGCCCCTATTTCTAAACGGCCATATAGGATGTCCGTAGAGGAGTTGAAGGAACTTAAGAAGCAGTTAACTGAGTTACAAGAGGCTGGGTACATTCGTCCGAGTTCCTCACCTTGGGGAGCACCGGTCTTGTTTGTACAGAAGAAGGATGGGTCGCAGCGGATGTGTGTGGATTATAGATCTCTTAATGATGTTACAGTGAAGAACAAGTATCTGTTGCCCCGTATCGAGGATTTATTTGATCAGATGAGAGGTGCAAGAGTATTTTCGAAGATTGATCTCCGATCCGGTTACCATCAGATGAGGATTAGACCATCGGATATTCCCAAGACGGCTTTCTCGACTAGATATGGATTATATGAGTTTACTGTTATGTCGTTTGGATTGACTAATGCACCAGCTTATTTTATGAACTTAATGAACAAGGTGTTTATGGAGTATTTGGACAGATTCGTCGTGGTGTTCATCGACGATATTCTCATTTATTCTCAGAGTGATAATGATCATGAGGAACATCTGAGGTTGGTGCTACAGAAGCTACGAGATAACCAGCTATATGCCAAGTTCAGCAAGTGCGAGTTTTGGATTGACAAGGTACCATTCCTTGGACATATTATTTCTAATGGAGGAATAGCAGTGGATCCTGCTAAGGTTAAGGAGATAATGGAGTGGAGAGCACCCACTACAGTTACTGAGATTCGAAGTTTCTTGGGATTAGCAGGCTATTATCGGAGATTTATTGAAGGATTTTCTAAGATTGCTAAACCTATGACTTCGCTTTTGGAGAAAGGAAAAGAATTTAAGTGGGACGAGAAGTGCCAAGACAGCTTTGAGCAATTGAAGAAAAGATTAATGTCGCCACCAGTATTGGTTATGCCAGACCTACAGAAAGGATTTGACATCTATTGCGATGCATGTGGCCAAGGCTTAGGATGTGTGCTCATGCAGGAAGGACATGTGATTGCTTATGCTTCTCGTCAGTTACGAAAACATGAATTGAACTACCCCACTCATGACTTGGAATTGGCAGCCGTTGTGCATGCACTTAAGATTTGGAGACATTATATCATGGGGACCAAGTGCCAAGTGTACACGGATCATAAGAGTTTGAAGTACATATTCACTCAGAAGGATCTCAACCTTAGGCAGCGCCGTTGGTTGGAGCTTATTAAGGATTATGATTTGGAGATTCACTATCACCCGGGCAAGGCAAATTTGGTTGCAGATGCCTTGAGTCGCAAGGAGCATGTTCATTTAGCTATTGTTGCCCAGCTACCCAATGAGATTGTTGAGGATTTCAGGAGACTTAACCTGGGGATAGTTGCTCATACTGAAGGAGTCACTATTGATGTGGAACCTACTTTGGAGCAAGAGATCCGCAAAGGACAAATTGGTGATGCTAAAATAAAAGAGATTAAGGATCTGATTACTGAAGGTCGAGTTCCGGAATTCACAGAAGATGAGCAGGGCACTGTATGGTTCAAGGACAGGATGTGTGTTCCTGATATTAAAAGCCTTCGAGAGACTATTTTAAAGGAGGCCCATGATTCGGATTATTCTATTCATCCTGGTAGTACTAAGATGTACCAGGATTTGAAGCGGAAGTATTGGTGGTATGGATTGAAAAGAGATGTGGCTGCACATGTGGCTATGTGCGATGTATGTCAAAGAGTTAAGGCTGAACACCAGAGGCCAGCTGGACTATTGCATCCACTAAAGATACCCGAGTGGAAATGGGAAGAGATTGGTATGGATTTTATTACTGGATTGCCTCGCACCCAGAAAGGATATGATGCTATATGGGTGATTGTGGATAGATTGACTAAAGTGGCTCACTTTATTCCTGTCAAGACTACTTATAAAGGTTCTCAACTAGCAGAGTTATATATGGCTCGGATTGTTTGTTTGCATGGAGTACCAAAGAAGATCATGTCTGATCGAGGTTCACAGTTTACCTCAAGATTTTGGAGAAGCTTTCATGAGAATATGAGTACAAAGTTGAATTTTAGTACAGCTTATCACCCTCAAACTGATGGACAGACTGAAAGGACTAATCAAGTATTGGAAGATATGTTGAGAGCATGTGCCCTTCAGCATGGAGGAAGTTGGGATAAGAGTCTGCCTTATGCTGAGTTCTCGTATAATAATAGTTACCAGGCCAGTCTGAAGATGTCACCTTTTGAAGCTTTATATGGGAGGAAGTGCATGTCGGTGTTTTAGGTCCGACCGCACACCCGGGGTTGCCCCTCAAGGTGTTTTAGGAGTAGGACGATGTCAACAACTGTAGCAGAATGGTTCGTGCCGATCGCACGAGGGACAGTAGACAAGGTTTACAGGTTCGGGCCGCTTAGAGATGCGTAACACCCTACGTCCTGATGAATATGCTTGGTGGATGTGGTTACAAGGGAGCTCTCTGGATCGAGAATACAGAGAGTTGATGTGGGTGGCTAAGTAAAGGGTCGATCGTTCTGAAGGGGTGTCCCCTAGGCCTTATATACTCGACCGTGGGGCAGTACACGTGGATAAGATAGCAACAAGTAGCTAAAAGATAGTGAACCTCTTGAAATTATCCCTACGTGACCCTCGCCGACTTATCCTCGCGTGGCTTCGTTGCATGGAGGCTCCTGCGCGGGAAAGTCGGATCTCTGTTGCGGTCATTCGCTCGATGCTGTGGGCCGTCCGGGCTTGTACCAATCCGGCCGTCATGTCGTTCTGCTTCGCTGGTTGTTTCTCCCCAGGCCCACGAAAGAATGACCTTACGATTTATTGGGCCCTTGGGCCTTTCGTGAGGTCCTTTACTCTTTTAGTGGACCCGGGGGATATCTATCCCCCACAAGCCCCCGATCTTTGGGTTAATTTAGAGGTAATCAACCCGAAGATCCCAGGTCCAGCTTGCAGGTAATTTGAAGAAAGATGGCTTCCTGTTGTCTTCTCCTGCTCCGATCACTCGCTGACCAAAACCTGGTTTCGCGCCTGTGCCTTAGAGGTCGGCATTCCAATTTGTAGGATTCTGAAATTCATTGGGTGCACCGGAGGTGCACCCAATGGGTGTAGCCCCCGAGCTTCGAGTATATTTTAGAAAATAATCTACTCGAAGGTCTTCAGTAGAGATCATTTCCATTTGTGTTCACTCATTTTGGTTGAGGGTTGGCTTTTTTAATCTTGTCCCCCGCTTTAGAAATCGGCACTGTCTCGGCTTGGAATGATATTCCATGGGGTGCACCAGAGGTGCACCCAATGGGTGTAGCCCCCGAGCTTCAAGTGGATTTTTGAGGATAATCCACTCGAAGGTCTTCCTTTTGTGTCCTTTTGCTGAAGATTATCCTTTCTGCTTGTAAAAAAAATTGGCATGATGTCATCCGCACTATGTCATCAATATTATGCTTCAGAGGTCAGCATGTATTTTGTCTTTTGCAGCCGGGTTCGCAATCTATCTGTATCTTGCTAGGTAATGTAATTTATTTGCTCTGTGACTAATTGGACATTTGATGGACGTTCTCTGTCTAGTCTTCAAGTCGTGTCTGTCGACCATATTTTGCACTCTGCTGGCTATATTTGGCTTCCCTCTAACTCTTGTTGATATCTCATTTTTGTCCTGAGGCATTCACCGCATGCCCTGCACAGATGTGACCATTTTGAAAAATATACTGATAATTCCTGGGCGTCCCCCCCCCAATGGGTGTGGGCAAGGGACGGCTTGGTACGCTGAGTGTTTTAGCCGGCTGCTTCTGAGTAGTAATGTGATGGGACGGCGAGTGTAATCATATCCTTTGCGCTGTTGACTGGAGTCCCAATGGGTGTAGTGTTGCATGAAACGGCGTCAGCCGCCTGACGTGTCTCCAGACGGGTGGAAGTGCTTATTGAATGCATTGCGACTGTTCAGTGACCGCGGTTGGAGGTGAGCGGTTGCCTTTCCCTTCTATAAATAACGCTGTTGCCCCTCTGGTTTTTTCACATCTCTTTGCTATTCTTTTCTGCTTCCTTCTCTTCTCTCCCGTCTGCTTCCGCCATGGGCAAGAGCAACAAGCGCAAGCGCGAACCGACTCCTCCATCGGAGGATTTCGGTGACTCGGAATACTCGGAGGAGGAGTTCTCCTCTGAGTCCGAGGGATCTCCGGCTCCCGTCTCTCCCCCGGCGTCGTCCGATGACTCGAACGACTCCCAGGGGATAGCCGCGGAAGTCTGGACGTACATCCGGGCCGTCGAGCGCTCCGGGCTCGAGGGCTCGGATGAGTCGGAGTACTCCTCGGATGAGGAGGACTCGGACGGCGGCGGCGAGGACGAGGACGACGACGACGATGACGGCGACGACGGTGGCGACGGCGACGGCAGCGGCAGTGGCAGGGGCAGCGGCAACGGCGGCAGGGACGGTGACGACGGTGGCGACGGCGACGGCAGCGGCAGTGGCAGGGGCAGCGGCAACGGCGGCAGGGACGGTGACGGCGGCGGCAGCAGCAAGGCCAGTGGCTAAACGCCACTGGTCTTTAGATATTAGTATAATGTAGTTAGAATAATGTAGTAGTAATGTAAAGTAGTATAGCATAGTATAGTAGTAGTAGTAGTAATGTAAAGTAGAAATAGTAGGGAAGCATCAACTCGCAAAGAGTTGATTTGTAAGCTTATTGTCTTCCCTTAATGAAAGAATGACGTTGGCTTCTTCCTGATGACTTGCTTTGCTTGATTATAAAACTGATTTTTTTGAGACAGTAGACGAATAACTTGGACATCATACTGACGCTTCCAGAAGTAGCCGCCGAGTAATCTTGTAGTCTGTATCGACGTTTTAGAAGTAATGCCGAGCGACTGAACGTTATACCAGCGTCTTAGAGGCAATGCCGAGTGATTGAAGGTCGACGTCGGCATCTTAGAAGTAATGCCGAGCGATTGAACACGAGATCAGCGTTTTAGAGGCAACGCCGAGTGACTGGATGGTGACGTCGGCACTTTAGAGGTAATGCCGAGCGATTGAACATGAGATCAGCGTTTTAGAGGTAACACCGAGTGATTGAAGGTCGTCGTCGGCATTTTGGAAGTAACGCCGAGCGATTGAACACGAGATCAGCGTTTTAGAGGCAACGCCGAGTGACTGGATGGTGACGTCGGCACTTTAGAGGTAATGCCGAGCGATTGAACATGAGATCAGCGTTTTAGAGGCAACGCCGAGTGATTGAAGGTCGCCGTCGGCATTTTGGAAGTAACGCCGAGCGATTGAACATGAGATCAGCGTTTTAGAGGCAACGCCGAGTGACTGGATGGTGACGTCGGCATTTTAGAGGTAATGCCGAGCGATCGAACACGAGACCAGCGTTTTAGAGGCAACGCCGAGTGATAGTAGGCCGCATGAGCTATTTTGAGGATGATAACCGAGTGATGAGGTGGCCCATCGGCTTTTTGGAAATAACTGCCGAATGACCACGTGGCATGCTGGGGTTTTGGAAATAACCGCCAGGTGATGACTGGGCACTTTTTGAAACAGTATCTGGCTCGAGAATATCCCATAAGAGCTGCGCTTTTAGCCGCCTTTGCTTTCCGTGCCCTAGTTCTTGCATTCCCGCTTCCGAATCCTCTCTGCCGCTCGCCTCCAATCTGCTCGCTGGTAGAATCGAGATGGCGCCCAAGAGAAAATCGCAAGCTCGTCCGCTGTGGTGATTCCTCCAATCGATCCCAACAGCTAGTTGCCTTTTGCAGGTAACCACATGTCCATCATTTCCGAAGCTGAACTCCTCCACCTCGTGTCCATCGGGGTTCTTCCTCCGCGGGAACTCTGTTCTTGGCGGATTTGCCACGGGACTACTCTCCCGACAGAGGATACCCACGAGTCTGTAATTTACGCTCCTTTTCTTCTCCGCGGCCTTGGCCTTCCCATCTCTCCCTTTTTCCGTGGTCTCCTTGATTTCTACCACATTAACCTGACCCATCTGAACCCTAACTCAATTCTGCAAATCTCCATCTTTGTTCACTTATGCGAAGCCTTTCTTGGCGTGCTGCCGCATTTTGGCTTATGGAAATACCTATATCATTGTCGCCCTGGGATGGCCGGAGGACAACATCAGTTGATCGGGGGTGCCAGTTTGGAGATGCGCCGGGGACGGAAGACTGAATATCTTGAGATTCCCCTTAAAGACAGCATTAAGGGATGGCGTCTAGAGTGGTTCATAGTTGATAATTATGGAAATTCTCTCCCCCCCGGTCGGGAAGACAGCCAGACGTTCGCACCCCAAGCTGGACCGAGTCTCCCACAGATGAGGAAGTAGCTGAAGCGGGTGTGTTGCTAGCTGAAGTTGGACTGCTGAAAGAGAGAGGTTTAACTGCTGAAGCTGTAGTTGCTGACTTCGTTTTCAAGAACATTCAGCCACTGAAAGATAGGGTCCACCCAGCTTATCTGTATCGAGGGCTAGCCGACTCAACTCGGGTTACCAATAAGAGAATCTCTTCTGCAGATTTGGTAAGCCGACTGGAAATGATTCTCAGGGGCAAAGTGTCCAATGTTGGTGCTCCGGTGGCGTACTCGGCCTGGAATTTGCCTCCTGCCAAAGTCTTCACTCTTTTCGTGTCAAATCCACCTGCGACTGATGGCAATTTGGGCCTTAGAACGCGACCCTCTGATGAAGAAGTCAGTGCTTTGGTTGCCTCGCTTGGGGGAATTCCTGATGACGAATGACAAGTCCATTTTGGAGTGCCTTTGGATCCTAATGATGCAGAAATAAGTGCTATGCTTGATATGCTGGCTGAAGATTCTTCTGATGCTACTCCTGCTGGGACATTGGCGGTGGCGCCTCTCCCAGAAGCTGGTACAACCTTGGATGTTCAGAGACCTGTCCGTGTTCGCCCGAGGTGTCCTTGCCGAGCCAATCAAACTGATCTTTCTGCCGATGAGCAGAAAAAGAAAAAGAGACGTCTTCGGCAAGTATCTAGTTTGGATCGGGGCGCTGGTCCCTCGGTTCCTGCTGCTGAGGAGGTCCCCGTGCCTGAATTTACTGATGCTGACCCCAATGGGTGTGGTATGTCTGTTGTTGATCCCAATGGGTGTACTCCATCTGTCGCTGATCCCAATGGGGGTGTTGCCTGTGTTGCTGATGAAGACGACAGGGAGGAAGAGAATGAGGTCCCTCTGACTCGAAAGAACAGTCGGCAATTCCTCGCCAGTGGTGAAAGTAGTGGAGTTCCCTCTCCTGCTTTATCTGCCCTCATTGGTCTGCAAGAACTGTCCCTGGCCAACTTTGATCAAACTCTTGAGGATATGGTCCCAGAGGACTTGTTATCAGAGCCAGTGAATGATGATGCGATGGAGGCTTGCGATGCCGTGCCTGATGCTAGGTTGAGGTCATCCCGTGCCTCGTCGACCTTAGAGCGTGATCTCGAGGGTCGGGATGCTAACTTGGATTGTCCTGGTTCCATGGAAGTGGCTGAAGGCCCGTCAACCTTAGAGGTGGTTACTGCGGAGAGTCTGGACCTCAAGAATGGTGCTGACATATACCCAGCCCCCGAGGACGTCGCCGGGGATGACTTGGCTCGGGTGAAGAGTGCAAGCCACTGCCCAGCCCCCGAGGGTGCTGCCAGGGATGATCCGGCTCAAGTGGGCAGTGCCAACTATGACCCAGCCCCCGAGGGTGCCCAAACAGGGTCTCCTTCCGGCACTTCCATGGACGTTCACGTGGGATCACCTCCACACTCTGGCTGCTTGGTGGTAGCCCAAACTTTGGACCAGGGAGTCGCTTTAGAGGGCAGCGTCCCCGCTGATCGGGCGTTCGGCTCTGTTGAAAGCGCTGAGCTGATTCCTACTGTTCCGTTGCAAACTGCTTCGGGTGGTGGCCTTGCGCCTGGTTATCAGCTGATTTCTCCTGATTTGGGGATCCCTTCGTTCTTTTCCAACCTCCAGGTACTGTGTTGTTTTTTAGCTTGATCTTTACCTTGCATGAACTTTTGTCATTATGCTCATCTGTTCTTCTCATCAGGTTTTGGTGGATGGAATGGCCAGCCAGCTGAGATCACAGGGTGCTTCCGTCCCACAAGTGGCTTCGTCTCTTTCGTGTTGGAATCCGGTGTCACTTCATCGTCGTGTATCCGAGTTGGAGGCAACTAACGCTGGTTAGTGCCCTTTTTCTTTTCTTCGCCTTCATTGTGGACTGTTTTACCTTCTGACCTCATTTTGTTTGATTATCTCTTGCTAGGAATGACTCGGCAGGTTGCAATTCTTGAGGAAAAACATTCTCGAGATCAGGCTGAATTGGCCCAGCGATGCACTGATTTTGAGGAAAAGTACTCTCAAAGTCAGATTGAGCTGAGTCAGGTCTCCGCTGCCTTAGATGATGCCAATGCACTGAGCTCTTCTCTTCATGCTCAGCTCGACTCTGAAAAGGTGATATACGAAACTGTGCTTTGCCTTGCTGTGCTCTTATTACTTGCTTGGTTTTTTGAAGGAACTGACTTGTGTTTGCAGGAAGAAAAACGTATCCTTGCTGCTTCTCGTGACAATCTTGACAGGTTGTATCGAGATTCTAGCAATTCGCTGACTATCCTGGAAAGAAGTCATCGCTTCACCATGGAAGAATTAGACCTTCAACGTCATAAGCTGCAGGAATCCATGGAGGAGGTAACCCGGCTTAAGCAATTGATATCAGCGAAGGATGCTACTATCAAGGGGCTCCGAGCTTCCAAAAAATCTATTGCCCAGGAGTTAGAGAGTGCTCGACTGGCTGCTAAAACTGTTGAAGAAACTTCTGTTACTCTCAAGGCCCAACGCGACAAAGCCCTGGACAAGGCTATTCGGGCGGGACGAATCTTGATGAGGAGACCCGGTGTGGTTGTTCCTGAAGACATAAGGGCTGACGTGAATGCCGCCCCTGATTCCTCGAGTCGCCCTTCTTCGTCGGTTGCTCCTGGGAAAGATGTTGCAAAATAGAAAAACATTTTGCGTGCTCCAAGCGCGCGGTTTGCATGATCGAGTATTTGTTAGAGGACACCAGTTTACCATTCGAATGACATAATTACTCTCTCATTGTATCAGAATTTGTTAGTTAGTGAGTTGGCAGTAATGACGCATGATGATTATGAAATTTGTTTGCGGGATATGGAAGTCATCCCCTGAATTATATAGGCACGAGCATGTTGCACCGGTCTTAAGTTGCTGCCAACTTAAGTCGATCGCTGCGTTTGTAGGGCATAGTGGTCACCCTGAGTTAGGTAAGCATGAGCATGTTGCACCGCCTTAAGTCGTTGCTGACTTAAGTCGATTGCTCCGTTAGCAGGACATAGTGGTCACCCTGAGTTAAGTAAGCGTGAGCATGTTGCACCGCCTTAAGTCATTGCTGACTTAAGTCGATTGCTCCGTTAGCAGGGCATAGTGGTCACCCTGAGTTAAGTAAGCGTGAGCATGTTGCACCGCCTTAAGTCGTTGCCGACTTAAGTCGATTGCTCCGTTAGCAGGGCATAGTGGTCACCCTGAGTTAAGTAAGAATGCAGGTCAATCGTAAATGAATTGAGTATCCTTGAGACCTCTTTTTTATTGATGACATATTTCCACTTTACAGAGTACATCATCATCATCCCAGCAGTTTTGAGGTACAGCTAGGGATAAAACTTTCTGAGGTGTTCTATGTTCCAGGAGTTCCCAACTTCTGTGCCATCCATCTGAGTGAGGCGATACGATCCGGGCGGAGTGGCTTCTGCTACCACGAAGGGTCCTTCCCATAAGGGTGATAACTTGTGTCGTCCTTCTCCCGTTAGAATTCGGCGGAGGACGAGATCTCCTACTGAGAAGAATCGTTGTCGCACAGCCTTGTCGTGATAGCGCCTTAGAGTCTGCTGGTATCTTGCTGATTGGATTACTGCGTTTAATCGTTCTTCCTCGAGTACGTCTATGTCCTCCAGCCTGGTGGTCTCAGCTTCTGCTATGCTTTCAAAGATCAGCCTTGGCGCCCCAAACTTGAGATCAGCAGGTAGCACTGCCTCCGACCCATAGACCATGAAGAAAGGAGTGTTTCCATGCAAAGCTCGACTAGGTTGGGTTCTTAGGCTCCAAACAACATAGGGTAATTCCCTTATCCACTTTCCCGCGAATTTTTCATTCTTATCGAAGATCTTTTTCCTGAGTGCATCCAATATCATCCCGTTGGCTCGCTCAACTTGCCCGTTGGCTCTTGGATGGGCTACAGATGCATACTTGATCTGAATGCTCTTTTGCTCGCAGAAGTCAAAGAATTCTGAACTTGTGAAGTTGGATCCTAAATCAGTTATGATGCTGTTTGGTATCCCGAATCTGAATATTATGTCTTGTATGAATTCCACGGCCTTAGCAGAGGTTAGGGAGGCAATGGGCTTGAATTCTATCCATTTAGTGAACTTGTCAATTGCTACCAATACATGAGTGTATCCCCCTTGAGCTTTCTTGAAAGGTCCAATCATATCCAGTCCCCAGCATGCGAAAGGCCAAGTTACTGGTATGGTCTGCAGTTGCTGTGCTGGCATGTGTTGTTGCTTTGACAAGTATTGGCAGGCCTCGCACCTTCGAACTAACTCGACTGCATCGTTCTTTGCTGTTGGCCAATAGAATCCTGACCTGAAGACCTTCCCGACTAGTGTTATGGAGGCTGCATGTATTCCACATTGCCCGGCATGGACTTCCTCCAGAAGTTGCTTTCCAATGGATGGGAGAATGCACTTCATGAAGACACCTGATGCACCCCTTCTATATAATGTCTTTCCAATGAGTGTATAGTGAGCCGATTGTCTTGCAATGCGCTCTGCCGAATTCTTGTCGTCTGGTTCTTCTTCATTCTTTATATACTTAATGATCGGCCTTCTCCAGTCATCAGGGTCTGACTCGGGTTGATCTATGATGTTGCACTCTTCTGTTTGATCCACTGAGATACTCGGCTGCGGAATTTCTTGCACGAAAACCCCGGGTGGGACCTGAGTTCGACTGGACCCTAGCTTGGACAGTACATCGGCTGCTGTGTTCCGATCTCTTTCTACATGATGAAATTCCAGACCCTCGAATTTATCTTCCAACTTTCGGACGGCAGTGTAGTATTTTCCCATTGAATCGCTTGAGCAATCCCACTCCTTATTTATCTGGCTGATGACTACCAGAGAGTCTCCGTATACCATTAATCTTCTGACGCCCAACGATATGGCAATGTTCAATCCATGGATCAAAGCTTCATACTCGGCTGCATTGTTGGAGGCCGGGAATAGCAACTGGAGGGCGTACTTGAGGTGTTCGCCTCCAGGTGCAGTGAAGAGAATCCCTGCTCCTGCTCCCTGCAGCTTTAGTGAGCCATCAAAATACATTCGCCATACTTCTGCAGTCTCCGGGTTGTCTGGTACTTGTTGTTCAGTCCACTCCGATACGAAATCAACCAGTGCTTGAGTTTTGATGGCAGTGCGAGGTCGGAACTCGATGTCATGAGATCCCAGCTCACAAGCCCACTTGGCTATTCGACCGATGGCTTCCTTGTTGTGAAGAATATCCCCTATTGGAAAACTTGTGACTACTATGACTTTGTGGTCGTCAAAGTAGTGACGCAGCTTGCGGGCAGTTAGAAGTACTGCGTACAATAGCTTCTGAACTTGAGGGTACTTTTTCTTCGAGGGGCCTAGGACTTCACTAATGAAGTAGACAGGATGTTGTATTGGATAGGCATGTCCTTCTTCTACTCGCTCGACTACTAACGCAGTGCTTACCACGTGAGTCGTGCAAGAGATATACAGTAGCAAATCTTCAGCTGGTTGAGTTGACGTGGCTCGCCGAGGTGGTTTCAGTACTGGTGGTGTTGTCAAGAATTTTTTCAGAGCATCTAGAGCTTCTTGCGCTTCTGAAGTCCATTGAAACTTATCCACCTTTTTGAGTAACTTGTAAAATGGCAGACCTTTTTCTCCCAGCCTGGATATAAATCTGCTTAGAGCTGCCATACATCCAGTAAGCCGCTGAACCTTCTTCTGCGATCGAGGTGCTTCCATCTTCATGATAGCTTCAATCTTATCTGGATTAGCTTCAATTCCCCGGTGACTGACAATAAACCCGAGCAACTTTCCGGCTGGTACCCCGAAAACACATTTCTCGGGATTAAGCTTCCATCTATACCGCCTCAGACTGTTGAAAACCAGTTGCAAGTCTTCAATGAAGTCTTTTGAGTCCTGTGTTTTGATCACCACATCATCCACATAGGCTTCCACACGCTTGCCCCAGTGATCGGCTAAGCATGTTTGAATGGCTCTCTGGTAAGTCGCTCCAGCGTTTTTGAGGCCAAACGGCATGGAGGTATAACAGAAAGCACCAAACGGAGTAATGAATGCCGTTTTTTCTTCATCTTCCTTTGCCAGACTAATCTGATGGTATCCAGAATAGCAATCTAGGAAAGACAGCATAGAACATCCAGCGGTGGAGTCCACCACCTGATCTATCCTCGGGAGCCCGAAAGGATCCTTCGGACAGTATTTGTTGAGATCAGTATAATCAACACACATGCGCCAATCCACTTTATTCTTCTTGAGTACAAGAACAGGGTTGGCTAACCACTCGGGATGTAATACTTCTCTAATGAATCCAGCTGCGACCAAGCGAGCTAACTCAGTGCGAATGGCCTCTCTCTTGTCAGGCGTGAAACGACGTAGTTTTTGCCGAATCGGCCTTGCCTGGGGATAAACCTTCAGTTTGTGCTCGGCCAGTTCTCTTGGGACTCCCGGCATATCCGCAGGTTGCCATGCGAATACATCTCGGTTATCTTGCAGAAACCGGACGAGCGCGCTTTCCTATTTGTCATCCAAGCTGGAGCTGATGATGGCCGTCTTGCGCTCATCAGCGAACCCCAGGTTGATTCTCTTGGTTTCTTCAGTCGGCCGCATAGAGGTCACAGTCTGAGCTTCGCTCGCCGGTATTATGAGGTCCTCCTCAGGCTTAGAGTTCGCCAGTGTGGAAGGAGCCGTCGATGGCTTGGCGGTGAGGGCTGCTTGAATAGCCACTCGGAAACACTCTGCGGCGCCTTGGAAGTCGGCGCGCACAGTTATGATCCCTTGCGGTCCTGGCATCTTCAGTATCATGTATGTGTAATGCGGAATGGCCATGAACTTGGCCAATCCAGGCCTCCCAATGATGGCGTTGTACCCGCAGTCGAAGTTCGCCACTTCAAACCTCAGGAACTCGGTTCTGTAGTTCTCCGGAGTTCCGAAGGTGACTGGCATGTAGATGTGGCCCAACGGGTATTCCCCTTCCGTCGGCACGATGCCGAAGAAAGGAGTGTCCGACTCGTGGAGCTCTCTGAGGTGAACTCCCAAGCCTTGGAGTGTCCGGGGGAAGGTGACGTTGATGCTGCTCCCCCCGTCCACTAACACCTTCTTCACCCGGCTCTCTCGGATCACCGGATCGACGAGAAGCGGGTATTTGCCCGGATGGTCGAAGTTGAGCCATTGATCTGCCCGAGTGAAGGTGATCGGATGCTCCGACCACCGGTATGGGGCGGGGGGGCCGGTGGTCGCCACTAGTATCTGGCGATCGTTGAGCTTTTGCTGTCTTCTGTTCTCCTGCGATCCGTGTCCGCCGAAGATGACGTTGACCTCCCTGTCAACGCGTGGGAAGGCTCCTCCTCCTCCCTCCTCCTGCCGATGGGGTTGTCGTGGTTCATCTGGTCCTCCCCTCGCGGAGGAGGAGGTAGAGGTTGGAAGGGTCGGCCGTGTCCGACGGAATGCTTGAAGTCTCGGCAGTTACGAAGAGTGTGGCGCATGTCCTTGTGGTACGGGCACTGGGCGTCGAGGATGTCGTCCAACATGCGTTCGCCTCCACGAGGTCCTCCTCGGGCGTGAGAGGCAGGTGGTCCGGCAGCGTGCACTTCTTCGCGAGGCCTCTTCTCCCATCGTTTGTTGGGTTGCTGGTTCGTGTCGCGTCGTGGCGCCGCCGGTATGGGCTTTGTTCCTCCGATGAGGTCCTGGGCTCGCTCATCGGCGGTGATGTAGAGGTCGGCTTCCCGGAACAGCTCCTCGGAGGTAGTCGGTGCCCTCTGTAGTATGGCTCGGACGAAAACCGAGTCATTGGAGCCTCTGTAGAAGTCCTCAATCACGGCTGCCTCCGTGACCTCAGGGATACGATTTCTCATGGTCTGAAACCTTTTGAGGTACGACCGGAGAGTCTCGTCCCCCCGGCGCTTGATGGATTTGAGATCCCACGGTTGCGCCGGCTTGTCGGAGAGGGACTGGAAGTTGGCGGTGAAGCGTCGACTGAAGTCGCCCCAAACGTCGATGCAGTGTCGGGGTAGATGTCGCAGCCATTGCAGCGCATCTTGCCCAAAGACAATGGGTAAGTATGCGGTCATCACGTCTTCGGACGCCCCGGCAGCTCGAGCAGCGGTGGTGTAGACGGCTAGCCAACACCATGGATCCTGCTTAGGTTCATATTTGTCAACATTGGATACCTTGAAGTTGCGAGGCCATTGGATGGCCCTAAGGCGCGGAGTGAGGGCGGACACTCCGCACGTGTCCTCCTGTCGTCGGGGACGATGTCTGTCCCGGGGAGGGGAGTTGTGATTGTGATTCCTCGACCGTCCCCGGGTGGTTCCGCCAGTTGAAGCCGTTGCCGACTCAGTCCTGGTAGCTTGGCTCTGAGTCGGGATGCCATGATCCCTGTCATACTCCTCCCGACGGCGAATCTCGTTCTCATGCCGCCGCTCGCGCGAAGCATTGATGGAGCTTCGCGCGTCTCGGCGACTGTTGATGGCGTGTCGTAGATCGTTCGGCGGGTGAGCAAGCGGTAGAAGATGGTTGGCCGCCTGGGTGAACAGTCGTCGGTAGCCATCGGCGTCAGGAGTCCGAGGAAGTCCCTCAGCTATCCGAGCCAGTACCCCTCCGACTTCGCTCGGCGTGTTCATGGCTCGGGCGAAGTCGGGGTTCAGGTTGCGCCCGAAGAATGGATTCTCTCGACGCTGCCTTGCATCCTGCTCAGCCTGTTCCTGAGCTCGTCGGCGATCACGTCGTCGGGAGTTCCTTCGTTCTCTGAAGACGCGTTCTTCCGGAGTTTCTCCTACCTCCGAGACCTCGTCTCGCGAGACAGGCTGTTCCGAATTCCGCTCTCCGGCTGCGTGATGTCGTCGAACGTTCCTGCGCCGGTTCCTCCGTCGACGGGACTCTCGTTGAGGCGGGTCCTCCCCGGGTACAGTCGGCTCGTCGTCGGAGATGATGGGCGACTCTGCTCTCCCGATGAAGAGGACGTCGGGGTAGAACGGTGCTGCTGTCGTGGTGATCTTCTTTCGGAGAGCCGGAGGTTGCGCTTCTCCGGTATTTTCGGAGTTCGTTGGGGGAGATTCCTTTTCCGGCGGATCCGTGATACGGTGCAGAATTCCTTCTTCATCCGCTACGAATAAGATTGTTCCGAAGCGGAACACAGATCCGGGGCGCAGGGTGATCTTGCTGTAGAAGGAGATGGCCATTGAGCTAGCTTGGATTGTTGACACACCCCCTACCTGGCGCGCCAGCTGTCGGTGTTTTAGGTCCGATCGCACACCCGGGGTTGCCCCTCAAGGTGTTTTAGGAGTAGGACGGTGTCAACAACTGTAGCAGAATGGTTCGTGCCGATCGCACGAGGGACAGTAGACAAGGTTTACAGGTTCGGGCCGCTTAGAGATGCGTAACACCCTACGTCCTGATGAATATGCTTGGTGGATGTGGTTACAAGGGAGCTCTCTGGATCGAGAATACAGAGAGTTGATGTGGGTGGCTAAGTAAAGGGTCGATCGTTCTGAAGGGGTGCCCCCTAGGCCTTATATACTCGACCGTGGGGCAGTACACGTGGATAAGATAGCAACAAGTAGCTAAAAGATAGTGAACCTCTTGAAATTATCCCTACGTGACCCTCGCCGACTTATCCTCGCGTGGCTTCGTTGCATGGAGGCTCCTGCGCGGGAAAGTCGGATCTCTGTTGCGGTCATTCGCTCGATGCTGTGGGTCGTCCGGGCTTGTACCAATCCGGCCGTCATGTCGTTCTGCTTCGCTGGTTGTTTCTCCCTAGGCCCACGAAAGAATGACCTTACGATTTATTGGGCCCTTGGGCCTTTCGTGAGGTCCTTTACTCTTTTAGTGGACCCGGGGGATATCTATCCCCCACAGTGCAGGACTCCTTTGTATTGGGATCAGACTGGAGAAAGACAGTTCTTTGGGCCTGAATTGATTCAAGAAGCAGAAGGACAAGTTCGTATAATTCGAGAGAATTTGAGAGTGGCTCAAACCAGGCAAAAGAGCTATGCTGATAATAGAAGGAGACCACTGGAATTTGAAGAGGGAGATTATGTGTATCTCAAGGTGTCACCACTGCGTGGAATGAGGAGATTTAAAGTCAAGGGCAAATTGTCCCCTCGCTATATTGGACCATTCTTGATCTTTAGAAGAGTTGGGGAGATGGCATACCAACTCGAGTTACCGGATAGTCTATCGGATGTGCATAATGTGTTCCACGTGTCTCAACTTAAGAAGTGTCTCCGTGTCCCTGAGGAACAGTTACCAATGGAAGAGCTTAGTGTTCAGGGTGATTTAACTTACACGGAATACCCAATCAAGATTTTGGATACTTTGACTCGAGTTACAAGGAATAAGGTGATTAAGATGTGTAAAGTGCAATGGAGTCGCCACGGTGAAGATGAAGCAACTTGGGAAAGAGAAGAAGAGCTTCGCATAGATTTTCCCCACCTTTTCCCTCGTTCTTCTTAAATCTCGAGGACGAGATTATTTTTAAGGGGGGTAGGATTTGTAATACCCACTTTGTAAGAAAGATCTAAAAGGGAGAAATTATATTTCTTCATAGATATGTGTGTTATCCCTATTCATCATTTCATGTGGACACCTCACTTAAACAAATAAATAACTAACAAAGGACACCACTAAATTGTGCATCATGATGGAGTTTTGCTTGTTTGTGCAATTGATAATAAAATAATAATAATAGAAATACAATAATGAGATGGAGATTTGAATTTAACCCAAAGTTGCACTTTAGGGTTTTAGAAATAATATGAAAAAGAGAAAAGAGAAGGAAGAAATTACTATGTGAATAAAAATAATTATAATATATATATTATTCTTGTACAGATTTGAGTTTGTACATTTGACTCAAAGGTGAAGTTCATAACAGGATTCAAATTCAAATTAGAGATTCAAATGAAAAGAAAATAAATCAAAAAGGAAAAGCAAAGTATAAAAGAATAAAAACAAACCCAACTAACTGGGCCGCAGGCCAACAATTCGGCCCAACCCCGAATCACACCCGCGCAGCCCAATAACTCCTCCTCACGCTCGCACCGGTGCTGACCTGCGGGTCCCACTTGCAACCCCTCTGACCCACTCGCTCGCCTGGTGCTCGGCCGCTGACGCGATGGGGCCCACTGGTCAGGTCCGCCTTCTTCCCCGAATCCGCGCCCTGTAACAGCTCGCGATGACTGAGCCCGAGCTCCGTATCCACCGTGGATCTCGCCGGTTGACTCGCTCGCCTTGGACTCAGGTCTCGCAGGTGTTTCCGCGGGTGCCACTGCTCCGCGGGGCCCAGTTCGGCACCCCTCTCCTCCATACGCGGTCGCCATTGTCAGACCATTGAAGACCTCCGCGGATTTCGGGAATCCGTTGATGTCCGCCTTGACCTGGGGATAAAGTCTCCCCTGGGCACCCCCCGAGTCTTCCAGCCCGCTCCCTACGCAGAAACCCCGCACCGTCCATTGCCAGCTCCACTTCCGCCGCGTTAGCAATACTCATACCGCCGCCGCCATCGCCCACCTCGCAGTAGACGACCACCACCCCTTGACGCTGTTCCAGTGCATCGCCAGAGTGTTCCTGTGGATGCGCAACCTTGGGAGGAGAGAAATTGCGTCTGGGCCGTGCTCAATTTGTCGCCGGACTTCTCCATTCGCCGCGGAACCGCTCCTCACCGTGGCCGGGCCCCTGTGCTTCGTCCCCTCGGTAAGAAACCTATCTCCGGTGATTGTCTTGTCTCCCGCATCGCGTAGCTCGGATCAATTTGGGTATTGGGGCACCCGGGGCGTCAATCGGCGTCGCGCCGGCGTGCTCCCTGCGGTGGCCGTTGGGCGGCGCCGCCGTGCGTCGCTCGGGTTGGGGATTGAGTCTGGGGACCGTCGGATGACGCTCGGACGGTTCCGATTAGATCAGAGCGTATCCCTTCGCGTGATCCAATCTGGACCATGGATTCGGGATCGGGCGGATCCGAGGGGATCTCATTTATTTAAAATCAACGCCGTCGGATCTAAATCCTCCGATCGCTGTCGAATACCGTTTCGTGGGTGGGTGGCTTCTAATCTGAACCATCGGTTTGTAATCGGACGGCCCAGATTGCACCGTACCCCTTCGCGGGTATCTTTTGCAAAAGAGCACCTGAAGTTTCATAGTATCTACCCGCCATCCACCTCCACTATACACTGTGTCTTGGGCGATTTACCCCGAGCCCCCTGTGCTTAACTGAAATTGAGGCCCAGTCCAGAGATCGTTTAAATTGAATAAATGAAATAGAAAATAGATTTTTAATAGGAAAATAATTGCCAGAACTTCAATAATTCATAGAAAATCCATTTTTAGTCCAAATTAGTCCATTCCACTTTCTAAATTTTTGTAATTTTATTCTTTATCACCTAGAGCCTCTGTTATGTCATGAAAACAGTAAGAAATTTATTTATCACTTAATCTTATTTAAAGCACATAAAACCTTTGAAAATGCATAACTTGAAATCTATAACTCAGAAAATTATGATTCCAGTTCCTAGGTTTTTATTTTAATATGTAGAATATCTCTGTGTATTTTGTTTACATGCTTGGTGTAATGTTAATTTTCCCTATATCCTGTGCTTGTTTGTATTGTGGCGAGTAGAAGAGCTCGTTGCTGAGGATCCTGGTGAGCAGCAGGTTGAAGTAGCTGAGCAGGAGCTCATTGAAGGCAAGTTGTGCCCTTGACCACTTTTTACCCAATAATGTTCTTTAATATCACTTATCCATGCATAGGTTAATTTTGATGGGACCCAATAGGTCACCCTAGATTGTTCATCTCATTACCTTGTTTACCCCTGAATCACTTGGGTAGTTTGCTATTGCTTTACATGGTTTTGGGATAATCATTTATTACCTCTATGTTCCAATTCTTTTTGTTATTCTATTTATGTTCATGTTATGATCATTAATGTTAATTGGAACATAGAGCTTAACTTGAGAATCACGTGCCACCACAAGGGTTTAATGGGACGCCCTTGGCTGACTAATTAGGAAAGCTAGTGGAAGACTACCTTACCCGAAAGGGGCAAGGGCAGTAGGGGAGTGGTCAGTGTAGGGAGGTCCCTGGTTGATTTTGCTGCTATGGCGGTCAGCCAGGAACCCTGCATTGGAACTTCCTATAAACTGTAGCGGGTTTTCGGAAGCTAGTGGAACTTTGTAAAGGCCTCGTAGTGTTGCCCTGCCGCGCTTCCTAGGTAGAGGTGTATGGGATTCGCGACCCCTTGGCAGATGGGTAGCATGACTTGTGGGTAAAGGGTACAACCTCTGCAGAGTGTAAAACTGGTATACTAGCCGTGCTCGCGGTCATGAGCAGCTCAGGACTCTCTGATGTTTAAATTATGGAACTTAAATTCAATTTTGTCATTTGCATTGCATGGGTTTATTATTAATTTTGTTCTATTACTTTACTTATGGTTTGGTATTTATTTACACTTAGTAATTGCTAATAAAATTTTGACCAACTACTTAAAAGCAATGCTCAGCTTTAACCCCTATCATTGATTAGCCTTACACATCACATGAACTCACACCTTTGTGAGTTTGTGTCCACTGGTTCCCCACAACTTGTTGAGCTATGATCATATGAGAGCTCACCCTTGCTATCTCACACCCCCCCCCCACAGGAGAAGATCAGGTGGTTCAGGAGGAGCCGCCTAACACTGAGGAGTTCGATCTGATCTAGGTGGCGTTTCCCAGTCGACATTGGCGCCGACGATCCTTAGTTCGTTTTATGGTTATTCCTTTATTTTGTAATAAGTCTTCCGCTATGTAATAAATACTCTGATGTTTTATGACATTTATCTCTATACACTCTGTTATTATATATGTTGTCTTCTTGGCGCATGTATGAGATGCACCCGGCTTTGTCCTTTAAAACCGGGTGTTACAACCATGTCGTTGACCAGGGACCAGTACCTGCAGGTAAAGTCATGCATGTTTGGTACCAGTACTCCATGCATGAATTTTATTTTATCTTCTGATATGCACTTTACGTGTTTACTTTGTAGATGATTCCACATTGGTGCGCCGCACATCCTCTGTGCTGGGAGCAGATGGTGGATAGGTGGTGTTCGGCTGAGTGGGACGAGGCGCACAACGCTAGTCGGGAACGGCGTATGATGATGCAAGGTCCCTCCCACCACCAAGGCAGCCGGAGCCTGGGCCAATATACAGAAGCATGGGTACGCCCTCTTTATTATTTAGGTATATAGCACTGGATTAGATATTATTTCTAACTATCTCGTTGGTTTTCTTGCAGTCGGCGTCACATGGTGGCCGGCCTTGCTCCACCTTCTCAGCCTATGCTATGGCCCATAAGGGCAAGGCGATGTCCGACGTCACCTACAACCTGGATGACAGGCCCGAGGCGTACACCAACCCCGCCGTCTACAGCCGCCTTCATGACTACACCGCCATGGTGCAGGAGGTTCATGGCCCAGACTATGATCCGAGCACCAAGCCGATCGACCCCGATGTGCTCATGAGGGTCGGAGGAGGCAAGAGACATGGGCGGTACTGGATTGCCGATGGGGCAATCGACTCATCCTCCACTCCCACTCTGTCTCAGGTGAGAGCAAGGAGCACGGGCTCGAGTCCAGCCATACGACCTCGGCACGACAGCTCACAGCATCGCATACAGCAACTCGAGGTTAGTGCTTCTGTAACTCGTCCTTCCTTGAGTTATATACCTTCTCTTTGAGTTACTATAACGTTGGCTTGTAATATTACAGGCCCAACTAGAAGAAGAGAGGAGGGAACGTCACGAGATGGAGGCGATGATTATGGCGGAGCGGGAGGCGGAGCGGAAGGCTCGCCTGGCAGATCATCAGAGGATGGCGGAGATGTTCCAGTACATGCAGAGCCTTGGCGCCGCACAGGGCATCGCTCCGCCACCTCCATTGTTGCCTCCAGTTGACCCTGCTCTCTTCCATACTCTGGTGAGTATCAAAATTGTAGTTAGATGTTGGTAATGCATCTGGTATAACACATGCAATCTCTTCTCTGTGCAGGGCCAATCTGGGGTGGCATCCAACAACCCTCCGGAAGGGTTCAGCCCAACGCAGCACCAGTCGAACCGCCCACCTCCATGAGTGTTATGTTTTCAGTGTTTAGACTTTAAAACTTGTGTTGAATACTTATGTTTGTGGTGGATACTTATGTCAGAGCTTGAGACATATGAGACTTATGTTTGTGTTGGATACTTGTGTTGAACACTTATGTTTGTGATGGATATTTATGTTTGTGTTGGCTATTTATGTTTGTGATGATATCTATGAGGTATATATGTGATATATGCGATGTATATGTTATATCTTTTGTTTGTGTAGATGGAATATAAAAAACAAATAAAAAAGGTGTCTACTGGTCACTTTGCCGAGTGTTACACTCGGCAAAGAGGTTCTTTACCGAGTGTCAAGACCATAGCACTCGGCAAAGAACCAAGACCTGGACACCGGTATAGGTTCTTTGCCGAGTGTAATGTCTCTGACACTCGGCAAAGAAGCACGCTTTGCCGAGTGCCGTACCTAGCACTCGACAAAGAACCTGACATGAGGACCCTTCCTGGTGGGTTCTTTGCCGAGTGTCCCAGGTGGCACTTGACAAAGATTGATTCTTTGTCGAGTGCTGCCGGGCAGACACTCGGCAAAGGTAACTCCTTTGCCGAGTGTCACCCGGGACACTCGGCAAAGACGTCGTCTCCGTCACCTGGCGCTGTAACGGCTACTTTTCTTTGCCGAGTGCTATCTGGCACTCGGCAAACCACTTTGCCGAGTGCCCGAGAAAAAGTACTCGGCAAAGAAGCTTTGCCGATGTACTGTATGTCGAGCCTTCTTTACTGAGTGTGACACTCGGTAAAGCTTTTGCCGAGTGTTTTTAAGAGTTTGCCGAGTGTTTCAGGCATTCGGCAAAGACCACGATTCTGGTAGTGACGGGAGCAAAAGGTACTCTGCTAAAATGTGACGAGTAACGAAGAACGGACCGGAGCGCCTGGCACTGGCAGCGCGGCGCAGCTTCATTCTTGTTGCAGCTTCACACAACAGAGTTGAATGTTACTTCACTCCTTCCAGTACTTCACAGTGACGCTGTTGCTGATAGCCGACGTGCCCAGCCTTGGCCGGGCAGCGGCGCGGACAGTCATGCAAACTGTTCACGCCGTCCGGTGTCCGTCCGTGTCCGTCCAGTTGCCATTCGCCCATTCATCACGCCGGCGTTGAAGAGCCGGTGCGTACGGCTTCCTCCGCGCGCGTAAAGCCACTGGCTGGTCTCACTGCCCTGCCCAGGTCCGTCCGTGTGGTGTGAGCAGGCGACAGGGGCTGCTACCAAACGCCGAGCTAGCAGTGCGAGTGCATGGAGATGGATGGAGCAACACGGCAACCATGGGTGGTCAGTCAGTCGGTCGGTCACCGCGGCCGACCGGACCGGACCGGAGGCTGCGCGCCTGCTCCTTGCATGTATATAGCCCGGCCCCTCGCCAGCACAGCAGCGGGAACAGAACAGAGCATTGTGGGCCAGGCGCCACCGCACCAGGAGGACGCGAATCACGCGACCACCGTACTACGTACTACAGTACGGGCCAGCCAGCCGGCGCGCACAGAAAATGATGCAACGTGGCCAGTAGCTTGCACATGCAACTTGTATGCAAGAAGCTGAAACCTACCACGCCGCACGGGCCCCCATGGGTCAAGCCCGGCATGATGGCCCTGCCGCCGCACCGCAGAGTTGTTTGTAGATGGAGCGCCAGAGCCCAGTGCGTGGCCTGTTGACTGACTGGAGGGGTATCGGTGCTCCGCGCTGGCTCGCCCGGCACAAGCAGAACCGGTGGTCAGGTCAGGCACGCGGCACGCCCGCGCGCTCGTCGGCACGCCCGCTACCCGTCCGTCCGTCCGTCTGATGGATGCGCCACACCCATCACCAATCTACACGATACTAGTACATGACAACATGAGCGTGTCAGCCCATGCCTGCCCGGTCACCGTCGCATCGCATGCCGTCCGGGCTCCGGCCAGCCGGTCTTTGCCTGCCTCGTAGACCGCGAGGCGCCATGATATGAGCGCGACGTCAACTATGATTATTCAGTCACGGCAGTGCCGGTCCGAACTGGGGACAGCTGACAATCCATGAACCCCCAGCGCTGTCTTTCTGCCACACAGATCCTCCCTCCAAGCTGCTGCTGCTGCACCTGCTGTGCAACATGATTTGCAGCTCGTGACTCCAAGGAATGGCCGGTTCCAACTGATGGACGCCGTGACGACCTTGGCTTTGAGACCGCAACGGTCAGAGCACGCATACATCGGTTGTGTTTGTGCGGGTACACACCTAAGTGTCTGTAACGCGAAATTGTAAACATCGTAAAAACACAGTTGTACATAATATCAGAATATTAGGTGACCCTATATTTTAGGGATAACTCTTTAGTTACTCTATAAATATCCTGACCCGGATGCATCAATACCCAAAACGCTTAGGGTCATGCCTCAAATTAAGGTAGCACTAGGGAGCTTAAAGGACCTTGGAGCCAACCAACATAGGGTCTCAAGTGCCTAAGTGTCATTGTATGGTTTAGGGCCCCAAACTACCATAAAAACCAATACCTCGTTATGCCTTGGGGGCATAAAGGGTCTGAGGGGATTATCCACACAAGCGCCTTGGGGCACAAAGGGGCCTCGGTTGCCTATTCTCATCAGTCTCAAGACGTGAAGAGCCTTTGGATGCTTATTCTCACCAGCGTCTTGAGGCACGAGGGCCCCTCGGGGCCTTAGACCAATAACTATTCCCTTCGATCACAAGACTCATAGGGGTTTATACTATTTGTCTTCTGGGCTTTCTCGGAGCACTACATGACCCGACCTCTAAGACCTCGAGCTCTTTGTGACTTTACATGTCTTAGTGCGCAATTATTCGCTTAGGATGCCTTGATGACAAGTCTTCCGGTATTAAGATGCTTCTCTAGTCAAGCTAAGGAAATTCTTCAAGGCTTAGGGCTCCGGAAGTGATGGTCCCTACATAATGTGCCCTGTAATAGCTTCTTATAACATGATCCTTGAGTGCATCTCAACAATCGATGAAAGTTTGTCCTTCCTCAGGCCTTGACACCCCTATTCCTACTTTTACAACAATAGATGCATAAAAGTGATCTCTATGTGTCTTATCACAAGGGATCTCTAGCTCAACCACATTCATTTTGAGACGAAGGGTTTGGCAAAGCGCTATAGGTTGGGTATGTCGATACACCATTTATCCTTTGGTTGGAAAGTGATTGGCCATTTTCTTAGGTAGTGTCCTCCATTCACCTTTGGCTTATTCCTTTCAAAAGGAACACTCTTCTCGGCCTGTCTATCTTTTTTCAGGCACTTCTATATGAATAAGTCAGGTAGGTGGTAGATAAGGTACAATGATAGGACTATTTTTACTAGAGTTTCTCATTCTGCTTTGTAGAAGGTTTTGCTTTCCATCTTGGAAACCTCGCTCTAATTTTCTCAATGAACATTTGGAAATATGCTTTTCCAATTTTCTTGTGTGCAGGGACAACCCTAGGTATTCTCCTAGGAAAGCTGAGTAAGAACTGAGATCTTATCGGGGAAGCTGGATATGATTTGGTCAAGTGGTAAGTCTCATCATATGACTAGGAAGATCTATGTCTTGCTTAAGTTAGTTCTTAGAATTGAGCATTTAGCAAAAAAAAACTCCACTACACTTGCAAGATCTCACATATTCGTAGGTTCTGGACTAACAAAAATAGCAGGAACATCTGCATATAAGGACCAATGCAGTTGAGCTGCTTTTTGTAACACTTGTTTCAATATGATTGATCTATCCACTAATTCAATGATCCTTTGGGGGGGGGGGGTCTATCACCAGTATGAAGAGCCCTGGAGATAGTGGATCTCCATCTCCATGTCATAGAACTCTGGCATGTCTAATTTGTTGGCATAGCTCCACATTTACTATAGGGGTGTTTGGGTCCAATGGACTAAACTTTAGTCCTATCACATTGGATATTTGTTTGCTAATTATAGGTGTTAAATATAGTCTAATTACAAACCAGTTATGCGTATGAGGACTAAACAATAATACCATAATTAGTCCATGATTTAAATTATGGATTAATTATGCTTAATAAGTTTGTCTCGCTGTTTAGTCTACACCTTTGTAATTAGTTTTATAATTAGATTATTATATTTAATACCCGTAATAGGCATTCAAACATCCAACACGACATGGACCGTACTTTAGTAAGTTAGGGGAACCAAAAAACCCTATAATATATTGGTGAGGAAGAGGTGGCCAAAATTGCACAAATCTAATCTCTCTAGGTTTTGGCCAACAAAACCCGGTGCTCGGAGGACTTCTAAGATGTAAGTACAATGTACTAAATCGAAGGCCTTCAAAATATTGAGTTTTCTTTTTTCTTGAGCTGTAGGAGCATGAATAATACGATGTTCTGGAATCTGGACGTAAAGAAAACTACTCCCGTGTATGCATGCATCTCTCTTAATGGAGGCATTTTGTGAGACTGACACGTACGGTGTGACACCGAATCGTTGAGTTTTGGGTGCTAGCCTATTTGCCAGAACATTTTTGTGATGATTTTCATGATGTTGCTGATTAGGTTTACTGGTCTGTACACTACACGACGGTTGATTTTTAGCGACCCTTATTAGGTACCAACTGTTGGTTGCTAAAGGTTAGGGGCCGACGGTCAGTCGCTAAATCCGTTTGTAGTCACGGTCGGTTGGTCGCTAAAAGTTTAGAAATTTAACAACTTATGGTTGGTCGCTATAGATGTCGTCGGGGACTAGCGGTGGGTCGCTATAGAGCAAGGATCACTATCAAATCTTATAGCCTGAACGTACCTATGGATGTTAGTTACTAAAAATTAATTAAAACAAGTAAACATTGATCGCTAAATTGCGTGGTGATTTATTTCTTTTTAATATTGTTTGTATATTTATTTCATGGTTTGTTTATGTATGGACATGGCTATAGTATGCAACTGTGTTCTTTGTGCTTATATGATATTAGATTCGAGTTGAAAGTCGTTTCAAATGTTTATTATTTATTTGCATTCGTAATAATTTATTCAAATGGTTATCGATGCAAGAGCTAAATCTGGCATAGAAAATTAGTCCTAGCCAAATAACTATAACTAATTTGATTCCCTATTTGTAACTACGAAATAGTAATACGCTTAGTCCCTATATCGCTTTAGTCCAAACCATATATATTTCGCCCAAACCAATTCGAGTTTATATATGTATTTGCATTTATATTTTCGAGAATGAATTAAAAAATAGGTGAGAAAAATCCTATTTCTCCTTATCCTCTCCACCGCCTAAATTCCAGTCGTCCTCATCCTCTATTGTTGCAGTGGACGCCCAGCCCCTTCCTGTCTGCAATCCCCAGCCGTCCTCCCCATCTTCCTCCCCCAGCCGAGATCCTTCCCTGCTTGCTCGAGATCGCCCTCAGCTTCTGACCATGGAGCTTGCCCCTGCTCGACGCCCCTGATTTTCCCCCAACTCCGGTGTTCGTCACGCCCCCTGTGCCGCAACCTCGCCGAATCGTGCCCCTGCTCCTCTCCGTCCATGGCTGCGCTCGCCCTCCACCTCAAGCCGCGCCCTGGGATTTGCCCAGAACCTCCATCCCCTCGACACCGGTCCTCAGCTCCTCCGCCTCCCTATGTTTGGTCGCCTCTCTGTTTTTCCCCATCCGGTCGTCGTTCTTCAGCCTAGGCCATCGTGGCGCCCTCAGTCCGACGCGCCGTTGTCCACTGCAAGCTCGCCGGCTCGCCCTTCTTTACGGCCGTCGCCAGCAGTCGATGCTCCTCCTCTCTTCACCCTACTGCGCTCTGGTGGCCGCCAGTTCCCAGCTCCTACTCAACCGGCGTCAGGCTTGGACCACCTTGTCGCGCTGCTTTTTGTTGTGGCCATCCAGTCGTTGATGCTCGGTCTCCCCTGTAAGCATCATCAACCGTTCCTGGACCATATCATCGTCCTCCGACCTCTTTGTCAATTTTAGGCACTCTTTTCCTCTCTTCTCATATTACCAATACGTGTTGTGTTTTGCTCTAGTGATCCTACTCATCTTGCATGTTTTGTCCATGTGTGTATTGTGCTGTAGGGTGAGGATGAAAAGGGGGTTAGTGATGATTGGAGACCTTGGTTTAGCGACTATCCTGGATAATGCACGTTCAGCTCATAGTATCATTGGTAAGCAATTCATTTGATTATTGTTCCATTAGAAATTTATAGCTTTTCGTGTATGTAACCTCTGTTTCTTCTTTGGTAGTACACCGGAATTCATGGCACCGGAACTCTATGACAAGGAATATAATGAGCTTGTAGACATCTATGCTTTTGGGATGTGTTTACTGGAGCTTGTTACATTTGAGTACCCATATTGTGAATGTTCAAATGCAGCACAGATATATAGAAAAGTATCTGATGTTAGTTTACTTGTCCATCCAATTACTTTTAGCTATTTCTTTCAGAGTGAAAATTCCATATGGATCTTGGCTAAACATGAAGCCATAAATATGCATTTTAGTTAGGGCGATCTTCATTATTTTCTGACATGGCTATAAATGAGCAAACAGACTTGTTCAACTGTGAGTACTGTACTGGAAGCATGGCTGTGCCTAGAAATTACATAAGTAGCCGCTAGCATGATTCATTTTAAGTGTCATAATGTGTTGAACATTGATGAATAAGGCCTAAGCCATAGGCAGTGTCACATGTATCTGTATGGTTGTCTTGTCTTAAACTATATGCCTGTGCTTTAGTATTTTTGTTCATAGAAATTACATAAGAACCACTGTCATTTGTCTTATACTATATGTCTTGTCTTATACTTGTATTATTCATGCTCTGCATGTCCTAGGAAATGTATTCTTCCTTGAATCGATGTTCTTAGTTCAATGAAGTCATATTTTTTAGTTTCATAATCTCTTTATTTGTGGTATATATGGCAGGGTGAAAAGCCAGGTTCACTGGCTAAGATTGGTGATCCTGAAGTAAAATTATTTATAGAGAAATGCATTGCTAAAGTCACTGAAAGACTTTCGGCAAATGAACTCTTAATGGATCCTTTTCTCCTAGATGTTAGTGATGAAAAAATATTCTATCCAGTGCATCCGAATATTAATACAACAGGTACGTGACTGAATTGTTGATATCTCATGTTGTAGATGTAGTTGCAGTAAACTTTCTCGTTCCCACATAACTTTACTTTAGAATAAACATGGCAGATACTGGTTTTCCAAAACCAAGCTCTAGTTTCAGATATGACGGAGTAGCATCATCTGCCGGTCGCCATGATTGCTCAGGTATAGTCGTGAATAGGTGTAACGAACATGGTACCGATTTAATGTTCACTGGTACGCGGCTTCTCTCCTTTTGATATGTCAACCTTATTGTGAAATGCAGGTAGCATGTCAGATTCACATCCTTCTGATAACTATGTACGAGACACTGTGGATCCACATGCTGCAATTGGTCGAAGTATCACAGTCTGACACTTATTCTCTATCCATTTCTTTGTACCAATGCACAGGTCATGCCCAAACATCCACTTCCCCTTTGATATTGAAGCGGACACTTTAATCAGTGTTGCAACGACGATGGTTGTGCAGCTCGATCTCACAGATCAAGATGTAACGACGATTGCAGAAATGATAGATGCTGAAATACGTTCGCATATTCCTGATTGGGCAGCAGAGGAGTCAATTGACAACCAAGGGGATGAAGCTGCTTACTCTGAGACCCATACTTCAGAAGGTGATGAGGGAACTTCTGAACTGCGTGATGAGATCGGTTGCCGCTACACCCACATCGGCGACATGCACTGAATCTTCGCCCGCCATCAGCGCTCGTGATCAGCGTTCGTCGTTCAGTCACCATTTTGGAAACACCGGGTGGAGGGGAATATGGAATACAGGGAGATCCACAGTGTAACTTAATTTTTCAAAACATTATCTTAGCCTGTCAGGTTCTAGAATACAACCTATTCAGTAGTAACTTATTGTGTTTTCTTAATATGCTGCAGCCTTCTCAGTAGAATACAACCTACTGAGAAGCAACTTCCATTTTGCTCTAATACCAAATTCTCTACTGGGAAATGAATGTTTTCTTTGATTGCATTTGTGTCATCCGGCATCCCACAATTATAATTGTTCAATATATGTATGCATTATACTTCTCAGTTCTGTCAACTTATTGAACTTTGTGGCTGAAGTATTTTTCCTTCATGTATTACAGTGCAGAAAACAAAAGGATCTTTACCTTTGGATGGTGAAGTCTCATGGAGAGTCAATGGCAACCAAATTGAAACTGCTGCAAGGCCATATGCTTTTATCAAGTTTGGTATGGTTCCTGAGTTCACTTGACAGCATTGCTTCGTTTATCATTTCAAATTCTACCACTTTAAAACTTATGCCTCTTTCTGTTCTAGATACATTCATCCATAAGACTAAGAAACTATATTTGGATACAAGAACTCAGAGAAACCTCGCAAAATTGAACGATGAACTCTATGAGGTGCATCAAATTATGGCTCGCAATGTTCATGAGGTTCTTGGTGTTTAGATTTATATGAGCCATCAACTTAATGATGATTAACCTTGATTTGCAAATGTAGCAAGAATATACTAATTTGGTGTACTTTTTTCTAGGGTGTTCTCGACAAAGAAAGCTTGTACCTTAAAACAGGAGGATACAAGAAGCTGGAGTGATTGTCTGAAGGCTTTTGAACTGCTTGAAGCATTAGTGTAGCTTTGGTGTTTTTGTGACTGATCAACTCTGGAGCAGCTAGAGTGATGTAGTTGTGGGCTTTTGAATAATAGCTGGAGTGAAATGAAACATTAGTGATGTAGTTGTGGGCTTTTGAACTGCTTCAAGCTGGAGTGATGTCAATGTGGTGCTTTTGTGATTGATCACCTCTGGAGTTTTTGTGAATGATCTAGCTAGCTATCTGTAAATGATCTAGTTGTGAATGATATTATAATTGTGATGCTTTTGTGAATATATAATTGTGGTGCTTTTGTGTTTATGTGAAGGATCTATGACTGTGGTATACTGATTAACTGTGTGTCTTTATGATTTGTGTATAAAAATATGTGATTTGTGGTGCTTAATTAAATGTATATTATTACTAATAACAACTGTAAAAAGGGCGACTTTCTGTTGGTTGCTAAATGTATAGTATGACGACTTACGGTTGGTTGCTAAATCTATAGTACAGCAACCCACGGTTGGTCGCTAAATATACAATATTAGCAATGGACGGTCGGTCGCTAAAAAGATGTCGGTCGCTAAAGCCTTTAGCGACGGCACTTACAGCGACCATCCTTATGGGTCGCTAAAAGTTTTTAGCGACCAACCGTAGGTCGCTGAAGGCCGTTTTAGCAACCAACCGTAGGTCGCAGTAAGTGAACCGTCGTGTAGTGGTAGCCCTCCCACCCAGGATGTTAGCATCATCTTTCTTTTGATCTAAGCATGAAAGCATCTTTTTCATTTTTCGAATACAGTTTCAATGCATCAGTTCTCTCTTGCTCCAACCAAAACGTGAATTCTAAAACTAGAAGGTGACAATTTAACTTTTTTTTAGGTAAAAGCATCTTTTTGCGCCATGCCCGTGCGGCCGTGCGTAAGCCATGATGGCAGCGTTTGGGTTTGTCTCTCCCGATGGGTGGTCGTACAGAGCCAGACAAGTTGGAGTGATGGACATTTTGGTAGATGGACGATAGGTGATGGAACGACGGCTGGCTGGGCCCTGGGCTAGCCCTTCCGTGTGCTGACCACGGAGAAAACCAGGGAGCACGCCGAGAAAACATTTGGAAAACGGAGCAGGACCGCTTGCTCACGAATGGTGTGTCCACAAAAAAAAAGTGTCAGTGTCGGGCGAATGGCAAGAATATTGTGCCGAGAACGAAGTTTGTTGTGAATGACGTGCGCACACAGGTAGAATTCATGACCACTATTGACACGTAAAGATTTCTTTGACAAAAATAAAAAAATGGCGCGGACTTCAACAAACTCAGCCAGCCCGACATAAGGCTAAAAAAAGCTCAAGCTCAAGGAGCAAGCTCGAGCTCGTATAGGGGTGGATATCGAGCCAGCTTGGCTCGACCGAGCTCGAGCTGGCTCGTTAAGAAAACGAGCTGGCTCGGCTCGACTAGTTAAGGAACCGAGCCAGAGAACCAGCTCGGCTCGGCTCGTTTGCGAGCTCGAGCTGGCTCGTTTAGCTCGCGAGCCACAACAAAAAATAATATACATGTATATATACAACAATATAATCAATTGTTAGTTAATTTTATACTAATTTAACACTAGAAAAGACTAACAATACTCATAATTTTATATATCACATCATTTAAACCCTAAACGAACATAGTTCGTCACTTATTAATTCATCCAATACAATTATATGCTTTGTTTTACAGATAAATGCTAGCTCATTCGAGCTAACGAGCTGGCTCGAGCTCGTGTCGAGCTGGCTCGTTAACGAACCGAGCTGAGATGTTAGCTCAGCTCGTGATAAAATTGAAACGAGCCGAGTCGAGCCGAGCCGAGCTGACCACGAGTCGAGCGAGCTCACGAGCCACGAGTATTTTGTCCAGCCTCCTCGTAGCAGATCGGATCAGCTCGACGCTCAGAACGAACACGAGCCAAGCTATTTTTGTGGCTCGTGAAAAGAGCGAGCCAGCTCAGCTTAGCTCACCATAGCTCACGAGATGGCTTGTGGCTTGGCCCAACAATATTTTTTTATATAAAATCCTAATTAGCATATAATATTACTACCGAGTAGACAATTAATTTATGTTATTTAAGATTACTATACAAATTAATCTATTTCTATATTGTATTAGTGATATATCTATTTTACTAATTTAAAATATGTTATTTAAAATATTTTAAAGATTTTATATTATAATTTAGAGAGCATATCTATGTTTATGGCTAGGATCGTTGGCTCGGTGAGACGGCTCACGAGCCAGGAGCGAGCTGAGCCGAGCCGCTTTTTTAAGCTTGCCACATGGGCGAGCCAAGCCGAGCTCGGCTCATTTCCACCCCTAGCCCGACACACAAACCTGGCTAGATCGGCTTCCCAAAGTAGATCCTAGATAGAGATGACAATAGGGTCCCGATCACCCGATTCCCGATTTCCCACGGAAATCCTGCGGACACGCGTGGACGGGTGTCAGCGACCAGAGGGGGAAGCAGGCTGACCAGTCAGGCCCAACGCCTGGGGGCGCAGGCGCTGACTGGCGGGACCCAGAGGCAGAGCACGCGGGTGTGAACCCTTATCCGCGGATCTAAGCCGTTGGATCAGGGGCGGACGGTTGCGATGGGGCGCGTGGGGTATAACTACTTGGTGGCCAGCGTTACCTCCTCCGCGGCGGCGAGGTCACCGGAGACGGGGCAGACGCGATCACCTGGTAGGCTGGGTTGCCGGGGAGGGCTAGAACGGGTCCAGAGGGCTTGTCGAACACACTGGCAGACTACCGACCGCAAGAACGGGGCCAGAGAAGGAAGAACGACGAAGGGAAGGTGCTCCGGGCGGGTCGGACAATTCCGGCGAGGAATTCCGGCCGGGAGAGGAGGTCTAAGGCGCGCTAAGGACTGGGCTAGCTACAACAGGGTAAGGGGAACACTACGGGCTAACATAGGGGCACGGGATTGGGCTAAAACAGCTGGGCACCGCGCGGGCGTGGCGAACCATCACAACCATCACCGGCTAAGCCAAATTGGCCAATATCAGGGGGAATTCGGAGAAATTGAGGGTGGGGGCGGACATCTCACCTCGGGACGGGACTTTGGGTGACTTGGCATGGCTCGGGGAGACCCCGGTTGGCCAGACGTCGAAGAACCGCGGCGGCGGCGAACTCCGACCTACATAGGGAAAAGGCTAAGCGCGGACCGGACGGACCAGGGGTGCTGGGGGTGAACTAAGGGGTGTCTCAAGTAGCTGACGGCGAGGCGGAACTCACCGAGGCAATGGACGCGGCGCGGGCTCGACGGCGGTCGCAGAACGGACGGCGGGCTTCGATGAGCTGCGGCAGAGCTACCTGGGCGCGCGTGCAGGGCGAGAGAGAGGGCGAGAGTGCTCGGCTGAGGGCGAAAGTGAGCAGGGGGAAGTGGGCGAGTGTTGACGCCTTTTTGGAGCGCCAAGCACTCAACAAGAACCGTGGCAGTGCTCTCTGGTCAAACGCGGACGGTCTGCGGCCAGGGGCCGGACGGTCCGCGACCTAGCGCAGGGGCTAGGGTTTCCTGCCTGACGGCCGGACGGTCCGCACCCTAAGGCTGGATGGTCTGCGTGTGCGTAGGGGCGGCGGAAGATCGCCGGCGGCGCCTGGATCTCGCTCCCGGGAGGGACCCCGTCGGGGAGGAGAGATCCTAGGAGTTGTCTAGGCTCGGGCAGGCCGACCTAGACTCCTCTAATCGACGTAGAGTCGAAGAGAAGCGGAGAATTTGGGGATTGAGAGGCTAAACTAGAACTAGACTAGAACTACTCCTAATTGTACAAGAAATAAATGCGAGATAGAAGTTTTATTGATTCGATTGCTTCTTACAAATCGGTCGTATACCTCTCTATTTATAGAGGAGGGGGGCTGGACCCTTTACAAACTAATTTCCGAGCTTATCCCGAGATTTTTGCCAACAAACATAGCAAGAAACTCGGAACCCTAATCTATTCTGTGCTTGCGCGGACCGTCCGACCCACAGGCGCGGACCGTCCGGCCTCAGGGCCGGACCATCCGCCAGCTCACTTTAGTGCTGAACATATGCCCCTGCCTTTTGGTGGAGCTGAGCGAACCAAAAGCAACTAACTCGATGTGATCACATCGGTTTTATTAGGCATTTTGTCACTTACTAGGATGGTACACAGTGGCCTTAGTCTCGATGGTTGACTCAACGGACGTGACCCCTTTAGCTTTGATCGAACTGTTAGTCCCAATACCGCCGAGCGCCATACTGGTCCTGACCAATTCGTCACCTTGCTTTCCTAATTTTCTAAGTGTTCTGGTGTAGCTTTGTAGTCGACCAGATCTTCTCCTTGCAGGTCGTCTTCCTCCATGGGTGTTGGTACGTCGTTGCAGGTGTCATGGTGTATTACGGATGAGTCGGCCTCAGGGGTCGGACGGTCCGCGCCCTGTACGGTTGGTCCGGTCTTTATAGCTGGACTGTCTGCCATACCTACAAAGAGCTGCACAGTTGTTGTTTTATTTTCTGTCTTTGTGGTCATTTGATTTTCCTCAACGGCCTTTGGTCTCCATCTCTTTTGTGGTGATGGATACTGCGGATGTGTGTCATTGAATATTTTTTCCGCCTCCTTCTCCTGATTCTCCTTTGCTCTAAGGCGCTGTAATTTTCGCTTTTGCGATTGTGTCAATCCCGATGGGCACCATCGGGGCATGGAGTATTTTGGATCGGCTGTTTTGTTGACAGTCGTACCTTGTTTTTTGTTTGTGTTGGCCGATTCACCAAAAAATCATCAGCCCTTCGTTATTTTGTTGTACGACGACATCTGTCGTTCCTATTTTAATGACGTCTCCTTTTTTCGTACTATTGGAGGTTGTAGCTGTATGCCCCCCTGCCGGATTAGTCAGCCTTTGGGGCCGAGTTGTTCGACAATCTTGCTGGGCCTGTGCTTGTGGACCAGATTGAGGGGCTCTCAATCGGTCTTGTACTGGAGATGTCAACCTATTGAATACAAATGTTTGAGGTGCCCCCAAGTGGGGTACTGTGGCATCCCAAATGGACATGGTGGCATGCCCCACATTTGATTTGGGACATATGGTGGAGGTATGTATGTGTATGGATATGGCATAGGTGGATATGGTGGTGGAGATGTCCATGCAGGTACGTTAGGTCTTAATTAAACATTATGACCTCCCGTCCTTTCCGATTGGCGTGGTGGTCCAATCGGCCTAACCTGCTGTCGCACCTGGGTGGGTAAGCGTGGTCGCTTTGGTGGCCGGTCGCTGGGGCCAGCCTTCTTTTCACATATTTAGACAATAATTGATCAAAGGTCAGGTTAGATTTTACCAACTGACCAGTTGCCTTGAACGTATTAGTTTTCCACGTACCTATTTCTGGTCATCGTGGTTTGAAGGTACGTGGTCGCAGCGGCTCTTCGGCGTTGCCGGACCGTCCGCTGGAACGCTCCGGACCGTCCGGTGATGTTATGGACCTTCCGCGCCTGGGCACCGGACCGTCCACGATGCGCAGTATGGTTTCTCGCGCATATCCCCTTGTCTGAGCTTGCCCCCCAGTGCCGGAGTTTGTGATGGTCACTTTCAGTGTCTCTCCTCCATCAGGAGTCTTCTCGGCCACCACTTTCCTTCAAGAGATTTTGTTATTTCCATCGGCCTCCCATGAGTTGCCGATGATGACTTCTTTGTCTTTGCCCTTATCGGCTGTGCTGGGCCGAATTAGGACCCTTTTGCCCTTGAAGTCGATCATATTCATTGGAAAGGGCTCCGTGTCCTCCTGAAATTTCAATCGTCCCTCATTAATGGCTGATTGGATTTGTCGCCGGAACACATTACAATCATTAGTGGCATAGGAAAATAAGTTGTGCCACTTGCAGTATGCGCGACGCTTTAGTTCGTCGGCAGGTGGAACGATATAATCAATTTTAATGTTACCATTTTTTAGTAATTCATCGAATATCTTATCACATTTGCCAACATTAAATGTAAACTTAATCTCCGTTTCTTTTGAACTGGCTGCAAGGAGGAGCAAGCCGAAGATTTGGCCTGCTCAGGCCAAACTATTTCGGTAGTGTAAATTTCCTTTGATTCACCATCCGAACTAATTTGATTGTGTTCTACTATATGGACATTATGATGAACCGTTTTGACTAGTTCTTTGCTTCGGCTTTCACAAGCCGAAGCTTTCTGATGTAATTGTGCTAGCGTAAAGAACTGGATGCCTTCTAACTTCTCTTTTAAATAATAGCGCAACCCATCAAAGGCTATTCCCGCTAGTTGTTTATCTGTTAAATGAATTTGAAAGCATCGGTTTCTCGTATCCCGGAATCTCCAGATGTAATCACTAACCGATTCATCCTTTTCTTGTCGTAGGGCCACTAAGTCTACTAAATCTAGCTCATAATCGCCAGAGAAGAAATGTTCATGAAATTTTTGTTCTAAATCTCCCCACGACAAAATGGAATTAGGAGGGAGCATGGCATACCATGTGAATGCAGTCCCTGTTAAAGATAATGAAAATAAACGTACACGGAATGCTTCGGTGTCGGCCAATTCTCCTAACTGTGCTAAGAACTGGTCTATGTGCTCACACGTGCTCTTTTCTTGGTCACCCGAAAACTTTGCGAATTCCGGTATTCTGGTCCCCTGTGGGTATGGGAGCCGGTCAAACTGGCTATCATAAGGTCTCCGATATGACTGCCCCCCGGGGACTATACTAACTCCGAGCTTATCTCGGAACGCCCCAGCTATTTCCTCCCTTACTATATCGATGGCAGCCGGTAGGAGACCACCAGCTCTTTGACCCAATATGGGTGAGTTTGTTTGGATGTTGGTATGTTGTTTTTCTCCCCATTGGTTTGGGTTTTGCGGCGCGTTAATGCATGCCCTATGAGGCTCATAGGACTGGCCATTCCTTTCTGGCCTTCTAGGGGCCGGAAAGTACTCACTCTCACGAGTTTGATAGATTATATTATGGTGCTGGTGTGTCGTATGGTGAGATGGGGAGTCTAGCTTGGAGAGATACGGAGTTGGATATCCGTCCTCCTTAAAAAACTCTGTGCCGGACCGTCTGGTTAAATACGCGGACCGTCCGGCTCCGTGCGCGGACTGTCCGGCCATGTGGCTGGATCGTCCGACATTATATTTGGACTATCTGGCGCCATACGCAGATGGTCCGAATGGGTTATCTAGGGTTTGCACGGCATGTGGCGGTTTGGGTGTAGGTCTCGGCAATTCGCTTCTAAAAATGGGATCAGCCGCTGCTGGCCCGGACAGTCCGCGCTCACGTGCGGACGGTCCAGACATGCAGATCAGCAAATTTATCGCCGATGTGCGTGGGAGTCTGTCGTTGCCAGGGTACATGTCCATCGGCATCCCATAAAGGGGTTGTGACTGGTCGTGACAACCTGTAGCCGATGAATTATGTGTGTATTCCCTCAATTCAACCTCGTGCGAAGGAAGATTTGCCATAGTAGACTTATCAAGCGCACACACTAGCCTTTTATGATCATTTTATATATCCCCTACGATACGTTGAAACTGTTTTCGCTGTTCGTCTATGTAAGCTTTAAGAGATTGGAGTTCGTTGGTGTTACTTACATTGGGGGTAATCGTAGTAGATCGGAGCGAAGCCAGATCTGTCGCCCATTGCCGAACGACTTTGTTGTTCCTGTCCACTTTGAAGTTGGCCAGGAACTTCGCCTTTGCTTCTTGGATCAGCTGCTCCTGGCGCTCCTCGAACAGGAGTTGTTCTTCAGTCGGTAAGGTTTCCCATGTCGGTGTGATGATATTGCTGGTGGAAACTTCAGAGCTATCCTTTGAACCGGCCATTGAGGGCCAATTTGATAGGTCTATATGTGTTGTCCCCAGTGGAGTCGCCAAAAAGTATGTTGACGCCTTTTTGGAGCGCCAAACACTCAACAAGAACCGTGGCGGTGCTCTCTGGTCAGGGGCCAGACGGTCCGCGACCTGGCGCAGGGGCTAGGGTTTCCTGCCTGACGGCCGGATGGTCTGCGCCCTAAGGCTGGACGGTCCGCACGTGCGCAGGGGCGGCGGAAGATCGCCGACGGCGCCTGGATCTCGCTCCCGGGAGGGACCCCGTCGGGGAGGAGAGATCCTAGGAGTTGTCTAGGCTCGGGCAGGCTGACCTAGACTCCTCTAATCGACGTAGAGTCGAAGAGAAGCAGAGAATTTGGGGATTGAGAGGCTAAACTAGAACTAGACTAGAACTACTCCTAATTGTACAAGAAATAAATGCGAGATAGAAGTTTTATTGATTCGATTGCTTCTTACAAATCGGCCGTATACCTCTCTATTTATATAGGAGGGGGGGCTGGACCCTTTACAAACTAATTTCCGAGCTTATCTCGAGATTTTCGCCAACAAACATAGCAAGAAACTCGGAACCCTAATCTGTTATGCGCTTGCGCGGACTGTCCGGCCCACAGGCACGGGCACGTCCATGACGGGGCATGGGCAAGAGGTTAGGGAAGCGGAGAGGGCTGACGGGTGGGGTCCACGAGGCAACGAGAGGGGATCCACGAACGAGCGGTCAAGACTGACGGAATGGGTCTATCAGACAGTGGGAGAGAGTGGGCGCGAGCGGGAGGGAATCGACGCCGACAGGCCGGCCCCACAGAGCAGCGAGAGGGAGAGAGGGAGAGAAGGGGCGCACGGGCGGGGGTCGACAGGCAGGGTCCGTGTGTTAGGGGCTGAGGGCACGCGTGCGGGGCTGGGCCTGCTGGGCCGACTTGGGCTGAAATGGGTTTTTCCATTTTCTAGGGAATTTTTAATGCTTTTCTATTTATTTTCTCTAGGGTTTTCAATTCAAATTCAAATCAAGTTTTAAATTCAAACCAAATCAAACATGTGCAACAATTCAAACAATATTTGGAGCTCAGCATGATGCAACATTTCATGACCCATATTGTTTTGACAAAATAAAATAATTAACCCCTCACTAATTAAGCTAATTCTACCAAAAAGAAAAAGAGAGGGAGAAACTAGAGAGAGAAGAGTAACACCTGAATTTGGTAGGTAATTAGAAAAAATTATACCCCCAAATTCAGGGTGTTACATAATGGATTGCGATCTGAATGCATCTTCATAAAATGTTACGACCCTAAATAAATTTTAGTTCGAAAATGAATAGAAATAGAGGTCGATACTATCCGATCCGATCCTTAAATCTTATAGTGTAAACTTTAGAGCCCATTGTCACCTCTAGTTGCATCTAGATCCAAGGGGATTGAGGGGGATTAAATCTCCTTTTATTCAAATTTGACTAGGAAGAGATTTAATCCCCTCCAATCCCTTTCGATCGAGACATAACCGAACAAGCTCTTAGGGGATGGAGATGGAGAAGAAACTTCTCCCGCAGGGATGTAGACGGGGAAACTTCATCCTCTGATGGGTAAACGAGGATGGTGGTGACGGGGAAGCATTCCCCACCTCTGTTCCCCGTGAGGACCCGTTAAACTTGCATGTGACGATGTTTTCGTCTACTAGTTAATGACAAAAATAAATAATTACCTTGTCAAGAGACCACTCATTGTACAAATGTGTTCGTTTTGATATATACATAATGATTTCTTACATTTGACAATATATATATAAGTGACAATATTTTACATTAATAACAAAAGACATATGTCCTAATTATAATTTAAGCGGGGACGAGGATCCCTATCAGGGATTTATCCCCACGGGAATGGGGATGAGAAAGAAATGTCCCCCGTAAACGTTCGTGGGGATCTCCGCACGAATTTTGTTTCGTCGCGGGGATAGGGAATTCTCCGTTGCCATCTCTAGTCCTAGACCGTCTCTAGAAAATAGTTGGTCTCACTTTGGGCCTATTTGGTTTCACCAGATTCAGATAATATTATTCATAATATCTATTCCCTCTGTTCTAATTTATAATCAAAGTTTGACCGGCTCATCTTATTTATTTTTTTTTTGAAAATGAAAAATTCAAAGTCATATTTAAAGTATATTATATAGTAGACGATTTCACAGTAAAAATTTAAAATAATTATGATTTTTTTAAAATAAGACGAGCCGATTAAATTTGGGATAAAAAGTCAAACAAGTTATAAATCGGAACGGAAGGAGCATTAAGAAAACAAATGAACCTCATTCTAGCACTACATAATGTTTATCTCGGTAAAAATTTCGCTCTCTCCGAGAGCACTGCTAAAGCGAGATAATGGAAGAGAATCTTTGCGAGAAGACAAAAAAACCCTAAAAAATTGGCCTCTTGGTGCCACTTCGTCTTTTTTTGAGAAACTCAGCTATCACAAAATCTAACACATTAGATGTAAGTCTTATTTACTTTCTACATGCTTTAAATATCTTCCTTTTCGGTGGTTGATGCCAAAGGAGAGAAATTGTAGGGACCAAATTAATGAAATGTTATCAAACACCAAACACCACCAATTTAAAATTTTGATCCTTCAAGTGGTTTTGGCTCTTTGGTCTAAAATAGAAAGTAAGTGAATTATGGAATTGGGGGAGCTTAAGTCCATAATATCACATTGTGGGGACAAACATGCATCCTAGCAAGTAGATTGCATATTTACATTTAAATGTTTGTTATATTTGCTTGCTTTAGTTGTATTGTCATCAATCACCAAAATGGGGAGATTATAAGGAAAATAGATCTCAGGCCATTTGGCTCAATATATTTTGGTGTTTGATGATCAACATAACCTATGGACTAATGTGTTTGCAAGTGTTTATGATTATAGTTCACAGGATGCTCAAGTGACTTGGACTAAGGCATTGAGGAAAGCAACACCTCAAAAGAAGACATTATGAAGATCACAAGAAGATCAACAAGTATCAAGCAAAGTCTAAGAAACAAAGATTAGTGTTGCCACCGGCGGATTTTTCGGTGCCACACGCCGAACTGTCCGGTGCACCAGGGAACTGTAGCCCAATGGCTAGTTCTAGGTGGCACACGTGGAGAGAAGCCACCAGACTGTCCGATGTGATGTCCGGACTGTCCGGTGCAAAAGCCTGTAGCGCCAATGGTCACCTGCAGTATCAGATCCAACGGCTATACGCACCAGATGTAAAGCCCTAAAATTTGTATAAGGTAAAAATAATAAAATAAATAAATACATATATTTACATAAAAGTATTTTTGGAATTATTTAATTTTTTTGTGCATACTCACTTAAGAGAAGTAAAGTAGTCAAATAGCAAATAAATAAATATAGAAATATGCATCTCATGCTGAGGTTCTTATAATTGTGCATTTGGGTTTAAATTCGCGAGACAAGTTTAAGTTTAAAAAATATAGAATTTGAAAATGAAGGAGGGAAAGAATATACACTATAAAGAAAATAAAAATATTATAAAATAAATAATAGGCATTATCTTCACATTAGGATTTTTATTGGATATATTTGGAAAGATGAAGTTCAAACATGATTTAAAATTTGAATTGAAGTTTCAAATTGGAAAAGAAATCAGAAAAGGAAAATACAAAAGAAAAGAAAAAGGAAATCAGCCCACCCCGGCCCAAAGTCACGCGTTGGCCCACCTTCGCTTCTCCAGGCTAGCGCACTTCCCTTACTTACCAGCCGACCCATGGCGCTTACACCGTCGCTTGCCACCGCCATGTGGGGCTCGCTGGCCACGAAACCCGACCGCTGTGCCATAGGACGCGTGGGGTCGCTATTATGTGGACCCTTGTGGTCAGGTCGTGTCTTCCTCGAATTGCTTTTCCTCGTCGCGTAACAAACTCCGACATGGCGCTGTGGATCACGCCGACCAGCTGATGATTTGGTGGTTGCGAACCAGCCGGAGCCCTTGGGATTGGACTCCACTGTCGGGTATAAGTACCGAGCTGCGCGCTCTTCCTGCTGTCCACCATGCGCCAAGTCGTTTCCGTCGAGAGCACACATAGAGAAGATTCCGGCCGCCACCATGAACACTCTCGTACACCATCGCCAGACACCGATTGGTCGGCCCGGGGATGTCGCGGGTGTGAACCGCACCTGGACAACCCAGCTAATTGCACATTGGTGATGGGTGGGGCCGCAATTTCTCGACGAAAGTTGGCCTCCGCACCCAACCCCACTGACCACCATGGCTAGATCGCTCCGTAGCTCTCTATCGGCGGTGAGTATTTCTGTCATATTCGAATTACCCTCCCTGTTGCGAATCACGGTCTGGATTGGTGCGGGGTGCACCAAGGCGCTGACCCGGCATGCTCTAGCGATGGCTTCGTAGTCGTTGGGGGCGCGCCGCCGCTCTCCTCCACCGTGGGAGGAAGAAAGCCCCTGCGCCGTCCATCCATGGATGGGCGGTCAAGATTAGATCTGGAAACCCTTAAACCCCGACCGTCCGATGCTAGTTGAACGTTTGGGATCGCGCCCGTGCATACCCCTTCGCTCTTCTAATTCTGACCGTGGATCTCGAATCCAACGGCTGTGGGCGTACTGGTTCGCTTAAATTTCAAGATCTAATCCGGGCCCTTGATCCTTCATCGGGCGGCCCCGGTTGGCCCGTACCCCTTCACGCCACTGATTTTGCTAATGAGCCCCTGTAATATTCTCAAATCAACCCGCCGTCCGTGCAAGGTATAGAAACATTACAAGTGGGTCCTGAAACTTACAACATAGACCCTAGATTGCAGTGAAATAGTGACCGCAGTCCAAATGTCGTGTATGATTATAAATTTAATTTGAAAATTGCTTATTAGGTAGGAAAATAAATCCAAGAACCTAAAGAAACCCATAACATGACTTGTGGGTAAAGATGGGTAACATGACTTGTATGGGATTGGCCTTCTCTTGGCAGATGGGTAACATGACTTGTGGGTAAAGATGCACAACCTCTGCAGAGTATAAAACTGGTATAGTAGCCGTGCTCACGGTCATGAGCAGCTCGAACACTCACATGATTAATTTATGGAACTAAATTCAATTTGTCATATGCATTGCATCGCATGTGTTGTTATCACTTTTGTTCTACTACTTAATTGGGTTGGTATTTACTTATACTTAGTAATTACTAATAAAATTTTGACCAACTTTAAAAGCAATGCTCAACTTCAACCATTCTCTTTGGTAATCCTTACACTTCACATGAGCTCCCACCTTTGGCGAGTTCATGCGCATTATTCCCCACAACTTGTTGAGCTATGAACGTATGTGAGCTCACTCTTGCTGTCTCACACCCCCACAGGTCAAGAACAAGTACCGCAGGATGAGGTGCATTGAAGATGCTGTGACGAGTTCGTGAGAGGTCTAGGTCGTCGTCTCCCAGTCAACTTTGGGTTGCTGGACCGTTGTCTCCTTATAATGTAATTATTTATTTATTTTGTACAGAACTCCTGTTATGTAGTAAAGATGTGACATTCGATCCTGTGCCATGATTCATCATATGTGTGAGACTTGGTCCCAGCACACCTGGTGATTATGTTCGCGCCCGGGTCTCGGTGCCCCTAAAACCCGGGTGTGACAGAAGTAGTATCAGAGCCAATGTTGACTGTAGGACGAAACCTAGATAGAACTGGACAACCATTATTTACTTACCTTTGCTACTCTAATCCTTTCTAAACTTTCCTTAATCTTTTCTTATCCACTGCTGCTTTACTCTGATTATTCTTACATCTTCCTTCTAAAGACAAATGTGGATTTCACACTTTGAAATCCTGTACCTAAAGTGACCTTTAGGAATAGGAGACCTAATCCTAGGAACAAAAACAAAACTATTTTTATATAAGTATCTATGTGCTTGAATGTTTGTTCTTATGATACTTGCCTGATTTGGATCTTTGATTGAGTATGATGAGTTGTGGAGTAATGACCACAATTGCATCTAAATATACATATGTATAAAATATATCTAGGAAGATAGAAGACCCCCATAAAAATAGATATATATTATAGATCCATCTCATATTAAAAGATTCTACTCTATATCATCTTATCCTAACTATTTTGCCTATCTCATCCTAGAGCAACAACCAGGATCTAAACCAAATTAATTAAAACTTAGCTAGTCCAAACTAGTCATACCAATCTAACTTAGATCTGATCCAATGTGATAGATTAATCTAACCCAACGAAGGCTAACCTTAAGATGAGCTAATCTAATGTAAATTACTTAACAGGAAAGTTAATACTAATGAAATGGGTTAGACTCTACTCCTATAAAATATGTTTAACTTAATTCACTCTGCACTAAATTAAGAATGACCAACCAACTCCGCCTTATGCAACTACCTTACCCCTCAGATAGTTGCATAACCCCTCTGTTTTAATCTAACAGAGATTCGGACCTACCTGCACCATATAATCCATTCTATCTCAAAAGATTCTAACATATCCTAATAATATATATCCTACCCTGGTAGATCTATATAATCTAAACTAGTCCAATCTAGTTATGTCCAATCCAATCTAGACCCTACCTAATCTAATATGATCCAATCAAAAGGGAGTTACTTAGACCATATTCCGATAAATGGGTTTTAAACCTAAATTGGTGTCTTAGACCAACTCGTCCGTGAAACCATGACCTAGCCTATGTTATAGGTTGCCCAACCCATTTATCCCAAAAGCAAAGTAAAACTCTGTTTAACCTACCTACCCCATGTACCCATAATGTTATCCCAACTTAGATAATGGCATCTAACACCACGACCGATGGTCTCTAAATTAGACCCAAGAAGAAAGCTAACCTCGACAATGAAGGATATGAGTTAGAAACAGATCTTCAGATGAAGCAAGATCTACCACCCGGAATAAAAGTCTCTCTTACTTAATTTTCTCTTACCCCTAAATCTTCTCTACACTCACCAAATAGCAAAAACATGATGTAACCTTGCTTTCTATGCCACACTTGTTAATGGCATGAAAATTTTAAGTGTATAAAAAAATACTAATTGGAAGTTCCACTTAGAAAAAATATATATACTAGAATTCCATAGAGATAAAGTTAGCTTGATATACTTAACTAAATAATATTCTTAAATAGAATTATAGAATCTAATGTAAGTTGCTTAAGCAAGTTGGATAATGCTGGTGGCATAAATTAGACCCTACTCCTATCAACATGATTAACCTAAAACCGGTTCCCTATACCAGCTCAGCCATATACAAGTACTTGACTTATGCGTTGGGTTGCAAAATCTGTATAGACCGACATAAAATTATAGGCACCCAAGATTTTCAACTATCATAACTTATCCAACCAATCTAGAAGCAAATAACCAAACTATATTCTGACTAATCTCGTTCAACTTATAGCTACCTACTAAACTAGCTACTCAACCTACTAACGTGTTACCTACAGACCTATCTTAACCTCTTGTCCCTAATCCGGATGAAGACCTTAAGACTCGAGAAGAAGGAGATCAAACTCATTGAGGACTGATAAGAGTCAAGCCATACCTCCAAAGGAATCAAGATCCATAATCCGGGATGAAGTCTTTCTTTACCCTACTCTTTCTTACCCACACCTATTCATACTTCTAGGACATATTTTATCCTACATAATGTGGTGGTCATATATATGCCTTCCTAATCACCTGATAATTTGATATAGACTAAAAAAATCTTTTGGTACTAGAACTAATTAGGAACTGAAATCTAGACTACAAGCTGAACTTGTTGTGTCCCTTCTCTTACAAATCTCGAGGACGAGATTTCTATTAAGGAGGGTAGAATTTGTAAAGCCCTAAAATTTGTATAAGGTAAAATAATAAAATAAATAAATACATGTATTTACATAACAGTATTTTTGGAATTATTTAATTTCCTTTTTGTGCATACTCACTTAAGAGAAGTAAAGTAGTCAAATAGCAAATAAATAAATATATAAATATACATCTTATGCTGAGGTTCTTATAATTGTGCATTTGGGTTTAAATTTGCGAGACAAGTTTAAGTTTAAAAAATATAGAATTTGAAAATGAAGGAGGGAAATAATATACACTATAAAGAAAATAAAAATATTATAAAATAAATAATAGGCATTATCTTCATATTAGGATTTTTATTGGATATATTTGGAAAGCTGAAGTTCAAACATGATTTAAAATTTGAATTGAAATTTCAAATTGGAAAAGAAATCAGAAAAGGAAAATAAAAAAGAAAAGAAAAAGGGAAATCAGCCCACCCAGGCCCAAAGTCACGCGTTGGCCCACCTTCACTTTTTCCAGGCTAGCCCACTTCCCTTACTTAACCAGCCGACCCATGGCGCGTATAGCGTCGCTTGCCACGCCATGTGGGGCCCGCTGGCCACGAAACCCGACTGCGCTGCCATAGGACGCGTGGGGTCGCTGTCGTGTGGACCCTTGTGGTCAGGCTGTGTCTTCCTCGAATTGCTTTTCCTCGCCGCATAACAAACTCCGACCATGGCGCTGTGGATCACGCCGAACAGCTGATGATTTGGTGGTTGCAAACCAGCCGGAGCCCTCGGGATCGAACTCCACCGTCGGGTACCAAGTTGCGCGCCCTTCTTGCTGTCCACCATGTGCCGCGCCATTTCCGTCGAGAGCACACAGAGAGAAAATTCCGGCTACCACCATGAACACGCTCGTACGCCATCGCCAGACACCGATTGGTGGGCCTAGGGATGTCGCGGGTGTGCACCGCACCTGGACAACCCAGCTAATTACACGTTGGTGATGGGTGGGGCCGCAATTTCTCGATGGAAGTTCGCCTCCATGCCCAACCCCACTGACCACCATGGCTAGATCGCTCTGTAGCTCTCTATCGACGGTGAGTATTTCTGTCATATTCGAATTACCCTCCCTGTTGCGAATCACGGTTTGGATTGGTGCGGGGTGCACCGGGGCACTGACCCGGCATGCTCCAGCGACGGCTTCGTAGTCGTTGGGGGCGCGTCGCCGCTCTCCTCCGCCGTGGGAGGAAGAAAGCCCCTGCGCCGTCCATCCATGGATGGGCGGTCAAGATTAGGTCCGGAAACCCTTAAGCCCCGACCGTCCGATGCTATTTGAACGTTTGGGATCGCGCCCGTGCATACCCCTTCGCGCTTCTAATTCTGACCGTGGATCTCGGATCTAACGGTTGTGGGCGTACTGGTTCGCTTAAATTTCAGGATCTAATCCGGACCCTTGATCCTTCATCGGGCGACCCCGGTTGGCCCGTACCCGTTCACGCCACCGATTTGGCTAATGAGCCCCTGTAATATTCTCAAATCAACCTGTCGTCCGTGCAAGGTATAGAAACATTACAAGTGGGTCCTAAAACTTACAAAATAGACCCTAGATTGTAGTGAAATAGTGACCACAGTCCAAATGCCGTGTATGATTATAAATTTAATTTGAAAATTGCTTTATAGGTAGGAAAATAAATCCAAGAACCTAAAGAAACCCATAACTTCCGCATGTTAGCTCAATTTGATCCATCCAAATTGCATTAGCTTCATAAAAATATTCTCTACGCAGTAACAACATTAATTATACCATGTCACATACTTTTGTAGGTAGATATTTATTTATCCTATGTCTACTGGATTAACTTTTCTAAACCAAAGCTAACCTATCTATAATTATAATTTGATTAAAATATGATCTCTAGTCAAGTTATAACTAAGATTAAAGTTGGGTAATTATTATGGAATATTCTCTCATATGGTGAATACTAATCAATTTATAATATAGTTTAATACTTAAATCACATATATCTTTCATAAATCATAACTGCTCAACCGTAGCTTCGAATTTAGTGATTCTCGATCTCATGACCTCGTAGCAACGCGTAGATTATTATTATACAGTTTGTTCTTATGTTTGCTGTGATGTTAATTTTGCCTATACCATGTCTGTTTGTATTACTACGACTAGCAGTGAGGTCACGAGAATCTGAAGAGCAAGTTGGTACCTGGAATCTCAAGTCCCAGGCAAGTTGTGCCCTTGATCACTTGTTTTTACCGAGTCATGTTCTGATTAATCATAATGATCTGCAGGTTAATTTTGATGGGACCCAATAGGTTATCCTAGTTTGACTATCTTTATACCTTGTTTACCACTGAATTTTTAGGTAGTACCTGCTATTGCTTTATGTGGTTTTGGGTATAGAGATACACATTATTCATGATTATATTTTTATTATTAGTTGTTATTTACTGTTCATGTTAAGATCATTATGTTAATTGGAACATGGAGAATCAACCGGGAAAACAGTGCTACCACAATGGAGGAATGAGACCCCTTGGCTGATTAATTAGGAAAGCTAGTGGATGACTACCTTACTCAAAAGGGGCAAGGGCAGTAAAGGAGTGGTCAGTGTAGGGAGGTCCTTGGGTTGATTTTGCTGCAATGGTGGTCAGGCAAGGGATCCCTGCATTGGAGCTTTCTATAAACTGTAGCGGGTTTTCTGAAGCTAGTGGAACTTTGTAAAGGCCTCATAGTGTTACCCTACCTCGCCTCCTCGGTAGAGGTGTATGGGATTGGACGTCTCTTGGCAGATGGGTAACATGACTTGTGGGTAAAGATGCGCAACCTCTATAGAGTGTAAAACTGGTATACTAGCCGTGCTCACGATCATGAGCAGCTCAGACACTCACATGATTAATTTATGGAACTAAATTCAATTTGTCATATGCATTGCATTGCAGGTGTTGTTATCACTTTTGTTCTACTACTTAATTGGGTTGGTATTTACTTATACTTAGTAATTGCTAATAAAATTTTGACCAACTTTAAAAGCAATGCTCAGCTTCAACCATTCTCTTTGGTAAGCCTTACACTTCACATGAGCTCCCACCTTTGGCGAGTTCATGCACATTATTCCCCACAACTTGTTGAGCTATGTACGTATGTGAGCTCATTCTTGCTGTCTCACACCCCCACAGGTCAATAACAGGTACCACAGGATGAGGTGCATGGAGGATGCAGTGACGAGTTCGTGAGAGGTCTAGATCGTCGTCTCCCAGTCAACTTTGGGTTGCTGGACCATTGTCTCCTTATAATGTAATTAATTATTTATTTTGTATAGAACTCCTGTTATGTAGTAAAGATGTGACATTCGATCCTATATCATGACTAGGTAGGTGCCCGTGCGTTGCAATGGCATCCAATCAGGCCTATATTAATCTTTCAATTATTCATACTTGCCACAGAAGTTAAAAAATAGTGTAAAACATAGATATGAAATAACAAATATCAATATGATATGTAAAATCTATGTGACAATATAAATATATAATATTATTATAAATACGTCAACTCAAATAAAATCAACTGATGTCGAACAAACATTACAATATCGTATATATTATTTCTAAAGTATCATCATAGAATTACAGGAACATATAATATCATGGTAATTTATGTATACGGAGTACAATTCCAACTTTCTAAAGCTTATGTGGTGCTTCAAGGTGTCGGTCGAAGGGTGGTCCCTCTTGAGAGTGACATTAAGTTGCTCAAGCAAACCAATTGTGGTGAGCAATGGTGCCGCTAGGAGAGAATCAACCTACTCGTCATTGATGAGGCATCGTCTTCCTACATTTGCATATGAGATTTCTGAACACCAACCTGCAAGACGCCAGGGACAAACAATTATAATCAGGTAAACCAGGTCATCAAAAGGGGACAAATGCAATAAGAGGAGAATGTGTCATACTGAAAATAAGCATAAGTGAAACTTATTGTGGCACCATTAAAAATAACATTATTTCAATCAGAAAGGATGCTAATCGACCAAGGTGAGAAAGGATGCTAATCGACCAAGGTGGGAGGTTGTATTGCTCATTGTTGAACACAACTTTCGCGTAGGAGTTAGAATTGTAGTTTGCAAGGAAAGCTGCACAACCTGATGGAGAATTGTTGTAATTGCTCTTGTAGATGCACTTATAATTCTGATGCTCCAAGTATATCTCCTGAAAGATAATACATTTAGACATGAAAATACAGAAACAAATAAACAATATAGTTTGATCACTTTTTCCAAGTGACTTTCTACAAACCTGTGTAATCACAAAATATAGAGCCGAAAGTATTTGTTTTCATTGTTAAACACATAACTTGATTATATTTTTTTGCATATAAAACAGACATAAAACAATCACTTGATCAACAACTACAATTCACTTTATACATAATAAATCTTTGGGACTAAGAAAATCTGGAAGTTGGCATGTTGTTGTGAGCAAAAAATGGACAAACTTAATTTTTACCTAGATCATGCATCAAATTGGCCTTTATCTGCAATACATTAATGCATAATATATCTTTGAGCCTAAGAACATCTGCAAGTTGGCGCGTTGTTCTGAGCCAAAATGGACAAACTCAATTTTTACCTAGATCATGCAGAAAATTGCTTATACCTACATGAAAAAAATCATTGCACGTGATGAAACAAGGACCACAAGAATGAAATAGGGATCAGATCGCCTAATCATGATGAGCAGATAACAAGGTTCTCAAGGGAAATCATCAACTGTATAGAATGGAAAAAGAACTCACATGGTACAAATCAGTTTTGAGAAAAGGCACAACACTGTAATAAGTACCAACCCCTACAGAGCACCAAAACTCCCTAGTGCAAAAATCAAGCAACCATCACACAATGCAGCATCGTATGAATCAAATACCAGACAAGACTTTTGTCGCCACAGAGAGGAAACAAGAGCAAGATGGGAGCTTAGAGCTCACTGATCAGCTGCACAACTAAGTTAGTAATATTATCATTTCAAAACAGTCCTGTACTATATGTGTGTTGTGGGGTCTTCATAGCTTTGTATGGACTAACAAGCTAACAGAAACACCAACTACTTGGCTAGACAAGAAAAGAGATACTGACCTTTAATGGCTTCCTTGGGTATCTTGAAACCAAGGCCAATGTTCCTCCAGAATCTATTTCTTCCTTTGCTAGGTTTGTTCCCCTTGGTGGCCTTCTTGGAACTCAATTCCAAAACACACATAAGCCTCACATAAATAAAAGAATGAAACAAATGCATGTCAGAAATAAGCGCTGAAATATTACAAAGGGAACACTTTAGGTTGCTTCAACAAAGCCTCTTCTGTCATTGCCCGTCGGTAGAGACAATGAAGAAAAGATGCTTAGCGATGGCAAAAAGCAATTCCATCAGATCATATAGCAGATACACCATAATTAGCAGAGACATCAAGATCAGAACCCAACTAACGTTTGAGACACTCTTCATTATAGCATAATAATACAAGATTCACATGGTACATACTCTTCATGTTAACTGCTAACTGAACTTCTATGTTTCCAATCAAAAGCGCTACCAAGTGTTCCCCAGCAAAAAAATCGTTTCTTACCATGAGACCATCATGCATTCCAGTAACAACTGAAAACAAAGCAGTAACCAATCTTGGTGGTCCAACCAAGTCAAAAGCATCAGAGAAAGCAGTCAATCACATAGCACGAGAGCTTCACACTCACCCCATGAGGTTGACGTGGTCCTTATGGTTAATGAAATTAGGCAGCCAAAATTCTTAGTTGAAAAAAATAAAATGGAAGTAAGTTTGATGAACCATCACACACACCGGCTTGGAAGTCAGTCAAGTCACAAAGAATAAGATAAAATTCAATCATCACGACAACAGGATATAAATGGTGCTCAGCAAAAACTATTTGCCAAAAATAAGTACCTTCATTACCACCGAGGACAACAACTCTTTCAGATCGCGACCTTACTTGGTATTAAATAAAAAATAGTTACAAGGTTACAAGTTAACTTGCAACAATTCATCAGTAAATGAAAACCGTTGATCACAGAATTCAACACAATAGAAGCAAGAGTCGAGGCAAGGGCAACCCACTTTATTCCTCTATAGGTTGTTCATAGACAAAGTCCTGCAATATCTAACAGAAAGAACCAGGAAATAACGACCAACATATGATCCTTTTCACTAAAGAATGAGTAAATTTTCTAGCTAAAATGTGTGAGCCGTGAAGACTAATAGCAATTTTAACTCTAGAAGAAAAGACTAAGCATCAACAAAAAGGAAATGTGCTGCCTTTTGAATCAAGATAAAAGGCCAAGCTTCCTAACAAATTGCATGAAAATGATAGCTTATAATTAGAACAGCAAGGATACAAGACAACACTGGAATATAGTAGAGAAACTATTGCTTTAATATAGTAGAGATTTGGGTGGACCTCCATAACAAAGGAGACTTGACGGTGGCCTGATGACTCTCAGCTAAAGACTGGGTTAGTTGTGGCCAAACCAAACCAGCTAGACTAACTGTCTAATAAAGGACTTTTACTACTATTCTAATTGAAAAATAAAAACTTAATATTCTAAAATTCAACCATTCAAGTTTTCAACCAAAACATATCCTAGATGCCTATTCCCATGTGCCAGAACAAAATCAGTTAAATGATCATGCTAGCCTCAAAAAATAAGTTAATAGATTGATCTTTGAAGAAAGTATTTATTGAGTCGAGGTAGTCTATGCAGTTCCAACGGTAGTTATTGAGACTCTTGACCGAGAACATTTCCATGACCCTGGTCTGAATTTGTTGAATTGTTCTACTGAAAACGTGATAACTCAGATTTAATTTGCTATGAGAAGTGAAGCTTTTGGAATAGATTCTGTAAATCATATGGTCCAATCTAATTTTTGTCTTCCTCAACTAAGGCATAAAGCAAAATTCAAAAGCCATATGTTATCTTGTTCAAAATCTGGACATCATAAACCCACATGACCATGACCATATCTATTATTTCTACTTTCCCTCAAAGATGACCATGACCAAAAGGACGAATGATATCAAATAAAAAAGAACATTACTAATTATATTCCATGCTAAATAATCTAGCCAAACAGCAAGATGCTATCGGAAGATCAGAAATTCACCCCTAACATCCTAAAAGTTGAATCTTTATGGTGTCCAGCATAAAAATTGCCAACCTTAACTTCGATTCATACACCATATACACAAAGATTATCCAGTAATCGGCTGCTAGCAGGTAGCCATCAGTTCACCGTACCTGTGAGCACTGCGAGAGTAGCTTTGCCCATGGCGCTGCGGGTTGCTGTTGCTCCGGCTCCTTTCTCCTCTTTGAACTCTCGGCCGTGACGGAAGAAGGCTTATCCGCTCCTTGATCTGCATCAAAACCCCATGAACGCGATTCCAAACCAGCCCCCACATATAAACATTGAGCATTGGATAAATTACCAAATAAATTACTATTACACTGATGTTTATATCTTACTATTACATCAAAGAGTTCTCGAAAGAAGGCTTATCCGCTCCTTGATCTGCATCAAATACAACAGAACTCTTGTGTGTCACAACAACTCGGGCCTTTTGAAAGAGATGTGTACAGGCTACCAAGCGATGGATCGGAGGTTGGAATGTTGCGTAGCCTTTGGCGGATCTCGAGCGGCTGCTGGTCGAGTAGCTCTTGCTGCCAGAAACAAAACAAAGTGTGTGCTCAGCGTTAGCACTGAGGGTGAGGGATCTCCCAAGGCTGTTTTTTCGTCTTCTTTTTAGGATAAAGAACTACAAGAATCTACAAGGCTACTCCATCAATCAACATGTCGGCGCGCTAGTTATAGTCAGTGCATAGTTACCTTCCTGAGGCGAACTTTGTACAGCGAGAACTCGATCTGCTGCTCAAGGTTGCTCAGATCCTGCGCGGAGAACGAGGCTAGGTCCTCCGCCATGTACTGCGCCATGATCATCCTCAACCTGTTCCTCTCATCCTTCATCCTAGTCATCTCCTGGACGATTTTCTTCATGGGAAAGGAGGGGGCGATTATTAGGTGGTTATACACCACTCGAAAACAGAGATTGCAACATATTGGTTCAAGAGAATCAACCGCACCTGCTGGATGTCCATCTCCTCGAAACGGGTGCTAGGGGCTTTCAGGTACCTGTCATAGACGCTTGCTATTCTGCAACCAGAAGCAGCAGTGATATATAGCACGGTATAAAAACGTCGTAAAACCCCTCATGGGTGCTCAGTCATAAATAATAACTATTGAAACTATTAACCGCTGGCAATAAGAATATATGATACCGGTCTTATACCACACACATAATCATCATCTCTTCTTTTTTTACTGAAGGCTTCAAACTGTATATGGTAAGTTAAAAGGTTCCATGATGCATGCCAAGCTATAAGATTGTAGTTGGCAGGAATAATTGCAAATCAGTTCTGAAGCTCTCATGAATTTTTTGAACTCATTACTAAAGTCTAAAACCTTATAGTAGAATAAAGTTGGACCTTATATGTTACTGTGCTAAACAAGCTTCAGAAATAAATAAATAAATAAAGAATGCTTCACGCACCTCCATGGAGGGCTGGAGTACTCGTACATCCTGCCACTACCAGAGAATATGATGACTCCGATTTACGCATCACAAAGAATGGCTACCTCGTTTGCCTTCTTGAACAACCCCATCCGCCTCTTGGAGAAGGTAACTTGGCGGTTTGTTGGATTCTCAATCTTCTTTAGCTCTACTTTTCCATGCCCCATTGGTACAGCTTGGTGCTTCTACTCTTCTCTTCTATTCAACCTACAAGAACATATGCTGCGAACATTAACGGTCATGATTTAGGACACCAAAGCACAACCATGATAAGAAACAAATAAATAGTTCATATGCGTGAGAGGAGGTAGAAGCAAATGACTTCAAATCACCAAGGCCATGAAATAAAATTAACAGACAGTTTCAGTCTTTCAGTTTCATGAAGATCAAATGAATTTAAGAGCTCAAGAAGATGAAAAGATTTGAAAAGCATGAGGAGATGAAAAGATTTCATATGTATGACCAAGAGATGACAACAAATGGCTAAGTCACGAGAGATGAAAGCAAATAGGTTCACATGCATGATACAATAGAAAGTTATCTATACAGGAACAAAATCATCAAAAACATATGGTTGGAGATGGGCAGATGGAGAAAAGATAACGGGGAAAGAGATAGGAAACTTTACTTTCATTGATATCCCCATTAGAAGGAATACTATGATCTCTAAGAGTCATGACAACTGCACCACCTTCCAAAACCTTATCAAGGCCATGAAGAACCTTGACACCAGACAAGTGGTATGTTTCTCGCAAAACAAAAAACAAAGGCACTTGTAACCATTGCAATTCACGACATATTAAAACAAACAATTATATCACTATAGCTGTTAGCCATCTATTAACTAAAAAGATTTGTATATCAATACCTCCCACTTATGTATCTTCCTCATCATCGTCATCCCTTGGAGGCGGACATGGTCGATGATGCCAGAGGTGTAGTTCGAGGCCCTCGAATTGGTAGAGCTAGCTGTACACGAGCAACTCCTAGGTGGTCTCATGGACGTGGGAGTCGACGACGAGGCTGTAGCGCAGATCATAGAACTCTCAGAGCAACAAATAATACAAACTTCGTTATCATCAGACGCAACAAGAAAGACCAAAGCAACAGAGGGATGAATTACCCTTACTAACAACGACCTGATCACAATAAGCTCCTCACCTCCACAGTAATACACTGGTAGATAGAATATGTTGAGATTCATAAAGTCCTGAAGCACCGGCGTGATGGACTGCTCCAGCGGGATTGCCATGCTCATCCGCTGGCTTGTCGCAGCACCCTACTGATTTAAATAGGATGATTAAGTGAACACCCAAATGTGCGTCGATGGTAGGTCTGCGTCGATAGGTTTTGGGCCCTCCTTACATCCTTATAAAAACACGTGTAAGTACAATACAGCAGAAATCATTTTATTCAGGGAAGAATATACATCCGTTACGACGACGAGGGTTGGGAGGGGCCGTGGGGCACGACGGGGGCTGGGAGCACCCTTCCCTGCAAACGGAGATTCAAAATTGACACATACATTCAAAATTGAAGTGTCCTTGGTTCTAGACTATTCTCAATAACCATCCTAGTGTTCCCAAAAATGGGCATAAAGGAGTGCAATGTAGGTGAAGTACTTGCACAGTACAACTATGTTCAACACTAATAGCAAACATCAAACTTAAGGATGAGATGAGTAGGATTTTTTGTCCCTTCTTTAATTATCAAAGGAAGTAAGATGCTAGTCTAAAATAGATTGTTTCATAGGATTAAACCTATGGAAGCTTTTACTATGCTTTTAAATAAACTCATATAAAATGATCAACTGAAGTCTAGAAAAAAAACCACAACAGAAATATGCATCAATCATTTTAAAAGCACAACATTTACGTACTAAATTACCTTTCCAAGCCTCCCAAAAAGGATTTGATGAAGAAAAATTGTAGTAATGTAAAGCTGGTATGAGATGGGTAGGAAAGGTGGCTGAAGCAGTAGCGAGAGAAATGGAAACACTAAAAATGAAAAAAATACTTACTTGGAAGTACTTGGGAAGACCTTTGGAATTCCCTGCCCCTTGAAGTTGTTAAAATTCAGGTGCCTTAAATTTAGGTACCTGAGCACAAACATATTACTTTTCATACACCGTGTCTAAAAGTGACTACTTATCCTCTATTCATTGTTGCTACATATTCCAAAATCAATCCAGTGTCTTCTAAAAGTCACAAGTATTGATCAAGATAAGTCCAGGAACTATGGTTTAAAAGGTTACTACAACTAACCATAAAACTCATTATTAATCTAGGAAGTGTGTCTATATGCTGAGGTTTCTCATCATCATCTACTATAAGAAGATGGTGAGATCAAATCAAATACACAAATATTAAGCTACCTATAGACCATGACGGTGCACTTGGCCCCGACCCGGATGCCCTGGATCCTGGAGGGCACGAACCGGCGGTAGAACCCCTCGAGGTCCTCCTCCGACACGGAGACGCCGTCGAGGGTGAAGTCGCGGCACCCGCCGGATCGCCGCGCACGCGCACGACCGTCCCACCCCACGAGAACTCCAGCGCGGACGAGACACCCGAGGCGAGGTTCCGGATGCGGCCGATCACCTCGACCGGGTGCTCCGTGGCATGTGCCGACGGTGGGGAGGTAGACAAGAGACAAGCGGGCCGACACACTCGTGTCATAGCTCCGAGTTGAGGCACTTCTTCTCTGCAGACCACAGTGCACCATCGTAAGCAAAAAAAACAAATTGATCCCGAAACCAACAGCACATCATAGGGAAGGAAACCTAGCCAGCAGGCACCGACACACTTCGCATGTGGAGTCGTCCATTGCCGCGGCGAGGGAGAGCACCTAGGTCTGCTTGGTCTGCTCCTCCACCACCGACTCGTTGATGGATGAGGAAGAGGACGACACGACCGCCATCGTCGTCGCTTCCGCTTCCGCGGTCAGGAGAGGAGCGGACGGATCTCCAGTGCTTGGGCTTGGGTTGCGCCGGTGGGGAGCGGTCCTCCTCTCGATCCCCCATTGGTGGAGCATCTCGATCCTAGGCTGCCTGCGTCGAGGCCCCAGGGCTACGTCCACCGGATCTAGATCCCGTGGGAGCGAGTGGCGCGGCGGTGGCGACGATGTTGGGGGAGGGGCGGTGGAGGCAAAGGGAGGAGGGGAGGCGGAGAGAGCTCACGTCTGTGGTGGAGGGTGATCCCGCATCGGGAGAGAACGCACGGAGGTGGGGCGGTTGCGCACGGGGAGTGCGGGGACGGTTGCGCACGGGGAGGCCGACGCACGGAGTGAACACAGGGCAGCTCGCGTGGGGGATGTGGGGAGGCAGCGGCTGCAGACGGACAAGCGAGAGGAGGGGCGCTGGGCTGCACACTGGGCAGCTGGGCTGCACGTCCAATTGTTGGGCTGCACGAACGATAGGACACAGGCGCTGGTATAGGATTTGTCTGATTAATACCATATCGGCCACTGAGAGAGACGGAACGTGGCTTATAAGTGTTGTTGTGGACCATCCATTGTTCATTCTAACTCCTCCAGCTCTAGTGCTACACTGAGGTGCATCTTTTTGCTTTTGCGTGGGAGGTTGTGTACCGCCGTTGGGGGGCCCACTTGGCAGCGCGGTGCGTGGATCGGATGCACGATAGAATGGACGACTTTAATCACAGAACAGCAGAATGGACGGCTGAGATCACAGAATGGCAGAACGGAGAACGGTAGGCTACCCTTACCGTCTTAATAAGTAGTAGAGATGACAGTGCATTTGGCCCCGACCCGGACGCCCTGGATCCTGGAGGGCACGAACCGGCGGTAGAACCCCTCGAGGTCCTCCTCCGACATGGAGACGCCGCCGAGGGTGAAGTCGTGGCACCCGCCGGATCGCCGCGCACGCGCACGACCGTCCCACCCCACGAGAACTCCAGCGCGGACGAGACACCCGAGGCGAGGTTCCGGATGCGGCCGATCACCTCGACCGGGTGCTCCGTGGCATGTGTCGACGGTGGGGAGGTAGACAAGAGACAAGCGGGCCGACACACTCGTGTCATAGCTCCGAGTTGAGGCACTTCTTCTCTGCAGACCACAGTGCACCATCGTAAGCAAAAAAAAACAAATTGATCCCGAAACCAACAGCACATCATAGGGAAGCGAAACCTAGCCAGCAGGCACCGACACACTTCGCATGTGGAGTCGTCCATTGCCGCGACGAGGGAGAGCACCTAGGTCTGCTTGGTCTGCTCCTCCACCACCGACTCGTTGATGGATGAGGAAGAGGACGACACGACCGCCATTGTCGTCGCTTCCGCTTCCGCGGTCAGGAGAGGAGCGGACGGATCTCCAGTGCTTGGGCTTGGGTTGCGCCAGTGGGGAGCGGTCCTCCTCTCGATCCCCCATTGGTGGAGCATCTCGATCCCAGGCTGCCTGCGTCGAGGCCCCAGGGCTACGTCCACCAGATCTAGATCCCGTGGGAGCGAGTGGCGCGGCGGTGGCGACGATGTTGGGGGAGGGGCGGTGGAGGCAAAGGGAGGAGGGGAGGCGGAGAGAGCTCACGTCGGTGGTGGAGGGTGATCCCGCATCGGGAGAGAACGCACGGAGGTGGGGCGGTTGCGCACGGGGAGTGCGGGGACGGTTGCGCACGGGGAGGTTGACGCACGGAGTGAACGCGGGGGCAGCTCGCGTGGGGGATGTGGGGAGGCAGCGGCTGCAGACGGACAAGCGAGAGGAGGGGCGCTGGGCTGCACGCTGGGCAGCTGGGCCGCACGTCCAATTGTTGGGCTGCACGAACGATAGGACACAGGCGCTGGTATAGGATTTGTCTGATTAGTACCATATCGGCCACTGAGAGAGACGGAACGTGGCTTATAAGTGTTGTTGTGGACCATCCATTGTTCATTCTAACTCCTCCAGCTCTAGTGCTACACTGAGGTGCGTCTTTTGCTTTTGCGTGGGATGGTGTGTACCGCCGTTGGGGGGCCCACTTGGCAGCGTGGTGCGTGGATCGGATGCACGATAGAATGGACGGCTTTAATCACAGAACAACAGAATGGACGACTGAGATCACAGAATGGCAGAACGGAGAACAGCAGGCTACCCTTACCGTCTTAATAAGTAGTAGAGATTCATCATATGTGTGAGACTTGGTCCCAACACACCTGGTAATTATGTTCGCGCCTGGGTCTTGGTGCCCCTAAAACCCAGGTGTGACACCAGACAGGGGCATCGGACTGTCCGGTGTGCCAGAAAGAGCCACAACTTTTCTCCAACGGCTAGAATTGTGTTGGGGGCCTATAAATACCACCCCATCTGGCCATTTCAAGGTGTGGGAGTCCAAGCAACATACCAAGGCATATAGTAGACATTTCCAAGTGCTCATACACCTAAGTGCTTAATAGAATCACTCGGTGATTAGCGTAGGTGCTTTGCAAAGTGCTTAGGTTAGTTAGACCGCTTTAGCTTTTACTCTAGATGAATCCTAGTTAGTTGAGTGAGTTTAGAAAAACCACACAACCCCTCGGTTCTTGTGCGAGCTGTGGTAATTGTACCAAGTGGGGTGAGAGTCTTGCGAGACCGTGACAACCACGTTTGTGTCACGACCACCACTGTGTACCGGAGGGAACGAGACCCGTGGCGTTTTCGACCGGAAGCTCAATAGTGGAGACGGTGGGGAGCGTCCGAGAGAAGTCGGAAGCGGAGCACCACTTGCGCGTGGAGAAGGCCCGTGACTCTCTATGGAGTTACTCGACCGTGGTGCTTGGTCCTCGCGTGGGCTTCCCTATGTGTAGGGGCACCAACGAGGATTAGTCAGGACCTTGCGTGGTTCCGGATACCTTGGTAAAAATACTGGCGTCTTCTACAAGAGTTTGTATCTCTACCTTGCTCTTTAGCTTCCACATTTATATTAAGCATTTAGGTTTCAATCTTGTTTTTATACTTAGATTGTTTAGAATTGAAACTTAGACATTGCGGTAGAGATAGCAACACTTAGACAAAACCTAGTTTGCACATTCTAGTTTGATTACTTGTATAGGTTTTGCTCTAGGGATTTATTTATGGCCTAGTTTAGAGAAAGTTTTAGAAGTCATAATTCACCCCCTCTTAGGCGTTACCTGTTTCCTTGACATACTGTTAGTTAGACTGTCCGCAACTGCGCAGAGAGTGTCTGGTCTTCTCTGTGGGCGCGTGTATCGTCCGTGTGTGCACAAAAGGCTTCATGATCTCCTTGAGCACCTGGATCTAAGTCTCTGTGAGGGACCCAGTCAAGGAGGAAAGATCCTAGGATTGTCTTATGGTCGGTAGGCTACAAAGACGCCTCTAAATGACTTAGAGTCGAGGAGAGGTGAAGATTGGGGATGAGAAAAACTAATTTAGACTAAATTACTACTACTCCTAGGATAAAAAATGTAAAGATAATAATAATAGATTGATTTGGAACAATTGTGTTACATGTCAATCGGTAGTGTCCCTTCAAAGTTATTATATAGACACACATATACTAGACATATCGTAATAGATTCTTGCGTGACTATCTTGGATAAACACATGTGAGATAAGGACTCTCGTCCAAGTTAATCTAATCGGAGACTGTCCGAGTTATATGGTCGAACCGTCCGGCCGTGTCGAGGTGCCAAATATGAAGCTCATCAGGTGGTCTTCTCAGTTCTAAAACAATCTTCATGTGCTCCTCTCTAGCAGATCTTCTTTGGAGTTGTTCAAGAGTCCATTGATGAAGAATAGGACCCAACATCAATTTATCCGGTCTCTAGATCGGTTTTCTGTCGGTCCACTACCTTTCTCGTATATTGATTATGTACCTAATCTTTTTGGTGTATGATCTAGATCTCATTCATAATCAACATCAATCTTTAGTGATTAACAACCTAGAAATTGGTCTCGAAATACCCCCCTCAATCTCTTCTGCTAGCTCGTGTTCGCTTGCCCGCGTGGGGGCCAGCACGAGCAGAAGACACCTACGCACGGGTGGGCGGTCGTCTTGGCGGGAGGTTGGGGAGCAAAGGTACGGGCCTCACAGAAGCAGATTGGGGAGCAGATCTTTGCTAGATTTGACCAAAAGCTTCACATGGAGTGAGCGGACGGTGCACCTCAGGTGTTGGTTGGTTCTCCGTTCTCCTTTTGTAAACCGAAGGTGCAACCTTTTTTTTTTTTTACCGTAGAAGCTGCACAATGTTGTGATTTCCTAAGGGAAAAAAAACGAAAACGAGTGCAAATGAGAAACGGACGATTAATCATTTTTTAGATCACGGAGAGAAAAAAATTACCGATCTTGTACAATGACATGGTGTCCTCATACTTCTGCGAATTATTGTTTTTTTACTGAAACAAAGAAAAAGAACATTTTACCATGATGCTGGGCACTCACCATTTCAGGCCAGCCTTGAGCTCGAGCTACCACCAGCAGACACCGAGACACGGACACGACGCCACCCATTGGCTTTGCCCACGACCCACGGAGAGGCCGGGGCCGGCCGGGCCCAACGGCGAGCAGGCGAGCACTTTGCCCGGCGGTTCCGATGAGCGCCCAATCACACGAGCCCATATTGCGGCCATCATCAGGCTGCGCTCCTTTCGCCCGGCAAAAAGGCCAGCGCGCGACACTGAAAGACGTTTTGTCGAGGGAAAGGAGCTAAAACCACACGAGTTGACATCATCATAAGGACGGGAAAAAAAAGCAACGCAGCTTTTGCTGCTTTCTTAAAGGCTCTTGCTTGAGCCAAGCCAACGAAGAGGGGCCGGGATGGAGATCATCCTGGGAAACATGAACATTTTGAGCTATATCCACCAGGTTTTGTGGAAGCGTACGTGGTGCTTTTCTACGGCATGCTAATATATAGCTAGTTGAAAGTGAGCATGGAAAGGGTATCAATGCTTGCTTTGTTGATCAGATATGCAATCTACGTACTATTGGAGTGTTTGGTTTGAGGAATGATATAGTCCATCATCTTCTCACTCCTCACTTTTTTGTTTGGTCTGTGGAATGGAGTGAGTTAATCCATCACCACCTCATTCCTCATAGTTAGTTGTTTAGTACTAATACGTGGAATTGAGTCATCCCACCAAAATTTTGAGGAATGAACCCATGATGTACCACTTCATTTTGGATAGAGTGATTCATCAAACCAAACACCTTATATATGTTACCGTGTATTAGCCAGCCCCGTATAAACGGGTTTTGTTGATCAGATATGTTGTTGTCTTTCGATCATGTATAAACGACAAGTATATTGTTTGAGCTGAAGAATTGAATGGGGATAAGAGATGGCCACAGTCATTCTTACTCCACCAACTAAGGATGGTTCCAATGCCTCGGGTCTATATCTACTGCCACATCAGCTATTGCCGAGTCTTATATCTACCATCGTTAGCATACATCTACATAACAACCCATAGCATAGATTTTACCATTAGCCTATAGCCATGTCAGTGCCACATTACTTTTCTTACTAACTCTTATTTGAAATGAAAATGTCGCTTTATCAAAATAGAAAATATGTAATATATATATAGAAGTTAAATGATTCATAAATAGATTTAATGGTTTTTAATGTTTTTTTTGTGTTTTGTAATTTTTTGGAAACTGGTAGGTAGGTAACGACCAAAAAACACACAAACAACTGGTCGCTCAGTCGTCGATTGATTCATGTAAGCGACGTGACTGTACCGCTACAGGTGGAACCGGCTGCAATGTTACCTCCCCAGTGTCACCGACCTAATCGAATTGAGGATCTCCTCAATTTTTTTTCTTTTTAATCCTTTTTATACAATATTTCATTAATAATCAGTTCTAAAAGGGAAATGTGCTATATGTCATTTCTAACTTAGTTTTGGTGATTACTAACTAATTCAACCTCGAAAGCTAATTGGTTTTCTAGGTGCACACTTGCAGGTTCATTCGAGCCAAATTGAGGTTAGAAAACCAATACTCAACTCAAACGAGGCCAATAAGGCAAAACCTAGAAAAGGTGAGCTATGTTTGATTCAGAAGTTTGAATAAGTTCTAACTACCCTTAGAAACATTTTCGAGCACTTTAGATTAGGTTATTGATGTCATATATTGCAAAAGTGCTTTTTGGTGCCTATTTTGAATTGAAACAAAGAATCTGAATTGTAGATGAGCTAAAGGTATGAATATGTGTCTTAGAACAGTTGGCCATACTCTAAATATGTTTGTCTAAGTCAAAGGAAAGCTTCCAAGCAAATTCAATTCGATTGGGAGAAGAATTGGAGAAACTTGAAATTTTTACAACAGTATCGGTCCGGTGGTGCACCAGATCGTCTGTCCATAGAGTCCCTAGAAGACTTCATCGACCTGGTGCATTAGACGCTACGTCCCATGCACCAGACCTCTACTATTGTGAAGAAGTTGCTCTTAGTTTTTTTATTAAAAATCAGCGGACCTCGGTCCGGTGCACCGAACCTCGACTGTTCAACGGCTACATCGGCTCTAACAGACGTATCCCATGCCTACTTGATAGTCCGGTGGTGGATTTTGGTAACTCAAGCTAGTAGGCCATCTCCCCAACTCGCTTTAGGATTTTGAAGGGTCCGATAAAGCGACGGGATAACTTGCCTTTAACTTTAAATCTCTTTATACCCCGGATTGGTGACACTTTTAAGTATACGTGATCACCCTCTTCAAATTTCAGTGGTCTCATTCGGGTATCAGCATAACTTTTCTGCCTCGACTGCGCTATTCTCAAGTCCCCCTGATCATCCAAATTTGTTCTTTTGCCTCTTGAATAATTTCTGGTTCAAAGAATTGCCTTTCACCAGTCTAATCCCATACAGAGGTGTTCTGCACTTTCTACCATATAAAGCTTCGAACGGGACATCTTCAAACTGGCTTGGTAACTGTTATTGTAAGAGAACTCTGCATATGGTAAAGTCTTGTCCCAACTGCCACCATGCTTAGGAGCCCAAGCTCTCAACATATCTTCAAGTACTTGGTTGGTTCTCTCGGTCTAGTCATCAGTCTGGGGATGATAAGCTGAGCTAAAGTTTAGCTTTGTGTCCATATTCTCATGAAGACTCTTCCAAAATCTTGAGGTAAACTGAGACCCCCGATCAGAAACAATATTCTTAGGTACTCCATGTAGGCACACAATCTAGGACATATATAATTCTACCAACCGAGAGCCCTTATAGTAGTCTTGACCGGGATAAAGTGAGCCACTTTGGTTAATCTATCCACGATTACCCATATGGAATCATAACCTTTTGTGGTGCGAGGCAACCCAACAATGAAATCCATACCGATTTCTTCCCACTTCCATTCGGGCACCTTTAACGGGTAGCAATCCAGCCGACCTCTGATGTTCAGCCTTTACCCTTTGACACACATCGCATACGGCCACATGTGCAGCTACATCTCTTTTCAGTCCATACCACCAGTACTTCTATTTTAGATCCTGATACATCTTGGTGCTACTAGGAGGAATAGAATAGTCTGAGTCATGGGCTTCCTTCAGTATGGTTTCACGGAGGCTATCAATCTTAGGAACACATATCCTGTTCTTGAACCAGATTGTGCCTTGTTCATCCTCCATGAAGTCTGGACCTCTTCCTTCTGCCATCAGGTCTTTGATCTCTTGAATTTTAGCATCTCCAACCTAACCCTTTCGTATCTCTTGCTCCAAGGTAGGTTCCACTTCTATAGTAATTCCTTCAGCATGAGCAACTATTCCCAAGTTGAGCCTTTCAAAGTCTTCAGCTAACTGTCACACCCGGGTTTTAGGGGTCCAAAACCCGGGCGCGAACATAATCACCAGGTGTGCTGGGACCAAGTCTCACACATATGATGAATCATGGCACAGGATCAAATGTCATATCTTTACTACATAACAGGAATTCTGTACAAAATAAATAATTACATTATAAGGAGACAACGGTCCAGCAACCCAAAGTTGACTGGGAGACGACGGCCTAGACCTCTCTCGAATACACCACGGCATCCTCCAAGCGCCTCATCCTGCGGTACCTGTTCTTGACCTGTGGGGGGGGGGTGTGAGACAGCAAGAGTGAGCTCACATACGTTCATCGCTCAACAAGTTGTGGGGAATAATGTGCATGAACTCGCCAAAGGTGGGAGCTCACGTGAAGTGTAAGGCTTACCAAATTGGATGGTTAGAGCTGAGCATTGCTTTTAAAGTTGGTCAAAATTTTATTAGCAATTACTAAGTATAAGTAAATACCAACCCAATTAAGTAATAGGACAAAAGTAATAACAACATCACCTGCGATGCAATGCATATGACCAATTGAATTTAGTTCCATAAATTAATCATGTGAGTGTCCGAGCTGCTCATGACCGTGAGCACGGCTAGTATACCAGTTTTACACTCTGCAGAGGTTGCGCATCTTTACCCACAAGTCGTGTATCCCATGTTGCCTGGGTTTGCAAGGCCCTTAGACACTACCGAGGTGAATGGCTAGGGATCCACTACGAGGCCTTTACAAAGTTCCACTAGCTTCCGAAAACCCGCTACAGTTTATAGGAAGTTCCAATGCAGGAATCCCTTGCAGGACCGCCATCGCAGCAAAATCCTCCCGAGGGCCTCCCTACACTGACCACTCCCCTACTGCCCTTGCCCCTTTCGGGTAAGGTAGTCTTCCACTAGCTTTCCTAATTAATCAGCCAAGGGGTCCCATTCCTCCCTTGTGGTAGCACTGTTTTCCCGGGTGGTTCTCCATGTTCCAATTAACATAATGATCTTAACATGAACAGTAAATAACAACTGACAATAAAAGTATAATCATGAATAGTAGTGTGTATCTCCATACCCAAAACCACATAAAGCGATAGCAAGTACTACCCAAAGATTCAGTGGTGAACAAGGTATAAAGATAGTCAAACTAGGGTAACCTATTGGGTCCCATCAAAATTAACCTATGCAGATCATTATGATTAATTAGAACATGAGTGGGTAAAAAGAAGTGATCAAGGGCACAACTTGCATGGGACTTGAGATTCCAGGTACCAGGATGATCTTCAGGTGACTCGTAACCTCACGCTAGTCGTAGCAATACAAACAAGCAGTGTATAGGCAAAATTAACATCACACCAAACATGTAAACAAAATACATAATAATAACCTACACATTAAAATAAGATTCTAGGAACAGGAATCATTAATTTTGGAGTTATAGATTTTAAGTTATGGATTTCCAAAGATTCTATGTGCTTAGTACAAGATTAATTAAGATAACAATTTTAATGTGACTTTTATGTAAAACCAGTGGCACTAAATGATAAACAATAATATTACAAAATTATAGGAACTGGAATGGGCTAATTTGGACTTAATATGAATTTTATATGGATTATACAAGTTTTACAATTATTTCTATACTCAAAATCAATTTCTAAATCTATTTTCTGGTTTTATTTAATTTCCCGGACTGCGCCTCAATATCAGATAAGTGCAGGGGCCTCAGCGCAAGAAACCCGAGACTCAGAGTATAGTAGCGAGGGACGGCGGGTTCTATTTCAACTAAACGCAGGGGCTCTTTTGGAAGACGGCCAGACCGAAGGGGTATCTTCGACTGTGGATCACACGATCAAGAACGAACGGACCGGATTAAAACAATCCCCGTTGAATCGGTATGGCGCGAAGGCCGCATGATCAAGATCCTCCGGTCAGGATTTACAATACCGTGATTGAACTCCACCCGCTGGACCAACGATCAACGGCTGAGATGAGCCAATCCGAACCGGTACACAACATCTAATCCTAACCGTTAACGCCAAGATCTACGGTCCAACCCTTCTCTTCCCCAGATCTAATCTCATCCACTCAATCTGAATCGGACGGTGATCGCGTCATCTTCTCTCCCGACGCCAGAGCGTGACGGCGCCGCCCCCTCGCGCGGCGGATCCATCACCGGCGAGTCACGCAATCCGTCGCCCGAACGCCACAAACTCAAAATTGACCGGTGCTAAACCTAGAGGGAAGGATGGCGAACTCGATTAAAGCACGTACCGCAGATGGAGGGCAATGGAGGGAGCTGGCCACGGAGAAGAGCGGACCCGCGGCGGTGCTCGAACGACGGTGAGAAATTGAAGGGCTCCCAGTGATCTTCTCAGCACACCGGGGCCACGAGTGAATTCCTAGGGACACGAAGAAGCGCCTAGACTGGTCACCAAGGACCCGACGACGCCGGTGGAGAAGTTCCTCGGTAGCGGCGCGAGTTCTCCCTCCCCAGCTCGATGATGCACCTTCCGATGGCTTTGATGTCATTATATAGATCTCAGGGCAAGGGGCGAGTCCGAGCTGAGAGGGTCGGTTGCGCCATACACGGCGGCCGAGCGGAGGTCTGGTGAGGACGGCGCGAAGATCGGCCAGGAAATCGTGGCGGCAAGGCTGGGCGGACTGGCCTCCGTTGGCGAGATCCGCGGGGATGAAGCGCTGACCAGTGGGGCCCACATGTAAGCGCCCGGAATAAAGAAAAAAGGAAAGGGAAGGAGATGGGCCGCGCGGGGGTTGGGCTGGCGTGGAAGGGATTTTGGGCCGAACGAATGGTGGCCCAAGCGTGTAGGTAACCTTTTTCTTTTTCTTTTCTGGTTCTATTTCCAAATTCAAAGATTCAAACTAGTTTAACTTCCTGTTTTGAATTTTTATTCTTCCAAATTTCCAATTCAGTCCTAATGTGAATATAACACCTATTTTTTGGTACTAAATATTTATTCTTCTCTCTATTGTTTAATTATAGAAGGAATATTTAACTTAGTTAGAATTTTCTTCCTAAATTTTAGCATTCACCTTTCTTCCTTTGAATTTTGAATTCAGGTTGGGTTTAAATCTTCAGATTCCAATTATTGTGCACCTCTTACACAAAGAACACCAGCATGCTATGTATTTATATATTTATTTATTTGTTGCTTAACCAAATTAATGTTTATCAATTGGTTATGAATTGGAAAGGCCCTTATAAATTCTCAAAGGTTTCAAAAATTCTTGAAACACTATTATTGATGCTTTTAGTTCTTTATTTTATTATTATTATTATTATTATTATTATTATTATTATCCTGATACTAATTTTGGGCTTTACACTAACTCATCAGGTAACTGGGTAGCTATAGTTGTGTGAACATGTTCCTTCTAACTGAAGGCATCCGCAACAAGATTGGCCTTGCTCGGATGATAGTGAATCTCTAAGTCATAATCCTTAATGAGCTCTAACCATCGGCGTTGCTTAAGGTTAAGATCTTTCTGGGTAAAGGTATACTTCAAGATCTTATGATCAGTATAGACTTGGCACTTGGTCCCCTATATATAATGCCTCCAAATTTTGAGAACATGCACTACGGCTGCCAATTCTAAGTCATGAGTGGAGTACTTCAGCTCATGTTTCCGTAACTGGTGAGATGCATAGGCAATGACATGTACTTCTTGCATAAGAACACATCCCAAGCCCACGCAGCACGCATCACAATATATGTCAAATCCCTTATGTAGATCTGGCATTACCAACAATGGGGGTGTTATCAACCTAAACTTTAGCTGATTGAAACTCTCTTGGCACTCATGAGTCCACTTAAACTCTTTTCCCTTCTCTAATAGTGAGGTCATAGGCTTTGCTATTTTGGAGAATCCCTCAATAAAACGCTGGTAATAACCCGCGAGTCCCAGGAAACTCCGGATTTCAGTGACTGAACTCGGTATCTTCCATCCTACTATCTCCCGCACTTTAGCCGGGTCCATTGATATCCCACCATAGGAGATGATATGCCCAAGAAATGGTACTTCATCAAGCCAGAACTCACATTTACTGAACTTGGCATAGATTTGATTATCCCTCAACTTCTGCAATACTAACCGCAGATGCTCCTCATGATCACCATCATTCTTGGAATAAATCAGAATGTCATCGATGAATACCACGATGAACTTATCAAGATACTACATAAACACCTTGTTCATCAGATTCATGAAGTAGGCCGGTGCATTAGTCAAGCCAAACGACATGACCGTGAACTCATATAACCCGTATCGGGTAGAGAAAGCTGTCTTGGTTATATCCGAAGGCCTGATCTTCATCTGATGACAACCCGATCTGAGATCAATTTTAGAGAATACCCTGGCACCTCTCATTTGATCAAACAAATCTTTAATATGGGGTAATGGGTACTTATTTTTAATTGTGACATCATTAAGTGATTTGTAACCAACTCACATCCTCTGGGACCATCCTTCGTCTGTACAAACAGAACTGGTGCTCCCCCAAGGTGAGGAACTCGGACGAATATATCCCGACTCCTTCAACTCTGTTAGTTGTTTCTTAAGTTCTTTCAATTCTTCCACTGACATTATGTATGGCCTTTTAGAAATAGGAGTGGTCCCAGGTAAGAGATCAATAACAAACTCCACTTCCCTATCCGGTGGCATTTCGAGTAACTCCTCTAGAAAAACATCTGGAAACTCTCTAACAATTTTGATATGATCTCCCACAAATTTACCGTTGACCATGTATATAGCAGGTTTGTTAGAGGTCGGTGGTGCAATTGTGACTTCAAATCTATCCCCATCAGGACTAAAAAGCTCTACTGTTCCTCTAGCCTAATGTATTACTGCCTTCCACAGTTTTAACCAGTTCATGCCAAGGATTAAGTCTATTGTACTCTCTTCTAGCACTATAGGCATAGCCCAAACTTTCTTCCTAGTATTGTTACTTGTATTTTATGACTCATATATGTTGTCTCATAAGACCCTTTAGGTTTAATAACTATCATAGGTCTACGCATAACAAGATAGGGTAGACTATTTGCATGAACATAACGAGCAGATATGAATGAACGCGAAGCTACAGAATCAAAAAGTATAGCAGCTGGCATAGAATTAATGAAGAACGTACCAATGACAATGTTAGAACCTTCCGCAGTAGCTTCAACATTGATTTGATTAACCTTGGCAATGTTATAAGCATGATTGCTGGCTGGAGTCTATGTCTGCTTGCCCTGAGTACTGCCACGAGCTAGAGTGTTGGGGTTCCTCTTAGGACAGACATTGGCATAATGCCCAACCTCACCACACTTGAAGCATGTGGTTCCTTTAGCGGTGTTCTGGCCAGCAGGTCTCGCCGGGTGTGATATCCTGACCCCTGGGATGAGATATCCTGGCCCAAGGCTTAATAGAATTAATAGAGTATTTATACCAACAAGGTGCGTCTTCTTTTTTGGAAGCCTATCTCGAAAGAACCTCCAAGTTAAGCGTGCTTGGCTTGGAGCAATTTGGGATGGGTGACCGACCAAGAAGTTTTCTCGGGTGCGCATGAGTGAGGATAAAGTGTGCACAAAAGACTCGTGTTGGTCTGTGGGGACAATATATGATCCTAGAGAGCTGCACAGAGTAAGTACCGTCGGTCTAGGGATTGGATGGGGTGTTACAAGAGGTATCAGAGCCGACCCTCGCGGTTTCACAGTCGTGTGTGGATTAGGGGGTTCGGGTATATGGCGCATGGCGCATGTGGTCCAGAGTGGTCACATGGCATGGCATATGATGACACTAGACACACAGACGTGACTAAGAGGGGAGGTTCCTAGATTGGGGTTGACCGACGAGGACGTCGGTTGTCGGGGACCGTAATTAGGGGTACCCCCAAGGCTCCTGATCTCAGCTGGTAACCCCTATCAGCACAAAGCTGCAAAGGCCTGATGGGCGCAATTCCGGTCAAGGCCCCGTCCACTCAAAGGACACGATCTCGCCTCACCCGAGCCCAGCCTCGGGCAGGAATGGTAGACCAAGGCAGATTCGCGCCTCGCCCGAGGGTCTCCTCAAGCAACGGACACACCTTCGACTCACCCGAGGCCCAGTTCGGACAGGCTTCGTGGAGAAGCAACCTTGGCTAGATCGCCTCGCCAGCCTACCGGATCGCAGTAGCATTTAATGCAAGGATCGCCTAACACCTTATCCTGACGCGTGCTCTCCAGTCGACAAGGCCGAAGTGACCGCAATCATTTCGCCCCTCCACTGACTGATCTGACAGGAAAACAGCGCCGCCTGCGCTGCTCCGACTGTTGTGCCACCTGCCAGTGTGAGGCCGACAGCAACCAAGTCTAGCCTCGGGCGCCATAGGAATCTCCGCCTCGCCCGACCCCAGGGCTCGGACTTCACCTCGACCTCCGAACGACGGTCTCCGCCTCGCCCAACCCTAGGGCTCGGACTCAACCTCGACCTCGAACGACGGTCTCCGCCTCGCCCGACCCCAGGGCTCGGACTCGACCTCGACTCCGGAAGACGGTCTCCGCCTCGCCCGACCCTAGGGCTCAGACTCGACCTCGCCTCAGACGACGATCTCCGCCTTGCCCGACCCCAGGTCTCGGACTCAGCCTCGACCTCGGAGGAGTCACCACCTCGCTCGGGCCGACCACGCCACAAGGGGGGGCATCATTACCCTACCCCTAGCTAGCCCAAGCTACGGGGAACAAGATCGGCGTCCCATCTGGCTCGCCCCGGTAAAACAAGTAATGATGGCACCCCGCGTGCTCCATGACAACGGTGGTTCTCAGCCCCCTACGGAAGCAAGGATACGTCAGCAAGGATCCGACAGCCCCGACAGCTGTGCTTCTACAGGGCTCAAGCGCTCCTCCGACGGCCACGACGCCACATGAACAGGGCTCCAACACCTCTCCGACAGCCACGTCGGCACATACATAGGGCTCTAGCTCCTCTCTGCTAGACACGTTAGCACACTGCTACACCCCCGTTGTACACCTAGACCCTCTCCTTACGTCTATAAAAGGAAGGTCCAGGGCTCTCATACAAAAGGTGGCCGCGCGGGAGAACGGGCAGCCTCACGCCCCCTGTCTCTCTCTCTCCCTCGCGAGCGCTTGTAACCCCTACTGCAAGCGCATCTGCCCTGGGCGCAGGACAACACGAGGCCGCGGGTTCCCCTCACCGGTTTCCCCCCTTGTGTCTCCGTCTCGCGCCGACCCATCTGTGCTGGGACACGCAGCGACAATTTACTCGTTGGTCCAGGGACCCCCTGGGGTCGAAACGCCGACAGTTGGCGCGCCAGGTAGGGGCCTGCTGCGTGTTGACGAACAGCTTCCCGTCAAGCTCTAGATGGGGAGTCTCCAGCAACCTCTCCAACCCAGGACGAAGCTCCATTTCGGGAGTCTCGAGTTCATGTCCCTCGACGACAGCTACAACATGATACTCCTTCCTCCGCCGCGCGACAACGACAATGGCGGCCGTCAGCCCGCCCGCCGGCGGCGGAATCGACGACGTCTTCCCCGCGTGGCGGAAGAACAACATTTGAGTCTGTCCCGTCACCTTCCTCGTTGACGGGGAAGGAGGCGGGGGCAATCATGGCCAAGCAGGAGGCGGCGCCTCGTCGGCTGTCGAGCGAATCGACGACGCCGGTGCCCTAGCGGGGGACACGTCGGGCGTTGACCTCGCGTTTGAGACGAAGACGAGCGTCGTTTCCCTACAACACGCCAACCCCAAGCATACGACGGGTGACGCCAGCACGCTCGCGAAGGACTTGCTGAGCGTTAGCCTTGTACCTGAGATAACTATGCAATCCGTCCCCGACGCGACTTCGTCACCGTCCGTTGATCAAGAGGTACCGACCGTTTCACATCCAGTGCCTTTTAGATTCAGGTTCGACCCACCAAGCGACCCCGCTTCAGTGGACGCTTTCATAAAGGCATATCCGAACCTTTTGGGGTACCATATGTGGTCAACCTGGGACAGATTGACGGCCGTCTCGACCTACGGGCCCCCGGGTTCCAAGAAAGACGACGAGCCCGACTCTGGTTGGGATTTCTCCGGGCTCGATAACCCCAGTGCCATGCGAGACTTCATGACTGCATGTCACTACTGCCTCTCCGATTGCTCCGATGATAGCCACAGCCTCGACGACGAGGACTGTGGCCCAAGTCACGAATGTTTCCACGTCGATCTAGAGGGTCTCGACGAAGGCAACCACCTTGGTATGCCGGAGGACGGCGATCCCTCTAGGCCTGCACCTCGCATTGACATCCTTCGGGAGCTAGCTGTGGTCCCAGTCCCTGCGGGGGGTCAGGACACACAGCTCGAGCAAATCCGCGAGATGCAGGCCAGGCTCGACGAGGAAGCAGGACAACTTGTGCAGCTCCGGCAGAACATTGGGCAGGAGCGAGCAGGCCGAGCACCGGCCGGAGAAGTGTGTCATCTGGCCCAGGACGTCCAGCGCCGCATCGCCGACGATGCCAGGGCAAGACTGCCCCCGGCTTCCAGTGGGGTCGGCCAGAACCTGGCTGCAGCAGCAATACTGCTCCGAGCGATGCCGGAACCATCCACCACCGAGGGGCGGCGTATCCAGGGAGAACTCAAGAATCTCCTGGAGGATGTCGCGGTCTGATGGGCCGAAAGCTCTGCCTCCCGAAGGCAGGGATACCCCCTAGAGCATCGCGCCGCGACTTCCCGATTCATGCCGGAAGCCTCGGTCCACACCGGGCGCATGCGGGACACAGCGCCTGTGGCCCCGGACCGCCTCGGCAACGAGCACCATCGCCGCGACCGTCGAGCCCACCTCGACGAAAAGGTACGCCGAGGCTACCACCCCAGGCGTGGGGGACACTACGATAGCGGGGAGGATCGGAGCCCTTCGCCCGAACCACCCGGTCCGCAAGCTTTCAGCCGGGCCATACGACGGGCGCCGTTCCCGACCCGGTTCCGGGTCCCGACTACTTCGAGTCTCATCCGGTAACTGTGGTGTCATCCTTCCCCCTGGGGGAGATCATCCAGTGCTGAGAGGCCTCGGGTAGGATTGCAAAGTGGGCGGTGGAGATCATGGGCGAGACAATCTCGTTCGCCCCTCGGAAGGCCATCAAGTCCCAAGTCTTGGCGGACTTTGTGGCTGAATGGGTCGACACCCAGCTTCCAACAGCTCCGATCCAACCGGAACTCCGGACCATGTTTTTTGACGGGTCGCTGATGAAAACAGGAGCGGGCGCGGGCCTGCTCTTCATCTCACCCCTCGGGAAGCACCTCCGCTACGTGCTGCGCCTCCATTTCCCAGCGTCCAACAATGTGGCCGAGTATGAGGCTCTGGCTAACGGGTTGCGCATCGCCATCGAGCTAGGGGTTCGGTGCCTCGACGCTCGTGGCGACTCGCAGCTTGTCATCGACCAAGCCATGAAGAACTCTCACTGTCGCGACCCGAAGATGGAAGCCTACTACGACGAGGTTCGGCGCCTGGAGGACAAGTTCTACGGGCTCGAGCTCAACCACGTCGCTCGACGATACAATGAGACTGCAGACGAGCTGGCTAAGATAGCCTCGGGGCAGACAACGGTTCCTCCGGACGTCTTCTCCTGAGACCTACATCAACCCTCCGTCAAGACCGACGACACGCCCGAGCCCGAGAAGGCCTCGGCTCTGCCCGAGGCGCCCTCAGCTCAGCCCCAGGCAGCCTCGGACCCGCCCGAGTCACCCTCGGCCCCCGAGGGTGAGGCACTGCGCGTCAAGGAAGAGCGGAATGGGGCCACGCCTAATCGAAACTGGCAGACCCCATACCTGCAATATCTCCACCGAGGAGAGCTACCCCTCGATAGAGCCGAAGCTCAGCGACTGGCACGGCGCGCCAAGTCGTTCGTCTTGCTGGGTGAAGGGAAGGAGCTCTACCACCGCAGCCCCTCAGGCATCCTCTAGCGATGCATATCCATCGCCAAAGGTCAGGAGTTATTACAAGAAATACACTCGAGGGCTTGCGGTCACCACGCAGCACCCCGAGCCCTCATGGGAAACACCTTCCGACAGGGTTTCTACTGGCCAACTGCGGTGGCCGACGCCACTAGGATTGTACGCACCTGCCAAGGGTGTCAATTCTACGCAAGGCAGACCCACCTGCCCGCTCAGGCTCTTCAAACAATACCCATCACCTGGCCGTTTGCTATGTGGGGTCTGGACCTCGTCGGTCCCTTGCAGAAGGCACCCGGGGGCTTCACGCACCTGCTGGTCGCCATCGAGAAATTCTCCAAGTGGATTGAGGTCCGACCCCTAAACAGCATCAGGTCCGAACAGGCGGTGGCGTTCTTCACCAACATCATCCATCGCTTCGGGGTCCTGAACTCCATCATCACCGACAACGGCACCCAGTTCACTGGCAGAAAGTTCCTGGACTTCTGTGAGGACCACCACATCCGGGTGGACTGGGCCGTCGTAGCTCACCCCATGACGAATGGGCAGGTAGAGCGTGCCAACGGCATGATTCTACAGGGGCTCAAGCCGAGGATCTACAACGACCTCAACAAGTTCGACAGGCGGTGGATGAAGGAACTCCCCTCGGTCGTCTGGAGTTTGAGGACGACGCCAAGCCGAGCCACGGGCTTCACGCCGTTTTTTCTAGTCTATGGGGCCGAGGCTATCTTGCCCACAGACTTAGAATACGGCTCCCCGAGGACGAGGGCATACGACGCCCGAAGCAACCAGACAAACCGAGAAGACTCTCTGGACCAGCTGGAAGAGGCTCGGGACATGGCCTTACTATACTCGGCGCGGTATCAGCAAACCCTGCGATGCTACCACGCCCGAGGGGTTCGGTCCCGAGACCTCCAGGTGGGCGACTTGGTGCTTCGGCTACGACAAGACGCCCGAGGGAACCACAAGCTCACGCCTCCCTGGGAACGGCCGTTTATCATCGCCAAGATTCTGAAGCCCGAAACAAACAAGCTGGCCAATAGTCAAGGCGAGGTCTACAGCAATGCTTGGAACATCCGACAGCTACGTTGCTTCTACCCTTAAGATGTTTTCAAGTCGTTCATGTACCTGCTTTACATACATAAGCAAAGTCTAACCTTCAAGGAAGGGTCAGCCTTGCCTCGGCAAAGTCCGACCCTCCCTCGGGGGCTAGAAGGGGGGAACCCCCTCTGCGTCAAAATTTTCCTCGGAAAAAAAGTCTTCCGCCAAAACGACTTTCGTGTCTCCCGGCTATGTCAGTAACAGAACCCCGAGAAACGAATAAGAGTGCATGTAAGCGGCAAGGCCGACCGAGCCGAGGGACTCCCACACCTCCGGGATACGGATACCTCACTCGTCACCTACCGCGAAAAATAACTCTTACTTGGGTAAGCGATCCTGCTACTGACGAACAAGTCCGGGTACGTGAAACAGGAAGAAAAAGGCACAACTTTATATCACGACGACAAAGTGTTTAGGCCTCGGCGGCCGCGAAAGACACACACATGTTCAAGACAAACTGCTCCGGCAGAATCAAGCATCGCCCGGGGGAGGAGCGGCACCTTCGGCTTCATCTCTGACCTCAGCGCCGTCTCCACCCTCGGCAAGATCCACCCCGGCCTCGGACGGCGGCGCAGGCGGAAGGATCTCCACCTCGAAGGTGGACGCCAGCACCGCGCTCGGGCCCGCGGCGGCCGCGTCAAGCCTCTGAACTTTGGCCAGGGTAGCTTCGTCTTCGTTGGGAAGGCAGTACCCCTCGCTGACCCGCTCTAGATCCACATCATAGTGGGAAGCCAGCACGGCGAAGGCCCGCATAACGCCGTGATGCAGCGCCTCGTGGAGTCTGCTGCGCGCGAGGTCACCCAAGGCCTGCAGGCAACTCTGAGGGGAGGTTCCCGAGGGGACGTCGTCAAGGCCAAAGATCTGGCAAAAGGCCGAGATAGCTTCGGACATGGCCGCACGGTCAGCCTCCTTCTGCTCAACCGCCTGGGCAAGTGCCTTGGCGGACTCGCTGAGGGCAAACTCGAGCTCTGCAAACAGCCAAAGTAGAAGTCTTCAAACGCAAGTTGAAGAGTGAAGCTAAATCAAAACCTCAAAACAGCCAAGACATACCTTTCGCCCGGATACGCTGCTCCGAGGCTGCGGCTTGGGCAGACTGAGCAGACCCGATGGCCACGGCTAGGTCCACCGCAAGGGCTCCGGCCCGAGCGGACGCCTCGACTAGCTGGCCCCCAAGGGCCTCAGCCCGGCTTTCAGCCTCGGTGGCCCGGCCCTGAGATTGATCCCGCTCACCGATGGCCTGGCCAAGCTCCAACTGCCACCGCTGCGCCTCTGCGCGTGCCGCCGCTGCCTCTGCCCCCAGCTCGTCACGGAGCAAATGAAGGTCCGCCGCCTCAGCACTTCATTGGGAGAGGCGCTCGGTAGCCTCGGCAAGCGCGGTCCTCAGAAACCGCAGCGAACCCCAGACGTCGGCCTCGCGGTGAATGAACGATGACTTGGCGGCGCTCAGATCCGTCAGATCCTGAGGAAGGGAAGCGGGGCGTCACAAGGAATGCTTTGATCACGTGAATGGTATGCCTGAAATCCTTACTTGGAGGATCCTGGGAACGTCCCTAGAAAGGACCTCCAGGGTCGACCGAAGCGACCCCACCGTTGCCTCGGCACAATCACGAAGCTCGCCGCAGGACTGCTCCTCTCGCTCATCGTCAAGAACGAAGAGGGGTTTCGAAGCACCATGACCCCAGAACTGGAGCGGCTGACGCCGCTCACTGGGACCGCGCCGCGCAAGGACGAGGTCGCCGCTCCCTAGGACGGGCCGCGGTTCTACGCCCCCCTTCTCCAAGGCATCGACACCCCCTGCAGTCGGCGCATAGGGAACCTCCTCGGCTAAGGGGGTAGGTTTCCGATCGCCGGCCTCGAGTAGCGGCGCCTCGGCCATCTCAGCATCGACGGCGACTGTTGGCTCCATAGCCAGAGCAGCTACATCCTCGGCAGAAGCCGGTGCCAGCACCGACAACACGAATGGTGGGCTCAAGGCCGCGGCCGTGCCAGCAGTCTCCCTCGACTCGACGGTCGCCTCGATGGAGGGGTCAGCCTCGGTAGCTTGCCCCGCGGCAACTTGTGCCGCCTGAACCCCCTGCTCGGGGGCACCTTGTGCAGAGGCCAGCCGGCCGGCGAGGACCGGTGCGGCACCAGCTGCAGAAGCTGGCGCCGTCTTAAGGGCTTTCCGGGGAGCCAGACCGGTCGAACCGTGCCTCCGTTTGCTGGGAAGAAAGGGAAGAGCAGGATCAGGACACACGAAGAAGGTGCCAGGACAAAAGTATCCTCAGATACTTACCCACTCCAGGCCACGACCAATCGTGCCTGCGGGGAGGCCCCTCAAGCCTCGGTCCCCGCGGGCACAACCAAGGTTCACCCCGCTGCCGGCTTCGGCACCATCCCTGCCTCGGGCGCCTGGGGCGCCGAAGGGACGGTACGCCTAGGTGCGGACACGGCGACCCGAGGATCGGCCTCCTCTGCTGCCGGCACGGACAACGGCTCTGGGGGAACAGGCGGGACGACCTGACTCCCCGGGGTCACCTCAGCTACCTTGTCCAAGGGGTCAAGTACCCCCTCGGCCTGCCCCTGTTCTTCGGGTCGAGACCCTGATGCCCTGGCCCCAGATACCGATAGCGCCGGCCCACTCGGGGGCTGGCTCGATGACCCCTGGCCCAGCCCCAGATCCGGGCTGACGCCAAGGCGGGCGGCCATGTCGTCGTCTTCGTCATCATCGTCGTTGTCATCATCGTCAGGCGTCTCCGGCGACGGCTCCCTCGGGAGCCCGTCCCTGTCCTGCCGCCGACGACGCCTCTCCAAGGCGTCCCGAGCCCGCATCCGCTCGCGGGCCCGAGCCTTCTTCGCGTCCTTCTTCTCCTTCTTCTCCGCAGCAACCCTCCGCGCAGCTCGGTCTACCGCGTCCTCTGGGACCGGTGGCAGGGAAGGCTTGTGAGACCCCAGCTCCTGGAGACGAACGAAAGGTCTCGACTGTGAGAAACAGGGGCAATCTAACACAAGAAAGAAGAAGGAGCGGACACTCACCAGGGACATGCACCCACGCTCGGGACGCATCGGGAGCTGGGTGAGGGCACCGGTGTCTGGCTTCCCCACCGTGCCGGCCACCCGCCTGTGGAGGTCATCGGCGGGGAGGGGGACCGAGGACATCTGCGAACCCTCCATGCCGACCCCCGGCGTCATCTCCGAAAGTAGCAGCCGTCGCTCCGTCAAGGGGAGCACCCTCCGGCGATGGATGGCGACAACCACCCCTGCGGCGGTGAGCCCTCCCTCTCGCAGCTTCTCCAAGGCCTCCAGAAGGGGCTGGAGATTCTTCTGCCTCTCACGCGGGGCCCCATAGCGCCAATTGCTGCCGGCGGCGGTCACCACTCGTTGAGAAAACAATAGGAGCCTCCCATCGTCATTCTGGAGGTAAAACCACCGGCGTTGCCACCCCTTGTTCAAAGACACAAGGATGGCGGGGATTGTCGGCGTTCCGGGACCGGGGGGTCCCCGAGCCGACGAGTGAGTGTGCCGCGTGCCCCAGCCCAGATGGGTCGAGCGCGTGGGCGAGCGCGAAGGGGGGAGAGAGCGAGGCGGCCGGAGCCGGGTCATGAGGGAGTCGGAGAAACCCGCGGCCTTCGTGTTCGTCCCGCGCCCAGGTCGGGTGCGCTTGCAGTAGGGGGTTACAAGCGTCCGCGCGGGTGAGGGGAGCGAGCGGCCCCGAGAGAGCGCCTGCCCCTGCCCTTCGTCCCCGCGAGGCCAACCTTCTCTAAGAAGGCCCTGGTCCTTCCTTTTATAGGCGTAAGGAGAGGATCCAGGTGTACAAATGGGGGTGTAGCAAGGTGCTACGTGTCTAGCGGGGGAGAGCTAGTACCCTAAGTACATGCCAAGGTGGCAGCCGGAGAGATCTTGGCACCCGGCTAGTGTGGCGTCGTGGCTGTCGGAGAAGCAATGGAGCTTGGCGGAGGGACAGCTGTCGGAGTGGTTGGGCCCTTGCTGACGTCCCCCTGCTTTCGTAAGAGAGCTAAGAGCCGCCGTCGTCATGGGTCCAGCGGGGTGCCATCATTGCCTATCTAGCGGGGCTAGCCAGATGGGACGTCGGTCCTGTTCCCTGCGGCCCGAGTCGGCTCGGGGTAGGGTGATGATGGCGCTTCCTGTCGACGTGGCGGACTTGTGCCCTAGGTCGGGCGACGTGGAGGCTCCTCCGAGGCCGAGGTCGAGTCTGTCCTGCATGGCCGAGGCCGAACCTGAGCTCCCGGGTCGGGCGAGGCGGAGGTCGTTCGGCAGAGGTCGGGGTAGAGTCCGAGCCCTGGGTCGGGCGAAGCGGAGTTCGTCGTCTTCCGGGGCCTTAGCCCGAGTCCGAGCCCTGGGTCGGGCGGAGCGGAGTTCGCCGTCTTCCGGGGCCTTAGCCCGAGTCCGAGCCCTGGGTCGGGCGGAGCGGAGTTCGCCGTCTTCCGGGGCCTTAGCCCGAGTCCGAGCCCTGGGTCGGGTGGAGCGGAGTTCGCCGTCTTCCGGGGCCTTAGCCCGAGTCCGAGCCCTGGGTCGGGCGGTGCTTCCTCTGGCGCTTTTGGCCAAGCCTGGCTGCCCGTCAGTCTTACCTTTTGCGTTAAAGGCCCCAGTGATTTGGTCGGTCGGCGCGGTGATTTAGTCAGGGTTACTTCTTATCGAAGGCAAGGCCTCGGGCGAGCCGGAGATGCGTCTGCCGTGAAAGAGGAGGCCTCGGGCGAGACGGAACCATCTCAGGCTCGGGCGTGGCGTGATCGATTCGCTCGTATGGACTGACCCCTGACTTAATCAAACCCATCAGGCCTCTGCAGCTTTATGCTGATGGGGGTTACCAGCTGAGAATTAGGCGTCTTGAGGGTACCCCTAATTATGGTCCCCGACAGTAGCCCCCGAGCCTCGAAGGGAGTGTTAACACTCGCTTGGAGGCTTTCGTCGCACTTTTTTGCAAGGGGACCAGCCTTTCTCGGTTGTACTTTGTTCCGGTGGGTGCGCGCGAGCGCACCCGCCGGGTGTAGCCCCTGAGGCCTCGGAGGAGTGGTTTCACTCCTTCGAGGTCTTAATGCCTTGCGTAATGCTTCGGCTGGTCTGGTGGTTCCCTCATGCGAACAGGCCGTAGCCCAGGTGCACTGTCGGGGCCCAAGTTCTCGGGCTGGTATGTTGACGCTGTCAACGGTTCGGCCGGAGCCGGGTTTGCGAGAGCAGCCCCCGAGCCTCCGCACAGAGCAAGAGGACGATCAGGGACAGACTCGGCTTTTTAACATACGCCCCTACGTCGCCTTTCCGCAAGGAGGAGGGGGGGAGAGCGCCATGTTACCCTCGATGGGTACCGAACATGGTGTCTCCGGTGAGCTGCAATCGGGTAATCCGAGTGGACGTCCGTGCCCCGTTCGTTGGGGGTCGGCTAGGGGCCCGGAGGCACGCCCAAAAGTACCTGCGGGTGATCTGCCGGACCCGGTCCCCTGGCGACGGGGTCTGAGGGCTCGTTGCCTCCCTCCGATGGGATTCCGTTACAGAGTCGCTCCCGCTGGTCTCGGAAATGTCCTAGGGTACCTCGGGAGCGCAGCCCGAGCCTTGGTTATGTATCGAACGTACCCCTGGTCATCCCTCGCTCGGTGTCTGAGGCGACTGTGAACCCTTCGGGGGGCCAGCCTTTGAACCCCTGATCAGTAATGGGCGCGGAGCCCGAGTAGCCTGAGGCGGTCGTGGAACCTTTCGGGGGGCCGACCTTCGAACCCCTGACCAGTAGTGGGTGTCGGGCCCACGCGATCTGAGGCGGCTGTTGAACCCTTCGGGGGGCCAGCCTTTGAACCCCTGATCAGTAAGGAGGCTCGGAGCCTAGTTCCTTCACGGGGAAGGATCCCTTTGGGGGTATCCCCTTTCCCGGTCCCTGTTGCAAGAGATAGAGAAAGAGGAAAAAGGGAAAAAGGATGCGAAATTGAACGTCGTGGCGTACCTTTTTTGGTGTGGCCGTTTTGGCGAAGGCGAAACGTCGCCAGCTGCTCCCGCCAGTAGCGCTGCCCGTCGAGCCGCGGAGTTAATGCGCCGGGGTGAGTAGTTGGCGAGGCTACCGTTGCGCGTGCGCGAGCCGTTCGAGGAACGGGTCACGGGCGTGTCGTCTTCACACCGTGAGAGAGGGGGTTCTCTTGCTGCCTCCGGATGGGACGTGAGCTCGGCTGATGGCGTGACCGCTGCTCTTGCGCGCCTGCCACTGTCATTACTGCCGGCCCACTTTTGACCGCGTTTGACCGCTGCGTCAGGCTGGCGCAGCTGGGCCGCGTGCTGGGCCGCCTCGGGCCGCGGTATTGGTTCCGCAACCGAGGAGGTGCGGTGGTGGCGCAAGTGGCATAGTGGCTTACATGCAGCATTCGGCGCGCCGGTTGTGCGACGCGTGGGCTTGAGCCTCCGCGCTGGCCTGTCAGGAGTCGGAGAGGCGCGTCCACTTGGCGCGGTTGCATGCCGCCCGCATGGCTGCCCACCCCCTTCGCCCGTTGGTCTGGGCAAAAGTGGAGGGTCACTTGTAACTGCTGGGTGGTTGCGTGCGCGCCGCGCGCGGCGGTTCGGCTTCTTCTGCTCGGAGCCGGTCTGCATGACAGGTGGGTCCCAGCCCCCGTGCCGCAGGGGAGGGCTTTGGAGGCGTGTTGGAGAAGACTCAGCCCGTGACGGTTGGGGGCGCAAGCACGGAGAGTTGCCTTTAAAAGGAGGGCGACCCCTTTCGTAAGGCGACCATGTCTTCTTCCTCCCTTATGCATCGTGTCTTTCCGCCTTTCAAGCCCCCGGATGGGGGAAACCGCCGTCCCCGCGCCTCATCGTCAGGGGACACTACTCCGTGGGAGCGGGTACCTCTCAGCCATCGTTCGGCTTCAAGGATTTTCATCACACAGCCCAGCGGCTCCCCTCCGCTGGTGATCACCCAAGACGGTGGCCTCCAGCTCCCGAATGGGGAGGGGCAAACCGGGCTGTGGTCCCGGCCCCGCCCTCAGTGTTGAGGGTGTTCGTCATCCTCGCCGGGGCGGGGAGCGAGGCGAGCCGGGGCCCCACCTCCTATGCGGGTCGGCGGGCCACCTCATTTTCCAGCTTCTGGTGGTGGCAATCGCCTTTTAGCCCCACGGCGGAGACATCCTCCAGCCATGCCGGGGAAGGAGAACTGTTGCTGCCCAGCTAGGATGCAACATTCCGTCTTCCTCCTCGCATTCGCGGCGAGGACGGCTGCGAGGATCTGCCGGGGTGCTTAGGGGCGTCCCGCGTTTGCTGGTGATTCACCCAGGGCTTGTCGCTCCTCAGGCTTCCCTGGCGGGGAGGTTGTCCGTACCCGCGGGGGCGGAACCGGAGTTCCGTTTGTAATGGCACTTCGAGTGCCGGGTTTTTTGTTCATTTTCGGCTTTCGGGGCCTGAACATGTATGTAACTACGGCACGGAGCCGTGTTTTTTCCTCATTTCCGAGCACCAAGACTCGCCTGCTGATCGTCTGAACCGCTTCACTAAGCATGAGTCGCCCCGTGTCAAGGTGACGAGTGAGGTATCCGTATCCCGGAGGCGTAGGAGTCCCTCGGCTCGGTCGGCCCTGTTGTCCGAGGCCCCTCTAGCTTAGTTAAAGAGACCCCTCGGCCGCTCTTCGACGAGCCGAGGCCGGGGGTAGCGATATCAGCATAAGCAGAGGCAGAGTTGGCTCAGAAATGAAACCTGGTTGGCCGGAGCCTAGCCGGGTTGTCCGTTGGCAGGATCGACACCGGAGTTGGTCAGCTGAGGCTTCGGACCGGGCTCGTGCCCTCGGAAGGTGGTTGGCCGAGGCCCCGGAGGTGGCTGGCCGAGCCGCCTGCTCGGGCCGGATTCCCGGAGAAGTCCCTGACAACGACTGCCCGGGCGTGGTGATGACGCCGTCCTTTGGAGCGGAGGCCCTCGGATCGCGTCGCCGTCCGAGGCTAGTTCGGGCCTTGCCGAAGGTGCTGTCGATGCCGAGGGTGTCGCCGCCCCCTTTCAGCGCCAAGACCTGAGCCTGCAGGATCAGCTTGTCTTGTAGCGTGTGTTTTGTGCGGCCGCTGAGGCCAGAACACACACCCTTGCTGCGTTGTAAAGCTGCGTCCCCTTTCCTCTCGTTCCAAGCATCTGGACTTTTTGTCGGTAACAGGGACGTTTGTGCGAGCGAAAGTTGCTTCTCGCGGAAGGTGAGGAGTGAGGTATCCGTATCCCGGAGGCGTGGGAATCCCTCGGCTCGGTCGGCCTTGCCGCTTACGCGCACTTTTTACCCGTCCATGAGGCCCTATCACTGACTTAGTCGAGAAAACTCGAAGAATCGCTTCGACAGAAGAGCTTCCGAACGTAGAGACTTGTTCGATCCGCGGAGTCACCTTATCCGAACGCGAGTTACTTATCGCAGAAGGTGATGAGTGAGGTATCCGTATCCCGGAGGCGTAGGAGTCCCTCGGCTCGGTCAGCCTTGGCTGCTTACGTGTACCCTGTCGTTTCCATGACCCACTTTTCGAAGTAGTCAAAAAGCACGAAAGATATTCTGATAAAAGAGATTTTTTGTTCGAGGAAAATTTTGACGCAGAGGGGGTTTCCCCCCTTTTAGCCCCCGAGGGAGGGTCGGGCTTTGCCGAGGCGAGGCCGACCCTTCCTTGTTGACTAAACTTTGCGTGGGTGCGAGGTATGTAAACAATTTGGAAACATCTCAAGGGTAGAAGCGACGTAGCTGTTGGATGTTCCAAGCGTTGCCGTAGACCTCGCCTTGACTGTTGGCTAGCTTGTACGTTCCGGGCTTCAGAACTTTGGCGATGACGAACGGCCCCTCCCAGGGGGGCGTGAGCTTGTGCCTCCCTCGGGTGTCTTGCCGCAGCCGAAGCACCAGATCGCCCACCTGGAGGTCTCGGGGTCGGACCCCTCGGGCGTGGTAGCGTCGCAGGGACTGCTGATACCGCGCCGAGTGTAGTAAGGCCCTGTCCCGAGCCTCATCCAGCTGGTCCAGCGAGTCTTCTCGGCTAGCTTGGTTGCTTTCTTCGTTGTAGGCCCTCGTCCTCGGGGAGCCGTATTCCAGGTCAGTGGGCAGGACAGCCTCGGCCCCGTAGACCAGGAAGAATGGCGTGAAACCTGTGGCTCGGCTTGGCGTCGTCCTCAGGCTCCAGACCACCGAGGGGAGTTCCTTCATCCATCGCTTGCCGAACTTGTTGAGATCATTGTAAATCCGAGGCTTGAGCCCTTGTAGAATCATGCCATTGGCACGTTCTACTTGCCCATTCGACATGGGGTGAGCTACGGCGGCCCAGTCTACCCGGATGTTGTGATCCTCGCAAAAATCCAAGAATTTTTTGCCGGTGAACTGGGTGCCGTTGTCGGTGATGATGGAGTTCGGGACCCCGAAGCGATGGATGATGTTGGTGAAGAACGCCACCGCCTGCTCGGATCTGATGCTGTTCAGGGGTCGGACCTCGATCCACTTGGAGAATTTGTCGACGGCGACCAGCAGGTGCGTGTAGCCCCCGGGCGCCTTCTGCAGAGGGCCGACGAGGTCCAGACCCCACACAGCGAAGGGCCAGGTGATGGGTATCGTCTGCAGAGCCTGAGCGGGCAGGTGGGTCTACTTCGCATAGAATTGGCACCCTTCGCAGGCGCGGACAATTCTAGTGGCGTCAGCCACCGCCGTCGGCCAGTAGAAGCCTTGGCGGAAAGCGTTCCTGACGAGGGTTCGAGGTGCTGCATGATGGCTGCAAGCCCCCGAGTGTATTTCCTGCAGGAGTTCCTGACCCTCGGCGATGGAGATGCATCGCTGGAGGATGCCCGAGGGGCTACGGTGGTAGAGCTCCTTCTCATCGCCCAGCAAGACGAACGACTTGGCGCGTCGCGCTACCCGCCGAGCCTCGGCTTGGCCGAGGGGCAGCTCTCCTTGGCGGAGATATTGCAGGTACGGGGTCTGCCAATCCTGCTCTGGCATGACCCCGCTCTGCTCCTCCTCGACGTGCAGTGCTTCGCCCTCGGGGGCCGAGGGCTCCTCGGGTTGAACCGAGGATAGCTCGGGCCGGGCCGAGGTCGCCTCGGACGGGGCCGAGGGCACCTCGGGCCCGGGCGTGTCGCCTATCTTGACGGAGGGTTGGTGCAGATCCCGGGAGAAGACGTCCAGGGGAACCGTCGTTCGCCCCGAGGCTATCTTCGCCAGCTCGTCCGCTGTCTCGTTGTAGCGCCGGGCGATGTGGTTAAGCTCGAGCCCGGAGAACTTGTCTTCCAGGCGTCGAACCTCATCACAGTAGGCCTCCATCTTCGGGTCGCGGCAGTGGGAGTTCTTCATGACTTGGTCGATGACGAGCTGCGAGTCGCCGCGTGCATCGAGGCGTCGGACCCCTAGCTCAACGGCGATTCGCAATCCGTTGATCAGAGCCTCGTACTCAGCCACATTGTTGGATGCCGGGAAATGGAGGCGGAGCACGTAGCGCAGGTGTTTCCCGAGGGGCGAGACGAAGAGCAGGCCCGCGCCGGCTCCCGTCTTCATCAGCGACCCGTCGAAAAACATGGTCCAGAGCTCCGGTTGGATCGGAGCCGTCGGCAACTGGGTGTCGACCCATTCGGCTACGAAGTCCGCCAGTACCTGGGACTTGATGGCCTTCCGAGGGGCGAACGAGATTGCCTCGCCCATGATTTCCACCGCCCACTTCGCGATCCGTCCCGAGGCTTCCCGGCACTGGATGATCTCCCCCAGGGGGAAGGATGACACCACAGTCACCGGATGAGACTCGAAGTAATGTCGCAGCTTTCGCCTCGTCAGGATCACTACATACAGCAGCTTCTGGACTTGTGGGTAGCGGATCTTGGTCTCAGACAGCACTTCGCTGATGAAGTAAACTGGCCTCTGAATGGGCAAAGCATGCCCCTCTTCCTGCCTTTCGACCACGATCGCGGCGCTGACCACCTGAGTGGTTGCGGCGACGTAGACCAAGAGGGTTTCTCCATCAGCGGGGGGTACCAAGACGGGCGCCTGGGTGAGGAGCGCCTTCAGGTTCCCGAGGGCTTCCTCGGCCTCGGGAGTCCAAGTGAAGCACTCGGCCTTCCTTAAGAGACGGTACAGGGTCAGGCCTCTTTCACCGAGGCGCGAGATGAAACGGCTCAAGGCCGCGAGGCATCCCATGACCCTCTATACGCCTTTTAAGTCCTTGATGGGCCCCATGTTTGTGATGGCTGCGATCTTCTCCGGGTTGGCTTCGATGCCCCGCTCAGAGACGATGAATCCCAAAAGCATGCCTCGGGGCACCCCGAAGACGCACTTCTCGGGATTGAGCTTGACGCCCTTCGCCTTGAGACACCGGAATGTCAGCTCAAGGTCGGAGAGAAGGTCGGAGGCTTTCCTCGTCTTGACTACGATGTCATCGACGTAGGCCTCGACCGTGCGACCGATGTGTTCGCCGAACACATGGTTCATGCACCGCTGGTACGTTGCACCCGCGTTCCTCAGACCGAAAGGCATTGTGACATAGCAGTACATGCCGAAGGGCGTGATGAAAGAAGTCGCGAGCTGGTCGGACTCTTTCATCTTGATTTGATGATACCCTGAGTAGGCATCGAGGAAAGACAGGGTTTCGCACCCTGCAGTGGAGTCCACGATTTGATCGATGCGAGGTAGAGGGTAGGGGACTTTCGGACATGCTTTGTTGAGACCAGTGTAGTCTACACACATCCGCCATTTCCCCCCTTTCTTCCTCACAAGTACAGGGTTGGCAAGCCATTCAGGATGGAATACCTCTTTGATGAACCCTGCTGCCGTCAGCTTGTGGATCTCCTCGCCTATCACCCTGCGCCTTTCCTCGTCGAATCGGCGCAGAGGCTGTCTGACCGGTCGGGCTCCGGCCCGAATATCCAGCGAGTGCTCGGCGACATCCCTCGGTATGCCGGGCATGTCCGAGGGACTCCACGCAAAGACGTCGGCGTTTGCGCGGAGAAAGTCGACGAGCACTGCTTCCTATTTGGGGTCGAGCCCGGATCCGATCCGAATCTGCTTGGAGGTGTCGCCACTAGGGTCGAGAGGGACGGCCTTAACCGTCTCCGCTGGCTCGAAGTTGCCGGCATGTCGCTTCACGTCCGGCACCTCTCGGGAGAGGCTTTCCAGGTCGGCAATGAGGGCCTCGGACTCGGCGAGGGCCTCGGCGTACTCCACGCACTCCACATCGCATTCGAATGCGTGTTTGTACGTGGGGCCGACGGTGATGACCCCGTTGGGGCCCGGCATCTTGAGCTTCAGGTAGGTGTAGTTGGGGATGGCCATGAACTTCGCGTAGCATGGCCTTCCCAACACTGCGTGGTAGGTTCCTCGGAACCCGACCACCTCGAACGTCAAAGTCTCCCTTCGGAAGTTGGAGGGTGTTCCGAAGCAGACAGGAAGGTCGAGCCGTCCGAGGGGCTGAACGTGCTTCCCGGGAATGATCCCGTGGAAGGGCGCAACGCCTGCTCGGACGGATGACAGATCGACGCGCAGGAGCCTGAGGGTCTCAGCGTAGATGATGTTGAGGCAGCTGCCCCCATCCATCAGGACCTTGGTGAGCCTGACGTCGCCGATGACGGGATCGACGACGAGCGGATACTTCCCTGGGCTCGGCACGTGGTCAGGGTGGTCATCCTAGTCGAAGGTGATGGGCTTGTCGGACCAGTCTAGGTAGACTGGCGCCGCTACCTTCACCGAGCAGACCTCCCGATGCTCCTGCTTATGATGCCGAGCCGAGGCATTCGCCGCATGCCCTCCGTAGATCATGAAGCAGTCGCGGACCTCGGGGAACTCTCCTGCTTGGTGATCTTCCTTCTTGCCGTCGTCGCGGGCCCTGTCGCCCTCTGCGGGCGGCCCGGCCCGGTGGAAGTGGCGCCGAAGCATGACGCACTCCTCGAGGGTGTGCTTGACGGGCCCCTGATGGTAGGGGCACGTCTCCTTGAGTGCCTTGTCGAAGAGGTTGGCGCCTCCGGGGGGCTTCCGAGGGTTCTTGTACTCGGCGGCGGCGACAAGGTCCGTGCTGGCGGCGTCGCGTTTCGCTTGCGACTTCCTCCTGCCTTTCTTCTTGGCGCCGAGTGGAGTAGACGCCTCGGGGGCATCTTCCGACGGGCGGCCCTGGGGCTGCTTGTCCTTTCGGAAGATGGCCTCGACCGCCTCCTGACCAGAGGCGAACTTGGTGGCGATGTCCATCAGCTCGCTTGCCCTGGTGGGGGTCTTGCGACCCAACTTGCTCACCAGGTCACGGCAGGTGGTGCCGGCAAGGAACGCGCCGATGACATCGGAGTCGGTGATGTTGGGCAGCTCGGTGCGCTGCTTCGAGAATCGCCGGATGTAGTCCCGAAGAGACTCTCCCGGCTGCTGCCGACAGCTTCGGAGGTCCCAGGAATTCCCGGGGCGCACGTATGTGCCCTGGAAGTTGCCGGCAAAAGCCTGGACCAGATCCTCCCAGTTGGAAATCTGCCCCGGAGGCAGGTGCTCCAACCAAGCGCGAGCGGTATCGGAGAGGAACAGGGGGAGGTTACGGATGATGAGGTTGTCGTCGTCCGTCCCACCCAGTTGACAGGCCAGGCGGTAGTCCGCAAGCCACAATTCCGGTCTCGTTTCCCCCGAGTACTTTGTGATAGTAGTCGGGGGTCGGAATCGGGGCGGAAACGGCGCCCGCCGAATGGCTCGGCTGAAGACCTGCGGACCGGGCGGTTCGGGCGAGGGACTCCGATCCTCCCCGCTGTCGTAGCGTCCCCCACGCCTGGGGTGATAACCTCGGCGCACCCTTTCGTCGAGGCGGGCCCGACGGTCGCGATGAGGGTGCTCGTCGCCGAGGTGGCCCAGGGCCGCAGGCGCGGTGTTGCGCGTGCGCCCGGTGTAGACCGAGGCTTCCCGCGTGAGTCGGGAAGTCGCGGCACGAGGTTCCGAGGGGTACCCCTGCCTTCGGGAGGCAGAGCTCTCGGCCCGCCGGGCCGCAGCGCCTTCCAGGAGATGCTTGAGCTCTCCCTGGATTCGCCGACCCTCGGTGGTTGATGACTCCGGCATCACGCGGAGGAGCATCGCTGCGGCTGCCAGGTCCTGACCGGTTCCGCCGGATGCGGGTGGCGGTCCGTCCCTGGCATCGTTGGCGATGCGGTGCTGGAGACCTTGGGGCAGGTGACGTATTCCTCCGGCCGGGGGCTGGCTTGCCCATACCTGCCTGACGTTCCGGCGGATTGCCTCGAGCGCTCCTGCTCCCTCATCGAGCCCGGCCTGCGCCCCGCGGACTTGCTCGAGCTGTGGGTCATGACCCCCCGCCGGAACAGGGACCACAGCTAGCTCCCGCGGGATGTCGGCGCGAGGCGCTGGCCTAGGGGGATCACCATCCTCCGGCATGCCGAGACAGCTGCCTCCGGAGGGATCCCCCAGCTCGACGTGGAAACATTCGCGGCTCGGGCCGCAGTCCTTGTCGTCAAGGCTGCGGCTGCCGTCGGAACAGTCGGAGAGGCAGTAGTCGCATGCGGTCATGAAGTCCCGCATGGCACTGGGGTTGCCAGATCCAGAGAAATCCCAGCAGATGCTGGGGTCGTCATCTTCCTCGGACCCAGAGGGTCCGTAGGTCGAGACACCCGTCAATCGGTCCCAAGGCGACCGCACACGAAACCCCAGAGAGGTTGCACTCGCCTCAACGTGAGCGCCCGCCAAAGCGAGGTCGCCAGGCGGGTTGAGGCCGAGTCGAAATGACGAAGGATGGGAATCAGCCCGTACCTTTTGGTCGACGAGGAGCGACGAAGTCACATCGGGGGCTGATCGCGCCGTCGTCCTGGGTGCGAGGGCGACGTCCTGCAGGCCCTCCGTGAGCGCGCTGGCGTCGTCCACTTGCTCGGGATCGGCGTGTCGCGGGGGGACGGCGCTCGCCTTCGCCTCAAACGCGTGGGTGATGCCCGACGCGTCCTCCGTTGGGGCGCTGGGGATGTCGATTTGCTCGACAGTCGACTGAGCGCAGCCTCCCGCTCGGCCTTGGTTGCCCCGCCTCCTCCTCCGATGGCGAGGGAGAGGATGGGGCGAGCTCGAAAGTTGTCCTTCCCCCACGCGGGAAAGACGTCGTCGATTCCGCCGCCGGCGGGCGGGCTGTCCGCCACCATTGTCGCTGTCGCGCGGCGGTGGAAGGAGTATCATGTCGTAGTTGCCATCGAAAGACATGAACTCGAGACTCCCGAAACGGAGCACCGTCCCGGGTTGAAGAGGTCGTTGGAGACTGCCCATCTGGAGCTTGACGGGAAACTACTCGTCAACACGCAGCAGGCCCCTACCTGGCGCGCCAACTGTCGGCGTTCCGGGACCGGGGGGTCCCCGAGCCGACGAGTGAGTGTGCCGCGTGCCCCAGCCCAGATGGGTCGAGCGCGTGGGCGAGCGCGAAGGGGGGAGAGAGCGAGGCGGCCGGAGCCGGGTCGTGAGGGAGTCGGAGAAACCCGCGGCCTTCGTGTTCGTCCCGCGCCCAGGTCGGGTGCGCTTGCAGTAGGGGGTTACAAGCGTCCGCGCGGGTGAGGGGAGCGAGCGGCCCCGAGAGAGCGCCTGCCCCTGCCCTTCGTCCCCGCGAGGCCAACCTTCTCTAAGAAGGCCCTGGTCCTTCCTTTTATAGGCATAAGGAGAGGATCCAGGTGTACAAATGGGGGTGTAGCAAGGTGCTACGTGTCTAGCGGGGGAGAGCTAGTACCCTAAGTACATGCCAAGGTGGCAGCCGAAGAGATCTTGGTACCCGGCTAGTGTGGCGTCGTGGCTGTCGGAGAAGCAATGGAGCTTGGCGGAGGGACAACTGTCGGAGTGGTTGGGCCCTTGCTGATGTCCCCCTGCTTTCGTAAGAGAGCTGAGAGCCGCCGTCGTCATGGGTCCAGCGGGGTGCCATCATTGCCTATCTGGCGGGGCTAGCCAGATGGGACGTCGGTCCTGTTCCCTGCGGCCCGAGTCGGCTCGGGGTAGGGTGATGATGGCGCTTCCTGTCGACGTGGCGGACTTGTGCCCTAGGTCGGGCGACGTGGAGGCTCCTCCGAGGCCGAGGTCGAGTCTGTCCTGCATGGCCGAGGCCGAACCTGAGCTCCCGGGTCGGGCGAGGCGGAGGTCGTTCGGCAGAGGTCGGGGTAGAGTCCGAGCCCTGGGTCGGGCGAAGCGGAGTTCGTCGTCTTCCGGGGCCTTAGCCCGAGTCCGAGCCCTGGGTCGGACGGAGCGGAGTTCGCCGTCTTCCGGGGCCTTAGCCCGAGTCCGAGCCCTAGGTCGGGCGGAGCGGAGTTCGCCGTCTTCCGGGGCCTTAGCCCGAGTCCGAGCCCTAGGTCGGGCGGAGCGGAGTTCGCCGTCTTCCGGGGCCTTAGCCCGAGTCCGAGCCCTGGGTCGGGCGGTGCTTCCTCTGGCGCTTTTGGCCAAGCCTGGCTGCCCGTCAGTCTTACCTTTTGCGTTAAAGGCCCCAGTGACTTGGTCGGTCGGCGCGGTGATTTAGTCAGGGTTACTTCTTATCGAAGGCAAGGCCTCGGGCGAGCCGGAGATGCGTCTGCCGTGAAAGAAGAGGCCTCGGGCGAGACGGAACCATCTCAGGGTCGGCTGCCCTCGCCCGAGGCTAGGCTCGGGCGTGGCGTGATCGAGTCGCTCGTATGGACTGACCCCTGACTTAATCAAACCCATCAGGCCTCTGCAGCTTTATGCTGATGGGGGTTACCAGCTGAGAATTAGGCGTCTTGAGGGTACCCCTAATTATGGTCCCCGACAGGGATGTACTGCTGCGCACGCGCCTGCCTCAACTGGAGGATGCATCCACCGGCCCGCACCGCCATGCGGACCCTCTTCTCCCCCGTCGCCGAGGCAAAAGGCTCCGCGGAGAAGAGATGAGTCCACAGATCCCAGTGGGGGTCAATCCCCAAAAATCCTTCGCAAACCGCCGCGAAGATGGCCGCTTGCGCGATGTAGTTGGGGCTAAGGTTGTGCAGCTCCACCCCATAGTGATGCAGGAGCACCCGCATAAAACGGCTTGCTGGCACACCAAACCCCAGCTCATGGAAGGAGATGAAACTCAGCACATACCCCGGCGGCGGGTTCGGGTCGGCCCCGCTCGGAGGGACCATCCACTACGGCCGCAGGACATCAGAGAGGGGGCAGAGCAAGCCATCGGCAACAAGGGCCTCTAGGTCGTCCACCGTGACAGTGGAGAAAGGCCATGGGTCGCGCGGTGGGACGATGGTTACCCGGTCGGCCATCGCCAAGCGAAGGAGGTGGCGGCGGGGCGGACAAGGTGCGAGGTTTTCTTTCTCTGGCTATTCCCTCAGGTTGCGGAAACCTAAGCAGAGGCAAGCAGCAGAGTAAAGAACCACCACCAGACCCTCCTCCGAATATATAAAGACCCGGGCAAGACCCGTTCAACGCTCCGCCCGAACCCGCCGCGAAATCCAAAACTTGAAGGCGAAACGACCATTCCTCGAACGGCTCGCGCATGCACAACGGCTGCCCCGCGAACCACTCGTCCCGTCGCATTAACTCTGCGGCAAGACAAGCGACACCTTTGGCAGGCGAAGCGGGCGACGCTTCACCTCCGCCATAATGACTTCGTCAAAAAAGGTGCGCCACGTCGTTCGATTTCGTATCCTTTTCCTCTTCCCCTTTCTCTCTCTTGCTACAGGGACCGGGAAAGGGGATACTCCGAAAGGGATCCTTCTCCGTGAAGGAAGCGGGCCCTGAGCCCCCTACTGATCAGAGGTTCGAAGGCTGGCCCCTCGGAAGGGTTCGACGGCCGCCTCAGAGCACTTGGGCTCCGCGCCCACTACTCGTCAGAGGTTCGAAGGCTGGCCCCTCGGAAGGGTTCGACAGCCGCCTCAGGCCACTCGGGCTCCGCTCCCACTACTGATTAGGGGTTCGTAGGCTGGCCCCCCGACGGGTTTGACAGTCGCCCCAGAGCACGCAGAGTGAGGGATGACTCTGGGTATGTTCGATACATAACCAAGGCTCGGGCTGCGCTCCGGAGGTACCCTAAAACATTTCCGAGACCAATAGGAGCGATTCTGTAACGGAATCCCATCAGAGGGAGGCATCGAGCCCTCGGACCCTATCGAACGGGACCGGGTTCGGTAAATCACCTGCAGGTACTTTTGGAGCGCGCCTCTAGGCCACTAGCCGACCCTTATCGAACGGGGCACGAGCGTCCACTCGGATCACCCGTTAGCCACTCGCTGGAGACACCATGTTCGGCGCCCTCCGAGGGCAACATGGCGCTTTCCCCCCTCCTCCTTGCGGAAAGGCGACGCAGGGGCGTACGAAAAAAGTCGAGTCTGCCCTTGACCGTCCTCTCGCCCTGTGCAGAGGCTCGGGGGCTGCTCTCGCAAACCCGGCTTTGGCCAAACCGTTGACAGCGTCAACATACCAGCCCGAGAACTCGGAACCTGACTATGCACCTGGGCAACGACCAGTTCGCATGAGGGAACAACCAGACCGGCCGAGCCATCACGAAAGGCATTAAGACCTCGAAGGAGTCAAACCACTCCTCCGAGGCCTCGGGGGCTACACCCGGCGGGTGCGCTCGCGCGCACCCACCGGAACAAAATGCAACCGAGAAAGGCCGGTCCCCTTGCAAAAAAGTGCGACAAAGCCTCCAAGCGAGTACCCACACTCCCTTTGAGGCTCGAGGGCTACTGTCGGGGACCGTAATTAGGGGTACCCCCAAGGCTCCTAATCTCAGCTGGTAACCCCCATCAGCACAAAGCTGCAAAGGCCTGATGGGCGCAATTCCGGTCAAGGCCCCGTCCACTCAAAGGACACGATCTCGCCTCACCCGAGCCCAGCCTCGCGCAGGAACGGTAGACCAAGGCAGATTTGCGCCTCGCCCGAGGGTCTCCTCAAGCAACGGACACACCTTCGACTCGCCCGAGGCCCAGTTTGGGCAGGCTTCGCGGAGAAGCAACCTTGGCCAGATCGCCTCGCCAGCCGACTGGATCGTAGGACCATTTAATGCAAGGATCGCCTTACACCTTATCCTGACGCGTGCTCTCCAGTCGACAAGGCTGAAGTGACCACAATCATTTCGCCCCTCCACTGACTGATCTGACAGGAAAACAGCGCCACCTGCGCTGCTCTGACTGCTGTGCCACCCACCAGGGTGAGGCCGACATCAACCAAGTCCAGCCTCGGGCGCCATAGGAATCTCCGCCTCGCCCGACCCCAGGGCTCGGACTTCACCTCGACCTCCGGAGGATGGTCTCCGCCTCGCCCGACCCTAGGGCTCGGACTCAACCTCGACCTCGGACGACGGTCTCCGCCTCGCCCGACCCCAGGGCTCGGACTCGACCTCGACTCCAGAAGACGGTCTCCGCCTCGCCTGACCCCAGGGCTCGGACTCGACCTTGCCTCAGACGACGATCTCCGCCTCACCCGACCCCAGGGCATGGACTCGACCTCGACTCCGGAAGACGGTCTCCGCCTCGCCTGACCCCCAGGCTCGGACTCAGCCTCGACCTCGGAGGAGTCACCACCTCGCTCGGGCCGACCACGCCACAAGGGGGGCATCATTACCCTACCCCTAGCTAGCCCAAGCTACGGGGAACAAGACCGGCGTCCCATCTGGCTCGCCCCGGTAAAACAAGTAATGATGGCACCCCGCGTGCTCCATGACAACGGTGGTTCTCAGCCCCCTACGGAAGTAAGGATACGTCAGCAAGGATCCGACAGCCCCGACAGCTGTGCTTCTACAGGGCTCAAGCGCTCCTCCGACGGCCACGACGCCATATGAACAGGGCTCCAACACCTCTCCGACAGCCACGTCGACACGTACATAGGGCTCTAGCTCCTCTGTGCTAGACACGTTAGCACACTGCTACACCCCCCATTGTACACCTGGACCCTCTCCTTACGTCTATAAAAGGAAGGTCCAGGGCTCTCATACAAAAGGTGGCCGCGCGGGAGAACGGGCAGCCTCACGCCCCCTGTCTCTCTCTCCCTCGCGAGCGCTTGTAACCCCCTACTGCAAGCGCATCCGCCTTGGGCGCAGGACAACACGAGGCCGCGGGTTCCCCTCGCCGGTTTTCCCCCCTTGTGTCTCTGTCTCGCGCCGACCCATCTAGGCTGGGACACGCAGCGACAATTTACTCGTCGGTCCAGGGACCCCCCGGGGTCGAAACGCCGACATCGGTCTTCTAAGGGGGGTGAATTATGATATCTTGGCCCCTGGGATGGGATATCCTGGCCCAAGGCTTAATAGGATTAATAGAGTATTCATACCAACAAGATGCATCTTCTTTTTCGGAAGCCTATCTCGAAAGAACCTCGAAGTTAAGCGTGCTTGGCTTGTAGCAATTTGGGATGGGTGACCGACCGGGGATTTTTCTCGGGTGCGCATGAGTGAGGACAAAATACGCACAAAAGGCTCGTGTTGGCCTATGGGGACAATATATGATCCTAGAGAGCTGCTAGGAGTAAGCACCGCCGGTCCAGGGATTGGATGGGGTGTTACACTGGGGTGCTAGTGGGGCAGCCTGATGAGGACGTGGAGTCTGAGGCGTAGCCTGTGGTATTTGCTGAGCAGGGCACTGGTGAGACTGTTGCCCTCCTCTAGGACGAGCTGGTGTACCATAGGGTGGAGCATAGCGAGGACGGATGTTGCTGCTCCCCTGGCCCTGGGTGATGGCCTTCCTCTTCATCTCGCCAAGCTGAACACGTTTGTGTTCAAGTGTGACGACCTTCTCTAGAAGCTTCTAGAAAGATGGAAAGGTATGAGACATCAGTTGGTACTAGAGTGGCCCAATGAGTCCCACCAGGAACTACTCTTGTTTCCTCTCATCATTAGCAACCTCCTCTAGAGCATACCTTGACAGCTGAATGAATTTATCTCTATATTCACTCACTTTCATGTTTCCCTGCTTGAGTGACAGAAATTCCTTCTTCTTGATTTTCATCAGCCCAGCAAGAATATGATAATTCCTGAAGGGAGTAGAGAACTCTGCCCATGTAATGGTGTTAGCAGCGGCGTGAGCAGCACAATATGAGTCCCACCAGAGTGCAGTGGGGCCTATGAGGCGACCCGATGCATAGAGGACCTTCTCCCTGTCGGTACACTGAGCAATATTGAGCATTTTGTCCACTGTCTTCAGCCAATCATCTGCCTAAAGAGGATCTAGAGAGATGGAGAAGGTAGGTGGCTTGTGACTCATGAACTCCTGGTGCTTGTCTTTGGGTGGAGCTGGTGGTGGTGGAGGTGGTAGCTGCTGTCGCTCCTGACATTCTTGATGGATTTTTTGACACTCTTGATGGATTTGCGCTTGCATCTCCATCATGGTGTTAGTCATCTACGGCAGTAGTTGCATCTGAGCGGCAACCACAACATCTGTCCCAGCGGGTGGAGGATTTGGAGGAGGATTCATCTCCGGTTGTGGTTGGGTAACTATCCTCCTACGACAAACACGAGCAGGTAGATCGATACCGCCTCCCTTCCTGGTATTGACCGTCTAGGTTAGAAACACATGGTAAGATAGAATTGAAAATAAGACGGGTAATTACGAGACACCCAACTTTTAGGTCATGATCTTTTGGGTCATAATAGCTTAGTAAATTTGAGTGTCATCTACTTAATACTAATACATTACCCTAAGGTGGTACATGCTAGAATGCCGTACTCTACTATTTCAGTCAATCAAAGAAGCAAATCAAGCAATTATCATCAGCACAAACATTCAAACACTTAAATAAAGATTTTTTTGTGTTAGGCCTCCTATCTCTTTAGGGATTCATAAATATAGGATTCCAAAGTGTGAAATCCCTTTTGTCTATCTAGAGTAGAAAAGATAAGAGTAGTCAGAGTAGAATAGCTAAAGGTGAGACAGGATCAAGAAAAGTATAGAAAGAATTAGAGTAAAGGTAAGTAGATAATGGTCTTGTCCAGTTCTATCTAGGTTTCGTCCTACAGTCAACATTTTCTATGATACCACTTCTGTCACACCTGGATTTAAGGGACAAACCCAAGTGCGTCTCATATGTGCGCCAAACAAGAACAACACATATAATGACCAACTGTATAGAGATAAATGTCACAAACATTATTACAAAGCAGAAGTGTCTTACAAAAATGTCACACCCGGTTTTGGAAGGCAAGCCGAATGCGAACCATGTATGTGCCAGGATCAGAAACTCACGTACACAACATTACATAATTGGACATCATCACACATTGCTCAAAGTAAATAGCGGAAAAGTACTTTTATTACAATAAGATGTCCAAGACATCCACAGAGTTTAATACATAGCATGGTCATTAATATCATCAAAGTGCGGAAATACATAACGTAGCAGATAAGGCCTACACAAGCAGCTGACTGGGGGTTTGCCACTAAGAAAAACTAGAACTCGTCGTAGTCCTGGAACTCCTCAAAGTCCTCCATGTTGCCAGCATCTCCTCCTGAACGTTGAATACAGTGGGTACAACCTGGGGTGGGGTGGTTTGTAAAGCAAGGGTGAGTACACATCAACGTACTCATCAGATGTCCCGTTTGGCTAAAGTGGACTAGCTACATGTGGAGTTAAGGTTAAGTAGTTGCTTTTAGTTGGTCAAGTATTTATTACTATTAGTAAAGCCAAGTTTTAGTAATAAACCCAGTTATTACCAAAATGTACTCCCTCTAAGAGGAAATACCAGAGATCATAATTATACCATCATTATTAACCATCATCATAAAAGTAACCAAAGTTCTTCTAATCAAAGAGGATCCCAAGGCCGCTCTTAACCATGAGCTCGACTAATATACCAGTTTCTAACACTCTGCAGAGGTTGCACACTTTACCCACGAGTCGTGATCCCTTTCTAGACTAGGTTGTACAGACCCGATCTTTACTACCGAGGTGAATGGTCAGGGATACACTTCATAGCCTTTACAAAGACTCCCCTGGTGCATAGCTGCTTGTTAGGTTTCGCCAGTCGTACAAACGCAGTACACCTCCCCAAGGTGGGTGACTAACAAAACCAAATCGAATGAACCTCTACACCCCCCTTGGTAGAGCGAGCACTATGCCCCAACCCCCATTGACGGCCCTCGGGAAAAGCCAACTACACCCCAGGTTCATCTAATTAATCAGCTAAGGGTGTCCCTGTCACACCCGTTTCTAAAGGGCAGAGCCAGGTGCATAGCATATGTGTGCCAGGATCTATTTCCACACATATGATGATGTCACAAGTGTAATATATCAAAATAACAATGCATAAAAGCGTAAATAAAGATTATATTAACATATTACACTTCGAACAGACATAATGTCTTAACCTTTATACATCAAAGTACAGCGAAATAAGGACATCCATCCATAGGAAGATGACCGGGGGTATCACTAGACTAGCATCCATGGAGTTCACCATCAAAATCTTCATCTGCAAACTTCTGATCAAAATTAAGCAAGGGTGAGCTCACTTATGATCGGGGCTCAACAAGTGGGGGAAAACTAATGCAGGTTTAACAAGGCGAGGCTAAGGTTGAGCAGTAAGCATTTTAGTTGGACAACATTCTATTAACAACACCTGTCTTACTAATAAGTGTGAATCCCAAGTATCCCATTTAAACAAAGGTATAAGAGTATATCAAAAATACTTAAGTGAAACCACTCAAGCAAACCATTGGCAGATCATCGGATCTTGATTTATTTCCATCTTCAAGTTCAATTATCATGTGAGAAGTCCGGGCTGCTCATAACCGCGAGCATGGCTAATATATCAGTTTTACACTATGCAGAGGTGGCGCATCTTTACCCATGAGTCACGATTCCCTTTTTGCCTGGGTTAGCTAGACCCGTATTCACTTCTGAGGTGAATGGCTAGGGTCTTACTACGAGGCTTCTCCCTAGAGTCCTCATTACGCAAATGCTGGAAATGGTCAAACTGCATAAAACACACCTACCATAACCAACTTATAGTCCAGTCCACAGGGTAAAGCTTTGGGAACTATGCCTATATCCAATCTGCCTGAGCCGGTACTATAAGTGCTTGCCAGATGCCCCCATTCCGGTCGACCACGACCAACACCCAACATAAGACTTCCCTAGTTATTTAGCCAAGACCAGAGCTATGATAGTTCTCATGGTAGCACTGTTTTCCTAGGTGGTCACTCCATGTTCCAATTAATATGCAATAATCTTGTTTAACCATCGGGTTAACAACAACAATGTACACTTACCATTTGGAACATTAATATCATAAGCGGGAGTGACTGTATAAAGTTAAGTTGTAGCAATAGCATAGCTACTTGATTGTATCATAATCCTAGGTTAAACAAGGAGTAAGGTTGGAAAGGTTATCTAAATAGGTAACCCATCAAATTATGCATATATATCCAAAAGAATAAACTTTATTAAATGTATTGTTTGGGATCAAACAGAGTATGCAGAGGGAGAAGTCCACTTGCCTTGCTTATTGAAAACTCGAGGTCCTTCCACGGATAGGAATAGATCTTGATTCTTAACTACTAGATTAACCACTGAATATCACACAAACAAACAAGAAGAACAAACACCACTCAATAACATACCACATTCACCATACGTAAAGCTAAAAGAAAGCCTAACGAGAAGAGCGTTCGTTTTTCAAAAACATCGCAAGTAATGGTTATAATAAGTATTCTTTTCAAAAATGTGTGATCTATACTTTATAAAACAAGGCATGAGCTTAAAATATCTTCATTAAAATATACAAATATTAGGTTCACTAATTTAATCTTTTATAAAATATCATATGTGATACGTTTAAGATAAAGTTTTATAAGACAGTAAAACACGTTATAACGATATTAAACTTTTTTAACCTTTTAAGAAAAGATATAAGTTATATATATAAGGTTAATGGGCTACAAAACGCGTTATTAATTTTAGAAGCATTATGGAACATCTTATAAATCATTGTTAAACATTCACTGATGATAAACTAAGATATAAGTCTAAATAGGTTTTATATGAAAAGATCATTATTATTAAACAGTTATTTTATGAAAAACTAGGTTATAGGCCTTAAGTAGATCTTCATGTAAAAGATAATGAACAAATAACTATCTTTTAATTTAATTAGAAAACACATAGCCTATATTATTATATTTGAAGTCAATATATAAAGTAACTTTTTAAGTTATAAAAGAACTTAAACGCTTATTACTTTATTTTATCCTTTAGGAAAAACTAAGTGATTCGTATATAAGGTGGACTAAATTCTATGAAATAATTAATCATGCCATAAATCTAGTTAAGAACAAATTGACTATAGGTTTGATTAATAAATTATGATAAAGGATAATTAATCCATTAATTATCTTTAATTCTATTGTAGGAACAAATGATCTAATTCATTAGAAATGAAATTATGTATAAACTATTATTTTAGTTATGACGATGTGAGTACTTAATTAAGCCATTATATCATTATTAGAGAAGTTATATGACATATTACTATTTAGTACTGCTATACTTAAACATCTATAACGAATCTTATTAAATCAAAATTATGATGTCTATTAAAAGGGTCATTTTACAGTTAGAAACAAATTCTCTAATTCTTTAGTAAGAGACCTATGTTTACCAATATAACTATCAATTTCTTTATTAGAAAAGTATAAGTGCTTAGTTAAGTCATTTTAACATTATTATAAGTCAATTTAACATTATTATACATTCTACTCTTTCTATTTTCTCCTTTTCTTTTCTAAATAGAATTTATGTATAACTAAAAAGTGTTTATTTAATTCTTCTAACATTAATATACTAAGAATTGATTATACGTTACTAAATGGGACTTTTAATAACCTATTCATGGTTATTATGACATAAATAAGCATTTTACTATTCTAAGTACTTAAGTGCTGTACTTATGACTACATTTATTATGAATAGTAACATATATATTTTCATTTGACCAAAAATACGTGACTCAATACCTATTTCAATTTCTTATATCACTTACATCAATACTAACCGATTATCGCTCCACACACTAAAGCGAAATCAATTATAAACATTTGTAGTATGAAAATCACTGAGTTAGTGAATAGTGACCATGTTCATTTTTAGAATTATAAAATCATACGCATATTCAAAGTAGTGTCGCGGGGTTCGACTTTGGTTACACGTATACATCGGAATCTCTAAAATCATACACGAATCGCCAAATCGTATCATCATAATATTACAACGATAACTCACAAATTCATAAATTAATTTGACACATGATTTAGACAATAAATTAACGGGTTGGGGTTGTCTTAAACCTTGGGTTTTCGTTCATGCGCAAGGATGAACGTCGACGAGCGGGGTTCGACGGGCAGGGAACAACACGATTGTCGGTGAGGCACGATGGCGAGCAGTGGTGCTACTGCGCGTGCGGGCAGTGGTTCTTGACGTCGGACGGGGCTCTGATGATGCGTTTGGATGGCGAACGGCGTGAGCACCGGCGGCGAGGGAGAGAACGAGGAGGGAGTGAGAGAGGGAGCTCAGGCAGGGAGAGAGCTCGGCTGTGGGAGGGAGAAGAGATGAACTCGGCCATATTTATAGAGAGAGGGAGGGGAAACAAAGAGATGGCCGGTCGGTTTCAAGGCGGTCATCAATGGCATTCATGGAGCTTCATTGAGGGAGAGAGAAACGGATGCAGTAAACTCAGAGAAACGGTCATGGGCGCGAGGCTTTGGTCGGTCGAGCTCCTGGCTTGGCGACTGTGGGCGGTCGGCTATGCGGGCGCGCTGCTAGGGCGGCGGCTTGGCTTCCTGCTCGGGCGCGGCCAGGCTCAGTAGCGTCGGTCAGGCGCGGGCGTGTCGGGCGTCGGGGTCTAGGCGTGGGTGGAGTCTGGCGCGCAGGCGCGGTCCTTGGGGACGCCGCGGCTAGTCGTGCTCGGACGATGCAGGGCACGGTCCGCTGCTCTCCCTAGCGCGGCATCGGGCGCTTGGCCCTGGCGGCGCGTCAAGTGCAGGGGCACATAGGGCGCGGGCGGCCGGCTGGAGTCACACGTGGGGCCTGGCGGATGGCGCTGGGTCCGGCCGAACGGAGGAGCGTGGGGTGGCCGCAGTCGGGCGTTGGGCTTGCGGCCGGGATTGCGAGGAGAGAGAAGCAAGGAAGGAGAGAGAACGGGAGGAGGGAGGTGGCCGGGTGGTGGCAGCTGGAGAGGACCCAGGGGGCGGTGGCTGCAGGGGGAGAAGGCCAGGGGGCGTCCGGCTAGGGTTAGGCGCGCGCGGCCTGCCTACATGGGCCGATTCGGCCAGGGTAGACTAGGGTTAGGTTTTGTTTTTTTTTCTTTTTTTCCTTTTTCAAATTTCGAAATACATATTTAAATAACCCTAAAATTCATAACAATTAACCTAAAATTATTTATAAATAAAATAGTTATTTTGGGACTAGTAATATATATTAATTATTTACTAGGATTCTCATTTAAGAAGAAATGATATTCAATATAAAAAATCACTTATGAGAAATCAAAAATCATTCCAAATGTAAACACTTAAAAGAAAATTTATTATCATAAATATCATTAATAAACTAGCTGCATTATTTTTATTTAATGATTTTATAGTGTCACAGTCCCATTCCACCCTCATGGTTGCACTGTTATCCCGGGTGGTCACTCCACGAACAGGTCCTTACGGAGAGGTACTTAGAAAAATGGCCAGAGTCCCCTAAATTATCACAAGATCATCATCGGGGTAACCTCATCGTATCATAAATATTCACATCATGTTCATTGATTAAGTTAAAGCAATAACATAAAGCTAACCATGATAACCCAAAAGGTAAACAAGGATAAGTAAATATAGACTAGTCAATCCTTAGGTTTCAATAATGTAATGCGGGACAGTGAATTATGAAGTATGTAGGACATAATAGGTCAGAGGACACTTGCCTTCACCAGGTTGTTGCTCAGGAAGATCTTCGGCAACACACTCAGGCACCACGGGCTGCTCGTTGTCTAAATAAAGCGATCATACATTCAATACATTTGGTAAATGATAAATGAACAGCACATCAATCATGTACAAACAATAGAACACATCTCAAAAGGTGGAGTATAAACTTAAAAGGAAGTTTAAATTATAGGGTGAACTAATCCCATCTAGTAGTTGATTATTCTTTAGGTGTTGTCTACCTCCATTATTACATAATCTAATTTCAATTATTTTAGTGAGACATCAAATTTTAAACCAGGGATAAGTTCATACATCACATATTATTATCTTCACAATATTAAACATCTATTTACCACTATGGTTTTCTTTTTATTTATTTTATTAAGTGAATAAATCAACACATACACTAACCTATAGTTTAGACATAAAATTAGAGGGCACAAACTATGGATGAACATAATTTATTTGAACAGAGAATATTCCTATAAACATTTTGCAATTTGAATCACTAAATTTGGAGTTCATATGAAAACGATATGAAATAAACAAGTTTTGAAGTTTGAAATACAAAATTAAGTCCGAATCTGTAATTATTTAAAAGGGTAGGGGTCTATTTATAAGAACTCAGGGGCCTCCGCACGAGTTTTTAGGACACCGGGTTAATTACAACAAAGCCAAGGGTTTCTTTAACAAATTTACATGCGAAGGGGTATCGGGTTTGCTCAACCGTTAGATCTAAAATCAACGGTCGAGATTAGATCTGTGGACGAGCGCGCGCGGGCGTGGACAGGCGAGTGCTGGCAGGTGGGTTTGTAGTGTCAGTGACCTAAAAGCGAGGCAGCCTGACCGGTCGGGCCCAGCTGCAGGGCGCGGGTGAGGGAGTGGATTCGAGCGGTCAGTTCTGGGTCGGGTGGACAGGATGCGCGCCAGGGGACTTTACCTTCGCCGGGTAGCCAGGGGGCGGCGCTCCTTGCGGACACGGCGGCACCGTCACCGGAGGCGAGGCAGACCGGGGCTTCTAGGGCACGTGAGGTCAGTCTGAATAGCTGGAAAGGTTGGGGAGGACATGGCGAGCACTATGGTGGGGTCGGCTTTGTGTAAAGGGGACTGAGGTGATCGGACGGTGAAGGGGAGTCCTTGGCGGACCGGGGAACTCTCCGGCGAGCAATCGCGGGCGAGTAAATGCAGTACAAAGGAAAATAAGGGTGGGGTTAGGACGGTTACCTTGAGGGAAGTCTTAGGAACACACGAACGGTGTCTGAGGCACGGTGAGGACATGGGTCGACGGCGAGGGAACTGCGGTAGTGAACTGGTGAGCATGGACCAGGCAAACCAGAGGGTAAGTGGGTGAACCGAAGGGCGTCCCGAGTTACGGGTGACCAGGCGGTGCTTACCGAGGCAACAGGCGCGGCGAGCGCCCAACGGTGGCGGCGGAACAGGCGCACGGACACGACAAACTGCGGTGGAACTCTGTGGGCGTGCGCGCGGTGCGAGGCGAGTGCTGAGGGCTGCGAGAGTGCGAATGAGGGAAGAGGAGGGTGAGCGAGTACTAGGCAGCTAAAAAAGGCTAGAGTGGGGACGGGCGCGGCCTCAGCGTGCGTCGTGGACGCGGAGTCCACGGCGACGCGCAGGTCATGCGCGGGTGGTTCGGAGGGGAAGGATCCGACAGACGGGACCCACTGGTCAGCGAGGGCGGACGGGTGAACGGGCAGCCGGGCTGGCAAGCGAGACCCGCGGGACAGCGAGAGGAGTTGCGCAAGCGTGGGTGAGGTCGGCGCCGACAAGTCGGACCCACTGGGCAGCGGGCGAGAGAGAGAGGAGAGTGAGCGGACAGGCTGGCGCCGTTAGGCGGGGTCCACCTGTCAGGGGCGGTAGGCGTGCGGGCGCGGGCGTGCGCGGGGCTAGGCCTGATGGGCTGGCTTGGGCCGAAATGGAGTTTTCCATTTCCAAGGAATTTCTAATGCCTTTTCTATTTTATTTTCTCTAGGGTTTTCAATTCAAATTCAAACCAAATTTCAAATTCAAACTAATTCAAACATGTGCAAAAATTCAAAGATTATTTAAGCTCAGCATGATGCAACATTTCATGACTCATATTGTTTTGGCAAAAATAACTAATAAATCCCTCACTAATTAAGCTAAATCTACTCAAAAGAAAAGAGAGAGAGAGACATACAAGAGTAACACCTGAATTTGGTAGATAGTTAGAAAGAAATTTATACCCCCAAATTCAGGGTGTTACAAAAAATAAATGATAACAAATAAAGCGAACTAATATTATTTCCTTGGCGCCATTAAGCTGACTGGGAGACGCCCCCTAGACTTCATCGAACTCCTCGTAGTAGTCCTCCTCCTGGGCTACCTTCACCTATGGGGGTTTATATATCGCAAGAGTGAGCTCATAAAAGTTCATCGCTCAACAAGTGTGGGGAATAATATGCATGAACTCACCAAAAGTGGGGCTCATGTGAAGAGTAAGGCTGATCAACAAATAATGGTTAAAGCTGAGCATTGCTTTTAATAAGTTGGTCAAATTTTATTAGCAGTTACTAAATGTAAGTATATACCAACCCAAAGTAATAATAGATCAAAATTAATAATAAAACCACAATGTGATGCATATGAAAAATTAAGTTTAATTCTGTAAGTTAAGCATGCGAGAGTCCTAAGCTACTCATGACCGCAAGCACGGCTAGTATACCAGTTTTATACTCTGGAGAGGTTGCACATCTTTACCCACAAGTCATGCTACCTATTTGCCAAAGGGTCTAGAAATCTCATTCATCTCTACCAAGGAGACGAAGCAGGGTAACACTGTGAGGCCTTTCCAAAGTTCCACTAGTTCGAGAAAAGCCGCTACGGATTCAGGAAGAAGAAAGCATAGAAATCCCTCGTCTAGAAAGCTAATTAAATACATAATTTTCCATAGATTTCATAGTGATATAAGGTTACCAGATCATAAACAATATTAATATGAGTTCAATGCAATTGGAATGGATCAATTTGAGTTTAAAACAAAGAAGTTATGGATTTATAAAGTTTTGGGGTGTAGTTAATACATAAAAATGTTTTTCTAATTTAATTTATCAAAACCGAGATCTAAATTGAACTGCTGGTGCTATTTTAAAGTTTTCTAGGGGGCTCAGTGTAAATTCCAGAACATATACGTATTAATCATTACCTCAGTGTGGACAGCGGGTTCAATCATCAGAACTACAGGGGCTCTTTTGCAAAAATTCTAGGCCGAAGGGGTACGTTTTGACCAGGACCTTCCAATCTATGACCCATACTCCAGATTAAAAGTTCAATACTCCGAACCAGTATGCAATGTAGAGCCTCAGATCTAGATCAAATGGCTAGGGATTTAAATAGCGTGGATCACTCGGTATCCGCCCGATCTGATCAAAACAGCCCAGACGCACTCGTCTGAAGCGCTGCATTCAATCTAACCACGCCCATTCCTTTCTCATCAAATGGTTCTCGTGCCTCATCCCAATCATGCCGACGCGCCACGATGGAGGAGCAGAGCGCCGCCCGAACTCCGCCCCCCCCCCCCCCCGTCGGCATTCCCATAGGGTGCCTCCCCCGCTACCAACCTTGGCCCAGAACACGCCCAAACAATACTCTATAATTCCTGACTCCATTGGCCGCATTCCCCTCACCGATTGACGCCCCCATAACTCTATCTACAACCACTCATGGTTCCCGGTGGCACCGTAACCTCGACGACAAATTCCCAGTAACTGCCGCCAAAATTCGTGACCGAATCGATGCCATACTACTTGGTGATGTTGAGGGAGACTCGATTAGGTTCATACCTTTGGTGTGTGGGGGTAGAGGCTAGGATCACGATGTGGTGTAGCGGCACGGCGATGATGATCAACGGCAAGCAGTTCGCAGGGCCGTACGCATGCGTGAGTCTCCACGCGAGATCAATGAGTCCAGGGAGGTCATGATGACCACCCACTTAGGTCATACGATGGTGACCAAGCGAAGTCACTGAGGCAACACGGCGAGCCCACGGTGGTGCCACGCAGCTAGGGAGGTTGGAAAACTGGGTTGGGGACCGGCGGGTTGAGAATAGAATGCTTCTACCTGGCTTTGTACCCTAGGTAAGTTGGCGGGGTCGTTGCAACGGATCCCCGAGAAGTGCACCAAGATCGAGCTCGACAGTGATGCACGATCGAAGAAAGGGGAGGGCGCCTGACGTCCCGGGCCCACGTGTAAGTCACCGTGGAATCACAGAGCGAAGGTTGTAGTTAGGAGAAGACATGCTGACCATCCGGTCCTAGGTGACAGGGAGGGAACGGCTATGCGCGTGCCACGGGTAACTGACATCTCGGGCCTGCTTGTCGGCGCAAAATCTCAGTTGGCTGCAGGTGTGGGGGTGAGTTGGGCCAGTCGCGGGGTTTTGGCCCAATTCGACTTACCCTTTTCTTTTTCTTTTCTTTTATTATTTCTATTTTGCATTTATTTCTCAATTTCAAAATTTAGTATTTGAATTCAAATTTGTTTGTGAGTTTCACCCACCGGTTAAATGCACAAATGAAAGTACCAGCATGAAGAAATGTTTTCATTATATTATACATTTTTTATTTAAGGAATTTATTTCAATATAACTTATATAGGTATATTCATGCATATATCAAATAGGAAAAATAATTCCATATACTTCAAATATTCCATCTCCTTCATTTACTATGATTTGGGTATTACAATAACGTTGGGTACCACCCCCTTTTATACGCACAGACGATTGACTTTAACTGTCACACTCAATGACCACTAGGTCCCACTATGCAGGGCCGACGTTTTCATAACGAGCTTCAGGAAGGTGTTTTTCGGACCTTCGGCTTAAGGCCTCCCAGTTACAATTTTTTGCGTTCTAAGCTCCTTATGAAGCAACGAACTTATCCTACAATGGGCTACTGTTAGGGGCCTACATTGCCGAAGGTCCTCTGACTAACTGTATTGCATGATTATCTTGAGAACACAATAAAAGCCATGCCGAAGATCCCTTGTTGACGAAGAAACAATCATGTAACATATAGATTCGGCGTGAATAAATGTGTTTCAGGAATGATTTTATTTACAGACGAAGCTAACCTTTGACTGAAGCAGTAAGTAAAGGTGCTTCGTCTATGTGTGAGCAGTAGAAATGGCGACCGAAGGTAATGGCTTCAAGCACAAGTCAAAAAGGAAGTCATCGAACAACGAAGACTGAAACCCACAAAGCCGAAGACGGAGAAAATACGATATTGTCTTTATATCATTTGCAAACAACATATGAATGTAACACCTCGTCCACTCCTGTACCGGCGGTACTCACTCCTGGCAGTCCTCTAGGACCATAGACCATCCTCACAGACCAACATGAGTATTTTGTGTGCACTTTGTCCTCATTCATGCGCACCTGGGAAAACTTCGCTATCGGTCACCCATCCCAAATTGCTCCAAGCCAAGCACACTTAATTTGGAGGTTCTTTTGAGATAAGCTTCCAAAAACGAGGATGCACCTTGTTGATATGAGTACTCTATTAATTCTATTAAGCCTTGAACTAGGATATCACCATCCACTAGGGCCATGATATCACAATGAAAGCCTTGATGGGTATTATTGTAAATCTGTATAAAGGTAGTTTGTCTCTCCTATAAATATATGAACAGTGTGTTGGCACCGATCCGGGTGCCAAACATGGGAATAGACCGCCTGGTGAGGCTCTCTGCGGAGTCGTGGACGGTCCGTGGCACAGGGTCGGACGGTACGCGACCTGGCGCAGGAGCAGCTCCTCCTCTGCACACTTCCGGACGGTCCGCGCCTAGGGCCAGATGGTCCGCGCCTAGGGCCGGACGGTCCGTGATAGCGCAGAGGGACTTCTTCTCCGCGAAGAACCCTAGAACTTGCCTAGGGAGAGATCTCGTCGAGGGGGACAGTTCCAAGTGGTTGCTTTGGGTTGACAGGCCGCCCGGTGCTCCTCTAATCGGCATAGAGTCGAGTAGAGATTGTTCTGGAAGACTAAACTAGATCTAATCCTAAGGCTAAATTACTCCTACTCGTAGGAATTGGAAGAACGAAAAGGTAAAACTGATAAATAGATTTGATTTGATCGATTGTGGGGGGTTTAATCAGCCATAGCCCTTCATCTACATAAAGGGGGAGGTCTAGACCCGTTACAAGTCATTTCTCGAGCTAATCCCATGGTTTTAGCTAACAAATCCCGCAAGAAGCTCAGAACCCTAACTGATTCTGCGCACGTGCAGGCCGTCAGCGCCACCACCATGGACTGTCCGGACCGTGGACCGTCTGGCCTAAGTGTCGGACCGTCTGCGCTGCACTTTTCTGTGCTCAACATATGCCCCTTGCCTTTTGGTGGAGGTTGATGAACCAAAAGCATATATACTAAGCCTGATGCGAGTCATCGGCTTTTCAAACCAATAGGGTGATCATTCAATAGAGCTCTAATGCATATAGGTCATTTCGGATTGCATCTTTCTCGGCCATGACCATGGATCAAAAGATATAGAATGGAGGTGCCCCCAGCCTGAATAGACAAAGGGACTATGCATGTACCATGGGTTCATCATCGTACCATTCCATAGTTAGACAGGACAATATATCGACGATGAGTAGGCGGGTGGAGAGCATCCTGGCATCACAGGATGAATAGGCGAGGCTTGTTGCGTCGCATTTCAAGCTATTTTATTCGGTTGTTTTGTTCGGGGTTTCTTTGCTGGCCGATTGCATAGAACAACCTTCTTGCTAGCATATTTGTAGAGCAATTTATCAAAAGTAGGACCAACTTTGACTAGCTGACCATGTGTGTTACATGTGCTTTGCCCCTGCATCCCCTTCTTTGCTTTATGTGGAGGTTGGTGCCTTTGTCCAGGGTGGACTGTCCGGCTTGGTTGGCCGGACCGAATGCATGAGCATCGGACTGTCCACGCGTAGGTGCCGGACAGTCCGCTATGCTCGAGGCAAGGACCTTTGCTCAACTGTTCGATTGAGTCTGCCCCCCGGTGCCTCCGAACTTGTTAGTCTTTTTGTCCGAAGCTTTCCGAGCAATTCCTCCTTGTGATATTCGACGTGCGAGGATCACCAATGATGATGTTTTTTCATTTGCCTTTATCAGCCACTTCTCCTATTTTGATGCGAGGATCATATGGCTAGCCGATTTTGATGCTTCTTTACTTCGGCTTTCACGGGTCAAAGCCCGCTGGTGCAAGTGTACTAACGAAAAGAATTGGATACCATCTAATTTCTCTTTTAAGTAAGGTCGCAACCCATGGAAGGCCAGCCCTGTTAGTTGTTTTTCCTCGACATGGATCTAAAAAAATCGGTTTCTAGTATCCCGAAACTTCCGGATATAGTCATTAACTGATTCTTCAGGCCCTTGTCAGACTAAAGCTAAATCAGCTAATTCTAACTCATGTTCTCCTGAGAAGAAGTGTTCATGAAATTTCTATTCTAATTCCTCCGAAGAATTGATAGAGTTAGGTGGCAGGGTTGCGTACCACGCAAATGCGGTACCAGTCAAAGATAGCGAGAATAAACGAACACGGTAGGCTTCCCTATCAGCCAATTCTCCTAGGTGTGCTAAGTACTGGCTTATGTGCTCATGTGTGCTCTTCTCGCCTTCACCAGAAAATTTGGAGAAGTCTGGTATCCTAACCCCTTGCGGATATGGCACAACGTCAAATCGGTGACTATAAGATTTCCGATACAACTGCCCTATGCCTGACACACTAACACCGAGTTTGTCTCTAAACAACCCGGCTATCTCATCCCTAATTCTTTCCACCATGTCTGGCAGCCCTCCATTAAGTTTGTGGGTGGAAATCTCAGGTTGCCTGACATCATTCTGTCGGCTTTCCTCCTAGGGATGTCCGAGATGTGTGCTAGGTGCCCTATTAATGCCACCACCTCCTGCTCTACATCTCTCAGGCTCTCTGGTGGCTGAAGAATATTCAGCCCTATATTCATGAGGTGGCATGGAATGGTTCTAATATGTCGCCGGTGGGGCACCATAGTGTTGCTGCGATGGGTCCAGGAACTGTGTATATTGTGCAACTCTCGGTTCTGCATATGCATACCCGGACGGTCCACGACCGGGCCCAACGGTCCGAGGGTATATTCAGACTGTCTGGCCGTATATGGTGCTGTCTAGGTGGTTTCGTACCTGGACCGTCCGTCGTAATGGTCGCACGATCCGCGATCGGGCCGAATGGTCCAGGGTTGTACCCGGACGATCCGGTCATGTATGGCGCGACTTGGGCGATCTGCGCGTGGACTCGTGTAGAGTGGAACGGTCTGGCGAAATACGCCGGTCGATCCATGACATATCCAGACGGTCTGGTGTAAGGTACCGAACGGCCCGCGACATATCCGGACGGTCCGGTGTAAGGTACCGAACGGTCCGCGATAGGGCCGAATTGTCCAGGGTTGTACCCGGATGATCCGGCCATATATGGAACGACCTGAGTAATCCGTGTGCGGGCCTGTGTAGGGTCGGACAGTCCGGTGAAATAAGTCGAATGGTCCGCAACATAGTCAGACTGTCCGAGAAGACTCTCGGGCAGTCCAACTGTGTCCAGAGCCTGTCGCGTGCCTGGTGGCGACGACTGTGATGTTGACACGAACGTGTGCATCGGCATGCCATATGATGGCTGGGCCAAGGGTGACCCATTTGTAGCCGATGTGTTTGGCATGGGTGGCTCTGTATTAGACTCATGCGAGGGAAAACTAGGAGTAGTTGATTTCTCATATGAACGTATATACATTTTAATAGATTCATCTATATATTGCTTTAACTGATCTCCTCGTTGTTCCATAAAAGTCGTAAGATATAGATCTGGAGCACTTACAGCAGGAGCATGGAGCGGAGGTAGGAGAGATTCCATATCGATCTCCCCTTGACGGATGATCTTCTGGTGGAGATCCACCGTGAAGTGTGACAGGTACTTTTTCACTGCCTCTTTGCATCATTCGGAGAGTTTATGCAGCAGTTCCGCCTCCTCCTTGTCGCGTTGTTCGTTCCATTGCCGCATCACCTCCTTCTCATCGCGCATTACGAGGTCCTCAAAGGGTTGCTGGTCATTAGCCGGGAGTGCCTCCATGGCTGGCTTGATGATGTTGGTGGTGGAGACCTTGGTGTGATCCTTGGAACCGACCATCTGTGGGCCGATTTTTAGCAGATCTAGACGGAAAAAAATTTGCTGCCGCCCGACTGCAAACCACGATGTTTGCAGCCCCTCACAAAAAGGTGGATAGACCTCACTCGCAGAAGCAATAACACAACTAAAACGTTACCTAATGGACCTGTAGGTGGGGTCTATCCACCTTTTTGTGACGGACTGCAAACATCGTGGTTTGCAGCCGGGCTGCAGCAATTTTTTTTCCGATCTAGACACCCTTGTCCCCAGCGGAGTCGCCAAAAAGTGTGTTGGCACCAATTCGGGTGCCAAAGACGAGAATGGACCGCCTGACGGGGCTCTCTACGGAGGCGCAAACGGTCCACGGCACAGGGCCGGACTGCCTACGACCTGGCACAGGAGCGGCTCCTCCTCTGCACACTTCCGGATGGTCCGCGCCTAGGGCCGGATGGTCCACGATAGTGTAGTGGGTTTTCTTCTCCACGAAGAACCCTAGAACTCGCACCGGGAGAGATCCCGTTGACGGGGAGAGTTCCAAGGGGTTGCTCCGAGTCGGCAGGCCGCTAGGTGCTCCTCTAATAGGTGTAGAGTCAAGTAGAGATTGTTCTGGAAGACTAAACTAGATCTAATCATAAGGCTAAATTACTCCTACTCGTAGGAATTGGAAGAACGAAAAGGTAAAACTGATAAATAGATTTGATTTGATCGATTGTGGGGGGTTTAATTGGTCGTGGCCCTTCATCTATATAAAGAGGGAGGTCTAGACCCGTTACAAGTCGTTTCCCGAGCTAATCCCGCGGTTTTAGCTAACAAATCCCGCAAGAAACTCGGAACCCTAACTGATTCTGTGCACGCGCGGACCGTCTGCGCCACCACCACGGACCGCCTGGCCTCAGGGCCGGACCGTCCGTGCGTCACTTTTCTGTGCTCAACACAGTGCCCTGCATTAAGTACCTTTACCAAGGGCCATAACTTTGTAGTGCTTAGCCTTCGAAGAACCTTTGTGCATCCCATTGTTCAGGAGCCGAAGGTATGTTTGTAAGATTATCTAATGTAATGGGAGACATATTGAGAATGCTAAAGCAATAGAGATAAGTTCTTATATATTTTTTCAACTGTCTCACCTCTGTTATGCATTCCTGTCCGAAGACCTTCGTCCTTCGTGTTTACACTTCTAAGGTGCCCTAAACCGAAGACGAAGGTCCTCATTTTTAATTATGTTGTCTTGATTTTTAGTATTTCTAGGGAACTGATATCAAGTATCCAATAGCACATGCCTAGGAATAAGCGATGATATGGCATTCCTAGGACTTCCCTAACCGGAAGCCCGGACCGCACCTGAGCCCTTGAATCCATTATATACCGGTTCGCCCACACTGAGAATCCATTATATATGTCAGCTTTGAGCCCTACCTATTCGCTTGACTTTAATCTTACCAGATTCTACTGCTTCTACACTATTTTTGTCTTTATGAATTACAGCTGCAACAGTCAAAAAGCTGGCTTTAATCTGAAGAGAATATGTTAAGCTAAGTGCCAAAAGGTCAAACTGACAATGAAGTCGGAGTGAAGAAAAATGCATTAGGCACACGTACGAGCATACGGCCATATCTACCTACCTGATCGTCCGGTCTACGACTAACTCTACAGCGTCCGGATCTCCCTGGGGCAGCACAGCGTACCCATGGCGTCACGGCAGAGTGAGCATGACGAGCGGAACTGGAACTGGAACCTACCTCAACGGCGAGGTGGAATGAAAACCGGTGGCCGGTGGCGACAGGCCTGGAGGTGCGCCGGCTATGTGGACTTGGGGCGCGCGGTTCCCAGCCGCGCGTCCCCGGACAGCTGCGAGAATTACGGCGGAAAGCAGCACGCCATGCACCGCCTGACCGCCCTGCCCCGTGGTCACCGCGCCGCGGTTCCCTGCCCGTCCCGAGCTGGGTGGACGTGACCATGGTGACTCCTGACTCCACTCCGCAGCAGGCGCCAGGGAACAGATTTGAGCAGGGATACAGGAAATTGAAAAGCCGAAGCTATCTACCAGCATGGCAGGCGGTTAGGGCCGGGTCGATCGGAGACAGGGCGAGGGACCGGAGGAGGTTGGCCGGCGCACGGCGCACTGCCGGCTGCCCCGCCCACTGACCGTAGTCCGTACCACGCCCACGCGCACATTGACTTTTCCTGCAACCACCGAAGACCATGCCGGCAAGAGATGTCTTCTCTGTCCCCGATCGAGCACTACTGCCGCCGGCGACACGAGCAACAGGACCGGGGGGGAAAAGAAGCCGTCCGTGCAACAGGCTGCACTGCCCTGGGCGGCGGTAAAACAGCCGAATCTACTGCGTATTCTAGGGCACAACCACCGCGAGGTGGGCTGGTGGCTCACACGACGTTGCCAAAAACACAGCCTTTGCTTCTCGGCTCTCTGGCAGCCGTGATTGCCGCCGCAACACTGCTTTGAGATACACTTCACTTGAGCAGCAGCAAGCACTAGAGTTCTTTACTCATCAGTACTCCTTTATTACATACGGACGACAACAACTAGCAGCTAGCACTAGAACTAGAACGCACCCGCACGTGCCTGGTCCACCGAAATTGAGTACCTTTGGCGGCCGTAAAGCGTGTGATTCGGAGAGCACACGCTACTAAAAATTACAGGTTCCCTTTCGGTGTGTGTAGTGATTTGCCTGCATCATCGTCTTGATAAACTAACGGGAACGATTCCGTCCAGAAAGAATCCCGCTTGAAAGACAGTGAGCATTTTTACGCCGCCCTTTAATTTCTGGGCCCTACCGGATTGGACGTGCGAATTTCTAGCAATCCGTACCAGTGAAATTCTTTCGGCTGTGTAGAATCATAGGTGTCTAATTTTTACTTTTATGTTCAGATGATAAACAACATTTATCTAATCGAAATCCATTGATCAGAACATATCTTTAATCTTAGAACCGAATACCTTCTCTGTTGCTGCTAGTTTATCTTCATTCTGTAACACCTGTAGGATAGAAAATGTGATGTCGAATACTGCCTCCATGCATCCATCTGCAAACCTAGACCCTTCTTCAGATGCATTGAAGATTTATTTGTGTTTGCGAAAAAATCATACACCCAGGTTCCAATTTATAATTTGTTTGACTTTTTTATCTCAAATTCAAACACCAGATCTTATTCAAAAAAATATAGTTACTATTAGTTTTTACTGAGGTACCGTTTATATTATTACTAGTCGGTTGCCCGTACGTTGCGACGGCATACAACAATACCCACGTAAACTATCTGTCGGGGAGCATAATTAGGGGTACCCCCAAGACTCCTAATCTCAGCTGGTAACCCCATCAGCACAAAGCTGCAAAGGCCTGATGGGCGCGATTAAGGTCAAGACTCAGTCCACTCAAGGGACACGATCTCGCCTCGCCCGAGCCCAGCCTCGGGCAAAGACAGCCGACCCCGGAGGATTCACGTCTCGCCCGAGGGCCCCATCAAGCAACAGACACACCTTCGGCTCACCCGAGGCCCAGTCTTCGCAGAAAAGCAACCTTGGCCGGATCGCCACGCCAACCGATCGTATCGCAGGAGCATTTAATGCAAGGATCGCCTGACACCTTATTCTGACGCGCGCTCTTCAGTCGACAGAGCCGAAATGACCGCAGTCACTTCGCCGCTCCACTGACCGACCTGACAAGAAAACAGCGCCGCCTGCCCCGCTCTGACTGCCGTGCCACTCGCCAGAGTGAGGTCGACAGCGGCTAAGTCCAGCCTCGGGCGACATAGGAAGCTCCGCCTCGCCCGACCCCAGGGTTCAGCCCCCGTCTCGGCCTCGGAAGATGGACTTCGCCTCGCCCGACCCCAGGGCTCGGACTCAACCATGACCTCGGAGGAATCACCACCTCACCCAAACTCGGGTCCGGACCGGCCACGTCGCCAGGGGGGTCATCATTACCCTGCCCCTAGCTAGCTCAGGCTACGGGGAACAAGATCGGCGTCCCATCTGGCTCGCCCCAGTAAACAAGTAATGATGACACCCCGCACGCTCCATGACGACGGCAGCTCCCAGCCCCTTACGTCAGCAAGGAGACGTCAGCAAGGATCCGACAGCCCCGACAGTTGTACTTCCGCAGGGCTCCAGCGCTCCTCCGACGGCCACAACATCACATGAACAGGGTGCCAAAACCTCTCCGACTGCCACGACGGCATGTACTTAGGGCTCTAGCTCCTCTCTGCTAGATATGTTAGCACACTGCTACACCCCCCATTGTACACCTGGACCCTCTCCTTACGCCTATAAAAGGAAGGTCCAGGGCTCTCGTACGAGAAGGTTGGCCGCGCAGGAGAACGGGCCGACGCATAAGGCTCTCGCTCTCTCTCTCTCCCACGCGAACGCTTGTAACCCCCTACTGCAAGCGCATCCATCCGCCCTGGGCGCAGGACAACACGAAGGCCGCGGTTTCCCCTTATTGTTCTCCCCCTTTGTGTCCCGTCTCGCGCCGACCCATCTGGGCTGGGACACGCAGCGACAATTTACTCGTCGGTCCAGGGACCCCCCGGGGTCGAAACGCCGACAGTTGGCGCGCTAGGTAGGGGCCTGCTGCTTGTTGACGAACATCTTCCCGTCAAGCTCCAGATGGGTAGTCTCCATCAACCTTTCCAACCCGGGACGATGCTCCGTTTCGGGAGTCTTGAGTTCATGTCCCTCGACGCCAGCTATGACATGATACTCCTTCTTCCGCTGCGCGACAGCGGCAATGGCGGCTGTCAGCCCGCTCGTCGGCGGCGGAATCAACGACGTCTTCCCCACATTGCGGAAGAACAACATCCGGGTTTGTCCCGTCACCTCCCCCACCGATGGAGGAGGAGGCGGGGCAACCATGGCCAAACAGGAGGCGGCACCTCGTCGGCTGTCGAGCAAGTCGACGATGCCGGCGCCCCAGCGGGGGACACGTCGGGCTTCGACCTTGCGTCTGAGACAAAGACGAGCGCCATTCCCGCGCAACACGCCAACCCCAAGCAGACGAACGACGCCAGCACGCTCGCGAAGGACTTGCTGGGCGTCACCCTCGTACCTGAGACAACGGTGCAGTCCGCCCCTAACGCGACTTCGTCACCGCCCGTCGACCAAGAGGTACCGACCGATTCCCATCTCGTGCCTTTTGGATTCAGCTTCGACCCACCAAGCGACCTCGCTTCGGTGGAAGCCTTCATAGAGGCATGTACCAACCCTCCGGGGTACTATATGCGGTCACCCTAGGACAGACTGACGGCCGTCTCGACCTACGGACCCTCGGGTTCCGAGGAAGATGACGAGCCCGACTTTTGTTGGGATTTCTCTGGGCTCGGTAACCCCAGTGCCATGCGGGACTTCATGACTGCATGCGACTACTGCCTCTCCGATTGTTCCGATGGTAGCCGCAGCTTCGGCGACGAGGACTGCGGCCCAAGTCGTGAATGTTTCCACGTCGATCTAGGGGGTCCCGGCAAAGGCAACCATCTTGGTATGCTAAAAAACGGCGATCCCCCTAGGCCTGCGCCTCGCGTTGACATCCTTCGGGAGCTAGCTGTGGTCCCAGTCCCTGCGGGGGGTCAGGAGGCACAGCTCGAGCAAATCCGCGAGATGCAGGCCAGGCTCGACGAGGGAGCAGGAACACTTGAGCAGTTCCGGCGGAACATCGGGCAGGAATGGGCAGACCAAGCTCCGGCCGGAGAAGCACGTCATCTACCCTAGGGCATCCAGCACCGCATTGCCGACGATGTCAGGGCAAGGCCGCCATCAGCTTCCAGTGGGGTCGGCCAGAACCTGGCAGCAGCAGCAATACTACTCCACGTGATGCCGGAACCATCGACCACCGAAGGGCGGCGTATCTAGGGAGAGCTCGAGAATCTCCTGAAGGATGCCACGGTCCAATGGGCCAAAAGCTCTGCCTCCCAAAGGCAGGGGTACCCCTCGGAGCATCGCGCCGCGACTTCCCGATTCGTGCGGGAAGCCTCGGTCCACACCGGGCGCACGCGCAACACGGCGCCTGAAGCCCCGGGTCGCCTCGGCAACGAGCACCACCACCACAACCGTCGAGCCCACCTCGACGGGTGCGCCGAGGCTACCACCCCAGGCGTGGGGGACGCTACAACAGTGGGGAGGATCGGAGCCCCTCGCCTGAACCACCCGGTCCGCAGGCTTTCAGCCGGGCCATACGACGGGCGCCGTTCCTGACCCGGTTCCGAACCCCGACTACCATCACAAAGTACTCGGGGGAGACGAGGCCGGAACTGTGGCTCGCGGACTACTGACTGGCCTGCCAGCTGGGTGGAACAGACGATGACAACCTCATCATCCGCAACCTCCCCCTGTTCTTCTCCGACACCGCTCGAGCCTGGCTGGAGCATCTGCCTCCGGGGCAGATCTCCAACTAGGACGACCTGGTCCAAGCCTTCGCCGGCAACTTCCAGGGCACGTACGTGCGCCCTGGGAACTCCTGGGATCTCTGAAGCTGCCGCCAGCAGCCAGGAGAGTCTCTCTGGGACTACATCCGGCGATTCTCGAAGCAGCGCACCGAGCTGCCCAACGTCACCGACTCGGACGTCATCGGCGCATTCCTCGTCGGCACCACCTGCCGCGACCTTGTGAGCAAGCTGGGTCGCAAGACCCCCACCAGGGTGAGCGAGCTGATGGACATCGCCACCAAGTTCGCCTCTGGCCAGGAGGCGGTTGAGGCCATCTTCCGAAAGGACAAGCAGCCCCAGGGCCGCCAGTCGGAAGACGTCCCCGAGGCGTCCGCTCCGCGCGGCACCAAGAAGAAGAACAAGAAGAAGTCGCAAGCGAAACGCGACGCCACCGACGTGGACCTTGTCGCCGCCGCTGAGTACAAGAACCCTCGGAAACCTCCTGGAGGTGCCAATCTCTTCGATAAGATGCTCAAGGAGCCGTGCCCCTATCATCAGGGACCCGTCAAGCACACCCTTGAGGAGTGCGTCATGCTTCGGTGCCACTTTCACAAGGCCGGGCCACCTGCGGAAGGTGGCAGGGCCCACAACAACAACAAGAAGGAGGATCACAAGGCAGAGGAGTTTCCCGAGGTCCACGACTACTTCATGATCTACGGTGGGCAAGTGGTGAACGCCTCGGCTCGGCACCGCAAGCAAGAGCGTCGGGAGGTCTGCTCGGTAAAGGTGGCGGCGCCAGTCTACCTAGACTGGTCCGACAAGCCCATCACCTTCGACCAGGGCGACCACCCCGACCGCGTGCCGAGCCCAGGGAAATATCCGCTCGTTGTCGACCCCGTCATCGGCAACGTCAGGCTCACCAAGGTCCTCATGGACGGAGGTAGCAGCCTCAACATCATCTACGCCGAGACCCTCGGGCTCCTGCAGATCGATCTGTCCTCGATCCGGACAGGCGCGGCGCCTTTTCACGGGATCATCCCCGGGAAACGCGTCCAACCCCTCGGATAACTCGATCTGCCCGTCTGCTTTGGGACTCCCTCCAACTTCCGAAGGTTCCCTACCCTCTGCCTCGCATCGATCAAATCGTGGATTCCACTGCTGGGTGCGAAACCCTGTCTTTCCTTGATGCCTACTCAGGGTATCACCAAATTAGGATGAAAGAGTTTGACCGGCTCGTGACTTCTTTCATCACACCTTTTGGCATGTACTGCTACGTTACTATGCCATTTGGTTTGAGGAATGCGGGTGCGACGTACCAAAGGTGCATGAACCACGTGTTCGGAGAGCACATTGGTCGGACCGTCGAGGCTTACGTCGATGACATCGTAGTCAAGACGAGGAAAGCCTCCGACCACCTCTCCGACCTTGAAACAACATTCAAGTGTCTCAAGGCGAAAGGCGTAAAACTCAACCCCGAGAAGTGCGTCTTCGGAGTCCCCCGAGGCATGCTCTTGGGGTTCATCGTCTCCGAGCGGGGCATCGAGGCCAACCCGGAGAAAATCGTGGCCATCACCAACATGGGGCCCATCAAGGACTTGAAAGGCGTACAGAGGGTCATGGGATGCCTTGCGGCTCTGAGCCGCTTCATCTCACGCCTCGGCGAAAGAGGCCTACCTCTGTACCGCCTCTTAAGAAAGACCGAGTGCTTCACTTGGACCCCCGAGGCCGAGGAAGCCCTCAGGAACCTGAAGGCGCTCCTTACGAATGCACCCATCCTGATGCCTCCCGCTGCCGGAGAAGCCCTCTTAATCTACGTCGCCGCTACCACTTAGGTGGTCAGCGCCGCGATCGTGGTCGAAAGGCGAGAAGAAGGGCATGCATTGCCCGTCCAGAGGCCGGTCTACTTCATCAGTGAGGTACTGTCCGAGACCAAGATCCGCTACCCACAAATTCAGAAGCTGCTGTACACGGTGATTCTGAAGCGGCGGAAGTTACGACACTACTTCAAGTCTCATCCGGTGACTGTGGTGTCATCCTTCCCCCTGGGGGACATCATCCAGTGCCGAGAGGCCTCGGGTAGGATTGCAAAGTGGGCGGTGGAAATCATGGGTGAGACAATCTCGTTCGCCCCTCGAAAGGCCATCAAGTCCCAAGTCTTGGCGGACTTTGTGGCTGAATGGGTCGACACCCAGCTCCCAGCAGCTCCGATCCAACCGAAACTATGGACCATGTTTTTCAACGGGTCACTGATGAAAACAGGGGCAAGCGTGGACCTGCTCTTCATCTCGCCCCTCGGGAAGCACCTCCGCTACGTGCTACGCCTCCATTTCCCGGCGTCCAACAATGTGGCCGAGTATGAGGCTCTGGTCAACGGGTTGCGCATCACCATCGAGCTAGGGGTCCGACGCCTCGATGCTCGCGGTGACTCGCAGCTTGTCATCGACCAAGTCATGAAGAACTTCCACTACCGCGACCCGAAGATGGAAGCCTACCGCGACGAGGTTCGGCGCCTGGAGGACAAGTTCTACGGGCTCGAGGTCAACCACGTCGCCCGGCGGTACAACGAGACTGCGGACGAGCTGGCGAAGATAGCTTCGGCGCGAACAACGGTTCCCCCGAACGTCTTCTCCCAGGACCTACATCAACCCTCAGTCAAGACCAACGACACGCCCGAGCCCGAGAAGGTCTCGGCCCTGCTCGAGGTGCCCTCGGCTCAGCCCGAGGCACCCTCGGCCCCCGAGGGTGAGGCACTGCGCGTCGAGGGAGAGTGGAATGGGGTCTCGCCTGATCGAGACTGGCGGACCCCGTACCTGCAATATCTCCACCGAGGAGAGCTGCCCCTCGACCGAGCCGAAGCTCGGTGACTAGCGCGACGCGCCAAGTCATTTGTCTTGCTGGGTGACGGGAAGGAGCTTTACCACCGCAGCCCCTCCGGCATCCTCCAGCGATGCATATCCATCACCGAAGGCCAGGAGCTCTTACAAGAAATACACTCGGGGGCTTGCGGTCATCACGCAGCTCCTCGAGCCCTTGTTGGAAATGCTTTCCGACAAGGTTTCTACTGGCCGACCGCGGTGGCCGACGCCACTAGAATTGTCCGTGCCTACCCGCTCAGGCTCTGCAGACAATACCCATCACCTGGCCGTTTGCTATGTGGGGTCTAGACCTTGTCGGTCCCTTACAGAAGGCACCCGGGGGCTACATGCACCTACTGGTTGCCATCGACAAATTCTCCAAGTGGATCGAGGTCCGACCCCTAAACAGCATCAGGTCCGAATAGGCGGTGGCATTCTTCACCAACATCATCCATCGCTTGGGGTCCCAAACTCCATCATCACCGACAACGGCACCCAGTTCACCAGCAGAAAGTTCCTGGACTTCTGCGAGGATCACCACATCCGGGTGGACTGGGCCGCCGTGGCACACCCCATGATGAATGGGCAGGTAGAACATGTCAACGACATGATTCTGCAAGGACTCAAGCCGAGGATCTACAACGACCTCCACAAGTTCGGCAGGCGATGGATGAAGGAGCTCCCCTTGGTGGTCTGGAGCCTGAGAACAACGCCGAGCCGAGCCACGGGCTTCACACCGTTCTTTCTAGTCTATGGGGCCGAGGCCATCTTGCCCACAGACTTAGAATACGGTTCCCCGAGGACGAGGGCGTACGATGACCGACGCAACCAGACCAACCGAGAAGACTCACTGGACCAGCTGGAAGAGGCTCGGGACATGGCCTTACTACACTCGGCGCGGTATCAGCAGTCCCTGTGACGCTACCACGCCCGAGGGGTTCGGTCCCGAGACCTCCAGGTGGGCGACTTGGTGTTTCGGCTGCGACAAGACGCCCGAGGGCGCCACAAGCTCACGCCTCCCTGGGAAGGGCCATTCATCATCGTCAAGATTTTGAAGCCCGGAACATACAAGCTGGCCAACAGTCAAGGCGAGGTCTACAGCAACGCTTGGAACATCCGACAGCTACGTCGCTTCTACCCTTAAGATGTTTTCAAGTCGTTCATACACCTCGTTTACATATGCCAACAAAGTCTAACCATCAAGGAAGGTTCGGCCTTGCCTCGGCAAAGCCCGACCCTCCCTCGGGGGCTAGAAGGGGGGAACCCCCTCCGCATCAAAATTTTCCTCGAAAAAAGTCTTTCTGCCAGAATATCTTTCGTGCTTTTCGACTACCTCGGTAGTGGGATCATGAAAACGACGGAGTACACGTAAGCAGGCAAGGCCGACCGAGCCGAGGGACTCCTACGCCTCCGGGATACGGATACCTCACTCATCGCCTTCTGCGAGAAGTAACTCGCGTTCGGATGAGCGATCCTGCTGACCGAACAAGCCTTAACGCTCAAAAGACTTTCTGCCGAAATGGTTTTCGGGTTTTCTCGGCTACATAGATAATAGAATCCCGCGGACGAGCAAGAGTACACGTAAGCGGCAAGGCCGACCGAGCCGAGGGATTCCTACGCCTCCGGGATACGGATACCTCACTCATCACCTTCCGTGAGAAGTAACTCTAGCTCCGATAAACGATTCTGCTACTGACGAGCAAGCCCTGATACTCGAAACAAGAGGAAAAGAAACGCAGCTTTACAACACGACGATAGTATGTTTGGGCCTCGGCGGCCACAAAAAACATATGCATACTACAGGCGAACCGATCCTGCAGGCTCAGACGACGATGGAGGGGGAGCAGCAGCACCCTCGACGTCAACTCCACCCTCAGCGAGATCCGCCCCAGCCTCGGACGACGGCGCAAGCAGGAGGATCTCCGCTCCGAAGGACGACGTCAGCACCACGCCCAGGCCATCGCCGCCAGGGTCTCCTCCAGGAACCCGACCCGAGCAGACGGCTCGGCCAGCCGCCTCGAAGCCTCAGCCATCTGTCCCCCGAGGACACCAGCCCGGCTCGTGGCCTCGACAACTCGACTCCGGCGTTGGTCCCGCCAGTGGACGACCTGGCCAAGCCCCGACCGACGAAGCTTCTTTTTTCGAGCCAACTCTGCCTCTGTCCGTGCTGGCACCGCTGCCTCCGGCTTCGGCTCATCGCAGAGCAGCCGAGGGTTCCTTTAACTAAGCAAGAGAAGCCTCGGGCGGCAAGGCCGACTGAGCCGAGGGACTCCTATGCCTTCGGGATACGGATACCTCACTCGTCACCTTCCGCACTAGGCAACTCACGCCTGGTTAAGCGGTTCAGCTAGCTGACAGGCGAGTCCTAGTGCTCGAAATGAGGAAGAAACACGGCTTCACGCCAAAATACATAAATGTTCAGGCCCCGACAGCCACAATGAACAAGACACCGGCACTCAAGGTGCCATTACAAATGGAACTCCGGTTCCGTTCCCGCGGGTGCGAACAAACTCCATACCAGGAGGCCCGCGGGACGACGAACTCCAAGCGACTCACCGCCGCCCGCTCTAACAGCTGCGGGAACGACCTCCGTCCCAGGCGGCAAGACAGCTGCAGCAATGGCTTCCGGGCAGACGCTGCGGTGGAAAGGCTTTCGCCCATGAAGGACGAGAACCAGCCATTCAAGCCAGGGGGACGGAGGTCCAGGGGTGTAGGAGGAGTTGGCGATCTCATCGACAGAGTAACCTTCTCCGGCTGCTGCCACCTCAACACCGCACGAGCGGGCGTCGGCCGCCCCAAAGCGCACCGGCAGGCCCTCGCTCCCGCCCTCGCCGAGGCCGCCCCAGAACATGAGCACCGCCCTCGCGGCACACGACGTGCTGGGCAACCCTCTAGCGCGGCTGTCGGCGCGAGGAAGACCTGGACGTGGCCGACCCGTACGCGGCGCGACCATCGCCCGGACAGAGGACGGAATGCTGCACCCTGGCTGGGCAGCAGTAGTTCGCCTTCCCCGGCATGGCTGAAGGAAGCCTCCGCGGGGCTGGAGGATGCCTTTCTCCCCCAAACGCCGGGGGAAGAAAAGGGTTACCGACCCACACGGAGGCAACCCCCCACTCGGTGCGCTCCTCCGCCTCAGCCCGGATGACAAAAATCCTTGAAGCTGAGGGAGGGGCGGAGGCCGCAGCCTGGCTCACTTATCCCCACCATCGAGCTGGTGGTCACCATCTTGGGTGACCACCGGCGAGGGGATGCAGCCGGGCTGCCTGATGAAAATCCTTGAAGCCGAACGATGGCTGAAAGGTACCAACTTCCGCGAAGTTGCGTTCCTCCTCCGACGACGAGACGAAAGCAACGCAAGCGCTCCCCATCCGGGGGCTCGGAAGGTGGAAGGGCGCGATGCATGAGGAGAGTGAGAAGACATGGTTGCCATCCAAGGGGGTCACCCTCCTTTTAAAGGCGACTCTCTCCACTTGCGTCCTCAGCCGTCGTGGGCTGAGTCTTCTCCAACACGCTCCAAGGTCCTCCCCCTATGACACGGGGGCTGGGTCCCACGCGTCATGCAAGCTGGCCTAGGATGGAAGAGGCCAAACCGCCGCGCGCGGTAGGCGTAACTGCCCAGCGGTTACAAGCGCTCCTCCACTTTCGCCCAGACCAGCAGGTGAAAGGACGGACCGCCATGCAGGCGGCATGCAACTGCACCAAGGGGGCTCACCCTTTCGACTTCGACGCGTCCAGCATGGAGGCCTAGGCCCACACGTCATGTAACCGGCGCGCCGGTTACTACGTGCGAGAAACTGCACCGCCACTCGCGCCAGTACTGCGCCTTCTCGACTGCGGAACCGGTGCCGCGACTCGAGGCGACCCTGCGCATGGCCCAGCAGTGCCAACCGGGCACATCGGTCAAGGGTCAGTCAGCCGCGGGAGAAGGCGCGACGATCGATATCGCCAAAAGTGGGCCGGCAGTAATGGTGGCGACAGGCGGGCGGAAGCAGCAGTCAAATCGCCTGCAGGCTCACGTCCCCTCCTGGGACAGCGAGAGAGCCCTCTCCCATGGTGTGAAGACGACGCGCCCGTGTTCCGTTCCTCGAACGGCTCGCGCACGCACAACGGCTGCCCCACCAACCACTCGTCCCGTCGCATTAACTCTGCGGCAGGGCAGGCGACACCTTTGGCAGGCGAAGCGGGCGACGCTTCACCTCCGCCATAATGACCGCATCAAAAAAGGTGTGCCACGTCGCTCAATTTTGTATCCTTTTCCTCTTCCCCTTTCTCTCTCCTGCTACAGGGACTGGGAAAGGGGATACTCCGAACGGGATCCTTCTCCGCGAAGGAAGCGGGCCCCGAGCACCCTACTGATCAGAGGTTCGAAGGTTGGCCCCTCGGAACGGTTCAACAGCTGCCTCAGAGCACTCGGGCTCCGCACCCACTACTGGTCAGAGGTTCGAAGGCTGGCCCCTCGGAAGGGTTCAACAGCCGCCTCAGGCCACTCGGGCTCCGCGCCCACTACTGATCAGGGGTTCGTAGGCTGGCCCTCGAAGGGTTCGATAGCCGCCTCAGAGCACGTAGAGCGAGGGATGACCCTGGGTACGTTCGATACATAACCAAGGCTCGGGCTACGCTCCCGAGGTACCCTAGGATATTTCCGAGACCAATGGGAACGATTTTGTAACGGAATCCCACCAGAGGGAGGCATCGAGCCCTCGGACCCCGTCAAAAGGGGACCGGGTCCGGCGAATCACCCGGAGGTACTTTTGGAGCGCGCCTCCGGGCCACTAGCCGACCCCTAACGAATGGGGCACAGGCGTCCACTCGGATTACCCGTTAGCAACTCACTAGAGACACCATGTTCGGCGCCCTCCGAGGGCAACATGGCGCTTTCCCCACCTCCTCCTTGCAGAAAGGCGACGCAGGGGCGTATGAAAAAAGCCGAGTCTGTCCTTGACCGTCTTCTCACTCTGTGCGAAGGCTCGGGGGCTGCTCTCGCAAACCCGGCTCCGGCCAAACCGTTGACAGCATCAACATACCAGCCCGAGAACTTGGGACTCGACTATGCACCTGGGCTACGACCAGTTCGCATGAGGGAACAACCAAACCGGCCGAGCCATCACGAAAGGCACTAAGACCTCGAAGGAGTCAAAACACTCCTCCGAGGCCTCGGGGGCTACACCCACCAGAACGAAATGCGACCGAGAAAGGCCGGTCCCCTTGCAAAAAAGTGCGACAAAAGCCTCCAAGCGAGTATCAACACTCCCTTCGAGGCTCGGGGGCTACTGTCGGGGACCATAATTAGGGGTACCCCCAAGACTCCTAATCTCAGCTGGTAACCCCCATCAGCACAAAGCTGCAAAGGCTTGATGGGCGCGATTAAGGTCAAGGCTCAGTCCACTCAAGGGACACGATCTCGCCTCGCCCGAGCCTAGCCTCGAGCAAAGACAGCCGACCCCGGAGGATTCACGTCTCGCCCGAGGGCCCCCTCAAGCAACGGACACACCTTCGGCTCGCCCGAGGCCCAGTCTTCGCAGAGAAGCAACCTTGGCCGGATCGCCACGCCAACTGATCGTATCGTAGGAGCATTTAATGCAAGGATCGCCTGACACCTTAGCCTGACGCGTGCTCTTCAGTCGACAGAGCCGAAGTGACCGCAGTCACTTCGCCGCTCCACTGACCGACCTGACAAGAAAACAGCGCCGCCTGCCTCGCTCCGACTGCCGTGCCACTCGCCAGAAAGAGGTCGACAGCGGCTAAGTCCAGCCTTGGGCGACATAGGAAGCTCTGCCTCGCCCGACCCCAGGGTTCGGCCCCCATCTTGGCCTCGGAAGATGGACTTCGCCTCGCCCGACCCTAGGGCTCGGACTCAACCATGACCTCGGAGGAATCGCCACCTCGCCCAAACTCGGGTCCGGACCGGCCACGTCGCTAGGGGGGCCATCATTACCCTGCCCCTAGCTAGCTCAGGCTACGGGGAACAAGATCGGCGTCCCATCTGGCTCGCCCCAGTAAACAAGTAATGATGACACCCCGCACGCTCCATGACGACGGCAGCTCCCAGCCCCTTACGTCAGCAAGGAGACGTCAACAAGGATCCGACAGCCCCGACAGTTGTACTTCCGCAGGGCTCCAGCGCTCCTCCGACGGCCACGACATCACATGAACAGGGTGCCAAAACCTCTCCGACTGCCACGACGGCATGTACTTAGGGCTCTAGCTCCTCTCTGCTAGATATGTTAGCACACTGCTACACCCCTCATTGTACACCTGGACCCTCTCCTTACGCCTATAAAAGGAAGGTCCAGGGCTCTCGTACGAGAAGGTTGGCCGCGCGGGAGAACGGGCCGACGCATAAGGCTCTCGCTCTCTCTCTCTCTCCCACACGAACGCTTGTAACCCCCTACTGCAAGCGCATCCATCCGCCCTGGGCGCAGCACAACACGAAGGCCGCGGTTTCCCCTTACTGTTCTCCCCCCTTTGTGTCCCATCTCGCGCCGACCCATTTGGGCTGGGACACGCAGCGACAATTTACTCGTCGGTCCAGGGACCCCCCGGGGTCGAAACGCCGACACTATCCATCAAAAAAATTTGAAGATTTTTTATTGATTGTCTCAGCTCTCTGTATAATATATTTTTTGATTTGGCTAACTGATGTTATTGTTTATTCCATGCATATATATCTTGGTACAACACGGTCAATGAAGTGAGCGATTAGAAGAGAGTTCACAACGATTGACTGAATGAACATAGATTATAAAATGACATAATTCCATCTTACAGAGACCAAATAAAAGAAAGTTTGTGAGATCAAGTTTATAAAATAAGTCCAATGAAGTTAAACTTATAAAAAAGATAGATCAAAATATAGAGTGGTTGCTAAAGTCAGGCATCAATAAAAACTGGATGCGCTCCATATAAATTATGCTACTTCGTAGCAATTACTAACGTTTAAAACCAACAAATAACCTTTCATTTTGCTGTTAGTGTGACAAATCATTGTTGCTCCAACCAATTCAACAACTTCAAACACCATGTAGTCTATTACGCCAATGTGGTCTTAGAGACGACCTAATGCTTGCAAGAGCAAAGAACGTTGTGCCGTGCTTGGGCTGTAGCCTCGACCCGTAGTGCTGGTCCGGCCCGATACAATTATTTTTTATTTTACAAAAAAATGTATATACTTATATACAATTTATATTCAATATTAAAAACATCTTAACGTGATGTTCTACTAGTTAGACAGTTTCACTCAGTGTCTCCTGCCCTTCTTCCATCGGGGCATGAGTTCGAACCCCACCTCTTGCACCATTTTTTAACATTTTACGCTGATTTAATTAAATGGATCGACGGGCTAACGGGCGCTGATTTAATTAAATGGATCGACGGGCTAACGGGCTGGCCCGACACAGTTAGCAGGCCGACATGACGTGTCTGTGCCATAGTTGTGGCCCGCGTGCATCTAGCCCATGTCGGGCGTCGTTACGCTGATTTAATTAAATGGGTCGATGGACTAACGGGCTGGCCCGACACAGTTAGCAGGCCGGCATGACGTGTCTATGCCATAGTTGTGGTCTGCGTGCATCTAGCCCGTGTCGGGCGTCGTTTGACATCTATAGACGTGCAGCGGATTAATTTGAAATAGCTGTGAGGGGTTATTTGTAAAAAATGACGCATGACGACCGTTGAAACTGGTACTTTAAGTATAGTATAGATATATACTTTAAATATGGCTTTGATTTTTTTATTTTTTATAATTTTTTTGAATAAGATGAGTCAGTTAAACTTGACAAAAAAGACAAATGAATTATAAATTAGAATTGAGAGAGTATTGTTCTTTTATTTTATTTTCTTTATAATAAATATTATTCTCTTTTAAGAGGAGTTTTCTCACCGATATATAATATTCCTCTGACCTATCTCACTTGCGCTTTTCTCTCTCTCTCTCTCAAAAGGAGTTATCTCCGTGATCCAAAAATGATTCTCGTTGGGGCCTGCTGGCCGGGCCTTCCTTAGGTCCAAAAGCGCATGACAGTCCTATCCTGCTTCTAGCCTTGAACCAGGACCAAGAGACCTACTGTATTGTCCTACGAGTCCTTGTCCTTTAGCCCACCCAACAGTGAAGGGCAAAGTGTAGGATGGATATCCTCTGGCAAGTCACGGTCGGGGCCCGTTCCGCCTTATCCGAAAGATTTGGGGATACATTATTTCATCCCCTTTTCTATTGCATAGGTTTGATTCACCTATCTTAATTCGAAATCAATTTGTAGCTAGCGTTACCTATCCTCCTAAGTGGTGCCAAGTCAGCCATGAGACCGGTTCCAACGTGGGTCGGTACCGACCACTGTCGTTGCAAACCAGACGATCGATAACGACTTAGTTGGTGGTAGCACCAGTCATCTCGGCCGATCGATCGGCTTGACTGCCGACAGTTCGGTCCGAATAATACCGTGCATGTTGGAACTAGGCACACTCAGTATCGACCGGACGATACCGACCGACATGTTGAAGCCACGATTGAAGTCGACCAGACGTGGTCAATATCGTCTGCTGTTTGCACATATGTTAGCACCTGATTCGTCTATTCAATTTGAAGCGTTTGAATTTGAAAAATCCTTAGAAATGAAAAAAACTAGCTGAACTCACCTCTATAAATAGAGGGGTCCTTTCATTCTTTCACCCACATTCATCTTCACTTTTTTCACTCATATTCACCCACATTCATACATGTTCATCTTCATTTAGGTAAGAATTCGAAGTGCAGTACCAACTATGAAACTTTGGCCTCCATTGAAGAATCAGTTTCTGTTGTACCACATGGGATGATCTTGTTGCTACTGCAAGAACACCATGTCATGCAATAGAAACCAGTTCTTGAATGGAATCATGGTCGCCAAACTAAATAAGAACTTTATCCTTTATTGTTTTAAAATTTAATGCACTTTGTTTAGTTTATGAAGGATTATTTTTTAACTAGCTATATTTTTTTTTTCTCATTTTGCTTATGATATTTAAATTAAAACTCGTGTTTCATTGTGTATGGGGTCTACAAAATTAAAAGTTGATGTGGTTGTAGGTTGGCGATATAAGTTATGCACTAGAAAGTTGAAGTAGATAAAGGCTGACGATGGTAGATACAAACCGACAGATAGTAATGTGGAGGTAGATATAGACCCGTGGCACTGGAACCAACCTGAGGGAGGTAAATTTGATGTTAAAGAGTGAATTTTAGGATCAATGATACATAGAGACGAAATATAATTGTTGTTGTTATCTGTTATTGTTGCTATTGTTCTATCCTATTTCATATTTAGCCTAGTTTCAAATTTTAGGAGATCATATAAAATTTAAATAGTTCTGTTGGTCACTTATTTTTGACTCCTACACAAAATCAGAAACAAGAAACAAGGCAATATGAATGAATTACTCTTTTTCTCACCCTCCAATTGACTCTTTTTAAAGAGGTTAATTAAAGGGAGAATGTTAAATATAGATAGATAAGATTTAATCACAGATGAAGAAATTAAAACACAAAAATGTTCTAGAAAACTCATCTCAAAAACGTTATTCTTCTTCATCATCTTCTTATTAAATAATGATTACAATAATACCTTCGGCTTTACAGAGAAGAACGTGAAGGAAAAAAGAGCAAATGCAAGCTTCGTAGGTAGAGTGACTCAATTCTCTCTTGAAAAATAATGTCCCATGTTTGGCACTGTACCCCTATTTATAGTGGCAAACTAGAGTACAACTTTTACGAAATTACATTCATGTCCTCAGTCCTATACACAAACTACAAGATCAATTGAGGGTGTTGTTGTCTGTTTCTTCGTAGTCGTGTTGAGCAAGCTTTGAATATTTCATCCTTTGTTTTTGTTGACACGTTCATACTGTGGAGCTGATGCTTGTTGCTTTGTCTTTGATTGCACGTCAATCCCAGACGAAGGTAACCTTCACCAATCGCTCTGTTATACTGAAATAAACTTAGGAAGAATTGACAAATCAATGTTTTGAGGACCTTTGGCGAAAGCAAGCCCCCAATAGTAGCCCCTCGCAGAATTAGTTCATTTTCCATAATGTGCTCAGACCATGTAAACAATAGAGGCCTTATGTTGAAGGTCCAAAAAATATCTCCCGTGAGCACATTATTGAAAACGGAATAAAATAACTATAAATGTTCCACAAGGTAGTCAAGAGCGGCACGATTCCTTGGCATCGACGCCCACCAACCTGTATAACCCAGTCGGTCCCATGTGATCACCACAACATTTACTACTCGTACCAACCCGCTAACACTAAATTCTCTACCTCTGAGGCTTTTTTCCCTCCTCCAATTGTTCTATAAGCATCAGGAGTTCAACACTTCAACCGCTAAGTTGACAACCCTGACCTCATCCGAAGCGGCCCAGAGGGACGAAAACGCTTCTGATACTGTGGTTATGGGGGATGCAAACATAGCACCAATCTTTGAAGTGATGAGAGCAACGACTAAGTCGAAGGTTGCTGAGGAGGAAGACAATCCCTAGGAGAATGCCTCCAATGCTGAGGAAGAGGAACACAATGAACTTCAGCCAACAAAGCCAAGCTACATTGATATTAATCAATCTATTGTTAAACCTAGCGATTTTGATGTTCTGAAAAGGCTTGGGTACATTGGTGATAATGATGGAATTCACTTTTTGGCGACAAAACCACCCCGAATCTGAAGGAGGATGAAATTATGGTTTTCAAGAGCTTCTTCTAGGCTAGGCTTCGGCTATCGATGTTCAATATGATCACCGAAGTTTTGAAGAAATACAAGATTTACATGCACCAAATAATGCCAAATGTAATAGTTAGACTTAGTGTCCTCATATGGGCAGTACGCAATCAAGGCGCTCGTGCCAAAGCCGAAGCTTTCTGTAGAATACATGAGCTGCATTATTAGACAAAGGCTAGGCCTTCAGACAACCTTCACAACAACCTCAGGTGCTAAACCTTTGCTTATCAAAAAGATATGGGGGCTCCTATGTTAGCATACCAAACCAAATGGCCAAATGAATGGACCAAATAGTGGTTTTATGCGAAGGCTAATACCAAGAATAGAGATGAATTCAAGTGTATCGTAATGAGTCCAATGAAGGTGAACTTTAGTTTCAAGAGACCACTTTGCAACATGGACGTGGGTTCAACATCCTGCATGGTCCGTATTGCCTTCAACATGGTGGTGGACCAGATTGGGACTCGGGATTTAGTACAAGAGCTCCTTTCCAACATGGTGTTCCCCACACAATCTAGCTAGGGAATGTCGAAGCCCAAAAAAGGTGATGAGGAAGTTAAGAGTGGCATACTCAAGACTTTGCCGTATCATTCCAAGAAATTTCCTATGTTCAAGCATCCATGTACTGATTGGTTGTTAACTATTGAAATAACTTGTAATGAAATCCTCGGCAATTGCACGGTAAAAGAAGACATGTTAATGATAGCTGCCTTTGGGGTCGAGCAAAACGAAGGTTGAATAGAGTTATGAACGTACTAGAGTTTAAGTACCATGACTATCTAAAGCTAGAAGAAGAAGTCGATGTCGTAGGTGAAGAGGAAAAGAATAGTTAGTATTTTGAAAATAGAGGCCATCGGATCGGTCAAAGCCAAGAAACAAAAATTGGCTAAAGAATCGAAGGTAATCGGGGTTGCTGACAAAGGGTCTTCACACTCAGAATCGAAAACCTCACCTTCAAAAAGGAAGAAAATGGATACAACTGCTAGTAAAACCAAAGGAAGGCCCATGAAGTTGGCCAAAAAGGACATTGGGAGTGCGTCAGCTTCGTCACTTGGGGCAACTCAAATATTGGTGGTAATGACCCAATCTTAACCTTTCACTGCTTTGAGCCCACTAGGATTGGACCTGACCAGTCTATTGCTAACCATGAAGGGCAAGAAGAACAAAGAAATGAGAACTATATCTTTGGATACAATGATGCCGCAAAGCTCTACTAAAAAATCGTCGAAGAAAGGTCCTCATATGACGTCACTTATGAGTGTAGTTTTTGGAACCCCTTCATTCGAGGAAGGCATCAAAAGTCCAAGTTTGGAACCAGATGTAGAAGCAGTAGCTGCTACTTCAATAGAAAACATAATCGAGGCCCTGGAGCCTGAAAAGATTGTTGAACAAACAATGTAGCCTACTAAGTCCCAAGAGCTGAAAAATAGACACGAAAGCCCTAGAGCCACAAGAATCTGAAGCAGTATCTCTTCGTGAAGAAAATGTGAACTTTGAATTAAAACACATTGCCCGTGGAAAACTTAATGCTGAAAAATTAACCGAATTGAAGGAATATGCCACAACCCTTGGGTACCCTATTGTGGCTACTATCTTTGGCGGGGGCGATTGCGATGTGTTAGCGTGCGTTCCTGACCGGGAGGAAGCTAAAATAGTGAAAAATCTAACACAGAGCATTGGCTTCCCAAAGCTGGACCATAAGTTAAGAGGCTTCAAAAAATAGAAGATTGCTCAATGCTTGGCATATACAAATATTAATGTTAAAACTCTTGCTTCTAACAATTTTTCGATGAAGATATAAAATATTGATTTTTTTGTTTCTTAGCGAAAATTTAGGGTTTCCTGCTAAGTAAGGCTCTTAGGATGCAGTAAGATTTGGAGGACAAGAAGAACAAAGCTATTATTTTGGAGTTGCAAGCCAAAGCTGAAAAGCTTTGGGAAATCAATAATGAAAATGATATCAGAATCAATTCTTTGAGTGAAACTTTGGTCGAAGCTTAGAAGGAGAATAAAAATATGGAAATAGAGAGCGACCAATATGCACAAAAAATTGAACAACAAAATGAAGCAATCTAGCGACTAAAGGTTGTGATGAAGAAAGAAAAAGAAGAGCCTGACAACGAAATCTCCGAGCTTCGCCTTCAAGCTAAAGGTCTAAAAAAGAATGTCGAGCGCAAAGAAGAAGAAAATACAAATCTAGTAAATTCATTAAGAGAGCTTTAGGAAAACTGCTTTAACATAGCTTCGCGATGTTGCGAGCGCTTAAGAGAAGTGTTCTTTTCTATCAGCGCAACATTGGGTGAGACTAGCTATGCTTCTAGGGATGTGGTTGGAGCCCTTCAATGGATTGAAGAAGTAGATGCCTTCAAAGAGGTAATGAGCACTCATGGCGAAAGTCGGGTGTTTGTATATCAAGACTGTTTGAAGACCCAACTTTGGCATAACAATACATGACATAACCACACCATTTGTTGACGTGGTGAATGTAGCCAGATGTTTTTTAAATTAATGTGCTCAAAGGGTGGGAAGGATATATTTGGAGACGAAGCTAGAAAATATATATGGAATGTTGATTTCTAACCCTTTGAATTGCTCTTGACTCTCCATTTTTTATTTGAATGCTATTGCACTATATTTCTGATAGGGTGAAGAGGGCGTGAAGAATGTCGAAGCTTGATAGAAGTCAAAGCTGAGAGACTAGAATTTTTGGCTAAAAGGATTCTATAACGAGCTTTTGTAATATAAAATTATGGTGTGACTGGAAAGGTGAATGTTGACTTGTAAAAGAACATGGATATGTAAAGTTTTATTTTCCATTATGTTCTCTTTCGGCTTTATGCTTTGTTATGTGTCAAACTAGACATATCGGTTTTTGACCTGAAAGCAAAAAAACACCTTCCCATCTTTTCACGCGCAACAAAGCGGTTAAAAATATGTAATATGTAACTTACATAGAACTGAAACTGAAAATATCTTCTCTCTACAACAAAACATTGTAATGAGAAAAATTTTAATAGAAGTACCAGTGGTGATCACTTGCTTTTGATACCTAAAGGATATTAGAAACAAGGCAACACAAATGAGAAGATGCTTCCCCCTTTAGTAAAATCCATTCTTCAAAGAGATTGACTAAAAGGTAAAGGAAGAAGGTAATAAGAGATTAAAATCCTTCGAATAATTATATATATATATATATATGTGTGTGTGTGTGTGTGTGTGTGTGTGTCGGTGATTATGACCCGGCTGCGCACTATGGGGTACCTCACGTGGTGCTTTTGGGTAGGACGACGTCATTGATCGCGACTCAATGGTACGCCCAAGTGCACATCGGAACATAAGGGAATTATACAGGTTCGGGCCGCCTGAATGTGTAATACTTTATGTCATGTTAGCACTGAGTATTGAATTTGCTGGTGATGCACATGTTACAGATGAATAGTGGGTGGCGATGGATGAACTCTCCTATCAATCTAATGGTGGCGTGGTTGCTAAAACAGGGATGTTGAGATGAACTCTCCTATCAATCTAATGGTGGTAATGGATCAACTCTCCTATCAATCGAATGAATCTCCATCAATTCTTGACCTTTGACTCTAGATAAACATTTGTGTAGAGGTGAGCATATGCCTTCTTTGAATAGCTCTCCTTCTATAATCTTGTAAGGTCTTGTTCTTGTTTCCATTCTCGTTATCCAAGCTTCATCATCAGTTGGATGGTTTCCTTGGAGAAATGTCATAATCTCTGTTCTCCAGTCTTCACTATGTGTTGTTGATATTGTCAACACAAACCTTTCCATTAAATCCACCGAAGGTGCTTTTAGGACTTCAAAGAAAACTTTGACAGGTAGTGGAAGCCTCTGAGCCGCTGTCTTTGCTAGCATGTCAGCATGCTCATTATCTGCCCTTGGTATATTCTTGACAAAGAAGCCTTCAAATGATGCTTCCATCCTTCAGACTATGACAAGATTCTTCTCCTCTATTGGGCTTTTACTTTGCTGTTTTTATCAACATGACATGCGATTACTTGGGAGTCAGACTTTATAATTGCTATCTTAACTTCTATAGACTTCAGTTTCCTAAGAGCAAGAAGAACAACTTCATATTTTGCAACATTATTGGTGCTTTGCAAAAAACTAGTTTAGCTGCATACGAAGTCTTCATCTTCAAATGTGAAATAAGAATGACTGTTGCCCCTGCTTCGAAGGAACACTAGGACCCATCACAATACACTGTCCAGACAGCTACGTCATGTGTGGGTGAATCTTCTTGTGGTCTTGGTGTCCAATCATCAATGAAATATGCTAATGCTTGAGATTGTATAGATGAGCGGTATATAAAGTCAATGAAAAACTCATTAAGTTCAGCAAACCATTTTCCAATCTGGCCAATGGCTTCTCTATTTATTATTATATCTTTCAATGGTTGAGATGAAGGTACGATAATATTGTATGATTGAAAATAATGTCGAAGCTTTATAGAAGCCATTAAGACTACTTACAACACCTTCGACATTTCTGAGTACTTTTTTTGATGGGCTAAGCAGTTATGAGACAAAGTATACTAACATTTGTTTCTTACATTCGTCTCTAGCCTATCCTAGACCAAAGCTGCACTTACAGTAGAATGAGAGGCAGACATATATAACAATAGAGGACCTCTACTGAAGGCGGGGAAGGAGTTGTTAACTAGATCAAATATTGTTTGAGGTCTTGAAGGCTTGTTGTTGGTCTGCGCCCCCATTGAAATACTTTAGCTGACTTCAATACTTCAAAGAATGGCAAGCTTCATTTTGCAGATCTTGAAAGAATCTATTCAAGGATGCAAGCCTGCCTGCTAACCGATGGGATCCTTTTCTTGATATTGGTGGCTCCATCCAAAGGATAGCTTCTATTTTGTGAGGATTTTCCTCAATTCTCTTCATTTAGACCAAGCAACCGAGGAATTTTCCCTTCTTCACTCTAAATATATATTTTTCTATGTTAAGCTTTAGACTAGCCCTTTAGAAATTTGTAAATGTTTCTTGCAAATTTTTGTTTGATGCCTCTAACAATAATGTCATCCACATATGTTAAGACAATTATGCCAATTTGACTACTTAACACTTAAGTAGTCATTCTACTGAAGCTCCCTTTAGCATTCCTTAGCCCCTCTAGCATTCAAAGGTAACAATATATACCACTAATAGTTATGAAGCTAGTCTTCGACTCATCTTCTTTTTTTCATCCATATTTGATGATATCTTGAATAGCAATCAAGCAGGGTCATAATCTTCGAAGTAGCAACTGCATCTACAAGGAGTTTATTCTTGGTAAAGGGAACTCATCCTTTGGATAAGCCTTATTATAACACCACGTCCAATCCAAAACCGGCGGTACTTACTCCTAGCAGCTCTCTAGGATCATATATTGTCCCCACAGACCAATATGGGTCTTTTGTGCGCACTTTGTCCTCACTCATGCCCATCCGAGAAAACTTCCCGGTCGATCACTCATCCCAAATTGCTCCAAGTCAAGCACGCTTAACTTGGAGGTTCTTTCGAGATAGGCTTCCAAAAAAGAAGATGCACCTTGTTACTCTATTAATTTTATTAAGCCTTGGGTCAGGATATCACCATCCTAGGGGCCAGGATATCACAATACACCCCCCTTAGAAGACCGATGTCTCGTCGGTCAACCCCAATCTAGGAACCTCCCCTCTTAGCCACGTCTATGTCTAGTGTCATCAAATGCCATGCCATGTGACCACTCTAGGCCCACATGCGCTGTTGGGGGTCTTCTTCTCTACCGAAGGTCCTCAAAACAAAAACACCTTTGGCAAGATAATACAAAGGCTCGCTGAAGCTATCATCAACCTCGGCTTTGCTTCTCAAGACGAAGACTTTGTGTACAAGCAACATTGCAGAATGCCGAAGCTCAATAGCTTCGGCTCAGACCAAGCAAAGAAATAAAAGACTAAATAGACTTTATTAGCTTTAGTTGCTTGTAAATAAGCGTTTAAGGGTACGGATGTTATTTTACCTGGGCTACGTCCCGTGCCTATAAATAGATGAACAATAACCCCATACTGTTCACGCTGGATTGTATTCACTTTCACGCATCCACACCTTCGAGCAAGCCGAAGGTATCAATGTTATATTAACATTGTTGATATTCATTTATGTTTTAAGGAATGCAAGAATAATTGAGCTAATGAGATGTAGTTATCATATTTATTCTTTTGCATTCCTGTTCACATATTAAATGATGAAGGTATGTCCTTCTTGACCTTCGTTTAACAAAGCATTATGCCCATGAGGAGATAATACTTTGAAAGACGAAGGTCCTTAATAATTAACAATTATGTTGTCTTGCTCTTGATATACAACATTTGAGAACAAGGACCAACATTGGCGCCCACCTCCGGTGAACTCACTTCCATAATTGCAACAATGGCTTCACAAGGCAACCAAGTTGTGGCACCTTCGACTACAAAGCTAGTGCTCCCAATCACAGACAGTTTAAGTTCTGAACCAGCCAATAAGAAGCAGAAGAAGGAAGCACAGAGAAGGGTACAACATGCTAGAGTGCAAGGACCCATCATCAAGTCCAAATGGTCTCATATACTGATCACCTTCTCCTAGGAAGACCTTCAGCTCAACGATTATCCTCACAATGATGCAATGGTCATATCATGTGTCATCAAGGGGTTCCTGGTCCATAATGTCCTAGTGGACACAGGCAGTGCGGCAGACATCATCTTTGCGAAGGCTTTCAGACAAATGCAAGAGCCGAATGACAAGATACATGATGCAACACACCCCTTTTGTGGCTTCGGAGGAAGACAGATTATGGCGTTCGGCAAGATAACTATGTCGATCACCTTCGGCTATGTTCACAATACAAGGACAGAACAGGTTGTCTTCGACATTGTCGATATGGAGTATCCCTACAATGCAATCATTGGTCGAGGGACGCTAAATGCCTTCGAAGCAATACTCCACCCAGCATATCTTTGCATGAAGATACCTTCTGACCAAGGGCCTATCACTGTGCATGGAAGCGAAGAGGCTGCCAGGAGAGCCGAAGGTAATTGGACAGATTTGAAGGCCATCCATAACATAGATGAAGCCGAAGCTCATGAACAATATAAACATAAAAGAGACAAGGCTGCTTCAGTAGATCAATCAAAGCCCATGCTTTTGTGCGAAGACATAGCCGAGCAGAAGGTGTTGTTGGGATCCCAATTATCTGATGAACAAGAGAAGACTTAGTTGAGATTTCTGTTCAATAACAAGGATGTCTTTTCCTGATCAGCCAATGACCTTTATGGTGTCAACAGAGATGTCATTGAGCATTCACTCAATGTAGACCCGACCATCAGGCCAAGAAAGTAGAAGCTTCGGAAAATGTCCAATGATAAAGCCGAAGGAGCACGAAACGAAGTTAAAAGGCTTCTGAGTGCTAGAGTTATTAGAGAAGTAACATACCCAGAGTGGCTGGCCAGCACTGTGATGGTGAAAAAGCTAATGGAAAATAGAGAATGTGCATTGACTTCATAGATCGTAATAAGGCCCATTGCCAAGGATAGATTCTCTTGTGGATGCAGCGGCTACTTTAGAGCTCATGAGCTTATTGGACTGCTACTCAGGTTATCATCAAATTTGGATGAAGAAGGTGGTTGAACCTAAGACAAGCTTCATAACCCCTAGTGGGACCTATTGCTACCTTCGGATGCCCGAGGGGCTCAAGAATGCTGGAGGAAGCTTCAGCAGAATGACTGCCAAAGTCCTTCACTCCCAAATTGGCAAAAATGGGCTAACTTATGTTGATGATATCATAGTAAAGAGCATGAAGCAAGAAAATCACGTTGTTGATTTGCAAGAAACATTTGCTAACTTCAGAAGAGCTGGTCTTAAACTAAATCTAGAAAAATGTGTCTTCAGAGTGAAGAAGGGCAAATTTCTTGGTTGTTTGGTATCAACAAAGGGTATCGAAGCTAATCCAAGTAAGATAGAAGTCATACTTCGGATGCAGCCACCAAAGTCAAGAAAGGGTGACCAAAGGTTAACCGAAGGCTGGCATCATTGAATAGATTTATTTTAAGATCAGCAGAGAGGAATTTACCATTCTTCGAAGTGCTGAGTCAGCCGAAGTCTTTCAATGGGGACCAACCTAGCAAAAAGCCTTCGAAGAACTGGAGCAGTACTTGATAGAACTGAAAACCTTAACCCCACCTTCGTCAGGAACTCCATTGCTGATGTATGTAGCTGCTTCCCACGCTGCGGTTAGTGCAGCGCTGGTGCAAGAGAAGCAGGATTGCCAGGCAAGAAAACAAGTGTAAGTGTACTTCGTATCCAAAGTACTTAGTGCATCAAAGAAAATTTATACAGAGTTAGAGAAGGTACTATATGTTGTATTAATGGCTTCTAAGAAGCTTCGACATTACTTCCAAACATACCATATCATAGTACCTTCTTCACAACCCCTTAAGGACATAATGAGAAACAGAGAAGCCACATGAAGAGTTGGAAAATGGGCTATAGAATTGAATGAATTCACTATCGATTTCATTCATGGATCTTCGATCCAATCCCAAGCATTAGTAGAATTCATTGCTGATTGGACGCCAGGGGATCAAGAAGAAGAGAAAACAAAGGATGCCGAAGCCTGGACATTATTTTGTGATGGGTCCTAAGGAACCTTCGGCGCAGGAGTAGCTACTGTTTTAATTTCACCATAAAAAATCAAAACCTGCTATGCAGCAAGATTGGACTTCAACTGCACAAATAACATTGCAAAGTATGAAGCCCTTCTCTTGGGGCTTTGAAAGCTTAAGGCAATGGAAATAAGAAGGGCCATACTCAAATCCGACTCACAAGTCATCTCAGGTCACATTGACAAAAGTAGCAAAGCAAGGGACCCGAAGCTAGAAAAATATCTAGATGCAGTTCGAAGGATGGAAGCCTCTTTCGAAGGTTTCTCTGTAAAAAACATCCCGAGAGGAGAAAACGAGCATGCAGATTTGTTAGCTAAATCAACGACACGGGGGCTTCTGTTACCTATGGAGGTGTTCTTTGAAATAATAAAAGCACCTTCGGTTGAGCTCATGGAAAGAGCGGTGCTTACAATCTCAGCAGTGCACAGTGAAGATTAGAGGACTGAGATTGTATCTTTCCTCCAAGGCAATTGTCTTTCGGATGACGAAGTTTACAATAAAAGAATGGAAGCAAGAGTACGACCATATGTAATTATAGAAGTGGGGTTATACAAGCAAGGAGTCTCCTCCCCATTGGTCAAATGCTTGTCTAGAGCCGAAGGTCAAGAATTGATGAAGGAGATACATACAAGATTGTGTGGAGCTCATATTGGGTCTAGGCCTCTGCTGGGGAAGGTTTTTAGACAAGGATTTTACTGGCCGAAGGCAGCTTCAGATGCAGCAGATTTGGTTCAAAAATGTGAAAATTGCCAAATATGTGCCAGAGACCAAAAACAACCTTCGTCTTTAACCCAGCTAATACAGCCTACCTGGCCACTGCAAAGGTGGGGCCTGGATTTGTTAGGTCCACTTCCACCAGCACAAGGTAACTTGAAATATGTTGTCGTGGCAGTGGAGTACTTCTCTAAGTGGATAGAAGCAAAGCCCTTAGCTACAATAACTTTGGCCACAATGCAGAAATTTTTTTGGCAAAATATTGTTTGCCGCTTCGGCGTGCCGAAGGCTATCACGGTTGACAACGGAACTCAATTCGATGCTGAAACATTCAAAACCTTTTGTGACCAAATTGGTACAAAAATACACTTTGCATCAGTGAGACATCTAGAGTCAAATGGACTGGTAGAAAGAGCAAACATAATCATAATAATAGGAATAATGAAGTCAATCTTTAAAACCAGCCCAAAGGAAAGTGGTCAGACGAATTAATAAAGGTGGTGTGGAACCACAACACTGTCGTTTCAAGGTCAACAGGATTTACTCCATTCAAGCTTCTGTTTGGTGACGAAGCAATAACACTGGAAGAAGCAAGAAGGGGGTCAATAAGGATCTCGGCTTTGACAGAAGATGAAGAGGGTTGCAAGATAACAAAAGATACCATAGAAGGGACCAGGCTCCAAGCATTAGACCACATCAATAAGTACCAGGCTGAAACAATCAAATGGCGCGACCACAAGGTAAAACTGAAGAACGTCAAGCCAGGACATTTGGTGCTTCGTAGAGTGGCCAACCCAGATACAATGGGGAAGCTTCAACTTAAGTGGGAAGGTCACTTTTTGGTGGTATCTTCGTCGAGACCTGGATCTTACAGGTTGAAAGACATGGATGGCAATGACATACCAAGGTCTTGGAATGTGGATGAGCTTCGAAGATATTATGTGTAAACTATGTAATTTTCTTATTTTTCCCTATGGCACCTTTTTCCTTTCAAGAGGGGAGAAAGGTTTTTAATGGGGCCATAGGTTGTAATTTTCATTTTTTGTGTAGCCTTGTGCAATACAAGGGCCAAATTCCCCCACATGTAAAATGTAAAATCTAGGACTACACCATCGAGTGTAAAAGCCGTGAAGAAACTCAAAAGTTGTTCCTAAGGGGATGCAAAGCTAAGATGTCACCTGAGAGGTGAAGAAGCTCCAAAGTCGTTCCTAAAGGGGTGCAGAGTAAGTTGCGAAGCTCCAAAGTCGTTCCTAAGGGAATGTAGAGCTAAAATGCCACCTTAATCAAAGGTGAAGAAGCTCCAAAGTCGTTCCTAAGAGGATGTAGAGCTTAAATGTCACCTAAGTAAAAGGTGAAGAAGCTCCAAAGTCGTTTCCAAGGGAATGCAGAGCTTAAATACCACCTAAGTAAAAGGTGAAGAGACTCAAAAGTCGTTCCTAAGGGGATGCAGAGTCTGGGTGTGTTTTTTTGCATACATTTGCATATTTCATCACATCATCTTTTGCATTCATACAGACATACATTAGACATTCATAGGCTCATCATCATCATGACATAAAGCACAGACATTAACAGGAAAAACAGGAGATGTCTGTCTTCGATGAGAAAATGTTTCGAAGATGCTTCGTATCAAATGAAACTTCGTTGTATACGAAGATGCTTCGTCTCAAATGAAATCTAGTTGCATAAGAAAATGCTTCGCTGTGAACGAAAAGAAGGGAATGTTTTTTCGCCTTCGGCTCAAAAGGCTACCGGCATTTGTTTCGTCCACAGCAAAGCGGTTCACACATGAAGCAAAAGGTAAAATGATGGTATTACAAGATATTTACGAATGTTTACAATAATTTGTTCACTGTCAATTGCAACTTTTTGTCATATGGTACAAAGGATTTCTAAGTGTTTCTACAGATGACTACAAAGGGAGATTCTATGGTCTTCTTCAGTATTTCAGAACTAGCTTCGGCTCATCGACCTTTGGTGCCATCATTTTGCAAAATAACAAAGTACAAGGTAATTAGAAATCTGATAAGGAAAAATCAAGGTAAAAGGACAAAGGTAAGGTCCCATACTGTGTTAAGCAGCTTTCGGGCTTCGTCTCTAGCCAATTCACGCCCGCCCTTAGCCCAAATTTGGCTAATAAACCTATTCCCTATGCTTTGGGCTTCAGTTGGAACATCGACCAGATCCAATGATGAAAGATTGTAATTTGGCTTGTTGACAGCTCTTGCGTGATTGCATCTAGCTTTTATGAAGGCGACATCTGTACCACGAGAAGCTACTAGTGTACAGAAGTCTCCATGGCCGGTTATGACTTCGTCAAGGACATCAACCTCCTTTTCAATGCATTCAAGTGCCCTAGGTATATCTTCGGCAGAGAGGCTGGTTTCCTCAAATACAGCTCCAACTGAATTGAAAATGCTTCTCAACCGAGCGATGTATTGGCTTTTAAACTCGAAGCATCTCTCCTTCAGAGCCCTCAGCGCCTCACTAAGCTTCGTATTTTTCTCAGTTTCAACCATAAGTGTTGCTTTCAAAGATTCAGTTTCCTGGTTGAATCGATAAGAGTTTCCTTCAAAAGTGCCTGAGCGTCTACCAGTTCTTTACCCAACTTCTTGTTTGAGCTTGCACTTCGGCAAGGGATCCTTCGGCTGAATGTAGCATTTCATCTTTTTCCTTCAAAGAGTCTTCGAGTTCTTTGACCTTATCTTCTAAACCTTTGATAATAACTTTGTTCTTCCTATCCTCATCATCTTGTTGCATTTTTAAAGCTTTGCTCAGCAGCATGCTCTGCAAAAACGAACTCAAAATTAAAATATTTAAGCTAATACGAACACATTAGTGGTAACTTGTAGAAGGGTTCTTACTTTAAAGTTGGAATAAAATAGGCTGCATATGATGTGTTGTCATCTGTAGCAGCTGATATCTTTCTCAAGCTTCGGGAATCCGACACTCTTCGATAGAGTGCCTATAATTTTTGCACTAGCATGATCGCGGATGCATCCCAGGATTTCTTCGTCAATCCCGCCAAAGAGTACCAATCCAGGCTGATAGCCACACGAGATAGCAAATTCCTTCAACTCTGCAATATCCTCTTCGGAAAGCTGTTGGCCACCTAGGTGCCGTAGGTCGAAGTCTGTTTCTTCCGAAGAGATGTCCTAAGCCCTCTTCCCTTTGTCTGAAACTTTTGTGGCCACCTCCTTCTCCACAACCATGTCTGATATAATTTTGTCAATTTTGGACATGGTGGCTGTGAGATCTTTGCCTTCAGTTGCAATGGTAGCTTCGACATCTATTGATTTGATAGTCTTGTCTGTCGAAGCTGGAGGCGGGGTTTGCTCAATCGCCTGCAGTATGTTCATCATACGTCGCTTTTTCTGGCCCCCGTCTCTTCCATCGGTAGCCGAAGGGATTTCCTTTCTCTGTAAAAGGTTTGTCAGTTCCAATCTCAGAGGACTTAGCAGCTTGAATGGTGGGGATTTAGTTATTACCTTCAAAATTTCTAACACTTCAGCAGCATAATGTGAGGGAGGGCTCATAATTTTCTCCGGCGCACCATGTACCTTCGGTTCGGCAGAAGGCATCCTGTCAAGCTTCCGTTTCTTACGAGCTAGTGCCTTTGGCTCCAACGCAGTTTTCATCTTCTTCAAAGCCTCTTCGTCTTCCTTCACAGACCGGGCAGCTTGCCTGCTCAAAATGCTAACAACTCTTTTACTTTTTGCTCCCCTGGCTCCTTCGTCAAGTCTGTCATAATCCAGGTACTCGAAGTTTAGGGCATCCATTACCCGATTTAACCTTCGTTTCGGCCGGGTGCCGAAGGTAGCGGTCATTAATTGATCTTCTTTCTTTGTGTAATTTCCAAGAATTTCATTACACATAGTTTCAATCATTTCTAACCATTCAGTACATGGTTTTTTGAATTGCTTTTAAAACTTGAAGCGAAAGGGGAGTCGAACAAGTTCATATTTCTTTCCTCCTTCTTCTTTGGCATCCCCCAGCCGCTAGAGGTTGGAAAGGTTTTATTCGCCAGGTATTCCTGCACTAAGTCCCTAATGCTAATTTCAGCAGCCACCACTCTGAATTTGACTTCGGCCAGTTAGCATGGGGAGCCGAGTTGCATATTGCACAATGGCCTTGTCATCCCGAAGCTCAACCTCAGAGGACTCATAACCATAGTCATGAGTTTTTCCCTGTTCTTCTCATTAGCTTTCACGTAGAACCATTCGCTTGTCCACCCGGTCGGCCACTTAGTGCGGTAGCCGATCACTGGGGCCTTTGTGTCCTTTCAGTATGCAAAATTATAACATCCAAAGTTCTTGTGAAGACCATCAGCTCTGGCCTTCGTCTGATAGTGCAACTTATGCACTCAACAGAAACCTTCGGTATTGGCACTTTTGCCCTAGCTTTGGAGAGCCCATATGTAGACACTCAGCCTGACAATAGCATTCGGTGTCAGCTGATGAAGATATATCTCAAACCTTTTCAGAACTTCTCCTATTATATCATATAGAGGAAACCAAAGCCCTGCCCTGAAGAAACTTTTAAATACAACAACTTCATCCTCCTTCGACTCCGGAATCACTTCTTCGCCAGCAAAGCGAATAAATTTACTCTCATTTTCCCCAAAATAGCCTAGCTTCTTCATCATAACCAGGTCCTCATCTGATATGGTAGATTTTCCTAATTCAATATGGCTGGGGTTTGATGGGCTTAGAATACTGTTGTCTTCTTCGTTTTCATCATCACTTCTGTCCTCAACTACAGTCTGCTCAGCTTCGGCAGTTTCACCTTCGGCAACAGCTCCTTCCGACACAACTAGACCCGATTGCCTCATCACTTCCGATATTGGCGCTGTTTCTGTCACTTCAACCTCATCTCCCTCACGGGACACCCTAGCAGTGGATCTTACTCGGGCCATTTCAAGTGTTGCGGTTACTTAAGATGAAGCTAACTTCGAATGATGAAGAGCGTGTTTGGAAAGCGCAATCCAGAAAGCTTCAGCTTAAGTTCAAATTTTTAACAGCACAACAGTGCGATGGCAATGAATGTTGTGGTAACTCTCACCAACCTGTCTGCTTATATAGTGCTGCAGGGGAAGAAGGCGGATCGCCAAACTGTCTACACTGATTGAGCGGTGGACCGGCCGACGCTCGAAATATTTTAATCGTTTTTCGACAACGAGCTCAAGGAGGGTGTTTTCGGACCTTCGGCATTCCGAAGCCTTTGTGTTTTTGTGGATCAAGCTCGTTATGAAAAAAACAATCTAGCACCATGAAGGGGCTACTGTCGGGGTCTTCTTCTCTACCGAAGGTCCTCAAGACAAAAACACCTTTGGCAAGATAATACAAAGGCTCGCCGAAGCTATCATCAACATTGGCTTTGCTTCTCAAGACGAAGACTTTGTGTACAAGCAATGTTGCAGAATACCAAAGCTCAATAGCTTCGGCTCAGACCAAGCAAAGAAATAAAAGACTTAATAGACCTTATTAGCTTTAGTTGCTTGTAAATAAGCGTTTAAGGGTACAGATGTAGTTTTACCCGGGCTGCGTCCCATGCCTATAAATAGATGAACAGTAACCCCGTACTGTTCACGCTGGATAGTATTCACTTTCTCACATCCACACCTTCAAGCAAGCTGAAGGTATCAATGTAATATTAACATTGTTGATATTCATTTATATTTTACGGAATGCAAGAATAATTGAGCTAATGAGATGCAGTTATCATATTTATTCTTTCGCATTCTTGTTCACATATTAAATGATGAAGGTATGTCCTTCTTGACCTTCGTTTAGCGAAGCATTATGCCCATGAGGAGATAATACTTCGAAAGACGAAGGTCCTTAATAATTAACAATTGTGTTGTCTTGCTCTTGATATATAGCATTTGAGAACAAGGACCAACATGCGTCATGCGCCATATACCCGAACCCCTAACCCACACACGCCCGTGAAACCGCGAGGGTCGGCTCTGATACCACTTGTAACAACCTATCCAATCTTGTACCAGCGGTACTTACTCCTGGCAGCTCTCTAGGATCATATATTGTCCCTACAGACCAATATAGGCCTTTTGTGCGCACTTTGTCCTCACTCATGCGCACCCAAGAAAACTTTCTAGTCGGTCACCCATTCCAAATTGCTCCAAGTCAATCACGCTTAATTTGGAGGTTCTTTCGAGATTGGCTTCTGTTGATCACTTGTTCTCAAATGCTATGGGTTAAGAACAAGGCAACACAAAATGTTAATGGTTAAAGACCTTCATCCTTCAAAGCATTATCTCCCTTCGGATATAATGTCTTTTAGATGAAGGTTATGAAGGACATACCTTCATCATCCTAGTATAAAATAATGAAAGTAGGAGCATATGAAACATGGAAAATAACATGAATAACCATATGATATTATTAGCATATTTTTATTGTATCATTATGAATAAACATAAACAATATTGAATTACATTTATACCTTCGGCTCGACAGAAGGTGAGAATCCAAGTGTAACGTGCAAATGAATACAAAACCGCCTGAACAGTACAGTGTTACTGTTCATCTATTTATAGGCATAGAACGCAGCCTGTGTAAAATTACATCCATGCCCTTGATATTTACTATTGACTTAAGAACAATCTATCAAGGACTAGATGACCTTTTCCTCTTTAAGTCGGTTTCATTTTCCACTGCTGAGCCAAAGCTTCTCCACGCGTAGCTTCAGAACTAGTTCATCCTTCTCCCAGACCACGCTTTTCATATTGTGTATAGCTTTATTCCAAGGCCGAAGGTCCCTGTGAATGTAATACTTGGAAAACATGTTAGTTGTGTTTTTCAGGACCTTCGGAAGATGAAGGCCCCCAACAGTAGCCCCTCGCAGTATTAATTTGTTATAATGACGAATTCATACTGTGACATGAACGAAGGCCTTAAGCCGAAGGTCCGAAAAAACACCTTCCCTTCGCTAGAATAGCGAAAGTCAATGACAAACGGGGCCTGCCAAGTTGCAAAGCACTAGGCGTATAAATAGGAACCCACAGCGGCAGCATTTGATGCACCATTTCTGCTGCTTGTGTTATTTTCTCAAATTTTTAATTCTCGCTTAACAGTCCTTGCCTGATTTTCGAGCTTCGGTTTAAAGACGTGCTTGCTCCATGTCTGAGGAGAAGAAGATGACTGGGGAGAAGAAGATGACTGAGGAGAAGAAGTTGTATGAAGAGAAGAAAGTTGTGGATCCTTTTATTGCTGGGTTTTATGAGTCTATGGCTAAGACGAATACAAAGAAAATTACTAAGGAGATAATGGAGGGTTATTCTAAAGATTCTGATGATAGTGATAGTTATGATATGGAGAGTGGATATGAAGATTCTGAGGACCGGCCCTAGAGGCCAAGCCACACCATTTTCGAAAAATCGACCATCAAACAAAGTCATATTGACGCCATGAGAGGGAGATATTTTCGGGACATGTCTATTGTGAGGGTTGGAGGAGACAGCACTGCCCCTGCCCCTGATGAAAATGAAGTTGTTATTTACTGAAGCTTCTTGAAGGCAGGCCTTCGGTTCCCGTTGAGCAAGTTCGTGGTTGAAGTGTTAAAGATATTTCAGATCATTCTTCATCAGATTACCCCCAAAGCTATAATTAGGATGGGGATGTTTGTTTGGGCTATAAGAAGCCAGGGGCTAGAGCCGAGCACGAAGTGCTTCTGCAATATGCATGAGCTATTATACGAGACGAAGGCTATCGGCAAAGAACAATACCACAACAACTTTGGTTGTTACGGGTTCATTGCCCGTTCTAATGCAAGCTACCCGGTGCCAACTTACCGAAAAAGATGGCCTAGGGCCTGGATGGAGGAGTGGTTTTACGTCAAAATGATCTGATTGAAAGGGAGGATATCAAGGAAATCATTCAGCACCCCATCTGGTCTCGCTTTGGCCTCCGAAGGCCGAAGGTGGCTATCGAAGGTGACGTTGAAGCATGCCAAAAGGCCTTCAGCAATATTTGTGCCTTCATTGGCACAAGAGATATAGTCCAAGAGCACATAGCCTACAGGGTGTGGCCACATGTGAATAGCTGGGAAATGCCGAAGGAAACTACTGCGGAACCCAGTGAAGGTGGCTTAGTTCGATTGAAATATACCTTCAGATTTAGGGAGAAGATTGACGAACCAAATGATGACTGGCTGAAATGCATTGAAGCTACCAGCGATGAGCTGCTTGGGACATATTTGAAGGCCGAAGATGATGCCTTGTCTGTAGCCTTCGGTGGTCGGGGCAAGAAAAGATTGAATAGGGTGTTTGATGCAATTGGCTTCGTATACCCTGATTATCACTACCCATTGCGAAGGCAAGGAAAGAAGAGAAAAACTGCCACTTCGTCCACTACTGTTGTGCCGAAAGGCAAGAAGATGAAGGTTCTGACCCATCGGCCGCGATATATTGAACCGGCTGTAGTGCCTGAATTTGGTGAAGGGACCTCTTCAACTGCCGAAGCAAAACAAGCTGCTCCCATCGTGTAGAGCGCTGAAGGATCGATTGTAATGCCGAAGGTGCCTACAGCCAGGCCAGCCGAAGTCAAGGATGATGCGGCCGAAGAGCCTAAATTTGAAAAAATAGTGAAAATGCCAGAAATTCTGAGCCCACCAGCAGAGGTAGAATTGCCGAAAGTGCAAAAGGCTCCTGTCGTAACTCCCAAGAGAAGGAGGATGGCCAGCATGCTAGACACTATGATGGAGACAATGAAGGCTTTGAGCCCTACTCCTGTTAAGAAAATTGCCGAATCTGTCAAGGTCCAGGCCAAAGCCGAAGCTGGGTCTTCAGTGCCCATTGAGACGAAGGCTTCTACGCCTGAAGATAAAGCTGAGCAACAAACTTCAGATACTGGCATGGCAGCAGGGCAAGATAAGATAGAAAAAGCAAAATCTCCTACCCCCGAAGCTCTGGCCGAAGATGTTGATTACATTATTCGACATGCTTCGGGGAAAAAAATTATCCAAGGAAGAGATCTTAGAAGCCAGACACTACGCCCAGAAACTAAAATATCTGAAGGGGGCCCTAGTGTTCAATGGCACTGACGAAGATGATTTCTACTGTCTCCCGGACAACAAAAAAATATCCGTTTGCCGGGAGATAGGCAAAAGTATGGGATTTCCGAAACTTGAAGAAGGCCTTTCGGCCATGTCGAAGGATGATCTTGCTGATAGCCTTACATACAACAGTATAAAGGTACAGAAGTTGTAGACTTTAAAGTTTTAAATGAAATATTTCATTGTCATGCTTAATTCTTTCTTTTTTCTTTCAGGGCTTAATTCTTAGCAATGCTTTAAGGGCTCAAAAAAGCGCCAAAGACGAAAAGTACAACAGCTCTCAGTAACCTTCGCTCAGAGGTAATTGAGCTGAGAAATGAAGGTTTGGAGAAAAACAAAATTTTAATCTCATTGGTGAGTAAAATGAAAGAAGACGAAGCTAAATACAATGCTCATACCGAAGCGCAAAGAGTCGAGGTTGAAGACCTTCGGAAACAACTTGTTGAAGCCAAATAAAACTGTGAAGTCACGAAGGCCAGCCAAGAAATAAGTGAATGGTGGAAGGCCAGGCTGGAGAAAAACATTGAAGAGCTTCACGAATCCAAGGAAAGATGCTTCGAAAAATCCTTGGATTGCGTGAAAAATTTGAAAAACAGCTTTGCATAAGTTGGTGCCTACTCCTCTGAGGAGAACTTCATTCGAGGCGACCCCGAAGGCGTCATTGAGTGGATAAGCGGGAAAGCTGAAGCTTTTAAGGAAATTTTGAATGATCGCGGAGATATTTGTGCTTTCTCCGGCGCCCGGGGAGTCACAGCTATTCTGGAAAAGGCTGGATGCGAACACGTGAAAGCTACAGCTCGGGCCGAAGCCGCCTTTTCCATAAACGACACAAAGGACCCTTCAGCCGAAGCAACTTTAGTGGGCAGAAAGTTTTATTCTGATGTCTGGGTGAACGGTGGCCGAGAATTGGCAACGAAATTATAAAAAAGAATGAAAAAGACACCCATGATGCCCGAGAAGAAGCTAGGCGAACTGAAGAGGCCGCTGAACGAGAAAGACGCATAGGTATTGTTTTTGAATTTTAGCTTCGACACTTAATTTTTGGCTTCAAACTAATAGTCTACCTACCATAGCTGAGCTATCACCGTTGACGGAGCCGTACAATCCTCTGGCTGATCCGGAGATGAAGGAAGCACTGGATATAATGAGTGTTGCCAACTCCATTATTGACGAAGTTATCAACAAACTACTACACGAAGCTGCTGATAAAGTTCTCAAAGAAGATTAAGTTTTCATTGTAATAGAACTATGTATCATTTGATGTGTGGAACAATGAATCGAACATGTAAACTGTTGTAATATATTTCTTTGTGATGCATGAAATTTACGTACATACCGCTTTTTGAGCCTTCGGCGAAAAAACACCTTCCCTTATTTTCATGCTTCGTAAAGAAAGAAGCCCCTTCTAGGGCAGATCTGATAGAATTATCACCCAAAGTTTGCTTCATGCGTTAGTATATTTTTATTCAACGAAGTGTTGCTGAAGATTTGCTTCGTATTCGATCTTTCTGCTGATGCAACATGATGTATGATGTGATGCTATGCTAAATGATGCGATGATGTAATGCAATATGATGATGATGTTTGAACACCCACATGTACGCCCATACTGGAACACGAAAGACTCTTCATCCCCTTAGGAACGTCCTTTGAGTCTTTCAGCTCTGCATCCCCTTAGGAACGACTTTTGAGCTTCTTCACCTTCTATTTCGATGGTATAAGTTCTGCATCCCCTTCGGAACGACTTTTGAACTTCTTTGCCTTATATTTCGGCGGTATTTGGCTCTGCATTCCCTTTGGAATGACTTTTGAGCAGAAAACTTACTCTGCGTTCCCTTAGGAATGACTTCTTGCAGCTTCGTCAATTTTTGGCTCTGCATTCCCTTAGGAACGACTTTTGAGCAGAAAACTTACTTTGCGCCCCCTTAGGAACGACTTTTTGTAACTTCGTCAATTTTTGGCTCTACATTCCCTTAGGAACGACTTTTTGAGCTTCAGAATTTACTCCGCTTTCTAAAAAACGTCTTTCGATCTTCGTAAATCCATGAGGGAGATATAGGCACAATTATTACATGGAATTGAAATTAAGTTCTCCATTATTTTTTTCTTGCACACAAAAAATAAAATGGCATAAAGATAAAGATACACCAATAGTAGGACATTCCTTAGTATATATGCTTCGATTCTGGTACAGTGCTATTGATTATACGAGCTTCGGACTTCTCCTTGAAGTCGCACTGCTGTTGGGCGTGTTGATGCCCTTCTGGCTATTGGCTTCGGGTGTGGGTGGGTGGCAATGGTGGTGGTAGTGGGAGCTGGGGCCAGGAAGCTTGTGAATGACTTGCCGAAGCAACAGAGGCTGCAGGTTGATTGCCCACGTATTCTGGTATATAGGGAGAGTAGCATGAAACAGTATGTAAGACCTGCTTCGGCTGATTTTGCTGTGCCTCTGCTTCGGTAATCTCCTTCTATTTCTGAATGGTGACCTGGCAGGTTCTTGTAGTGTGGCCCTTTTCTTCACCACAGAATAAACAATAGAGCTTTCTGGGTTGATCCCCATACCTTCCTTCGAAGCCCCTGCCTCCTCTGTCCCTTGGGGCTAGTGGCCTGAAAGAGCTTTGTTGTTGCCCTGAGGATTGTGAACTATGTTGTGGCCTTTGAAGCTGGTTTCCTCTGTCATCGCTCTGGCTGGAGTTGTGTATTGATCTGACATGCCTAGGGTGGATTCTTCCTCCGAAGCCCCTAGTCATCTTAGAAAACCTATAAGCTTCTTCCCTTCTTTGGCGGAAATCATTATTAGCCCGGATGTACTCATCCATCTTCTAAAGAAGCTTCTCCAGGGCCTAGAGGGGTTTCCTGGCAAAGTATTGAGCCGTAGGTCCTAGCCGAAGCCCTTTGATCATGGCCTCAATGACAATTTTATTGGGCACTGTGGGCGCTTGTGCTCTCAGACACAAGAAGCTTCGGACATACGCCTAGAGGTATTCTTCGTGGTCTTGCGTGCACTGGAACAAAGCTTGAGTGGTAACTGGCTTCGTCTGGAACCCTTGGAAACTGGTGATTAGCATGTCCTTCAGCTTCTGCCAAGATGTGATTGTTCCTGGCCGGAGAGAGGAGTACTAGGTTTGTGCGACATTCTTGACTGCCATGACGAAGGATTTTGCCATGACTGCAGTGTTGCCCCCATATGAAGATATGGTTGCTTCGTAGCTCATCAGAAACTGCTTCGGATCTGAGTGCCCATCATACATGGGGAGCTAGGGTGGCTTGTATGATGGGGGCCATGGGGTAGCTTGTAGTTCTATTGATAGAGGAGAAGCATCATCAAAAGCAAAATTTCCATGATGGAAATCATCGTACCATTCATCATCATCGTAGAAATTGTCCTAACAAAGCTCTCTGCGTTGAGGTCTTCAGTCCTGGTCATCTTGAGTGAGATGACGCATTTCCTCAGCAGCCTCAACGGTCTTCCTTTGTAGCTCAGAGAGACGAAGCATCTTCTCCTTCTTCCTCTGGACTTGTTGATTGATGGCTTCAAGGTCCCTTATTTCTTGGTCTAGCTCCTCCTGAGGCGTTGGACTTGTAGCCTTGCTTTTTTGGTTTCTGGCTTCGCGCAGTGTTTCTTGGTTGACATCCAGTGGCTGCAGTGCAGCCCCTAGCCCTGAAGACTTCTTTGGCAGCATGACGAAGGTCACAGCTTTGCCGAATGTGCTCGAATGAGTTCACCGAAGGTGGGCGCCAATGTTGGTCACTTGTTCTCAAATGTTATGAGTTAAGAACAAGGCAACACAAAATGTTAATGGTTAAAGACCTTCGACCTTCAAAGCATTATCTCCCTTCGGATATAATGTTTTTCAGACGAAGGTTATGAAGGACATACCTTCATCATCCCAGTATAAAATAATGAAAGTAGGAGCATATGAAACATGGAAAATAACATGAATAACCATATGATATTATTAGCATATTTTTATTGTATCATTATGAATAAACATAAACAATATTGAATTACATTTATGCCTTCGGCTCGACAGAAGGTGAGAATCCAAGTGTAACGTGCAAATGAATATAGGACCGCCTGAACAGTATGGTGTTACTGTTCATCTATTTATAGGCACAGGACGCAGCCTGTGTAAAATTACATCCATGCCCTTAATATTTACTATTGACTTAAGAACAATCTATCAAGGACTAGATGGCCTTTTCCTCTTTAAGTCGGTTTCATTTTCCACTGCTGAGCCGAAGCTTCTCCACGCGTAGCTTCGAAACTGCTTCATCCTTCTCCCAGACCACGCTTTTAATATTGTGTACAGCTTTATTCTGAGGCTGAAGGTCCCTATGAATGTAATACTTGGAAAACATGTTAGTTGTGTTTTTGAGGACCTTCGAAAGACGAAGGCCCCCAACAGCTTCCGAAAAAGAAGATGCACCTTGTTGATAAGATTACTCTATTAATTTTATTAAGCCTTGGGTTAGGATATCACCATCCTAGGGGCCAGGATATCACACTTATTGAGATCTATGAAATTGATGCACATTCTATATTTTTTGTTTGCTTTTTTCACCATAATGGTGTTAGCTAGCCATTCTAGCTAAGTAACTTCTCTAATTGCCCTGGCATTGAGAAGTCTTTTTACTTCTGCTTTTGCACCTTCAGCTTTGTCATCTGACATTTTCGGAAGCTTCTGCTTCCTTGGCCTTATGTTGAGATCAACATTGAGGGAATATTCAATGATGCTTATGTAAACTCCACACAAATCATTTACTAACTAAGCGAATACATCTTTGTTGAGAAACAAAATTTTCTTTAGGCTTCCTTCTTGTTCTGATGGTAATTGTGACTCAAAAAGAACATTCTGCTCAACTATGCCTTCACAAAGGAGAACTGTCTTCGGCTGATCTATTGATACTACTTTGTCCTTGATCTGCTTATACTGAGTTTGAGCTTCCTTTAGCCCTTCTTGCAGCTTCTTGACTTCCATAGCCTGAGAATGGGCCTTGATTGGATGGTATCTTCATGCAAAGATATGTTGGGTGTAATATTGCTTCGAAAGCATTCATAGTCCCCTTGTCGATGATTGCATTGTAAGGATACTCCATATCCACTATGTCAAATGTGATGTCTTCGGTCCTGGTGTTGTGAACATAACCGAAGGTTACTACCATTACTATCTTCCCTAATGCAGCTATTTGTTTTCCTCTGAAGCCACACATTGGGTGTATAGATTCTTGCAATATGTCCTTTGGCTCTTGCATTTGCCTGAATGTATTGGTAAAAATGATATTCATTGGACCGCTTGTGTGGCAGAACTGCCCGAATTATTCCGACTCAAGTGCCTAAGTCCCGCCTTAGAGGCTAGACCACACTTAAATAACCTGTCAATCCCTCGGACCTAGTCCGACAAGGCCACTGACAGGATCAAGTACCACAATCTCACTCGATGGTGAGTCACAGAGCAAATACAATAAAGCATAGAACCATACATTAAGGAGTATTAAATTATTACAGCATCATCGGAGTTTTGCAAAAGTAGTCATCATTGTTTGAAGTGCAGCGGAATAAAACTAACGATAGATAAATGGAGGGATGGGGAAGCCTGTCCCATCACTCCTCCGGCTCCTCCTCAGCCGAGGCGGGGTCCCACTCAACCGTCCAACCCGGTGGCAAGATGGACGGACAAGTCACTCCAGCAACCATGTCCTCCAGAGAACCTGTAAAATTGTGCCACAAGCAAGGCTGAGTATACTAATACTCAGCTAGACTTACCCGGTGTGAGGAGTCTACTCCTCTACCTCTAGACATGCAGCTGTTTGGCTGTGGGGTTTGGTTGCCAAAAGCACTAGCTGAGTTTCTAAAGGGGCTCACCGCCTTGGCGTACAATGCCGCACTGACCCCGACTGCCGTCGTGCAGTGACCGCACTTGTACCCACCATAACCGGAATGGGAGACCACGTCTCAGGTCGCGTGAGGAGGGCTATCTGCGGGCAGGTTCACTCAGGTACTAGGCTTACCGATTTACCATATTTCTCGGCATGTGTTTAGTACGTTCAAACGCTTGACACACGGTACCGCACCTTAATCCTTATTCAAATTTCCATCCCGTGGACAACCAATCCCCATGGATTGTTGTCCACAGACCATCATCATTATGATATAAAAATGGATACAACCAATTCCTGAACTCGCGCGAGTGCTAGAAAAATCACTCGACTTCTACCGAGATCCCTAATTAGTAAAGCAGCTACTCGACCTAGCATACTAGTATTCATCACAAAAGGATTCCTGAGATCATGCAACTAGGGTTTCAAACAACTCATACACCTGAGTGCACAATCAATCCTACAATCATTAAGTATAGTAAAATAGCATAAATAACAGGTTATGCATAAAACCGGGGCTTGCCTTCTAAAGCAGTGGCAGGCAGATCCTATGGTGCAGGCTCTGATGCTGGATCTGGGGCTACCTCCTGAGCAACACCTTGCTCCGGCACGAGGACGTACTCTCCGTTAGCGAGGTTGCAGTCTATCGAATGCAATGAATATATATGTCATGATTATGCAGGATTTTACAACATTATGCTAAAGGAAGATAAAACCAAGTTAGTTAGTAACTTAGGGTTTCTTGGTCATACGTGGCTTTCAGTGGTTTATGCTTATCACTCTAGGTTTAGGCTTTGTCAAGGATAGGCATAGTGGATGTGTATTTCCCTCATATTTTTCAGTGGACAATTTCAAAGGGTATTAGGATGACACTAATTTCCCTTATTCATTTTCTCTTTCTTTATTTTCTATTTATGAATTCTAGTGTAGGTTTGAACTACAACAGTGAATTAACTTTTTCCAAAAATTCTGTAAAAATTACAGTGGCTTGCCATTGGTCCCTATAGCTTATTCTAGGAATTTGAGGTTCAAGAATAAAAAGGCTAGGCTTTAGGCAAAAATAACAAAAGTTGTGTAAATGGGTCATTTTGTATTGCAACTCTCAACTAGGAGTAGGTTCTGCCCTAAGGGTTATTTTTGTTGGCATCTAACAGTAATAATAAGCTTCTGTGCCAAAAATCACAGAAGGTTAATTGGTGGTTATTTAGTTGTGATTTTCTAAAGTTTTATGCCAAAAAGGTGCTTATAACTAACTTGTTATTTGAAAAATATCAAACAACAGACTTCAAATTTTTCTTATGTTAATAATAACAACCCATTAGTTATCCCAAGGTTTGGGGTGTTTTTGCCTTTGGGTTATTTTTTAGGGTTTTTCTAAGTTTTCCTTGTTTTCTTAAAATAAAAGGCATCCTATTTATTTAATACTAAACCATGGTATAATCAATTTTTCTAGTAAACTACACTGAATAAGTATACCAACAAAAATATGGGGGCTCCCTGGTTCTTTATTTAAATCACCTTTCCTATTTTCTTTAACCTTAAGCATAATGTAAACTAAATGGCAAAATCTACCTTAATGGGGTGTACAGAGGGGTTTAGCATTTTTAAATAGGTCAGTAGGTGGTCATGTACTTCTCCAAATTTTCTTAACTTCAGTTAAATAGTGCAACTATTTTTCTTCCCATTATTTAGCTTTTGGCCAAATCAGTATTTAATTCAGAACCTTAAAGTTTTCTGTAGCACATAGGGGTTTTATATTTTTATTCAGTAGTTTATATTATTTAAGATCTGACAAAATTGGTTTGACTCGATTTGGATGAATAAATCAGAAGATATGAATTATTCAAGTGTTGTTTCAATTTTAAATCAGATTTAATTAAAGGTTTCCTGGAAAAACCACTTTGCACCGAAGTCCTCAGGTTATTTCCAAACCAATTCTCTCAGTTATACCCCCGCGCTACTATTCATCCGAGTCACTGACAGTTCAAAAATCCCCCCGACCTTTCCTTCTTCTTCCCCGAGGTCCTCCCCCTAATGCAAACAGTACCCGCGGGAAATAAAAGGGTGGCGCGGCTTACCGGCGGCGAGAAAGGTTCGGCGAGGGGAGGGGTTGGCTCCGGGAGGCTCTGGCGGTCACAACGGTGTACGGCTTGATGGCGGGGGTGGCCGGAATCGCCCGGTCCACGTGCGCAGGCGGGTGCTCTCGTCGGCGGCGGGTGTGCCGGCCAAACCACGGCGACCTAGTTCAATCCAATGGCACGGTGAGCTTCACGGGGTGACGTAGAGGCTGTGTGCGCAAGAAATCGAGGAATGGAGCAGAGGATTATCGGTCTACACTCGCCGGCGGTTGGGTGGAGTCTGGCGACTGTGGACTAGCCTCTCCGGCGAAGCAAACTTCGATTCCTCGCTCGGGGAGCTTCACCGAGGTGTGCACAGTCTTCTCCGAGGGTTGGACGGGGCTGGGAAGGGTTCGGCTGGCCGGTCTACGGTGGCAGGGGGATCAGGCGGCCGTGGACACGCCGTGTACGGGCAAACGCCGGTGGGTTTGGGCTCCGGTGAGGTCGAGTGTGCGTGGATGAGTACGGTCGATGCCTGAGGGGGCTTTATAGGCGCGGGCGTGAGCAGGGGACACAGGCATGGCTCAGCGCGGCGCGGGGCGCGCGGGGTCGGGCGCGGGCATACTCTAGCGCGCGCAGAGCGCGTCGAACACATGGAGGTGTTCTTCTGCCCATGTTCAAAAGCTTGCTGAGATCGCATACGTGCGAATCTTGGCAAAAATCCGGCGCAGACCTCTTCCTGGCACCTATGTCTATCTCTTGTATGTGAGTTCCAAGGGAAGATAAGCCCTAGGTCAGAAGATATGCGGACGCCAAATCTGGCTTGTCTCCCTGTCCGCTACGTGACAAAAGTGATGCCAAGACATGTCAAACGTCAAGGGCTCGGTCTCAACTTTTTCCAGGGCGTGCCTTAGGTGGTATGTCACATTTTTGGTATAGAACTTGGGTGGTTTTGGTGCCATCTTCAAGGTGAACACGGTGGATCTTTAGATTAGGTGTAGATTTTGACTTAGAGAGAATTAGAGAGCTCTAGCTCTTTCTCTACTTAAAGAATGGATTTGGGGTTTCTCAAGGGGTCTTTTTGCAATGTTTCCTCTCTATATTTGCTGATTAATATGTTACTTAACTTTTGCCAAAGGTTAGGTCATGATTTGCACTTTGCTTGATCTCTCCCCCCCCCCTTCAACCATGGTTTTAGGAGATAGGGGTTCAAGAGAGGTCTAGGGTTTACTCCCTTCTTGCCCAAGGTGGTAAGTGCACAAAAGCTTGAGTAATGCTTTTAGGTCATTAACATTCTTGGTTAATACATGGTCTCCAAGATTCTCATGCTCTTCTCCTTAAGTTCCTTCCACATGTGATGACAGTCATTAGTGCATAGGGGTGCCATAGCCATGGTAACACTTGGGGTGTTACAGCCCTCCCCCCTTAAAGGAATCTCGTCTCGAGATTTTAGGTAGAGTTCTCAGGAGGGTGCCATGAAGGTGTGCTGGTGTGCGGTTTCTGCTTTCCTTTAAGTTTCTCTAGTTAACTGTTCTTCGAATGTCATCCTCTTTGCAACTTCAGAAGGAAGTCCTTAAGTTAAAACCACAACTTAGACTACCCTGAACATCTAGATTTTGAGGTTACGTACCGACTCCTTTGGGTAGAAAATCCGGGAAGCGAGAGTGTAGGAAATCCTTAGTCTCCCATGTATCTTCTTCCACGGAATAGTGACTCCACTGAACTTTATACATTTTGATCGATCTTGCCCCCGTTGATCTCTCTTTCTGATCCAATACCTTGACAGGGTACTCTTGATAGGACAAGTCTGGTTCTATCTCAATTTTTGGCTCAAGTAGTACTTCAGTGGGTAAGCGGACACATTTCCGCAGCTGAGACACATGGAACACATCATGAATAGCTGACATGCTGGGTGGCAACTTCAATTGATATGCTACAGGTCCACAAGTCTCCTTGATCTTGTAGGGTCCAATGTAGCGAGCAGCTAACTTGCCCTTGATCCCAAATCTCTGGACACCTTTAGTGGGTGACACCTTAAGATAAACATGGTCTCCCACTTCAAACTGTAGAGGCTTCCTTCTCTTGTCATGATAGCTCTTTTGCCTGGCCTGAGCAGCTTCTAAGTTCTTCTTGATGACTCTGACCTTTTCCTCTGCTTCTAGTACCAAATCTGGCCCAAATATTTCCCTCTCTCCTGCTTGAGACCAATTCAACGGGGTTCTACATCTTCTCCCATATAAGGCCTCAAAAGGTGCCATCTTCAGGCTAGACTGGTAACTGTTATTATAAGAAAACTCTGCCAACGAAAGACACTTGTCCCAATCCTTTCCATAATGTAGCACACATGCCCTCAACATGTCTTCCAAAATCTGATTTACCCTTTCAGTCTGGCCATCTGTTTGAGGATGGTATGCTGAGCTTCGTATTACACGGGTCCCAAGTGATTCCTGCAATTGTTCCCAAAATCATGCCACAAATGGTGCTCCTCTGTCTGAGACTATAGTCCTTGGTACACCATGCAAACGGACTATCTGGTCAATGTAGACTTCCGCATACTTCTCCGTCCTATGGGTGGTGTGTACTGGTAAGAAATGAGCTGACTTGGTCAATCTATCCACAATGACCCAAATGGAATCATGGCGCCGGGAGGTATTGGGCAATCCCACGATAAAGTCCATGCAAATGTCCTCCCATTTCCAAGATGGTATGGGAAGGGGTTGCAAAGGGCCTGCTGCCTTCAAATGACTGGCTTTAATCCTTTGGCAGGTGTCACACTCGGATATGTACTTGGCAATTTCCCTCTTCATTCTGGTCCACCAGTATAAGGATCTGAGATCATGGTACATCTTGTTGCCGCCAGGGTGCATGGAGAATTTAGAAAGGTGAGCTTCATCCAATATCTTCTTTCTGAGCTCCGGGTCCTTAGGAACAACCAATCGATCTCCAAACCATAGAATTCCCTTGCTATCCTGACGAAAACACTTGTATTTCTCTGCCTTCTGCTTGATCATGTCTTTGATAACCTAAACACCCTTATCTCCAATCTGTGCCTGGACTATTTGCTCTTGCAGGGTGGGCTCCACCGAGATATAGTTTAAATCACCGGAAGGAACAACTTCCAGACTCAGCTTGCACAATTCATCACACAGGGTGGTAACTCTCGCATCCATGCTCATACAATTGCACTAGGCATTTCTGCTCAAGGCATCTGCCACAACATTGGCCTTGCCGGGATGGTAATGCACCTCCAAATCATAGTCCTTGATTAGTTCTAACCATCTCCTCTGCCTCATGTTCAGATCTGCATGAGTGAAAATGTATTTGAGACTCTTGTGATCAGTGTAAATGTTATAGTGAGCTCCCATCAAGTAGTGTCTCCATATCTTGAGAGCATGAACCACGGCTGCTAACTCCAGATCATGTGTAGGGTAGTTCTGCTCATGGGGTCTGAGTGCTCGAGAGGCATAAGCAATTACTCTGTTGTCTTGCATTAATACACATCCCAATCCTGTGCCAGAAGCATCACAATAGACTTCAAAGGGCTTGGTGTTATCAGGTTGAGCCAGCACTGGGGCTGTTGTCAAATGCTGCCTCAGTGTATGAAAAGCATCTTCGCACTTCTGGCTCCAATCATATTTGGCTCCCTTCTTCAATAACTCAGTCATTGGCTTGGCAATTCTGGAGAAATTCGGAATAAATCGTCGATAATACCCTGCCAATCCCAGAAAACTCCGAATCTGCCTCACTGTAGTCGGGGGTTTCCAATCCATCACCTCTTGTACCTTCTCAGGATCAACAGATATCCCATCCTGAGAAATTGTGTGACCCAAGAATTTAATTTCCTTCAGCCAGAATTCACATTTAGACAATTTTGCATACAACTGATGGTCACGCAGTCTCTGAAGTACCGTATGCAAATGTTTAGTGTGCTCTGCTTCATTCTTGGAATAGACTAGAATATCATCAATGGAAACGACCACAAATTTGTCCAACTCTGGCATGAACACTGAGTTCATCAGGTACATAAAATAAGCCGGGGCATTGGTCAGCCCAAAAGACATTACCAAAAACTCATAGAGCCCATATCTGGTAGAGAAAGTCGTCTTGGGAATATCACTAGCAAGGATCTTGATCTGATGGTAACCCGAGCGAAGGTCTATCTTGGAGAATACCTTGGCTCCCACCAACTGATCAAACAAAACATCAATACGGGGTAGTGGGTATTTGTTCTTGATGGTCACTGCATTGAGAGGGCGGTAGTCAACACACATTCTCAAACTCTCATCCTTCTTCTTCACAAATAAAGCAGGACATCCCCAAGGTGAAGTACTTGGGCGAATGAACCCCTTGTCCAACAATTCTTGCAGTTGCTTCTTCAGTTCTGCCAGTTCCGTGGGAGGCATCCTATAGGGTCTCTTGGAGATAGGAGCAGTCCCGGGTTGCAATTCAATTGCAAACTCAATGTCTCTGTCAGGTGGCATTCCCGCAATTCATCCGGAAAAACATCTGGGTAGTCACAAACCACTGGGATCTTTTCCACTGGGGATTCTAGCATAACGAAGGCACAGGAACGGGTACAACCTTGGTCGGGCAAATATAGTGTGGTTTCACCACAAGTCGGTGAATGCACCTCAATCGCCCTAGCTGCAATATCCAGCACTGCCTGATGCCTAGTCAACCAGTCAGTTCCCAATATAATATCCACGTTATCCAATCCTAAGATGAGAAGGGTGGTTCTAATCACAAAACTACCAAATTTTATAGGCACTTGCCTGCTGATTTGATTGGTGGCAATCCTGCCTCCTGGTGTTGAAATTGTAATACCCCCATTGGTGTGGTGAAAAGGTAACTGACACTTGGCACTAAACTTGTCACTGATAAAACTATGCGATGCACCAGAATCAAAAAGAATAATAGCAGGATAATTCAAAATGGTAAAGATACCAGTCATGACGGGTGCTCCCTCTGGAATATCAGCCATGGTGGTAAAGTTTAGCTTGCCCTGCCTCACTTGCACCTTCTGTCTCTTGCCTTGATTCTGATTAACATTCTGCCCCTGCCTCTGCTGGTTTCTGGGGCAATTCTTGGCATAGTGTCCGGTGTTGCCGCAAGTGAAACACCTGTTGTCATTTGCCTGGCGATACTGCTGCTGCTGTTGATTGTTCCTCTGAGCTGGAAACTGGGTACGGTTGGGTGCCTGCTGCTGCTGCTGTGGTCGGATCACCCATCGCCCTTGTTGCTGCTGAGGTCCCCTATTCTGAGTGTTGGACACAATCCTGAAGCGTTGTGGCTGAGCTGAGGATCCTGCCACAGGGGTCTTCCTCTTCTTTTCTGCCTGACGAGCTGTGATACAGTCCTCCTGGGAAATGGCCATGTTGACCAACTCATTGTAGCTGTTGGCCCTGACGGTGTTGAGACGGTCACGGAGCTTAGTGCTGAGCCCCCTTCTGAACCTGTCCCTTTTCTTCTCGTCCGTGTCCGCATGATACCCAGCATACTGGCACAGATCATTAAAAGCCTGAGCATACTGCAACACTGTCCTGTTGCCCTGAGTAAGTGCCAGAAACTCGTTGAGCTTACGGTCCATAATGCCAGCTGGAATATGGTGTCCCCTGAAAGCTGCCTTGAACTCTCTCCAATCCACTTCATGGTCAACTGGTTGCATAGCAAGATAGTGGTCCCACCATGTCCGCGCGGGTCCGCAAAGCTGCTGGGTGGCAAACCTAACCTTAGTCACTTCGGAACAAACTCCATTGAGTAGTGGGAATTTTGATTGCACTACCCTCAGCCATACATCAGCATCAAGTGGGTCCTCGGCCCTGGTGAACAACGACGGCTGAGTACTGAGGAACTCCTGGTAAGTGGCTACTGCGGGGTGACGCTGATGATCTCCACCACCATAGTGCTGAGGTGGTGGCTGGCGCTGAGCTAGCTGCCTCAAGATCTCATTCTGCTGAGCCACTAGCTCCTGCAGAGTGGGAGGCGGTGGCGGGGTGGAGGAATGCGCTCATTCTGTCCACGACGCGCTCTCCCGGCCATCTGAAAAATCACATTATACTCAATAACACATCTTCAAAGTTCAAGGTTCAATCGCGGTGAAAGAGTCAAAAGGCGAAGTGATAGATTCTTGCATAAACACAAAGGATTTCACAAGGCATAAACTTTTCTTCCCAAATTAAGACTAACATCATCCATCAACCATGCTTCCAAAAAAAGTTTATCATGATTACATCAATGGCCCAAAAGACTCAACTCTATCTAGCCTAGTACCCCAAGGGTGCAAAAGCTAAGCTAGCTGTGAGGAGTCCCACCATTACCGACTTCTAGCCCTACTCCTGATACCTAGTGAGCGAACGAGGCAACACTCGACTCGGGGGAAGGTGGTCTCCCTGAGCCAGCAGTGTCCACGCTGGAGGCAGGCTCCTCTCCTCCCTCAATATCGACGTCCTCGTTAGCCTCCACATCCTGGATCTCCTGGTGATGCATATCTAGGTGCTCATTAGCCTCGGCAAGCTGCTGCTGGGTGTTGATAAGCTGATCCTCGAGAACCTCGATGGTGTTCTCCCTTGTTCCCACTAATTCTTCCAGCTCGTGGATCTCATCTGACAACTGCTCCACTTGTAAGTCCTTTTCCACCATCTTAGTGGACAAGTCAACCACAAGCTCCTCTCTGTTATCCAGAGTGATCTTAGTTGCCTCCAACAATGCCATCAAATGAGACATTGCCTCACCACGCATCACTTGCATACGATACAGGGCATTCATGCACCGCACCGTCAAGTGAGCAGTCTGGCCTGGGTAGAGAGCCCAGATGTCCTTGGCATGCTCCACCCAATCTTTCCACATTGGGTCGTCCTCCCTCTCTGCGGGGAACAAGCCAATGGGGTGGGTGGACAACTCCAAGGGATGGAATCCGCAGAAAGTGGTCAACCCGTGCAGAGCAATCGCCTCAATCGTGTCTTCAACCCAGTATCCAAAAGACTCAGAGTCCAGCGAACGCCAGCCTGGCTGTAGGGGATGAGGCTCCAAGGTCATCCTCACTCTACAGCGGGGCACTCGGTGCTTCTCGAACTGCTGCACCGCGTACTAAGGAGGTGTCGTGTATCCGGCCCCCTGAAGTACCTCCCACAAAATGCGGGGAAAACCCTCTCGTGCAAGCCCGTAAGTGTGGGTCAAAGCATTCCCGTCGTTTGAGGATCCATGGGAAGTCATCTGTGTACGGTTAAGCGTAAGTAGAAGAAGAAGAATTATAAAAATAAAAAGAAAACACAACTCAATCTTTCTCAAATTTTGACAACGGTACTGGGGTACTTAGTTGGTCATCATTTTGTATTTAGGTCTTTACTCAATTATCGATTTGTTTAATTAAGAATGCATGCATGCTCGTCCTGTATGACCTCACATCAAGGAAAAAGGGATTAGGGAAGGACCCCCACCCCTTATAGTAGCCCATATGGCTTAATCACTTAGCCACCAAACTATCCCTCCATCATCCTAAGGCTTCATGTCCTAGGTCTATCCTGATCGTCCTACGATCTATCCAACATTTGTTTCTATCAAGTTTTACTTCGGAAAAGGATGGTATTTATATTTTATTGATTCCTCTGTGGTGGTACAAGCTCCGATACCAGCTGTGGCGGAACTGCCCGAATTATTCCGACTCAAGTGCCTAAGTCCCGCCTTAGAGGCTAGACCACACTTAAATAGGAATAACCCGTCAATCCCTCGGATCTAGTCCGACAAGGCCACTGACAGGATCAAGTACCACAATCTCACTCGATGGTGAGTCACAGAGAAAATACAATAAAGCATAGAACCATACATTAAGGAGTATTAAATTATTACAACATCATCGGAGTTTTGCAAAAGTAGTCATCATTGTTCGAAGTGCAGCGGAATAAAACTAACGATAGATAAATGGAGGGATGGGGAAGCCTGTCCCATCACTCCTCCGGCTCCTCCTCAGCCGAGGCGGGGTCCCACTCAACCGTCCAACCCGGTGGCAAGATGGACGGTCAAGTCACTCCAGCAACCATGTCCTCCAGAGAACCTGTAAAATTGTGCCACAAGCAAGGCTGAGTATACTAATACTCAGCTAAACTTACCCGGTGTGAGGAGTCTACTCCTCTACCTCTAGACATCCAGCTGTTTGGCTGTGGGGTTTGGTTGCCAAAAGCACTAGCTGAGTTTCTAAATTAAGTTTTAACTTTGTCAAATTTAAGTGTGACTCTCTTAAGGCTAAATATGTACTATCTACTCATACATAGTAGCAAACATTTTAGCAATCAACATCTTGTATCATCTCACCACATTTCCACTTGTTACTCAATGTAGCAGCATGGATCAAGCAGTCTCATTAGCTGCGAGAAGCAGACGATTCGAATCGAGTTTTTATCCTTGCAAGGTAAACCTAAACACACGACGTGGCGAGGCACTCCGTCCCCACACACACCAACCGTCCCCATCGATTCCCTGGCAACAGAAAGGGACTCACCGCCTTGGCGTACAATGCCCCACTGACCCCGACTGCCGTCGTGCAGTGACCGCACTTGTACCCACCATAACCGGAATGGGAGACCACGTCTCAGGTCGCATGAGGAGGGCAATCTGCGGGCAGGTTCACTCAGATACTAGGCTTACCGATTTACCATATTTCTCGGCATGTGTTTAGTACGATCAAACGCTTGACACACGGTACCACACCTTAATCCTTATTCAAATTTCCATCCCATGGACAACCAATCCCCATGGATTGTTGTCCACAGACCATCATCATTATGATATAAAAATGGATACAACCAATTCCTGACCTCGCGCGAGTGCTAGAAAAATCACTCGACTTCTACCGAGATCCCTAATTAGTAAAGCAGCTACTCGACCTAGCATACTAGTATTCATCACAAAAGGATTCTTGAGATCATGCAACTAGGGTTTCAAACAACTCCTACACCTGAGTGCACAATCAATCCTACAATCATTAAGTATAGTAAAATAGCATAAATAACAGGTTATGCATAAAACTGGGGCTTGCCTTCCAAAGCAGTGGCAGGCAGATCCTCTGGTGCAGGCTCTGGTGCTGGATCTGGGGCTACCTCCTGAGCAACACCTTGCTCCGGCACGAGGACGTACTCTCCGTCAGCGAGGTTGCAGTCTATCGAATGCAATGAATATGTATGTCATGATTATGCAGGATTTTACAACATTATGCTAAAGGAAGATAAAACCAAGTTAGTTAGTAACTTAGGGTTTCTTGGTCATACGTGGCTTTCAGTGGTTTATGCTTATCACTCTAGGTTTAGGCTTTGTCAAGGATAGGCATAGTGGATGTGTATTTCCCTCATATTTTTCAGTGGACAATTTCAAAGGGTATTAGGATGACACTAATTTCCCTTATTCATTTTCTCTTTCTTTATTTTCTATTTATGAATTCTAGTGTAGGTTTGAACTACAACAGTGAATTAACTTTTTCCAAAAATTCTGTAAAATTACAGTGGCTTGCCATTGGTCCCTATAGCTTATTCTAGGAATTTGAGGTTCAAGAATAAAAAGGCTAGGCTTTAGACAAAAATAACAAAAGTTGTGTAAATGGGTCATTTTGTACTGCAACTCTCAACTAGGAGTGGGTTCTGCCCTAAGGGTTATTTTTGTTGGCATCTAATAGTAATAATAAGCTTCTGTGCCAAAAATCACAGAAGGTTAATTGGTGGTTATTTAGTTGTGATTTTCTAAAGTTTTATGCCAAAAAGGTGCTTATAACTAACTTGTTATTTGAAAAATATCAAACAATAGACTTCAAATTTTTCGTATGTTCATAATAACAACCATTAGTTATCCCAAGGTTTGGGGTGTTTTTGCCTTGGGGTTATTTTCTAGGGTTTTTCTAAGTTTTCCTTGTTTTCTTAAAATAAAAGGCATCCTATTTATTTTATACTAAACCATGGTATAATCAATTTTTTTAGTAAACTACACTGAATAAGTATACCAACAAAAATATGGGGGCTCCCTGGTTCTTTATTTAAATCACCTTTCCTATTGTCTTTAACCTTAAGCATAATGTAAACTAAATGGCAAAATCTACCTTAATGGGGTGTACAGAGGGGTTTAGCATTTTTAAATAGGTCAGTAGGTGGTCATGTAGTTCTCCAAATTTTCTTAACTTCAGTTAAATAGTGCAACTATTTTTCTTCCCATTATTTAGCTTTTGGCCAAATCAGTATTTAATTCAGAACCTTAAAGTTTTCTATAGCACATAGGGGTTTTATATTTTTCTTCAGTAGTTTATATTATTTAAGATCTGACAAAATTGGTTTGACTCAATTTGGATGAATAAATCAGAAGATATGAATTATTCAAGTGCTGTTTCAATTTTAAATCAGATTTAATTAAAGGTTTCCTGGAAAAACCACTTTGCACCGAAGTCCTCAGGTTATTTCCAAACCAATTCTCTTAGTTATACCCCCGCGCTACTATTCATCCGAGTCACTGACAGTTCAAAAATCCCCCCGACCTTTCCTTCTTCTTCCCCGAGGTCCTCCCCCTAATGCAAACAGTACCCGCGGGAAAGAAAAGGGTGGCGCGGCTTACCGGCGGCGAGAGAGGTCCGGCGAGGGGCGGGGTTGGCTCCGGGAGGCTCTGGCGGTCACAACGGTGTACGGCTTGACGGCGGGGGTGGCCGGAATCGCTCGGTCCACGTGCGCAGGCGGGTGCTCTCGTCGGCGGCGGGTGTGCCGGCCAAACCACGGCGACTTAGTTCAATCCAATGGCACGGTGAGCTTCACGGGGTGACGTAGAGGCTGTGTGCGCAAGAAATTGAGGAATGGAGCAGAGGATTACCGGTCTACGCTCGCCGGCGGTCGGGTGGGGTCCGGCGACCGTGGACTGGCCTCTCCGGCGAAGCAAACTTCGATTCCTCGCTCGGGGAGCTTCACCGAGGTGTGCACAGTCTTCTCCGAGGGCTGGACGGGGCTGGGAAGGGTTCGGCTGGCCGGTCTACGATGGGAGGGGGATCAGGCGGCTGCGGACACGTCATGTATGGGCAAACGCCGGTGGGTTTGGGCTCCGATGAGGTCGAGTGTGCGCGGATGAGTACGGTCGGTGCCTGAGGGGGCTTTATAGGCGCGGGCGTGAGCAGGGGACACAGGCACGGCTCAGCGCGGCGCGGGGCGCGCGGGGTCGAGCGCGGGTGTGCTCTGGCGCGCATAGAGCGCGTCGAACACGTGGAGGTGTTCTTCTGCCCATGTTCAAAAGCTTGCTGAGATCGCATACGTGCGAATCTTGGCAAAAATCCGGCGCAGACCTCTTCCTGGCACCTATGCTATCTCTTGTATGTGAGTTCCAAGGGAAGATAAGCCCTAGGTCAGAAGATATGCGGACGCCAAATCTGGCTTGTCTCCCTGTCCGCTGCGCGACAAAAGTGATGCCAAGACATGTCAAACATCAAGGGCTCGGTCTCAACTTTTTCCAGGGGGTGCCTTAGGTGGTATGCCACATTTTTGGTATAGAACTTGGGTGGTTTGGTGCCATCTTCAAGGTGAACACGGTGGATCTTTAGATTAGGTGTAGATTTTGACTTAGAGAGAATTAGAGAGCTCTAGCTCTTTCTCTACTTAAAGAATGGATTTGGGGTTTCTCAAGGGGTCTTTTTGCAATGTTTCCTCTCTATATTTGCTGATTAATATGTTACTTAACTTTTGCCAAAGGTTAGGTCATGATTTGCACTTTGCTTGATCTCTTACCCCCTTCAACCATGGTTTTAGGAGATAGGGGTTCAAGAGAGGTCCAGGGTTTACTCCCTTCTTGCCCAAGGTGGTAAGTGCACAAAAGCTTGAGTAATGCTTTTAGGTCATTAACATTCTTAGTTAATACATGATCTCCAAGATTCTCATGCTCTTCTCCTTAAGTTCCTTCCACATGTGATGACAGTCATTAGTGCATAGAGGTGCCATAGCCATGGTAACACTTGGGGTGTTACAGCTTGTATCCAATACAACATTGTATAACACGAAGCCCTTGATGATACAAGATATGACCATGGTATCATTATGTGGATAATCCTTGAGCTGAAGGTCCACTTGGGATAAGATAATTAGGACATGGGACTATTTGGATTTGATGTAGGGCCCCTGGACCCCAACATGTTGCACCCTTCTTTGAGCTTCCTTCTTCTGTCTCTTGTTGCTTGGTTTGAAGCTTGATCCTCCCATAATGGGGAGAATAAGTTTCCTTAAGCTTGACGATGAAGTACTGAAGCTTGTCATGGTCTTCATCAAGGTCGTGAATTCACCGGAGGTGGGCACCAATGTTGGTCACTTGTTTTTGACTCCTGAACAAAATCAGAAACAAGGCAACACCAATGAATTAATATTTTCCTCACCCTCTAATTAAATCTTTTTAAAGAGGTTAATTAAAGGGAGAATGTTAAAGATAGATAGATAAGAGTTGAATCACATATGAAGAAATGTTTCGGATAACTCATCTTGAAAACATTATTATTATTATTGTCATTATTACTATTATTTTATTAAATAATGATTACAACCATACATTCGGCTTTATAGAGAACAACAAAAAAGGCAAAAGGAGCAAATGCAAGCTTCGTAGGTAGAGCAACTCAATTCTCTCCCTCCTGAAAAACGTCGTCCCGTGCATGGCACTCTACCTCTATTTATAGTGGTGAACTAGAGTACAATTTCGTATGAAATTACATTCATGTCCTCAACTCTATACAAATAAATTACAAGATCAACTAAGGGTGTTGCCGTCTGTTAATTCATAGTCGTGTTGAGCAAGCTTTGAAGATTTCATTCTTAGTTTGTGTTGGTGCATTTATATTGCGGAGCCGAAGCCTGTTGCTTCGTCTTCACTTGCACATCACTCCTAGACGAAGGTAATCTTCACGAACTGCTCTGTTATACTTGAAACAAACTTTGGAACAATCGACAAACCAATGTTTTGAGGACCTTCGACGAAAGCAGACCCAACATGTTCTACACAAGAAAAAATAGGTAGAGCATGATTTTAGAAAAAAAAAATGAAACTAGTTTTATATTTTCCTAAGCTAAAACATTTTTATATTTATTCTAGAAAACATGCGTGGTTATTTTTTTTAAAAAAGGTGTTTCTATACTCGTTTATAGAGTGTAAGTGACCTCTGCAAAGTATCACTGAAATTCAATTTATCTTTCTCTGGCTGACTTAGCGCTACATAGGAGTGCTGGCCATGTAAGCAAAAAAAAGTTATCAAAACGGCTCAGAGAGGTTAATTGAACGGTTTCAACGGTTAGAGGAGTCTAAGGAAATGATTCTCTAATTAAGAAGTCTATACTACTATTAAGGTTGTAAGGGGTAGGCTGCCTCCCCTGGTTCTGCCTTCGGTGAATCTGCACCGTCCTCTCGCTTGCGTAAATCTACACCGTCCGCCCGCCCACGCCCACGTTCGTCCCCGTGCCTCCCCTCCCCCACCCCACGTGAGCCGCCCCCGCCCCCGCGCCGCCTCCCCCCTCCAGTCGCCCCCCGCGCAGACAACGTGAGCGCGTCGCCCAACAAAGCCCCGCTGCCCTCACCCGCCCCGAACCCTAAAACTCCTCAACCGCCAACGCCGCCGTGCTCTACAACCGGCGAGACGGCCTGCCTCGGCACCCCCGCCCCTCCTCCCCGGATCCGGTGCCCCTGCTCGTCGTGCGGTCTCCACCCCCGACAGGCACCAAGCGTTGCTCCACCCAGCCCCCGCCCCAACCTTAAATGGTGCTTTAAGGTGCGCTGCCTCCGCGGATCCCGCACGCGCTCGGCCACCCACCCGCGATTCCCCGCCGCGACGCTGCCTTCGCGGATCCCACGCGCGCTCGGCCGCCCACCCGCGATTCCCCGCCGCGACGCTGCCTCCGCAGATCCCGCACGCGCTCAGCTGCCCACCCGCGATTCCCCGCCGTGATTCTGCGGGCATGCGCGACGTGGCCTACCTCTGCGGATCCCGCGCGCGCTCGGCCGCCCACCCCCACCCCGCCGCGATTCCGCGGGCTGCGCGACGTGCTGCTCCTGATCCCTGCCCCCGCCATCCCCTGCCCCCGCGGGCTACCTCCCGCGGATCCCACAGAATCCCCCGCGCGCACGCCCTGCCTCCGTGAATCCCGTCGCCATCCCCTACCGCCCGCATATCCCACCGCCATGCCGCTCCCTACACGCACGCCCGCCGCCCATGCCACGACCTCTCCGCGAACAGCCACCGCAAACGCCCGCACACCCGCGCGCTATTCGCCCCGAGCTATCCGCCAACCACCGCCACGGATATGCAAACATGATCTCCATTCAAGCCTCAAACTACCGTCGTCATCAATTAGTTCATCCCTGCTCAAATCCCGCTCCACTTCATTCCCCCACCCTGCCCCCTTCATTCCCCCACCCTGCCCCCTTCATTCCCTCGCCACGCCCCCTTCATTTCCCATGCCAGTGTGCCGCTAGAGAGGAAGGACGAAGGATAGGATCTTGCCCCCGCCATCCGGAGAGGAACAATATCTAATATTGCTCAGCAGCGCAGGCCACGACCAAGGTATGCAATTAGACCATGTATTGTTTTGCTTGATTCTGAGAACTTAAGTCTCATGTGAATTGCATTTTCGGAATAATGTAGACACGGTAAAACCACCTCTACAAATACCAGTAGCCTACCCTTGTAAGGGATTATCACTATCCTAGGTGTTCTGTTAATCAGTCATGTGTTTCATGATAATTCCAGGTTAACTATCACATACTGAGCTCTCAGTTTGAATCTCACCCTCAAATATAAGTCCAGGTTAATTGTAATTCCTTGGATTCATAACATGATAATAATAATAGCGGAAGCATGCAAACTAATGAACCAAAGGAACAAAGGATCATAGTTCAAGTCTGAAGTCCTCTAAAAAATAATTGTCAGAGAGAAAAATTTACAAATAAACTGCCATGGAGTCAGCATGTAGTTAATACATGGACAATGTTTTCTTCTGATTGGTACAAAAAGTTGTACTGATTCTGGTGCTCTCCAATAAATTTCTCTTTTCTTCCCTAGCCAATCTTATACCCGAATCTTGCCCATAATGTGATATCTAACAATAATTGAGTCTCCTAGGTACAAACATACAGAACTAAGAGCAGCAAGACAAACTGTACATAAAATAGTATGAAAGAAATATATGTAGAATAAATCTTGAAAGAGAGACAACAATGCTCCTTCCCAAAAGAAGATCCTAAACTGTTTCCAAAGCGGTGTCGCCAACCAGGTCCAACAGTTCACCAGCTATTTGCAAAGTGGGAGCACCATATGATTGCAGAAACAAAAATTAAAACATAGGCAATTTTCAGTAGAACGTTAAAAACCTCATCGCATCCTTTATTTGATAGGAGCACTCTGCACAAGGTCATTGTATGTTCATCTCCTGAGAGCAAGGAGCCACCAGAATACAGTTCATGCCAAGAATAAAAACCATCAATGGTTTCTGAAAATATCAGTATTAGGTTCACTATTTGATCTTATGGTCGATATAACTAGAGGGTTGTGTGGTGCAGAGCCAATTCAATTCACCAGGGGTAGAGCTACGTGTAGTTATTGGGGTCAGCTGACCCCTATAAAACTTGCCAATTCCTATACATTTATATTCTTAACTAATGTATTTAGATGATAAACTTTTGACCTCTCCAGGGGAGTTCATGAAAGCTCTACTTCAGTTCCATGATGATCAGTTCTGTCTTGTTTTGTAGCATCTAGTCTCTTCTTTCCAAACAGGCTTCTGTTTGTTTTCTCAAAAGCAGAAAAATAGTATCGTACCATTCAAATATTTCAAAGTTTTCTTGAAAGCAGGAATATGATGATCAATCTCTTTTCATTCCATAGTTATATGGCAATGTATGCCCCACACTTCAGGTCCAAACTTCCCCCTTATGTACTACTTGGAACTCCAATATAACAGCTGTTAATGTTGTCAAAGCTGGATAGGAATTTCATGTGTTTGCTCTGTTCATATTCATATCTGTATTTTGAATCATCATGTTATTTCATATCTCTACTACTTATTAAGTTAGTAAGGGGTAGGCTGCCCATTCCCTGTTCTGCCATTCCCTACCATTCACGTTCTTCCATTCCCATTCTCGGTTCGGTTCTGTCATTCCCATCGCGCAGGTGGAAACCGCTCCCCTATCACCACCCGAGCCCATCTCCTTGCACACACCGCCGCCCCATCCCGGCCCTCATCGACGAGATCCTCTCCCTCCTCCACCTCGGCTTCGCGCGCGTCGCCACCCCCCATCCCCTCACGAGCCACCCCACCATCTCGGTCCTCGTCGGCGATATCCTCTCCCTCCTCCACCTCGGCTCCGCGCCGCCGCCGGCTCTTGCACTCGCCTCCCTCCATTCCCCTGAAATGCAAAGCGGAGTCCAAATTGCAGTTCCTTCGGCCCATTCGGCCTTCACATCAGCCCCACGCCACCAGCCACCGCACGACAGGACCCAGATGCCAAAGAAGATGGGCGTGAACTCCAAGGCAGAGGCGGCCTGCGAGCGCTGCTCCACCACGGAGGTCGACTGGCGTGACCGCCGAGAGCGCGTCGTGGAGGAGCAGTACTGGGCTGCCTCCCCGCCTTCCTTGCTGCTGTATGCATAGATTTCTCCTCTTCCACTACCGACCCGAGCCATCCCATCCGCCCCGCATCCTTGCATCGGACCTCATAAGTTTGAACCAACAATCAGCTGCGGGGGCCACCACCTCCTGAGGTCATGCTCCTACGCTGTAGCCTGGGTAGCGGCCTTGTTCTGCTCAGGTGTGACGCCACGGTGGGAGGCCAAGCTGTGGCTGGCGGTTATTTAGGTGCTAGATCCACGGTGGCGGCTATGGACAAGAGCATTTGTATTTGGATCTGATGATTGAGTCACAAGTGCAAGATACATGTGTTATGGCTACAAACTAGGAGGTAAACGTAAAGCACTGGTGCTTCCATTTTCTGTTGTTGTAGTAATACAATTCACATGCGCGATCATTTCCATTGTTTTTAATAGTATTCGACCCAGCAATGAGTAGGAAACGGTGTGCTTCGTTGCAACTTATTTTTTATTGTACAATTTTGATGGCTCTATGCTAATTATTGTTGTTTGTGATATTCTTTTTCATAATGAACTTGTAGGATAGTAAACCACGTGCTGTACTTAAACTATGGAAATGTCAAATTGAGCAACCAAAGCTTAATCAGGCTGACCCTTCCATTATCATTTTTGACAAATCAGATAAAGAGAAGAATAGGATTATTGCAGTTTCTTTCTTATTTGCTCTTAGTTGCTAAATCGGATAAGGATGAGACAATTGCTGCTGCACTGTAGTACAATAACAGTTCAAATTGGCGTTCATACCTGCATCAGTTATTTGACCATGGGACAATTGCTTCTTTCATTTTTCATTACTTACACAACTAAACCAGTCTGCATCAGTTATTTGACCATGGGACAATTGCTTCTTCCATTTTTCATTACTTACACAACTAAACCAGTCTAATTCTGTTGAAATTTTTTTAGTTGAACAATGTGTGGTCAAAATTTTTCAAGGATTTGGACACCTTTCATTAATTACAACATCTACTTACACTACAAGTATATTTTGTATACCTCTCTGGCACTGGTATTGCTTCTTCCATTTTTCATTAATTACATAGCTAAATCAGTTTACATTGGTAATCGAATGTAATAGATACTCTGCAATACAAATGTCAAATTCGCAGTAGCAACAGATCCATACACCCTCCTTCCATTTTCATGACTAGATGACTGGGTTTAAACTAATAGGTTGGAAACATTGCTTCTAGAAGTATACAGATCTTCTGAATCACTCGTCAGCCATACATTTGAAGACTCGGCTGTAACACATAACCCTTGAGCTGGGTTGCCAGTTGCTTCGTTTGTGTTTCAGTCCAGTACTCAAAGAGCTGTCAAATTCAAGCAATTACTAATTACAAAACTAAGCTCTCAATCAACATGCTTGATTACGCTCTCAAACAGTTTAGGACATTGTTTGAAGCCAAAAGCCTTGTTTGCATTATGAGTACAGAAAGTGTGAGGCCGAGCTTCCAATTATACAAGTTACTGATTGAACCCCCAGTCAATTTACTACTAAAAATGAGGTATAAAGTATAAACATGGCTATTTGATATTTCACATCTCGCTGGTAGATGGTTCCATGTCTCACTTGGTGATTCTGTTTCACTTCATTCTCATATAACTGAAGTTTCTGATGCCACTTATTCCCAAGCACTTACCCGATTCATAGTTATATTTGCAGAATTAATGCTTTGAAGGTGACCAGTCGTAGACACAACGACAGTTCCATGCATCCTATCTAAGGTGAGGCATCAACTTTTTATTTTTCTGTGGAATTCAGTACCCAACCTGAGCGCTTTACTACTTGTTGTCGCCAGTATACTTTGGTCATTTTTTGTATTGCAAGTCACATGACATGTTTGAGGCACTTTGGTCCTGGGACATTCACCAGAAACATAGTAGCCATTGTTTTCTAAACTACCATCGGTGACGACCAAATCATCAGGTGGCATATTACTCCATGCCTGTTTATTTCTTTCACCTTTATTTATGCTCTCAGGGTTGAAGTCGAGTCTTTCTCACAAGAGTCTATACTAAAAACCTGCACAGAAAATGTACTCTCAGCAATGTACTTAAACAACAGAAATTCACTGCATTTAATCAAATGGTTTGAAACAAACATATCCCATCCCTGATGAAAAGCAAGGGAATCAGCCACCTTCGATACGAGGACCTTTGAAAACCACCCCTCTGAATCTTTAAGATATAAAAAGTTGATTCGTCAAATACTCCAATCTGGGTGCAACATTTGGTGGTATCACCTGCACAAATATATGAAAGAAAAAGATAGTAGAGTTGTAATGGAAAGTAGCAACAAACAAAACCATACCAGAAATTTCTCGGCATTGCTGCATACGAACTTTAAAAATGCAATGGGGGTCTGATTATTTCTTTCCTTGATGCCACTAAATATTTTCATTTCCTTCATCCTGCCACCATGAATCTTATCACTATCATTGCACCACATCTTTTTTCCCTTGAATAGTGTGTGTGGTAATTTTTTCTTCCTTATTTTATAGTTAGAGCCACTTGATGTACCCATATTCTCGTCGGATATATCAAGCAACACATTTATCCTATTCTGTTTGTCATGTCTCATCTTAAACTCCATGCTCTCAGTCATCCTCAATTTCTTCTCTTTAACAAGAGAAGTGATTGGTGCAGTCTCCTTCTCAGTACTGGTATTCGCTGGCCTTTTCCTTTTATTTTCTATACCACAAAATGTTGTGAACACAATCCCCCTTCTTTACTCCACTGTCATATTTCATCTTGCTGTCAGCAGTCTGCATCTTCTTCCCCTGGTATGTTTTGTTCAGCCTTTTCTCATTCTTCTCCTCACATAATTGGCTGGACACCTTGCTTTTCACCTTAGTAGCAGAGTTACTCATATTCCTCCCCCTCCTCGTCATCATCCCTTTGCATGTTCTTCCCAGTGCTGGCATTATGAAGTTTCTTCTTCCTCTCCTTCTCAAGGGATGTGGTGTGTGGACCTTCTTCTTACCTTCAACCTTACTGCAGTCATCCGATATAATTATCTTTTCCATGTCTTGGTCAACACCCATCATCTTGTTCTTGCTATTGGTTTTGTTTAGGGCATCCTTTTCCCTCCCCTACTCACATAAAGATGCAAGCAACCTGCTCTGAAGTTTGCATTTTCTTTTTATAACCACCATCATGTGAAAAAGTTAAACAGACACCCCCCAAAAAAAGAAAAACACTGATATGATCTGACCAGTGTACACCGTCATCAGTCTGAATATGAAAACATAGAGCTAATTAACATGGGAGCACCACTAACCCTGTTGCATTTTAGAAACTGATCAAAAGTTGTCGACCTGTCATTGCTCTGTCTTCATTTTATCTCCTGAAATTTGTTGTTATTGGCCCATTGTTGATTCAGAGCTGGTTTGTTCTTTTTGTGACGTGGGTGCAAATATCTACCAGAATAAGGAGTGTAGCCCAAGAGCGCATTCGCTTCAAGTGACGTGAGTGGAAATTCTGCTGCTTCTGATCATTTTGTAATTCTTGGTTACTTTAGTACTTCAATGTATGCCTGCTCTTATTTTACCTGTTAACTCATCTACGTGTCTTTTGAATGCTGTAAACATCTTTCTCATGTTATTATATTTTAATTCTTCCTTTTCCACTCCACACGTTCTATACTTTAGATATCTGACCAACAAATTCTAGATTATTTGATAGTTCAATCTGTACAGAGTGGTCTTTTTACTCTGCATTTTCTCTCTCGGGTGCACAAAACTACACATCATTTTATATTAAGATCATCAATAATTTTGATGTTTGAATAATTCCCAGCAATTTTTAATAGTTCAAAGCATAAATAGGGATATGATTCCTACATATAAGTACCTAAAGTTTGCTAGAAAAAAGTGGAACTCATACTGGTAGATCGGCTGGTCACCCTGACCCTGCTTAAATAAAGAGCATTAAAGTGGTTGGCTCGTCGCCCTGAACTTTTTTCTGCAAGAATAGAACAAAAGCTTGCCAAATTTTATTAGAGGCCTCCATCTTTAAAGGATTGGTCAAGTATCCCGTCCACCTAAATAAACAAATTGAGAATCATTCATGTTAGCATGACAGAATTGTAGAAGAGTAACACGGTGTCAAAGTAAATTGTTTGGATATAATCTTCACTTGAACACAACACCGATGGCTAAATAATTTTGATACCAAAACTGAGGCAATTCAATAATATAGGTGTATGTCCGTGTGTGGTTCTATGGAGGAATTTATGATAAGATATATTGATTGTCGTTCTATGCTTTTGTTAGTATCTTCGAGACCAGGCTAAGAATGTTTACATAACTATAGTTCTATCTTCATCAATGAAGATAAAATCCATAAAAACGTTCGTGATAGTTTGCTTTAATGGCAGAGTATACATTTTTAAGGTGTGTAGATATTCTTAACCTTTAAAAGATGCTAACAAAAGCAAAGAACAATAATTAATGCTTCTGCATCTCATCATAACATGTTTACTCCGTAACAACGCACGGGCATACACCTATGGGTCGTATAATTTCCATTGTGGGTTTGCTCGTCGTTGACCTACCATATTTCTTCTCACGAGACAGAAGGCAGCCCCAGTGTTCAACCATGTCCTCCTCCGCACATGGCCGACGTCGACCCTTCCCTGATCTGCGCCCATGGCTAGCGGCACCCCTCCCTGATTCGTGTCTGCTCTATTCTTGCCCCATCCCATACGTGCATCGTGTGTCCGTCATCACCCTGTCCTAGCTCTGAGCCCGTGGCCAACATCGCCTCCATCGAGCTCAACATTCTTCACCGGATGTGGATACGTCGCATGATGGAGGTCGACATTGTCGTGCTTGGAGACGTCGCGGGCAATGCCACCTCCATCTCCGCGCTCGATCTTTGACTCCCAAGTATCCGTTCGATCTCCTCTCTTTCCTCGTTCTAGCACCCTGTTTTACAACTTTCCGATGTCGTCAGCGTTGCGACTGAACCAAGTTGCTCCCCTCGGCAACATTGCTGCTTTGACCTCTAGAAGCTTCTGAGGTAGCGTAGGAGAGAACAAGAGGAGGCGGCGCGCGTGTGAACAGTTGATAGCGAGCGGCCGCCACTCCGCCAAATGTTCGCATGCTATATTTTAGCAGAAGTTTTAGTGTTTCTTGTTGGAGCTATATTGGACATGTAAAACCTCTATATTTAGGGTACATGGTGTTTACAGTCTCTTGTTGGAGTGTCCCCACCACTTATTTAGCAGCTACAGGAGCACGCTACACGCCGCAGCGGTGCCCCCTATGGTGCATGCCAAATCGTGGTAAGCTTCTCTCTCCCTCCAGATGAAGTTGGACTCTACCGAGCGGTCGCCAACTTCGTTGTCTCCCGCGTTCATGGCGAGGTTGGCAACAAATGGTATTCGGGCAACGCTCGAGGCGACGATAGTCTCCCCCGCCTCTCGGACTTTTCGAGGAGTTCCTGGAGTGCAGGGTCTTCATCCCGCGTCACTATTGCCATCCTAAATCCTTACTGGCTTCTGCTCCATCCTTGAGTTACCCTCGGCATGCCGCAACGTCGGCGCTGATACTTGGGCACTCAACAACAGCAGGGCAATCCTAAACTCCATGTCTGCCTAAGTGGCTTTCCCACATGTGTCTCGCCAATCGCCTCACGCCCTTGCCTCTGGTCATCCGCACATCGACCAGCGACTCTATGTGTCGTCCTCCTGCTCCCCTCCTACCCGGCTCCGACGTCTGCACTGTGCACCACATGAGGCTGGTGGGCAGCGGAAGCTAGCAGCCTAGCTTGAATGACCTAGATCATATGAAGAAGATGCCCCAGATGCTACTCGACTACAAGGTTTCTGTTTCTCAGGTGACTAAATACATCATGTGCTAATGTTAGCGATTCCTGTGTGGAAGTGAAATCGTGCCAAATTGAAGCCAGTATTGTTTAGGTGTATTATTTTTACTGGATTTAGGTTGAAGGTTAGTTTGTCTTCGTTTTAATTCTGCAAATACACATTGACAACCTAATGACTTTCTATTGTTCTAATATCAGACCAATAAACCTTATGTCGAAGAAAACTTTTTTTAATCTGTTATGAACGGTATCATCTTTGTGACCTCTTGTTTCCATTTCCCCTTGGATTCATATAATTAACTTTGGACACCAGAGCAATAGATTTGTCATCAAGTATTAGCATAATCTATTATGTCTTGCTTGGTTCAACCTCAAGAGGTTTTATGCATGTTCTTTTGTATTGCTTGGGTTGTTAACTTTTTGTATCCATTTGGTGTTGGTGAGGGTGGGATCTGTTATTCCTGAAGTAATGTAGAATCCATTCATTATGATCATAGTAGGATTATGGCTACACTGATTCTTTCTTCCTCAGTGGAGTACAATTGGTGGCCTTATATACATGATGTGGGCGTCATTTTTCTGATTGCCTCTGAATGCCTATATCCATTTTCTAGGTGAACATGGTATTTTTTATTTAGCCAATTGAATCATCTTCTATCCTTTCAACAATTTGTATTTGTACTCATGTGCATATATTTATCCTCAATTTGAAATCGAACTCTAAAAATCAAATTGTCCTTCCTATTTGATGGTACAGGGTCATGCCTTCGGATAATGAAGGAGAAGATTTAGGAACACAATTGTCTCGGCTGTTAGGACTTGTGAGTACTCTACCCCTTATTGTCTCCCTATTGCTCCCAAGTCCCAAAATACAATCGGGATCCATTTTGAGATTAGTTAAGGTCATGTAGTTTCTAACATGTTCAAGGCAACTCATTTCTTCCGGTGATTCCCATCAATTAAATAGATGCAAGATGTGTGCACTGTCAAAAGTGGATCACACTTGGACTTGAAAGATGCATATGTTACTGTCATGCATGTGAAGTTTGCAACAAAGAAAGGTGGGCGGATACAAAATTTTTTTGCCAAATTGTTTACAAAATAATTTTTGTGCCTTTCATTTTTGTATTCATCGAAAACTGAAGTACAACATAATTTGTTTTTGTATTATACAATTACAGGAATAATTAAGATTATTTTATATGTAATTACAGTTTATAAATAATTTGTATAATTTCGAATATTAACACATCAATGCCTATGCAATTTGTTTTGGAAAATAATCAATAGAAAATAAAATGAGTGGTAGTTGAAAGGAAATGTATATTTTATTTGGATGGTGGTTAAGACCAGGAATTTCACGAGTAGCATCCAGCATAACAAACAATACTATATTTTTGCAGTATAATTTAGTTGACTTGCTTTATTTGTTGTTAGGTGAACACCCATTGTGCAAAATCGATAGCTGCATGAAATGTAGTGAACTAAAGTGGGTTCAGCTTGAAGGTACATGGTCTTTCATTTCCCAAATAACTATGATAGTGAAATAACGCTACAATCATCTGACAGGCGATCAACAGAAACTTCTCTTGTTATTCGACATACAACGAAGGCAAGCATATTAACGCATTTAATGCCACACTTAGGTCGGTCTTTTAAAAAACATCAGTTTTTTAATATGATATCAGGGCCAACTTACAATGTTTGTTATACTTTTTTGCAGATTGATGTCATGTCCAAGTTCTTCAAGCTGATGATGGTAGGTGTTCTGCTTCACTTCTTTCTCATTGTTGAAGTTGTCCCAGGTTGTATTCACTCTTAGAACCCCTCTATTATTTTTTTTGAACAAAGCTTCTTTTTTGTTATGTCCTAAAATGAGATCAAGCAAGGCCATTATTTCTGTGGGTTGAGTAAATCTAGATTTTTTACTTGGCATGATGAGACAATCTGGAGAATGTATACCAATTATGTTGTATGCCTTTTATATTTATCTACATTACCCAGTGTAGCATATTATTCGTTTCTATCTTAGTCAATTATTACTCATGCTATGGTATATTTTTCTTTTGCTTCTTGAAAATAATTTAACCTATGTTATTGAGTCATGTTATAACATATTATTCTTTTGCTTCTTGGAAATAATGTAACCATAGATTGTGCTTCAAAATTATTGTCGTCTTGACCATCACCATATGCACAACAAGAACAAGGTCAGCTACTCAGCTTGCATCAATGCTACAACACTAGCTCTTGCATATGCTGGGATTCTAATGCGAGACACTGTCACATCTTGTAGTGTTGTCTATTTGTGTTCTACTCCTTTGCTCCATAGGGACCTACCTAATTTTCATAACTTTAGCAGTAGTCTTATGGTAATAAAAGTCAAACAATAATAATGTATTGTGCTAGATCTGAATTACCTCGAAGACAATGTTGGGGGTTCCGATGTCACTGTTGACATCATATCCAAATTTGTATCCTTTTGTATGGTGTGATATATCAAGAAGCTCTAAGATTTTTTGTCTTGTGCAGGTGCTACAATTAATGAATGATTTGAACAAAAGTGTTCGAAATGTTGTTCTCTTGTATTGAGGTTAGTTAATTCCATATTTGATACTATATAGGCCTACTTTAGCTGACATTTTGCTTTTTCCACACCCATGATGACGGGTATGATCTCTATTTCTATTGATCTTGTTCAATTTCTCAATAGTTACATCCTACATTTACAACCTGGAGAGATTGAAACATTTTTATAGCAACATCTTAACTATTAAAACTCTGTTGTTTGCTCCACCACGAGCTTCCAGTGCACTTTCTCTCTCTATCTCGTGTGATCAGGTTGTTAAGATATGCATCTACTCATATTTTAATTTTTAGCAGATATGTATCTAAATTTTTCTTGTGTTTTAATACAGGCTTACAGTGTGCTTGAGGTTCTTCGACCTCTCTATGAATCCCCTAAGATACCGACACAAAAGATAACTGTTGCGATATGTGTCATTGATCAATTTCGTTGTTACTAGGAGTTTAAGGTAAAAGACATATGGCATATGATGACTTGTGGACATGTTATTAATGGAATGTACTGGTTATATATATTGAGTATCTGTTTGAATTGTAAGGCCTTGTGATATTTCCTAAAGATTTGTATAAGTTTGTAATTTGTTGTGATAGTCTTAACATTTAAATGATGCAATTGATATGACATTATTAAAATCATATATAGAAGTCTGTATAGTACAGATGGTTGCAATGTAGTGGTAAAATAGCTAGATAAAAATAATAAAATTTATGTATGACTAGGATCACAGATGGATTACGAAATCTTTTTCTTATAACATACATTTGTATATAAATTATCATGCTATTATATGTTTCCGTTGCAACGCACGGGCACTCACCTAGTATAAATTAAATCAAATGGACTTTTTTCGGAAGGCTTCGTAAGTCGGCGCTTGGTGTTACCGGAGATGGTGACATATTAGAGCCAGCAACGGGTGAAGGACAAGAATTTACGGGAAGGCCAAAAAACTACATGAGAGCCATGGCTTACTGGTTCACTAAGCTCGCCGATCACTGATGATAGATCATATCGTTGCGACGAGCGAGATCTAGCTTGTCGGGTGGATTAGCGTCACGATGAAAACAGGGCAAGAGAGGGAGGTGCCAGGAAGGGGCAGAGTCGGTGGCGTTGCATCGGGAATGGGTCGGCGACGAAAATGGGGTAGCGAGCAAACTAATAGGTAGTGTCGAAAAGATTAGGATCAGACTGGCAGATGCAAGGACTGGACCGAGAGGATCCGACGAGAAGGCTCATGATAGGGTTGTTTTTGGCCAAGTTCTAACCTATAAAGCTAATTGTTAACTGGTTTTAACTGGGTTGGGGCATCTAATAACTAATACTTATTTGAGGAGTATATTTAATAATTAGTTGATCCATTCTAAACCTCTCAGCTAATTTTAGCGACTAGCTATTAGTTTTAGAAGTTTAGAACAAGACTTTATACTATCTAAAATTTTGATTTTTTTTCAATACTTAACATTAAACAATCATTAGATATAAAAGGGTGTACAAAATTGAGGGGTTGTGATCCACTTTACCCCTCCTTTGGATCTGCCTCTGATTAGAGCATCTTTAACAAATAATATTTCTGCTCCTAATATCTTTATATTAGTATACTTCTAAAAGTCTAAATCCCTAAAAAAAACATCGAACTCCAACAGCTCCTTATATATACCCGATTGGAAGAGCAGTCAGCCAATCAAAAACGACAGCACATGTATCGGCCACGCACGTACACATGTATGTACAACACGGACGGGAACTCGAGCGAGCACGCTCTAGAATGAGGGAGTGTGAAAAAAAAACTAGATAGAGGCAGCGGTGGCTTGACCTTAATCTATATTGCTAGTCTCTGGTTTTGGGGCATCAAAAAGTTTGGGAGCACATACATATTAGGAGCGGTTGGACTAGTTTTTTTTTCATCTTTTATCTCCAAACTATTGTTTTGGAAGTTAATTAGAAGCTGTCGAAGATGCTCTTAATTTGCATGGGCTTGGATAATCAGCACAAACTTTGTGCAAGTTGGGCCAGGCCCATAACGTGTTCCGAAGGCCGAAGTCGACACAATAACGTCACTGGACAGTGTATCCTGACGAGTGGCAGCTAGTAGATAGGCTGGTTGCCGCTGTCGACTGCCGAGTGCCGACTGCCGATGGAAACGGAAGCCACGTTCCTCCGGACTGAATATTTTGAGTTTCTATAGACACGTCACTGGTGCTCCGGGACACGCGGAAGCGGAAGCGATGCAGGCCAAGTCCGGCGAGCTGACTTCACCGGCACCCCCAGTTGTAGCTGTACTATGCCTGTATCTGTATGGAACTGCTGTATGGATGATTGTCTCTGCCTTTGGCAGCTGGTCCGGTCCCTAAAATCCATCGAAATCCTCCGATTTCCGAAGACGAGACGGATATGCGGTGTGTCAATGTCAAATCTCTGATAGCATTGGTCAATTGACTCGTCCTGAATGCCTCCTCCTAACCTTTGGATCAACAATGGAGGGCGGGGAACGCACGCGTTGCAATTCAATTGCAACGTCCGAACGCGTCGGCGAGCAGATGCACCCCGGTCACTGTTCCCAACATCTCCATCGACGAACATTTCCACGAAAATCTCGCTGCTCTCGCGAAAAAAGGACGCCACCCGCCCTTGCTTGCTCTCCAGTTTGCACCCTGGAGGCAGGTGCAGGTGCAGGGGCGCTCCTCGCCAGCGGGCAGTCAACCGCCCGCGTCGGCCATGGCGGAGGCGGGGAGGCGGACGCTTGCGCTGGTGAACCTGGCGGCCATCATGGAGCGCGCCGACGAGGCGCTGCTGCCCGCGGTGTACCGGGAGGTGGGTGCCGCGCTGGGCGCCACGCCCGTGGCACTCGGCGCGCTCACGCTCTACCGCTCAGCCGTGCAGGCCGCCTGCTACCCGCTGGCCGCCTACGCCGCCGTGCGCTACAACCGCGCCCACGTAGTCGCCGTTGGGGCCGTTCTCTGGGCCGCCGCCACCTTCCTCGTCGCCGTTTCCGACACCTTTGCCCAGGTCCGCTCCCTAGAAAATCCCTGCTTTATCCGGCGGCGTCTTTTCTTTTTCTCTTTTGGCGTGGGATCTCTTGCCACGAATTTGGTAGGCCACCAGTCCAATTGTGCTCAGCTTTGGATCTGATCATAGAACTATGGTGCGGATTCCAGTGGTATATGCTTCGGTTCACTGCTTTGGTCCATCCGCCGAATAATTCTGTGCTTTGTGCTTTCGCTATCGAGGATTTACTGGCCAAAAAGCTAACGAAGATTCACTTTAGTTCCCGGTGCGGCTTTGCGCATTACCTTTGAGATGCTATAGCAAACCAAGTTTAGATCAAGATTACCGAAGAAAAAAGCCAACACAATTTTTTTTTGCTGTTATTTTTCCGGAGGAGTCCGAATTATTACTTAAATTCAGTTAAAATTTGCAAGTAATGCATTCAATGTGGCTTTATCGAAACATACGAGGAAAGTGGAACTGCCATATCCATGGCTGTTAATGGTTGATTTATGTCCAATCTAAGTTTGTATACATAAATTATCTGATATCCATGAATTTGGGGTTTTATTTCTTTTCATTCCAAATTTTGAAGTGGGAACTTTCTGTGCCATTTTTCTCCTGGATATAAAACTGTTTTAACTTTCAACCTGTTGTACTCTAATCTGGTTGAATCTCCACGAAACATCATTGTTCACAACCAAAATTGATTTTGAAGTTCGAAAAAACCTTGAATTTAGTTTGCTTGACATTTTACCGCATCAATTTGCATGCGGTGAAATTGAACTTAAAATAAAGTTTCTATTAGCCCTCAACAGAACAATAATTCATTTTTGTATATCCGAGTAAAAGATGAGAAGATGTGTGCATGAAAAATGCTTTTTTTTTTGTTTAGCAGGTAGCGATAGCTCGAGGTTTGAATGGTATTGGCCTAGCACTTGTCACCCCGGCGATCCAATCTCTGGTGGCAGATTGCTCTGATGACAACACTCGAGGCGCCGCATTTGGATGGCTTCAACTCACGGGCAACATTGGTTCAATTATTGGTGGTTTGTTTTCCCTGATGCTAGCACCCACCACAGTCATGGGTATTGCCGGCTGGCGTGTTGCATTTCACATTGTTGCTGTTATAAGCGTTGCAGTCGGTGTGCTGGTTGGCCTATTTGCAGTGGACCCTCATTTCCTCCATGTTGAAAGTGGCGAGCAGCTGTTACGCAAGTCTTCATGGGCAGAGATGAAGGATTTGGTGAGAGAAGCCAAGGCTGTTGTGAAGATCTCATCATTTCAGATCATTGTGGCTCAGGGTGTCACAGGCTCGTTTCCATGGTCTGCCCTGGCCTTTGCCCCAATGTGGCTAGAGTTGATGGGGTTTACGCACAACAGAACTGGGTTCCTGATGATAACATTTGCACTGGCAAGCTCACTTGGAGGGCTGCTAGGTGGAAAGATGGGGGATCACTTTGCTACTCGCTTCCCGAATTCCGGCCGAATAGTCTTGTCGCAGATAAGCTCAGCTTCTGCTATTCCGTTGGCTGCTCTGTTGCTTTTGGGGCTCCCTGATAACTCTTCTGGTTTCTTGCATGGACTTGTCATGTTTATCATGGGTCTGAGCATCTCCTGGAATGGTCCTGCAACTAACAAGCAAGTATATTTTCACCTTTTATTTGTTTCATTCGTTTCTGCATTAGTACTTCACTGATCAGGGCATAAAATGTATTTTATGACATGCAAGAGTAGCTCTATGAAATTCTTGAGTGCTGGCAATAATGATTCTATCTAATGTGCAGCCCCATATTTGCTGAGATTGTACCTGAGAGGTCGAGGACAAGCATCTATGCATTGGACCGTTCTTTTGAGTCAGTTCTAGCTTCATTCGCTCCACCAGTTGTTGGGTTTCTAGCCGAGCATGTCTATGGGTACAATCCCGTCCCCTACGGAGCTGCAGATAACAATGTTGGAAGGGATAAATCAAATGCTGGCGCCCTAGCCAAAGCTCTGTACACGTCGATCGCCATCCCTATGCTGCTTTGCTGCTTCATCTACTCCCTGTTGTACCGGACGTACCCACGAGACAGGGAGAGGGCAAGGATGAACTCTCTGATCGCTCCAGAGCTCCAGCAGATTGAACTGGAAAGATGCCATGGGCAAGCGGATTATTATTCTGGAAGGAAGGACGGCTCCACTGTGTTCGATATGGATTACAGGGGAAACGACGCCTATGATGACAATGACGAGAAGGGATTAATCGATCAGCAGGCTAAGCAGAGCGGCAATGTCAAGTGGCACAGGAGTCATTCACAAAACTTGTGACGGTTTTGCCAAAGTATCAGTGCTCTCGGATCTGTACAGAACGTGAGTCAGAGTGAGTTACCCTCTCGAAGGACGATTACATAGGGTTGTTTAGATAGACTCAGAAGCATAAGAACAATTCGGTTATGTTGAGCATTATATATATAATAATAGTATAAGACATTCGGAAGAATATAGAGCTGAATATATATCTGTATTTGATCAGACCGACGAGGTTATAAACTAATTATGTAATCAGTAAAGCAAACATACAAACTGCCCGTCTAGCTCAGTTGGTAGAGCGCAAGGCTCTTAACCTTGTGGTCGTGGGTTCGAGCCCCACGGTGGGCGTCATTTTTGTTCAATGTGTACTCTTCAGTGATCAGAGTTTATATATTTTTTTGCGCACGTCCAGAAAGCTAGCACTGATCAGACAACCAACAATGGGTCCGTTCCTGGTCACCAAACTTTTGCTTCTCAGTCTGCTTTTGTCAGAATAGCTATATTATGTGAAAATCATCCAAATAAACATAAATGCATAATCTATTAAATCGTGATCAGAGTTTATATATTTTTTTGCGCACGGCCAGAAAGCTAGCACTGATCAGACAAGACAACCAACAATGGGTCCGTTCCTGGTCACCAAACTTTTGCTTCTCAGTCTGCTTTTGTCAGAATAGCTATATTATGTGAAAATCATCCAAATTAACATAAATGCATAATCTATTAAATCGTCACGACGAGAGAAATCCGCTACTTTCTAAACTCAAACCTTACTGACCTCTTTATCTTCCTCCGCACGATAAGCTCCATGACATTTATTATCGTGACAGCTAAATTATACACGAATCTAGAATTTTAGAAAAACTTTTCGGAAGAAATTACCAAACAGGCCTGTAGACTAGGCTTATAGTGAATGACCATGAGTCACAACTGCAACAGCACGATGAACAAAACAAACTATACTACTATAGCGAATGGTCATTATCAGGGTATACCTTTTCGTTTTAACTTAATTTTTTTGCAAGGCGTCGAAAACAAAAAAAAATCCTACAAATTTCGCCGAATTTCGCTATTTCTGATCGAGATGGTATTTCAAACTTTCTGAAAACAAATTTCGTTTTTCTCAGTCAGAAAATGTTGTTTCTCGATGAAGTTTGTTGTTTCTGGACAAAAAGAACCGAGTAGGTGTGAAAACATTAAGATTTTTTTTCGGACACGCAGGTGAGCTACATATCATTATATTAAGAAGAAAAATAAGACCTAAAAATGAACCAAAATAAAGGTCACAGGGACTTATCATGGAGGCAAGAACACAAAAAACCAGAAGGGATTCATAAAAGAAACTAAACCAAGGCACAGGGGGGTCATAGAGGCCACAACGCACTCAGACCGGACGCTCCAGCTTAGACGCCTGGCTGCAGCCTCATCTCTAACGACTTGCAATACCTTAGCAATACTAGGATTAGATCCCTCAAACGCACACACATTGTGATGCTTCCACAGACACCATGAGACTAGCATTGGGCATTGCCACTAAGGTGGCGTTTGGTTGGCGCATTTTGGGCAGTAATCCGTTAACAGCGGTATCGGCTCCCGTTGTTTTTGTTTGGTTGGGCCGCTTCGTTACAGCCGGAATGGATACGATCTATACGACTTTGATACCGCTTTCCATCCGGTATTATCCGATCCCTTCTCGCCTCCACCTCATGCAAGTCACACGCAGAGTTCAACCAAACAAAACACGTGTTCACTTAATCTGTATCGATCCACGCCGCTTTCTGTTACCACTAACGTTTGCGTTACAATTGTGGAACCAAACGCTATGTAAGTTGAAAATTTCATGTCACTTCTTGGGACCAGGGATAAAGCCGAGCACCACCATTCCTACAGACCCAGATCATCTGGCCCAGGAACACAACGCTGAAGGCTGACCAAGGAGAGGGTTATGAACCAGACCTCCCTAGCGAACACAAATGTGACAAACAAGTGGTTCACATTTTCGTTATGTTGATCACACATCAGGCAATGTTCCGGGTGAGGCAGTGAAGCGTCCCCATCCTCTAGGACTCAAATGTGATATAATTACTAGTCATAGAAAGCTAGTAATCACATTTATTGCATCAGATAGAACATAGTCTTATATAATAAATATTAAAATACCAAAAACAAGCTCTAAGGAGCTTAAAAATAGCGGAGCAGGAACCATCGCCGGCATGCGCAATCCACGCCATTACGCATCAATTCCTCCACCCGAGACGTTCTACATGTTGCAGAGGATGACTCGAGTACATGGGCTGAACTTATAGGGGGTAAAACGTGCGCATGGGGCCTGGCCACGGCGCGCTGCGGTCCCGCAACTCCGGCGAGCAATTGCCAGGTGATTCTATCCCCAAACTCCAACCCAGCAAGATCTACACGACGGTTACAACATAGCGAATTGGGGAAACCAAGGATTACCGGCAATTAGTCGACGTTGAGGCCCGGCCATGGCGAGGGCGGATTTCGGTGTCGACCCGCCAACAGTGAGGAATTCCCGAAGCTCCAGGAGGTCACCCACCAATTGAACCCCCACGCAGCACCACGGAAACGCGACTAATCCTCCGGCTGGCCCGATTGGAGCCCGACCCTCTTGTCGGCGATGAACCGCGACGACAACCTCCTATTTTTCCCATGTTCACGCACGTCGGTGGTATTGACGCGAGCCTCGTATGTGGTTGACTAGGGACGCCAAGGTGCCAAGGTACTTATGGTCTAGCGGCAACGCCCGAGCGAGAAAGGGGGCACCACGCCGGTCATGCCGGAGATCTCGGCGAAGTAGAGAAGGTGGGCTGGGGATGAGGCCAGGAAGTTGGGCCCATGTGTCATAGGTAAAGATGGCAGCGTATGGCCACGAGACTGAAGAGTAGGTCCCGCTGTCCAGTGAGTGAGGGTTTCGCGGTTGGATTGCTACCACCAGTCCACCAGGGCCCACGAGTTAGAGGACCACCCACCCAGTATGAGACGCGAGCGCGTGCGATATGTCTGGGCCAGCGGAGATGATTATGGGCCGACTGGCGCGGAATTCGGCCCACGCCCGTTTTTCTTTTTCTTCCTTTTTCTTTTTTCTTTTCTGTTTTGTTTTTAGAATTCAAATTTGAATTCAATTCTAATTGTGAACTTGTATTCAATTTAAATGTACAAATTGAATATACTAGTATGGGAAGGACTCCATGTGTTTATAAATTTATTTCTCTATTTTGTGTAGTATTTTTCTTCTCTTCCTCCAAATTCTAGAATTTCCAAATTTAGGTCTAAATTCCCAATTTGCACATTGATGTTTTTATATAGATTTTTATTATTATGTGCACACACAAATAAACTCCAGCATGACACACAAATTATTTTAGGTGTCACTAATTAGTTGCTCAAGTTAAATGTGAGGGTTCTCATGTGCTAATAGAATTCACACAAAATAAAGAAATCAACTCTATCTTTATTATTTACACTTTTGGGTATTACAAATCCTACCCCCCTTAACAAGAATCTTGTCCTCGAGATTTAGGAAGGACTAAGGAAAAGATGGAGAAATTCTATTCGAAGCTTTTCTCCTCTCTCCCAAGTAGCTTCATCTTCTCCATGGTGACTCCATTGCACTTTGCACATCTTTATCACTTTATTTTTTGTAACTCGAGTCAAAGTATCAAGGATCTTAATGGAATACTCCGTGTAATTCATATCACCTTGAACATTGAGCTCTTCCATTGGTAGCTGTTCCTCAGGGATACATAGACACTTCTTGAGTTGTGACACGTGGAATACATCGTGCACATCAGATAGATGATCCGGTAGCTCGAGTTGGTAGGCCATCTCCTCAACTCGCCTAAATATTCTGAAGGGTCCAATAAAGCAAGGGGATAATTTGCCCTTAACTTTGAATCTCCTCGTTCCACGAAGTGGTGACACCTTGAGGTACACATGATCACCTTCCTCAAACTCCAGTGGTCTTCTTCGATTATCAGCATAGCTCTTTTGCCTGGTCTGTGCTACCCTCAAGTTCTTTCGGATTATACGGACTTGTTCTTCTGCCTCTTGAATAAGTTTAGGCCCAAAGAACTGTCTTCCTCTAGTCCGATCCCAATATAGAGGAGTCCTGCACTTCCTGCCATATAAGGCTTCAAATGGTGACATCTTCAGACTGGCCTGATAACTATTATTATATGAGAGCTCAGCATACGGTAGACTCTTGTCCCAACTGCCTCCATGCTGAAGGGCACACGCTCTCAACATATCCTCAAGTACTTGATTAGTCCTTTTAGTCTGGCCATCAGTCTGAGGGTGATAGGCCGAACTGAAGCTCAACTTCGTATCCATATTCTCATGAAAGCTTTTCTAGAATCTTGAGGTAAACTGTGAGCCTCTATCAGAAACGATCTTTTTTGGTACACCGTGTAAACACACAATCCGAGCCATGTATAACTCTACCAACTGAGAACCTTTATAAGTAGTCTTGACCAAAATGAAATGAGCTACTTTGGTCATTCTATCCACAATCACCCATATCGAGTCATAACCTTTCGAGGTGCAAGGCAATCCAGTAATGAAATCCATGCCAATTTCTTCCCACTTTCATTCGAGTATCTTTGACGGGTGCAATAGTCCAGCGGGTCTTAAGTGTTTGGCCTTGACTCTTTGACACACATCACACATAGCCACATGTGCAGCCATATCTCTTTTCAGCCCATACCACCAGTACTTCAACTTCAAATCCTGATACATCTTAGTGCTCCTAGGATGAATAGAGAATCAGAGTCATGGGCTTCCTTCAGTATAGTCTCATGAAGGCTCTCAATTTTAGGAACACATATCCGGTTCTTGAACCATACTGTGCCTTGCTCATCCTCCGTGAATTCTGGACCTCTACCTTCAGTAATCAGATCTTTGATCTCTTGTATTTTAGCATCACCAATCGGACCCTTGCGTATTTCCTGCTCTAAGGTAGGTTCCACCTTGATAGTGACTCCTTCAGTATGTGCAACTATTCCCAAGTTGAGTCTCCTGAAATCCTCAACAAGCTCATCGGGTAGCTGGGCAACAATAGCTACATGGACGTGTTCCTTCCGACTCAAGGCATCCACAACCAGATTCGCCTTGCCCGGGTGACAGTGAATCTCCAAATCATAATCCTTAATGAGCTCCAACCAACGACGTTGCCTAAGGTTGAGATCCTTCTGAGTGAATATATATTTCAAACTCTTGTGATTGGTGTGCACTTGGCACTTGGTTCCCATAATATAATGTCTCCATATCTTGAGCGCATGCACTATGACTGCCAATTCTAAGTCACGAATGGGGTAATTCAACTCATGTTTCCGCAACTGACGAGACACGCAGGGAATCACGTGTCCTTCTTGCATAAGAACACACCCCAAGCCTTGGCCACATGCATCACAATAGATATAAAATCACTTTTGTAGATTCGGCATAATCAATACTAGGGGTGACATCAATCTCAACTTCAGTTGATTAAAATTATCTTGGCACTTCCAGTCGTAATTAAACTCTTTCCCCTTCTCTAGCAGTGAGGTCATAGGCTTAGCAACCTTAGAGAACCCTTCAATAAATTGCTGATAATAGCCTGCAAGTCCCAAGAAACTCCGGACCTCTGTAACTGTACTGGGTATGCTCCATGCCACTATCTTCCTGACTTTGGCAAGATCCACTGATATTCCACCATTAGAGATGATATGTCCAAGGAATGGCACTTCGTCAATCTAGAACTCGCACTTGCTGAACTTGTCGTAGAGTCGATTATCCCGTAGCTTTTGTAACACCAACCGCAGATGTTCCTCATGATCACTATCATTCTTGGAATAAATAAGAATATCGTTGATGAATACCACGACGAATCTATCAAGATACTCCATGAACACCTTATTCGTCGGATTCATAAAATAGACTGGTGCATTAGTTAGTCCAAACGACATGACTGCGAATTCATATAAACCATATTGGGTCGAGAAGGCCGTCTTGGGAATATCAGATAGCCTAATCTTCATTTGGTGATAACCCGATCGAAGATCAACCTTGGAAAACACCCTGACACCTCTCATTTGATCAAATAAATCTTCAATGTGGGGTAAAGGATACTTGTTCTTCACAGTAACATCATTAAGAGATCTATAATCCACACACATCCTCTATGATCCATCCTTCTTCTGTACAAACAGAACCGGCGCTCCCCAAGGTGAGGAACTCGGACGAATGTACCCAACCTCCTGCATCTCCGTTAACTGCTTCTTAAGTTCTTTTAGTTCTTCTATGGACATCCTGTATGGCCATTTTAAAATAGGAGCAGTCCTAGGTAAGAGATCAATGGCAAACTCAACCTCCCTATTTGGTGGCATCCCTGGTACCTTCTCTAGAAAGACATCGGGGAAATCCATAACCACACGGATGTTGTTGCCTACAAACTTCCCATCTACTAGAAATACGGCGGGTCTGGTAGAGGCAGTTACTGTAATTTCAACTTCAAATCTTTCTCCTTTAGAGCTGGTGAGTTCTATAGTTCCCCTATTACAGTGTATAACTGCTTTGGCCTTCCTTAACCATGACATACCAAGGATCAGATCTACACTGTTTTCCTCTAATACTATAGGGGTAGCCCAAAATTCTCTTCCCATAATTGTCAAAGTTAATCTGTGTGTCATATAGTTTGCTTCAATAGGCCCTTTAGGTGTAATTACTACCATTGGTGTTTTCATATTTTGTAGCGGTAACTCATTTGTGTTGGCATATCGAGCAGAAATAAAGGAATGTGTAGCACCAGAATCAAATAATATTGCTGCAGGAATTGCATTAATATAAACATACCAATAGCGATGTCATCTCCTTCAGTAGTAGTATCATCACTGACTTGATTAACCCTGGCAATACTGAATCCTTTGCCAGATCCTGGAGTCTGCTGCTTGTTCTAAACGGGGGTACTAGCAATCCTCAGCGGACAAACATTAACATAATGCCCAGTCTTACCACACTTGTAGCATGCGGTGCCTGCACTCTGTCCTAAGAATTTTGCCGGGGTGCCAGTGGGGGTAGCCTGACGAGTCGGTGGAGTCCCCTGTGGTGTGTACTGAGCTGGGCACTGACCTCCTCCAGTGTGAGCCGGCATACCCTGGGTGGAACATAGCAAGGACGAACACTGCTGCTCCCCTAACCCTGGGTGATTGTCGTCCTCTTCATGTCCCCCAGCCGAACACGCTTGTGTTCAATAACTAGGGCCTTGTCAAGCAGCCTCTGGAATGACAGGAATGAGTGAGCCACTAGTGCATACTGCAGAGGTCCATTAAGTCCTTCAATGAAGTGTTCATGCTTCCTTTCATCCTCAGCCACTTAATCTGGTGCATATCTTGAGAGTTGAATGAATCTATTGCAGTACTCGCTGACTGACATGCTCCCCTGCTTCAGTGACAAAAATTCCTTCTTCTTGATCTTCATCAGTCCACCAGGAATGTGATAGTTTCTGAACTAAGTAGCAAACTCCGCCTAGGTGATAGTATCAGCAGCGTCATGGGCAGCGGTGTAAGAATCCCACCAATCAGCAGCAGGACCAGTAAGTCGACTAGAAGCATAGAGAACCTTCTCCCGGTCAGAGCACTGTGCAATAATCAACATCTTCTCCATGGACTTCAGCCAATCATCAGCGTGTAGAGGATCTATAGAGCTAGCGAACGTTGGTGTCTTATGGCTCATGAACTCTTGGTGCTTGTCCCGGGGTGGAACTGGTGGTGGTGGAGGAGGTAATGGTGCTTGCTGCTGTCACACCATTCGCTCTTGGTGCATCTCCTCCCTCATCTCCTGCCTTTCTTGGCGCATCTCCTGACGCTCTTGTTGCATCTGCGCCTACATATCCTACATTGTGTTTGCCATCTATTGCAGCATCTGCATCTGAGCTGCAACCACTGGATCAGTCCCAGCCGGTGGAGGATTCGGAGGATTCATCTCGGCTTGCTGTTGTCTAAGCACCCTCCGGTTGAATGGGTTGGTGTCACACCCCGGGCTTTAAGGAACTAAGTCGGGTGCATCTCATACATGCGCTAAAGAAGACAACATATATAATCATAGAGTGTATAGAGATAAATGTCACAATAATCAGAGTATTTATTATATAGCAGAAGACTTACAAAAATAAAAGATAAATATGACAGGATCTAAAATTTATCCTTGGCGTCAGAAAGTCAACTGGGAGACGCCAACTAGATCGAATCGAACTCCTTGATACACGGCTCCTCTTGAACCACCTGCTCTTCTCCTGTGGTGGGGGTGTGAGACAGCAAGGGTGAGCTCACATATGTTCATCGCTCAACAAGTTGTGGGGAATAATGTGACATAAACTCACCAAAGGTGGGAGTTCATGAAGTGTAAGGCTTATCAAAGAGATTGGTTAAAGCTGAGCATTGCTTTTAATAGTTGGTCAAAATTTTATTAGCAATTACTAAGTATAAGTAGATACCAAACCATAATAATAATAGAACAAAATTAATAACAAATCCCATGCAAATGCAAATGAAAAATTGAGTTTAGGTTCCATAGTTTAATCATGTGAGGGTCCGAGCCACTCATGACCGTGAGCACGGCTAGTATACCAGTTTTACACTCTGCAGAGGTTGCGCATATTTACCCACAAGCCGTGTTACCCATCTGCCAAGGGGTCATGAATCCCATACACCTCTACCGAGGAGGCGAGGCAGGGTAACACTACGAGGCCTTTACAAAGTTCCACTAGCTTCAGAAAACCCGCTACAGTTTATAGGAAGCTCCAGTGCAGGAATCCCTCGCCTGACCGCCATCGCAGCAAAATCAACCCAAGGACCTCCCTACACTGACCACTCCCCTACTGCCCTTGCCCCTTTCGGGTAAGGTAGTCATCCACTAGTTTTCCTAATTAATGAGCCAAGGGCGTCCCATTAAACCCTTGTGGTAGCACTGTTTTCCCGGGTGGTCGCTCCATGTCCCAATTAACATAATGATCTTATCATGAACATAAATAAAATAACAGAATAATTGGAACATGGATATAATGAAATATTATCCCAAAACCATATAAAGCAATAGCATAGCTACCCAAGTGAATCAGGGGTAAACAAGGTAAACAGGATAAACAGACTAGGGTGACCTATTGGGTCCCATCACAATTAAACCTATGCATGAATAAGTGATATTAAAGAACATTATTGGGTAACAAAAGTGATCAAGGGCACAACTTGCCTGGCACTTGAGATTCCAGTTACCAGGGTGATTCTTCAGATGACTTGAAACCTCGTGCTAGCCGTAGCAATACAAACAAACATGGTATAGACAAAATTAACATCACACCAAACATAAGTATAAACTGAATAATAATAATCTACGCGTTGCTACGAGATCGCGGGATCGAGAACTAATAAGATCGGGGTTACGGTTAAGGAGTTATGATTTCATGGAGGATTTATGTGATTAAAATGTTAAACTATATTATAAATTGGTTAATATAAATCATATAAGAGGTTATTCTATAAATAATTATCTCAACTTTAATCTAAGTTATAAATTGACCATAGATCATGTTCCAGTAGTTTATAAGCAGTTTAACTAGACTAACCAACATCAGTTAAATAGAGATATAATTATAAAATAATGAGACATGGTATAATAAATGTTGTTATTGCCTAGTAAATATTTATACAAGACTAACGCAACTTGAACGGATCAAATTGGAGTCATAGATTTTAAGTTATCAATTTCTAAAGGGTTTATGTGTTTTGTACAAGACTAAATAGGATATAAATTTTAATGTGACTTTCATGTCAAAACAGAGGTACTATGTGATAAACCATAATATTATAGAATTATAGAAATTGGAATGGACTCATTTGGACTTAATATAAATTTTATATGGATTATATAAGTTCTAGAATTATTTTGGCACCAGAAATCCATTTTCTAAACCCTTTTTCTTATTTTCTCACAACACTGGACTGCGCGTCAAATAAAAAGAAACTCAGGGTCAATCGCGTAATTTACACCAAGACTCAGTGCCCACAGCGCAGGACTGCGGGTTAGTTTCTGATTTCCAGGAGGGCTCATATGTAAACTATCCACAACGAAGGGGTATGGGTAACTGTGAGCCACCCGATCAAATCTGAACGATCAAGATTAGATGGCGGATGTAATAAACTGGTACGCAGCGTCAACCATTAGATCTAAGTCCGATGGCCCGGATCCGATGTACGCGAACAACCCTTCTATGATCTAATCCTAGCCCAACAAGGATCCGATGGTGGCGAGCTCTCCTCCCCAACCCGGCTGGCCAGATCTGATCATGGCCGTTAATCACTAAATCTATGGTTGCGACCCTGTCATCTATCCCTTGCAACGCAGCACCGCGGAAGAACAGGGGCTCCGCCCTGAGCTCGCCGGCGCGATGCGCAGAGGCGTCTCTGGTGCTCTAACTCATGGACGGACAGGTGCTATCCGAAATATGAAGTAGTGAGAATGAACGGAGGTAAAATTACCGGTGAATACGTAGCGCTGCTCCCCAGCCACGGCAGCTCGCGGTCCGTGGTGGAGGTGAGATTCAGATGAGCAATTCCGCGCTTCGCATCCTGAATTCTTCCCCGAAGACGCGACATACGGCATCCCCTAGCATCGGCGAAGCTCCTACGTCACCGAGCTAGCAGAGAGTAGCAACACGAACGTGGGTCGACGAACGCGGCGCGGTTTTTTCCCCCTATCCAACGGCGATGGAGGAGTAGCATGGACTTGCCGACGTCGCGAGGCCCGTGGAAGACGAGTGGCTGTGGCACGCGCAGGTGGAGCGCATCCATCGGAAGGGCGGTCTCCAGTAGAGGATGCGCATCACACACCACGGCCGGCCATGGCGCAGCAGCGGAAGTTGTTCCCCGGCGAGCAATTCACCACATCTCTGCCACCCTTAGTGCCCGCTGGTGCTACTGGACTTCCATCCCAAGGTCAGCGCATCCCGCAGAGGTGGTCCCAAGGCTAGACCGGCGACCCAGGCAAGATCTGGCTATGTCGGCTATGCTTTTTCACCCCTCACACGACCCGCTACGGTGGCTAACGCGGCATGAGTAAACCCTGTCAAAATCTCTGACGGCTAATGACGCGATGCTCACGTATATATAGGCCCGAGGTCAGGGGAGGCTGGAGGATGCGCGGTCAAGGTTGGTTGCGGCAACAGCGAAAACCACGGGGTCAGAGTTTGTTACCGGGGAGGAAGCAAGGAGAAGATGGGAGAGAATAGAGCTGTCGATACGGGTCCACACGTCAGTGGCCTGCTGATGAAGCAGTGGAATTCCATGGCCACGGAGTCTGGCCGAGGGGGCCCAATCGTCAGTGACGCATGCGCTGGGCGTGTGTGTGAGGCCAGCGCGCGGATGCGTAGAGCATTGGGTCGAAATGCAGTTCGGTGGCCCAGTTAGTCTTTCTGTTTTTTTCTTTTCTTTTTGTTTATTACTCTGATTTCTAGATTCAAGAATTCAAATCTAAATTTTGAATTGACGTTTTGACTTCCGATTTCTAAATCAGGCCAAATATTCTATATGAATAATACTTTTATTGCTTGCAATAATATTATTTATTTATTGTTATTGTGTCACTCTTTCATCCCTATTTGTGTGAGAGCTCAAATTTGAATTCGAAGTTAGATTTGTTTTAATTATAACTTTGTGTTTGATGCACAACCAAAGGGAGTCTAACATGATGTATAAATCAATTTAGGTGTCATTTGACAATTAATCATTTTAAGTATGGTTGTGCACATGCTCAGTTAAATAGAAACCAAGCATATAGGAGAATTATTTCCATAAAATGTGCCACTCAAATTCATAAGTATGGGATGCCCCCTTCTCATATGACTATTTTAATATCTTAGTTGATTAGGAACAAGGAATGTCAATTCTTAGAAACCCTTATCATTTTTTTCTTTATTTTATTATTTTATGATATTTATATATATTTCTTTTCCTTCTACCAAATTTAGGTCTTACAGTTGGCAGGTAGATCAATTCCACCTCCCTTCCTAGTATTGACCATCTGAGTTAGAAACACATGGTAAGAAAGAATTGTAGACAAGGGAGTAGTTACAAGGCATGTTACTTTGGGGGTTTTATTAGCTAAGTAGATTAGTACGTCACCTACTAAAGCTAATACATTACCTTATTGTGGTACATGCCAAGATGCCCGACTATACTATTTCAATCAATCAAAGAAGCAAATCAGACATTTATCATCAGAACAATCAACCATCATTTTACTAGAGAAAATAATTTTAATTTTTGTCTTAGGTCTCCTAATTCTTTAAAAGGGTCATAAATATAGGATTTCAAGGTGTGAAATCCCTCTGGTCAATAGAAAAGATAAGAGTAATCAGAGTAGAACAACAAAAAGGTGAGACAAGATCAAGATAAGTGTAAAAAGAATTAGAGTAAGGTAAGTAGGTAAGGGTTTTGTCCATTTCTATCTAGGTTTCGTCCTACAGTCAACATTTCCTCTGATACCACTTCTGTCACACCCGGATTTAAGGGATAAAGCCGAGTGTGTCTCATATGTGTGCTAAGGAAGAACAACACATATAATAACAGAGTGTATAGAGATAAATGTCACAATATCATGAAAGTAATTATTACATAGCGAAAGTCTTACAAAATAAATAATAAATATAAAACGAACTAAGAGTCCATCCAAGGCGCCATAAAGCTGACTGGAAGACACCACCTAGATCAAGTCATACTCCTCGTTGTACGGCTCCTCTTGAACCACCTGTTCTTCTCCTATGGGGGAGGGGGTTTATATATCGCAAGTGTGAGCTCACAAAAGATCATAGCTCAATAAGTTGTGGGGAATAATGTGCATGAACTCACCAAAGGTGGGAGTTCATGTGATGTGTAAGGCTGATCAACAATAGGGGTTAAAGCTGAGCATTGCTTTTAATAAGTTGGTCAAATTTTATTTGCGGTTACTAAATGTAAGTAAATACCAAACCAGAATAATAATAGATCAAAATTAATAATAGATCCCAACGTGATGCAAATGATAAATTAAACTTAATTCCATAATTTACTCACGCGAGAGTCCTGAGCTGCTCATGACCGCGAGCACGGCTAGTATACCAGTTTTACACTCTGCAGAGGTTGTACCCTGTACCCACAAGTCATGTTACCCATCTGCCAAGGGGTCATGAATCCCATACACCTCTACCAAGGAAGCGAGGCAGGGTAACACTACGAGGCCTTTACAAAGTTCCACTAGCTTCAGAAAACCCGCTACAGTTTCTAGGAAGAGCAATGTAGGAATCCCCAGTCTGACCGCCATCGCAGCAAAATCAACCCGGGAACCTCCCTACATGCCTACTCCCCTACTGCCCTTGCCCCTATCGGTTAAGGTAGTCCTCCGCTAGCTTTCCTAGTTAATCAGCGAAGGGCGTCCCATTCCACACTTGTGGTGGCACGCGTTTCTCAAGTTAAGCTCCATGTTCCAATTAAAAATAATGATCTTGACATGAATAATAAATAAAATAACAGTATAATTAGAACATGAACATGAGGTAATATTAAACTCAAAACCATATAGAGCAATAGCAAAGCTACCCAAATAGTTTAGGGGTAAACAAGATAACAAGATAATCAGACTAGGGTGACCTATTGGGTCCCATCAAAATTAAGCCTATGCATGGATAAATGATAATAAAGAACATTATTGGGTAATAAAAGTGGTCAAGGGCACAACTTGCCTTCAATGAGCTCCTGCTCAGCAACTTCTACCTGCTGAACACCCGGATCCTCGGCCACTGGATCTTCTACTCACCATAATACAAAAAAGCATAGTACAAGGGAAAAATTAACATCACACCAAACATGTATACAAAATACATTAATAATCTACACATTAAAATGAGATCATAGGAAGAAGAATCATTAAATTTAGAGTTACAAATTTTAAGTTATGAATTTCCAAAGGTTTTATGTGTTTGGTACAAGATTAATTAAGAGATCAATTTTAATACAGTTTTCATGTCAAAATAGAGACACTATGTGATGGACAATATTATTACAAAATTATAGGAACTGAAATGGATCAATTTGGACTAAGTATAAACTTTCTAGGGATTAAATAAGTTCTAACAATTATTTTTACATTAAAAATCAATTTCATTTCATTTTCTTTGATTTTCTACCTTCTTGGAATGCGCACATAAAACTAGTAAAACCCAGAGGCGCTTACGCAAAAACCCCGCAGACACAGACCGCGCACGGGGTGGACTATGGGTCAATTTCATTATTTCTCAGGGGTTCTTATGTAAAATGAAACGGCGAAGGGGTACCGATCTATTCTAGTCATTGGATTAGATCTGGACGGTGTAGATTAACCTATCTCCATCCCAAACCAATATGCGACCTGAGCAGTTGGATCAGTGATCCACGGTCCACGTTCACCAATCCCGTGATCTAATCGCCGCCATTGGATCCAAGGCCGACGGTCCGGATCCCACTGGGCGAAAGGGTATCTCACTTCTAATTGCGGCCACACAATATCGGATCAATGGCCGAGGTGATATTGGAACTGGAATCACATCCGACCGTTCGTTGTGGATCTATTGGCTCCCAGCCTTTCTCCTTCCCCCAGCTACTAATACGGCATCGCCGCCCTCTACCCACAAAGGCGCCATCGCCGGCATGCGCAATCAATGGCATTACACATCAATTCCTCCACCCGAGACGTGCTACACGTTGCAGAGGATGACTCGAGTACATGGGCTGAACTTATAGGGGTAAAACATGCGCACGGGGCCTGGCCATGGCGCGCGGCGGTCCCACAACTCTGGCGAGCAATTTCCAGGTGATTCTATCCCCAAACTCCAACCTAGCAAGATCTACACGATGGTTACAACCTAGCGAATTGGGGAAACCAAGGATTACCGGCAATGAGTCGATGTTGAGGCCCGGCCACGGCGATGGGCGATTTTTGGTGTCGCCGCACCAACAATGAGGAATTCCCGAAGCTCCAGGAGGTCACCCACCAATTGAACCCCCACGCATCACCACAGAAAGGCGACTAATCCTCTGGCTGGCCCAATTGGAGCTCGACCCTCTTGCCGACGGTGAACCACGACGGCAACCTCCTATTTTTCCCGTGTTCACGCACATCGGTGGTATTGACGTGAGCCTTGTTTGCGGTTTACTAGGGACGCCAAGGTGCCAAGGTACTTATGGTCTAGCAGCAACGCCCGAGCGAGAAAGGGGCACCACACCGGTCACACCGGAGATCTCGGTGAAGTAGAGCAGGTGGGCTGGGGATGATGCCAGGAAGTTGGGCCCACGCATCATAGGTAGAGATGACGGCATATGGCCATGAGACTGAAGAGTGGGTCCCGCTGTCCAGTGAGTGAGGGTTTCACGGCTGGATTGCTGCCACCAGGGCTCACGAGTCAGAGGACCACCCACCCAGTATGAGACGCGAGCGCGCGCGATATGCCTGGGCCAGTAGAGATGATTATGGGCCGACTGGCGCGGAATTTGGCCCACGCCCGTTTTTCTTTTTCTTCCTTTTTCTTTTTTCTTTTCTGTTTTGTTTTCCTTTTTGTTTTTAGAATTCAATTTTAATTGTGAACTTATATTCAATTTAAATGTACAAATTGAGTATACTAGTATGGGAAGGACTTCATGTGTTTATAAATTTATTTCTCTATTTTGTGTAGTATTTTTCTTCTCTTCCTCCAAATTCTAGAATTTCCAAACTTAGGTCTAAATTCCCAATTTGCACATTGATGTTTTTCTATAGATTTTTATTATTATATGCACACACAAATAAACTCCAGCACGATGCCCAAATTATTTTAGGTGTCACTAATTAGTTGCTCAAGTTAAATGTGAGGGTTCTCATGTGCTAATAGAATTAACACAAAATAAAGAAATCAACTCTATATTTATTATTTACACTTTTGGGTGTTACAGGGAGAGAAAGAATTGATCACAATGATGTATGGACTTGTTGGCTGCACTTGTACACTTGTTGGAGGCACCTAGGGGTCCCTTTTATAGTCCCAAGAGACCTAGGAGCCGTGGGAGATTCATTTGGAAGCTCCCAGCCTTGCCTGTCTACGGGTGCACTGGACTGTCTAGTGCGCCACCAAACAGTGCACAGTAACGGATCTGATTAGCAGTTTCCTTCTCTAAAAGGGCTAGCCATTGGTGCACCGGATAGGTTGCATTCACTGTCATATGCACCAGACATATTACTATTCACTGTCCTGCGTGCACCGGACAGGTTATTATTCACTGTCCTGTGCACCAGCCAACAACACACTAAGTACTTTTCCTCCTTTCTTTCTCTATTTGACTTCAACTTTTGGGAGGATTTTCTTGAGACTTAGACAAACACATTTAGAGTATAATTTAATTGACTTAGTCCTAGAAACTTACCTCTTTCTTGTTCTTCTCCCATCTTTTCTGTTTCTCCTCAAACAGAGCTGAAAATGACACTTTCCCTATAGAAAGAGTTAGAGAGGAAACCAAAGCACCAAACCTATAGTAAAAGGTGTATGCAACATATTTGAACATTCAAACCTTACATACTTAACCTTTTTCATCATTTTACCCATTTTGGCCTATTTGAGTCGATGTTGGAGTCTAAACCATCAAGTCAACTTGACTTGATCTAGATTGACATATATGAGTTGTAACACCCTGCAAAGGTCACATAGAAGATATCTAAACAAAGGAATAACCCAAACTAAAGGTCAAAGTGATTAGCTCTTTTGGGCTGCTTCTAGGTTCTAGCTTTGACACTACTCTTCCTTCTAGTGACCTTGTTCACTTCTTGAGCTTCATCTTGAGCCTTGTGACTTACACCACATAACTTCTTGAGCTTCTCGGTACCTTGAAGCTCTTCTTGCCTCCATACTTGGCTTGATCAATTGTCTCCGAGTTACACACATTGAGTCTCACTTAAGCAATGACCATCTTACTTGTGACGTCCAATATCCATAGACATTCCAATCTTTGGACCATCACACTTGTTCACTTGTGTTGAACCCTGTAAGATTTGCATTAAGCACTTGTTCAACACTTAGCACACTTGTTAGTACTTTAATTAGGTTGTCATCCAAACCACCAAAACCCACAAGAGAACTTTCAGGTTTCCGAAACGTCGGTCACTGCTTCTTCTAGCAAAAGAAGCAATAAACAGTACAACAATCGTTTGCCTTGCTAAGAAAAGTGTGTCATATTCTTCTTATTATTATTTTATGTGACCTAGAAGGTGCTTGAACCATTATTTGTGTATAAAATATCAAAACACATGTATATATGAATTTGTGAAACATGGAAAATGAGAAAAGGAAAAAAGAAAAAGCTTTTCTGGATAAATGGGCCATAGGGCGAATCTGGCCCAGCCCGACGTGGGCGCGGGCGCGTGAGCATGTGGCCTAGCCAATCCACGAGGTGGGTCCATGTGCCAACAGGAGGGGAAGGGTGACGACGTTTGTGGCGTGAATCGGTCTGGCCGAGGGGAGAACTGGTCGTCGACGGGTTTCAATGGCGGTTCTTCGCTAGTGGTCCGGTTCCTTGGGATCGGGGAGGTGATTCAGCACGGCCAGGGTCAGGCAAACACAGTGGTGGGGTCAATTTGGCCAGTGGCGAGCTAGGAGAGGCCGGCCACCATGGGGTGGCGGGTGATCGCAGTGGGGAGGTCGCTGGCGAGGTTTTTGGGGATGACCAGGGGTGGGGTGGGGTGTTTTTTGCCCGTGAGGGTGTAGTGAAGTTTTTGCACTCACTGGATTGCACTTTAGTTGACTGGAAGTGGAGAGGGAGAACTCACCGGAGACGGCAGCGCCAATGGTCCAAGCTCCAATCGGGCTTGGGGGAGAGGAGGAGAGAGGTCGGTGGTCGGTGTAGGTTGGAGAGGAGCTCTGGACGCTCCTTTTATAGCCGCCCAGGGTTGGGAGTGGTGGCCAGCTGGCTCCCGATGGGTAGAGCACAGTGGCTGTGAGCAGCGGCATGCACATCGGCATGCACAACGGCGGTGATGAGACGACACGGTGAGGGAGAGGGGCGGTGTCGTGCAGGTACACAGGCATAGGATGACGGGGGGACGAAACAGTGCCTAACTCTACTGGAATGAACACCGACGAGGGGGGAAGAGGATGGTGGTCGGCGGAGAGGCCGTCGTTGCTGTGTGCCCATGAGGGGGAGGGACTCTCATTCGGAGCCCAGTCAATAGCCATGAGGAGGGGAGGGGTTGGCAGGTGGGACCGAGCTCTCAACGAGAGGGAGAGCGCGCGGGCTGGCTCAGCGTGGAGATGGGCTGGAGATGGGGAGGGGCGAGCATGGGTGGGGGCGAGCGTGGGCGCTGGGCCAAAGTCGGCCCAGGCCGAGAGAGGGTTTTTTTTTTTCCTTTTTCTTTTTTTATATTTATTTTCTCCTCTTGCATTAAAAACACAGGCAATAGTGTCCTATTTAGCATCCTCTAGTATATGAATGATAAGAAGGTCACTAAAATAAGGAAACCTCATGATATGAGCTAAATTACCCTTGCAAGCATCATGCATAACATCAATTGAAACAAGATGAAAGTAGCATGATTTTTTAATTAAATTTACAGGGCAAGTTTAATTCATAGCATGGTGAGTGATTAATGTAGAAGACTCAAAACCAATTTAAACAACAAGGAATACATCACATAATATTGGATTGATCTTCTTTGAATGTTGAATGGCACATTCCATTTGAGAAACATATTTAAGAACTTGGGATAATCCTCTTTATGTCTAGGTCATGGCAATAATATGATAGTTTATTTGATATATGCCACGAATTAATTTTCACCAATTAAAGCATGTAGATTTCTATAATATAAAAATATGAACTTGCAATCTACCATATAATTGGATCTTTTCTAAGGCAAGGTAAAATCTTTTAAGTTCATTCTCAAGCGCTTCATTTTCCTATGTGGCTACACAAGACACAAATGAATATACAAATAGAAAGCAGCATGCACTTAAGAGTTAAATGTTACCATCCTTTGAACTTCACCAAGTTGTATGTCTTGTATTTAGTTCCAATAAAGGTAAATCCTTTTATCTCTGTAACACAAGATCTTACTAGAGATGAATATGAAGTTAGTGATATAACAACTCAACTAATCTTTGAGTCAATCTTAAAAGGATAGACAATGTAAGATTGATAGCTTGCGATAAAAATTAAATTAACACACTCAAGCACCTCAAAGCTTCATATCATCTTTGGGTACCTACAAATTCTTCCAAACATATTTTGGTACCCATCTCATGATGGGTCCATCAAGATTAGCTAATAAGGACTTAGGCACCCAAATAGCCTTTGTCCTAAAATGTGGTGAACTCATCACCTTTCTAGCACAAGAGTCAAATTTGGGTCTCCTAAGCATATTTGAATGATTGAATAGTTAGGCTTAGGAAAGTTACCCATGGGACAATCCTTCCATAGGTGTCCTTTTTTATGACAATTGTAGCAAATGATGGTGCAAGGACTTGGTTCATGTGGGGGCATGATCCAATTTCATGACTCTTCTCCTTGCATCCATAGCACCTCCTATCACTTCTCTTTGATCTTTCTTTGTTGAAGCACATAGGTACATTGTTAGAGCAAATAGTATGAGCATTAATTTTCTCACCTTGAATTTTGCTCATGCCCTTCTTATAAGGCTTGACACTCCTTTGAAGGGGTTTTGTGCATGTTACGATTGTCCCCTTCTCAAGCTTTTTCACCATATTATCACGATTATCGTGAGAAGGTTGAGCATGACACTTTTCCTTCAAAAGAGTTAAGCTTCTTCTTAGCCTTCCAACTTTTTCCTTGAGCCTTTTATTTTCTTCTGTGATTGTAATATCACTAATTCCTGAAATTTCTAGCTCAATGGAAGATTGGCTTGCTTGATAACAACAATTGTTAGCACATGGTAATATACTTTCAATTTCAACACATGTGCACATGTGAGGTTGGTATGATTTCAAATTAGTTAACACAACCTCATGAGCCATTTCTAACAACATATGTGAATCCATAAATTTATTATGAGAGCACACAAGTATATCATGTCTTTCATGCAAAGCTAGATTTTTAACATTTAATTGTTCTATTGTGTCCTTAAGCATGGTATTTTCTTTTTCTAATTGAGCAACACATGATAAGGCATTTGAAGTACTAGTTTGCTCAATTGAAATCTTTTTGTACCTTTGAACCAAATCATCATGAGAGCACTTTAGCTTCTCATGCTCTTTAGTCAACTTCTCCAGGTCTTTGATTATTTCGATGAGGATGTCTTCTTGCTTATGAAGCATTTCCTTTTGTTCTTCCACTCTTTTCATGAGTTTGAGCAAGCTCATCCGGTTCTTCTTGCTTAGTTGAGAGAAGAATTTTTGAAGACCATCCTCATCTTCACTATCACTTCCATGTTCCTCCTCATCCTCACTTTCGCTTTCACTGTCACTCCCATTAGCAACAAAGCACATATGAGAAGTGGATTTGAAAGACAAACCTTGTGAAGAGGTGGATTCGTCGTTTGGTCTCAATCGATCATTTTCTTCTTCTTTAATCCTGTTCTTTGCCTCATCTTCCTTCATTTTGAGGTACATCCTTTTGGTTATTCTCATGGAAAGGTCTATTGCCCTAGGATCAACATCTACACCAAAGGATGAAGCTGAGGCAACCTCAACTTTTTAAAGCTTAGAAGCGCTTTCGTTTCTTAGTCCCCTCAACATGATCTTTTCCTCACACGGTTAAGCGTTAGAACGAGGATTAGGCTTTGATACCAATTGAAAGTTGCCTAGAGGGGGTGAATAGGCAAGTGGAAATATTTTCAACAAAAACTAGAGATAAACTAGATAAAATCATTTCAACAGGTGTCAAAACTGGTTCAACCGGTTTGCACGAGTGCAAATAAAGAATGAGATATAAAACTGAATTGATCTCAAAATTCACCTAGCTAACTTTGCAAATGGGATGTCCTATATGATCCACAGGGTTCAAAGTGGTAGATCTAAGAAGGGCACTTATCAAAATCTACACACCAAAAAGATATGAACAATTCTTCCACGGAATGGTGAGAGAACGAATAACATGAAAAAACACAATGAACAAGAACACAAGAGACACAAGATATATCTCGAGGTTTGGTCACACCACAAAGATGCCCTACTTCCTCGTTGAGGCGCCCACAGAGCCAGGTCTCTTTCAACCTTAATCCCCCCTTCGCCGATCATAAAGGTCAAGCCCACACACTAATCTTTGCTCACACAAGCGGGTAATACAAATAACTTGATGTAGTACCAAAGCTCGAATCAAGAAGAACGTGAAGGATTTGGAGATTAAGCACAAAAACTCATAGCTCTCAATCTCACTCAAAGATTTCTCTCCAAATATTTGAAATGGGAGAGGAAAGAGATGTGTGAGAGAGTGGGAGGTGTTTCTTAGGTTAGAAATGGAGTTTGGTGCGTGCTCTTGTGTGGGGAGAGAGGTAGGAGTGAGTATTTATAGGTGGAGCACCAAAACTAGCCATTTGGATTTTCTGCGTGAGACGAGTTGAACTTGCCTGAGACCCCGGTTAAACAGGTCTCAGACCCTAGTTGAACTGGTCTCAGACCTCGGTTGAACTGGTCTCAAACCCCGGTTGAACTGGCCCCAAGACCAGTTGAACTAGTTTTGACTAGAGCAAAACCAAGTTCAAAAAAATCTAGTTTGACTAGAGACAAAAGTCCAAAACCGGTTTAACTGCCCCTAGGGTCGGTTCAACCGCCTAGCCTATCAGCCTGACAGATAGTCTACCAGTTAAGCTGGCACATAGAAGTTAGAACAGACTTCTGACCCTAACACCACTTGAACTGGCCCCTAGAACCAGTTCAACTAGTTTTGACCAGTGAGGTTCAGGTAGAAAACCCAAGTTGAACTGGCCCTGAGGCAAGTTCAACTAGTTTTGACCAGAGAGTTTCATAGCTGAAGTCAAGTTGAGCTATCCTAGAGAAAAGCTCAACTCAGCTCAAGTTAAGTTCAGCTGTCCTGAAGACAAGCTCAACTCAGCTGAAGTCAAGTTGAGCTGTCCTAGAGAAAAGCTCAACTCAGCTCAAGTTAAGTTTAACTGTCCTGAACACAAGTTCAACTCAGCTGAAGTCAAGTTGAGCTTTTCAGTCAAGTTGAGCTGTCCTGGAGAAAAGCTCAACTCAGCTCAAGTTAAGTTCAACTATCCTAAACACAAGTTCAACTCAGCTGAAGTCAAGTTGAGCTGTCCTAGAGACAAGCTCAACTTAGCTCAAGTTAAGTTCAACTGTCCTGAAGACAAGTTCAACTCAGCTGAAGTCAAGTTGAACTTTTCTGAAGGAAAGTTTAGCTGCTTTTTAACATGAAGGATCTCTGTCTCCCAAACCTCACTCCAGTTGAACTCACAGACTATCGAAAAGATTTTGTTTTTGAAATAGCTTTTGAATCTTAGAAGCTTAAGATTTGGCAAACACCAACCTTCTTTTTGAATCCCCTTTGATAGTGCGATGATTCCTATACTCAAGTTAAATAACAAATAATTAAATAAACTCCTTGAGTAATTGGTGTTTCATGTGTGACTTCTCCATGGCATTGCTTTATAAGGATCACAAACATCTTTGTCTCACCTTTTGAAGCAAATACAAATCAAGCCCTGTGACTTGAACCATTTCACCATATATGAGTTCAAATCATGGCTTCAAGTCACCTTACTGATGCATCAACACAATATAACTCTTCATAGTTGATTATTTTATCGACTTAGTGCAAGTACTTTCTTCTTCACCATAGCCATGGTACCTCGGTCCATAAGCCGTCGTTTGGCCTTCACCTTTGCTTAGTCCCTCGAAGCCCTTTTCGTGCCGTCTTCACCCTATCAAGCCATTCTTGAGTCACATCATATTGAGCATCCATTGAGAGAATCAGTTCTTCAATATTGTGAACCTTTCTTGAATGTCATCTAGATATAAATGCTAAGAACAATCAAGCTTTAGTTTGATTCTCATAGAAGCATATATATGAACTGATAGTAATGTGGTCAAGCCAATTCACGTTTCCTCATATCTTATTCATTTGGCTTGATCAATCCTCTTAATCACTCCAATCTCTATTCTGATCATATTTATGTATAGTGATTTCTCAGGTCTTGTCCATATATTCAAACCAATATAGAGATCATATTATATCCATTTTCATTGTCTCATTGGTTATTTAACCTTGTGTTGAACCTTTGTTCACTGATCATTATGCACTATTCAAGTATGTTCATCATACTGAATTTCCTATTCAACACTTAGCAAACTTGTTAGACCTTTAAATATGTTTTTATCCAAATCACCAAAACCCACAAAAAGGGATGAATGCACTTTCATGCCCACGTGCTATGGCGGTGCCATGGCCGACGTAGGCTGACACCGTGACCAAGTGCTTCAAACTCTCAAATTAAAGGTGCTAAATGATGTTTGGGTCCTAGAGAATACAAGGGTAGAGATCTCACCGGTGTTGGTGTCGTGGTGGAGCTGGTTCATGGTGCGAGGCGGATCCACGGTGGTGACGAACGACGATGAGCAATTAGAGCATCGATGAAGCTTCCCATGACCAAACGTACCCTTGAGCATGACCCCCAGGTCCCTGCAAACACCGTGGTAGAACCTGGAAGACACGATGGTGACCGAACTCTAGTCCCCACTGTGGCAGCACTCACAGGCGCTCCTCCCTCTCCCTCTCACGGTGAGTTCTCGAATTTTGCCATTGACGTGGTTCACGGAAGATCGATGGGATGGGCGAGGGGGAGCATGGGCTTAGGATTTATAGGCACAGGGGCGGGTCAAGTTCATCTGTGCAGAGGAATTTAAGCTGCGGACTCATAGCGAGGTGGTTGGCTTGATCGCCGTTGAACTCGGGTGAGGTTGTTATGAGGTGGGTAGGGGACCGATCCGACGTGTGGGCGACCATTTGTTGCAGGCCGAGGAGCATCGGGTCTAGGTGGAGATCAGGGGCGAGCTTCATTCGCCGCATTCTGCCTAAGGATCCGATTGTAACACCCAGTTTGTAATATATAATAAAAGAGGAGAAATGTCATTTCTTATATTTTATGTGTGTGTTGAATCTACTTATCATCACATGTGAACACCATATTCAAACAACAAATAAATAATAAAAAGATATACCATTAGATCATGCAATATGCTGGAGTTTATTGTTTGTGCATTTAATGAAAAGAGTAATACCACTAATAGAAATAAATTAGTGGCAAAAGCAAGGATTTAATACCTAATTTGAGAATTTGAAAAGGGAAATAACAAAGAGAAGAAGAGAAAGAAAATACTCTATAAAGAAAATAAATATATAAATAAATATATATTCTTCCTATACTAGTAGTTGGAGTTGTGAAATTAGCCTAAAGGTGAAACTCACCATGAAATTCGAATTCAAATTTGGAACTCAAAAATATAAGAAAGAAAAGAGAATAACAGAAAAAGAAAAAGATAAAGACGCTACACGGGCCGACTAAATACATTTTCGGCCTAGTTCCGCGTAACCCTCACCGCGCGGCCCTGTGTCCTCACGCACCGCGTGCCGACAGGCAGGCCAGGCTGGTTAGTGGATCGCGCGTCCATGATCAACTGACGGCTGGGGCCACTCATCAGCGCAACCCAATCACTCTATGCACTAACCTGTGGGACCGCGTGTGGGGGCGCTCTTCCGCAATAGAATGGCGCGCATGGCGGCGGCGTACCGTGATCCTCGGTCCCGGCTCTGACGGACCTGGCCGCTCACCTCACCACGATAAAGCCGTCTGTGTGCGCCAGGAAGTTGCCAGGTTGTGCCTCGTGAGAATTATCCCTAGCCTCGTGCCCTTGCTCCTACCGTGGCCACTGTGCGGGAGTGAGAACGCCGCCACCGTCGACCTTGTTCTTCCTCCTCGCTTGGGCTCCTACCTGGTGTCCGGTGGGTAGGATTGCACTCTGTGCCATGGCTGGGCGAGTAGATTGGTGCGGAGTGCAACAGTGCACTGCGAATTTCTCACCGACGCGGTCTCGACCTCCCCTCTTCGCCCCTCATCGTGATTGGAGCTCTCCTCTGCACACTGATAGGTAATAATGTACCGTATGATGTGTGTTGATCCAATGTCACGTTTAGAGGTCTCCAGGATGGTCGTCAGGGTCCGTCCGCGCGATTCAGTCGGGCTCACCGGTGACGGCTCGCGCGGTCTATGCCGCGCCATCGCGATTGGACGGCTGGGTGGGGAAGATAAGATGTGGCCGTTGATTCGTGAATGTGCGGCCCAGATTAGCCTAGGAATAACCCTTCGCGTGTTTTAGATCTAGTGCGTGGATTTGGGGATGAACGCGGGCGATCGAGTCTGGCCACACCGCGTTAACAGTCTGATCTGAACCGTGCATTGTTGATCCATCGGGTTCTAGGGAGATCCGCTTTCCATCGTCGATCTAGGGATCGACGGTCTCGGTGTAAGCGCGACAGCCGTCGTATTGAGTTAATTAGGGACCTAGATTTCTAATCGGGCGGACCAGAGCCACCCATACCCCTTCGCGGCGCGGGTTTTGCAAAAGAACCCTTATAGTTTTAGAGATTTGAACCCGCGGTCCACTGCGTGGTTAGTCTGTGTCTGTGGAAATTTACCCCGAGCCCCCTGCGCTTCACAATAATTGACGCCCAGTCCAGAGCCCATTTAAATCGAATAAATGATTTGGAAAATGGATTTTTAATATGAAAATAATTACTAGAACTTGATAAATTCATAGAAAATCCATATTTGGTCTAAATTAATCCATTCGAGTTTCTAAAATTTTGTAATATTATTCTCTATCACTTGGAGTCTCTGTTTTGTCATAAAAACAGTAAGAAAATTAATTTCCCATTTAATCCTATTTTAAGCACATAAAACCTTTGAAAATTCATATCTTAAAAATCTATAACTCTAAAAATTATGATTCCTGTTCCTAGGATTTTAGTTTAATGTGTAGATTATTATTATGTATTTTGTTTACATGTTTGGTATGATGTTAATTTTCTCTATACACTGTGCTTGTTTGTATTGTGGCGAGTAGAAGAACCTGTGACTGAGGATCCTGGTGACCAGCAGATAGAAGTTGCTGAGCAGGAGCTCATTAAAGGCAAGTTGTGTCCTTGACCACTTTTTACCCAATAATGTTCTTTAATACCACTTATTCATGCATAGGTTTAATTTTGATGGGACCCGATAGGTCACCCTAGATTGTTTATCTCTGTACCTTGTTATCCCTGAATCACATGGGTAGTGTTCCTATTGCTTTACATGGTTTTGGGATAATCTTTCACTATATCCATGTTTCAATTCTTTTGTTATTCTATTTATGTTCATGTCAAGATCATTAATGTTAATTGGAACATGGAGCTTAACTTGAGAAACACGTGCCACCATAAGGGTGGAATGGGACCCTTTGGCTAACTAATTAGGAAAGCTAGTGGAAGACTACCTTACCCGAAAGGGGCAAGGGAAGTAGGGGAGTTGCATGCAAGGAGGTTCTCGGGTTGATTTTGCTGCGATGGCGGTCAGATGGGGGATTCTTGCAAGTGCTCTTCCCATAAACTGTAGCGGGTTTTTGGAAGCTAGTGGAACTTTATAAAGGCCTCGTAGTGTTGCCCTGCCTCGCTTCATAGGTAGAGGTGTATGGGAGTTGCGATCCCTTGGCAGATGGGTAACATGACTTGTGGGTAAAGGGTACAACCTCTGCAGAGTGTAAAACTGGTATACTAGCCGAGCACACGATCATGAGCAGCTTAGGACTCTCGCATGATTAATTTATGTAACTTAAATTCAATTTTGTCATTTGCATATGCATGGGATTACTTAATAATTTTGTTCTATTACTTTATTTAAGGTTTGGTATTTACTTACATTTAGTAACTGCTAATAAAATTTTGACCAACTAATTAAAAGCAATGCTCAGCTTTAACCACTGTTGTTGATTAGCCTTACACATCACATGAACTCCCACCTTTGGTGAGTTCATGCATATTGGTTTCCCCACAACTTGTTGAGCTATGATCATGTGTGAGCTCAGCCTTGTTGTCTCACACCCCCCACAGGAGAAGAACAGGTGGTTCAGAAGGAGCCATAAAGCGAGGAGTTTGATCTGATCTAGGTGGCGTTTCCCAGTTGACTTGCTGAAAGTTCCCTTTGCCCGGGAACAGGATCTGGATGTCGCCTAGAGGGGGGTGAATAGGCAAATAAAAATTATCACTTTAAAACTTTAATTCTTACTCTACTCGAAGACCAGATCGCAGTGGAATGAAAAACCCTTCGAGTAGGTGCAGCGGAATAGAAGATCCTGTCTCAATATGTCCTGCACTTCAAATATAACTTGTACAACAGATAAGTACTGAAGTGCAGATATAAAGAGTAGATGATATAGAGAGACAGCACACAATATAGAGCAAAGCACACAGACACAGGGATTTATCCCGAGGTTTGGCCAAGCCTGAAATGCTTGCCTAGTCCTCGTTGGAGTTAGCCACACCTGGGCTTGGACTCTATTTCAACTCCTTCCTCCGTTTACTCAGATCTGTCAGTATGACAGATAGAGCCTTCCACTATGTTGAGTTGGTTACAACGACACCACGGCTGCTTACAATCTTCTTGGCAGCACTCCGGTAGAGTAATGATATGCTCAAGACTATGCTCTAGCTCTTGGCAGCACTTCTCCACTCTCTAAAGGCTTATAGCTTTGCCTTCTACACAAACTAGAGAGATTCACACAAGAGGGAGAGTGAGAATTGATCCGAGTGATGTATGCTATTGTTGGCTGCACTTCACACCCTATTTGAGACGCCTAGAGGTCCCTTTTATAGGCCCAAGGGGCCTAGGAGCCGTTGGAAGCAATCCAGGAAGGCAATTCTTGCCTTCTGTCGGGTGGCGCACCAGATAGTCCGGTGCACCACCGGACATCCACTGTTCACTGTCCGGTGCGGATCTCCTTCCTAAATTGACGCAGTGGACCATTGCAGACTTGGAGCCATTGGCGCACCGTACACTGTCCGGTGCACACCGGACAGTCCGGTGCACACCGGACAGTCCGGTGCACCCATCAGACCATTGGCTCGTCCACGCGTCACGCGTGGATTGCGCGGTCGACCGTTGGCTCTTCCGACCGTTGGCTCACCGGACAGTCCGGTGCACCACCGGACAGTCCGGTGAATTTTAGTCATACGTCGTCGATGAATTCCCGAGAGCGGCCAGTTGACCAGACGCCAGCCTGGTGCACCGGACAGTCCGGTGCACCCAGACTGCGCAGAGTCTTGGCTGCTCCAGCCAAGTCTTTTTCCTTTTGTATTTTCTCTTCTCTTCTTCTTCTTTCTGTTTCTAACACTTAGACAAATATGTTAGTACACAAAAACCAATGTACTAAGTCTAGAAAAATACCTTCCCTTTGATTTTCACTTCTTTAGCATTTGGCATGACTGAGATTGATGTTGGACTCATAAATCATCAAGTCAGCTTGACTTGATCTAGATTGTCATTTCTGAGCTCCAACATCCTACAAAGGTCACATAGAATATCTCCAAACATAGGAACAACCCAAACTAAAGGTCAAGGTGCACTTAGCTCTTTTGGGCTGCTTCCAGTTCTGGTTTTCGACATTGGTTCTCCTTCCAGTGATCTTGTTCCTTTTTGAGCTTGGTCTTGAGCCTTATGACTTACACCACATAGTTGTAGATGTTACCTCATTGGTTGTAAGTCATGTCCTTATGTAGTGTTCCTTGATGCACCATAACTCTTCTTAACTCGATCAACCCTGATTCCGCAAGTCTCCTTCTTCACCCCTGGCTTTGGGTTCCTGGTCTCCTTGACTTTCTCCCGTGCACTCGGTACCTCGAAGCTCTTCTTGCTTCCATCCTTGGTTTGATCAGTTGTCTCCAAGTTATGCACATCAAGTCTCACTTAAGCATTGTCCACCTTTCCTACGATGTCCATTATCTATAGATAATTCTGTCTTTGGACCATCACACCTGTTTACTTGTGTTGAACCCTGTTAGCTTTGCATTCAGCATCTGTTCAACACTTAACACACTTGTTAGTCCTTTAATTGGGTTGTCATCTAAACACCAAAACCCACAAGAGAGCTTTCAATCTCCCCCTTTTTGGTGATTGATGGCAACACATTAAAGCTTACATAAGAATAAGATTTAAAGCACAAATTCTGAATTCTAAGTTTATAGAATGCTCCCCCTAAATATGTGCTTACACCAAAATCTTAAATTTGGCCTTATATGCCAAATTGCACATACTTAGGCTAATTCGAAGCATTACTACACCTTAGCACATGTGGGATGCATTGTGTCACTAATTGAACCGTGATGGTATGACACATAGATGCACAGAATCAGAGTTAAACACCAATTGAATATTTATACCATAGAAATATCAACCTACCACTTTTCACATTAAGATACCAAATTAAAACAATTTTAAAGCACCACAATCACAATATCTATTACATTATAAACACAGTATATATCAATTCATTCATATCAACGGAAGCACTAATTAAGAATTATCACCATATAATACAGCAACAAGCATATGATAAGAATTATCAATAAAACTAACACAAACTAACACATTCTTCCTTAAGACCAAGAGAACTCAAGGAAACCCCTTTAAGATAAGCTTTCCTCTCAGGTTGAGGTAAGAGGTAAGCTTTAATGCACAAATTCTCCCCCTTTGACATCAAACACCAAAACCATATTCAAGCAAGAACATAGAATGATGTCAAGGGATAGCAAGGTATTGAGCAGGTAAAACATACTAACAATACTCCCCCTTACTCATTAAACATATGTACCACAACCATTGGAGGAAAATTAAGATACATACACGCAACAGATCAATACTTCCTTTTGTACCTTTACCATGTTGTGGGGTACTTTCCATCTTGAAAGATTAATCTCTATGGAGCTCCTTCACACTTGTGCCTGATCCTTTATCCTAACCTTTTCTTGTTGCTAAGACACCAAGCTTAGAGCAAGTTATAGTATTGTGGCACAAGATGAAGCTTCTATTCTAGTGATTACCAAAAGATATCAATTGAAGCAAACTACCACGACTACCAATTGAAAAATCATTATTGTCATAGCTCCATGATATTTAAGGATAAGCATCTAGTGTCACCAAATATTATGAGCAATCTAAAAATAGGCAATTACTCACAACTTAAGATACCAAATACTTGACTTACGGAGGTACCCAAGTCCTGATTGCTCCATTTCTTCCTCATCTTCCCTTTTCCACCTTGAGACTATACAAGATCACTCAAGAAACAATTAGTCTCAAAAGACACAAGTTATGTGTGCTCCCCTACAGTTGTGCATCAAGTATTTTAATGACTTTCCCTTTGCACACTCTAGCTTCCTTAGAACTAGAGGGGATCACAACATATCTTGGTCAAGGCATACTCTATCAATTTCATCACAAAGATATACCAATTGAATAGATTGAAAAGTTGACTTAATACAACAATGCATGCCTCAAGGAGTAACATTTTACAAGCAACCTAGGCATGCTTCATACATGATAATCATTTCACCACATATACCAATTGAAAACGACAAGATCATGCATATAAAGCACAATGTCTAATCACATCAAGATTAAGGAAAATTTTCTTAGGTACACCAAGGAAAACAACATTTTAAGGCATAAGGCACCTAATCCAAGATACTACCAATGAAATGCAAGAACGTAGCTATGATCATAATCAACGGAACTTCAAAATTTTCAATGAAATTGCATAGTTCCATTCTCCATACCTTTGCCTTTTCCTGAATTTCCATGAGAGCATTAGTTGTCACCAATTTGGTGCTCCTTTTGCTCATGTACCTTATAACTCAGGAAGGTGCATTAGTGGCACAACATGGATTTGGTATACACACATTATCATAATAGGGTAATTATTTGAACATGGACTAAACAAGATGTCATGCTTGCACACATAGATTACACATTAAACATCACATAGCATGACTTACAAAAAGATACATGTTTATCCATATACACCAAGAGAGATAATCATGGTGGATATATCAAATGAAAAGCTACCCATTGAATGATTCAAAAGATATATCCTATAAAGCACCCAGTCATGATTAAGCAAACTTGATTATGCTCTTGGAAATCATGGATCATTATTTGACAGAAATTCAACACAAGTAATCTAAAAAGCACAACTACTCCAAGGATAGATAGCACGACAATCCAACTTAAGAGCAATGCTGATAATGCACTTAAGAAACACAGGTACCGTCCTTTGGAGAGCCAGATGCAGATTCTCATCAAAGTTCTTTGCTTGATTCACAAAGTAATGATTAAGGACTTGTACAACTTATTTAACTTGAGATGAACATGGGATTAATATTGCACAATAATCCAGCCTTGAGTTAATGAATAGACAATAAAGATTAACATCTTAAGCATAGAGTTTGAAATAACCATCTTAAGCTCTCCCAGGGTCTCCATTACATCTCGAGGCACCTGCATGGTATAGTTGACAAAGTTTAGTATCCATCTCGGGATGGGTCCATGACGTTCAACTAAAAGTGCCTTTGGTACCCAAATAGCCTTTGTGCTAGTTCTAGGTGATCTCATTATAGATCTAGCACAAGTGTATGATTTGGGTCTCCTAAGAGAATGAGATTGAGACAAATTTACTTGCTTAGGAACCTTACCTTTATTACATACCTTGGATAGATGACCCTGCTCACCACACTTGTAGCAGAAGCGTCGCTCAACCTGACATGACGCTTGTTGTTTGTCATTTTCCTTGGTGAGAGTCATCTTGGATAATGCACATCTTTGATTCTTCATGACCGGACATGAAGTGATCATGTGGTCCTTGTTGTTGCATCCAAAACATCTCATTGCCCCTTCATCTTTGTCGTTGTACAGACAAGACGCGATGAGGTGGCCTAATGCTTTGCACTTGAAGCATCTCATTTTTCCTCTTTTCTTTTTACTTTTGGATGACATAGAGAGATTATTAGTGTAAACAACATGACTAATTAAATCGTTACCTTTCTCTTGTATCATGTTGATTTCTCCACTTATTGCTTTAGGGACATCTTTCTCAAGGAGGTTGACCCTTGCTGCGGTTTCTCCTTCCTCATGTTTCTTCACCACGTGTTCGTAGATATCTTGAGGAAGTCGAGCATGGCGTCTTCTCCTTAGTTGTCTTTGTTTCTTGTTCCCAAGCAATTTTCTTTTAGACCCTACAACTTGTTGTTCAATCAAGGATTGGCTTTCTTTTGAGGAGCGGGGCTTAGAACATGGTGATATACAATTTGAATGCGTACACTTGCAAGAATGAGGTTCACGTGAATTTAAGTTCGCAAAGACAACCTCATGAGCAATATTGAGCATGATATGGTCATCAACCAATTCACTATGAGAATTTGACAACATATCATACTTTTCATTTAGAGCAAGTTTTTCTAGATTTATCATCTCTACTTGACTCCTAAGCATAGAATTTTCAGTTTTAAGTTGAGCAACACAAGATAAAGTATCATCATTATTTCTTTGCTCAATTAAAATTGAATCATACCGTTGGACCAAATCATTATGAGAGCACTTTAGCTCCTCATGTTCTTTGGTCATCTTCTCCAGGCTGTTGTTTGTTTTGATGGGTGTCTCCTCTAGCCTGAGAAGCGTCTCGCCTTGTTCCTTGTTCCTTCTCAACAGCTCAACCAAGAGTGTTTTGTCTTCTTTGTTGAGATGGATGTAGAAACGACGAATCTCCTCTTCTTCCACATCGTCGGTCTCATTTTCCATGTCATTAATATCAGTGGAAGCAATACAGGAAAATGTACCTTGTGGTGATAAAGATTCATCCTCGCTATCATCCTTATATTCCTCCTCATCATGGCTTTCGTCTCCACCATCATTGTTAGCAATAAGACATTTATTATTGGTGGAAGACAAACCTGTCGATGAGGTGGATTCATCGTTTGGTGGCCAACGCTTTTCTTCTCCCCTTGAAGGGTTAGTATCACAAGCAATATAGGGAGTAGGAGCAGCACAATTTGCCACAGAATATTTTACTTTAATTCTATTCCATAAATCATGAGCATCAACAAATAAATCACTATCACTACTCATGATGGCAAAATAAGCACTTCTAGAAAGAGAGTCAACTAGGATGTTGCAAGCATGGTGATTGAGAGATAAACATCTTAGTTCAGCATTAAAAGGATTTTTATTAATATCAGAGGGAAAAATACTTCTACTAAAGATCTGTCTCAAATCAGGATCAACATGCATGAAAGCATTATAAATAGAGACAGACCAAGATTTATAGTTAGAACCATCGCCTAGAAGAAGTTCTACAGTTACCTCTTGTGACGACATCGTCATCTCCGGACGGCTAAGCCCACACTGGAGAGGCCTAGCTCCGATACCAATTGAAAGTTCCCTTTGCCCGGGAACAGAATCTGGATGTCGCCTAGAGGGGGGTGAATAGGCGAATAAAAATTATCACTTTAAAACTTTAATTCTTACTCTACTCGAAGACCAGATCGCAGTGGAATGAAAAACCCTTCGAGTAGGTGCAGCGGAATAGAAGATCCTGTCTCAATATGTCCTGCACTTCAAATATAACTTGTACAACAGATAAGTACTGAAGTGCAGATATAAAGAGTAGATGATACAGAGAGACAACACACAATACAGAGCAAAGCACACAGACACAGGAATTTATCTCGAGGTTCGGCCAAGCCTGAAATGCTTGCCTAGTCCTCGTTGGAGTTAGCCACAGCTGGGCTTGGAGTCTATTTCAACTCCTTCCTCCGTGTGCTCAGATCTGTCAGTATGACAGATAGAGCATTCCACTATGTTGAGTTGGTTACAACGACACCGCGACTGCTTACAATCTTCTTGGCAGCACTCCGGTAGAGTAACGATATGCTCAAGACTATGCTCTAGCTCTTGGCAGCACTTCTCCACTCTCTAAAGGCTTATAGCTTTGCCTTCTACACAAACTAGATAGATTCACACAAGAGGGAGAGTGAGAATTGATCCGAGTGATGTATGCTATTGTTGGCTGCACTTCACACCCTGTTTGAGACGCCTAGAGGTCCCTTTTATAGGCCCAAGGGGCCTAGGAGCCGTTGGAAGCAATCCAGGAAGGCAATTCTTGCCTTCTGTTGGGTGGCGCATCGGACAGTCCGGTGCACCACCGGACATCCATTGTTCACTGTCCGGTGCGGATCTCCTTCCTAAATTGACGCAGTCGACCGTTGCAGACTTGGAGCCGTTGGCGCACCGGACACTGTCCGGTGCACACCGGACAGTCCGATGCACCCATCAGACCATTGGCTCGTCCACGCGTCACGCGCGGATTGCGCGGCCGACCGTTGGCTCGTCCGACCGTTGGCTCACCGGACAGTCTGGTGAATTTTAGCCGTACGCTGTCGATGAATTCCCGAGAGCGGCCAGTTGACCAGACGCCAGCCTGGCACACCGGACACTGTCCGGTGCACCACCGGACAGTCCGGTGCACCCAGACTGCGCAGAGTCTTGGCTGCTCCAGCCAAGTCTTTTTCCTTTTGTATTTTCTCTTCTCTTCTTCTTTCTGTTTCTAACACTTAGACAAATATGTTAGTACACAAAAACCAATGTACTAAGTCTAGAAAAAATACCTTCCCTTTGATTTTCACTTCTTTAGCATTTGGCACGACTGAGACTGATGTTGGACTCATAAATCATCAAGTCAGCTTGACTTGATCTAGATTGTCATTTCTGAGCTCCAACATCCTGCAAAGGTCACATAGAATATCTCCAAACATAGGAACAACCCAAACTACAGGTCAAGGTGCACTTAGCTCTTTTGGGCTGCTTCCAGTTCTGGTTTTCGACATTGGTTCTCCTTCCAGTGACCTTGTTCCTTTTGAGCTTGGTCTTGAGCCTTATGACTTACACCACATAGTTGTAGATGTTACCTCATTGGTTGTAAGTCATGTCCTTATGTAGTGTTCCTTGATGCACCATAACTCTTCTTAACTCGATCAACCCTGATTCCGCAAGTCTCCTTCTTCACCCCTGGCTTTGGATTCCTGGTCTCCTTGACTTTCTCCCGTGCACTCGGTACCTCAAAGCTCTTCTTGCTTCCATCCTTGGTTTGATCAGTTGTCTCCAAGTTATGCACATCAAGTCTCACTTAAGCATTGTCCACCTTTCCTACGATGTCCATTATCTATAGATAATTCTGTCTTTGGACCATCACACCTGTTTACTTGTGTTGAACCCTGTTAGCTTTGCATTCAGCATCTGTTCAACACTTAACACACTTGTTAGTCCTTTAATTGGGTTGTCATCCAAACACCAAAACCCACAAGAGAGCTTTCACTTGCACCAAGGATGATCCTTAGTTTGTTTTATATTTATCCTTTATTTTGTAATAAGACTTCCGTTATGTAATAAATACTCTGATGTTATTGTGACATTTATCTCTATACACTCTGTTATTATATATGTTGTCTTCTTGGCATATGTATGAGATGCACCCGACTTTGTTTCTTAAAGCCCGGGTGTGACACCGATCGGCTGAAGTTAGGAGATGGTGCTGACATCTGGGCCCAGAATGTCATTGACTGTGTGTTTGCTCAGGTAAAAAGGAAAGGGCATTGGGGAGAGAAAACGGGCCATGCGCGGGAAAAGAGCATGGGCTGGCTACAGGTAAAATGGTGAGTTGGGCCGAGATGGGCTGCACGGTGGCTAGTTGGGCCGAGAAGGAGGAGATTTAGCCCAGGCGTAGGTATGTTTCTCTTCTTTTTATTTCTCACTTCCTTTTTCATTCCTATTTCTGATTTAGATTTTAAATTCAATTCCAAATTACTTTCAAATCCTAGTTGAGTTTCAAACTATAAATTAAATGTACAAATAATAACTCCAGCATGAATGCAACAATATCTTATTATTATATTTATTTATTATCCTATTTAAGCAAATGCTTCAAGCTATGCAATTCACACATAAATAGTTTATTTTAGAAAAAATAATTTCTATCATATAGTCTCTATCAAGATATGATTTACCTTAAATCCCTTTAAAGAGTACTTATAAATGTATAGGTCAACAAATGGATAACTTAATTCACTTAGTGATATTTTCATCTGATCTTTTATCAGAAAAGATATTTATTTTGGAAGAAGTGACTTTGAAAGTGAGAAAATTCTTATCAAAAGATATTTTAGTTCAAATTCTTTTGGAGAAGCTTTAATAGATCATAGAATAGGATTTTGGATGTTACAAAGCATGATCTAGGAATTGGTTTTCTCATGTTCTTGATCGATTGACTCTTGCTTATAACATTGTGTGCTTTCATGGAAAGCTGCATTTATCAATTTCATTATTTTTGAGATTTTTTTAGATTCTGTTAGTCCACATTAATTGTTTATTTGTTATAGGATTGTTCCCCCTCATTGTACTATGGTTGGCAAACTCCTCATCTTCACATCTTGGTTCTATCATTTTTAGTTGTTTTTGACTTTCCATTATAAGGTATACATTAGATGTTTCCCCATTTTTCCTTTGAAATTCACTTCTAACATTTTATATGGAGCATGTTTTCTATGTGTTCCATTATGAGCATCAAATCTCTATATTCTTCCATCATCCTTTTCTTTTTATACTTTTACTGTTATCAAGTAGGATGAATCTAAGATAGTATAATAATGACAAGAAGGAAGAGTAATAGATTACTAACATATATGCACTATTGTTCACTAAAAAGTATCCTTATATCATGCCAGTAATGTATTTAATTAACAAGGAAATCATGAAACAACAAAAAACCATGTGAGTTGATGTTAGCAGTACCTTCCTATTTCTACCGATGTGTGATATGCAAGGATAGTAATCAGGATTGTTATGGATAGAATCCAGGCTAGTTATGGTAGGAGATATCCTGATTGGTATAGGGGGTCAATCTGTATCAGCCCACACTAGGAAGGTCTGATTCTAATTGATAGAGGAGATCACTTTGGCGCTGTTTCCATAAGCCACATGATCTTCTCCTCCCTATATAATTTGTAATCGGTTGGCACTCTATTCATTTAATATACAATAGCCTACACAACATATCTCTCTCACACAGTTGAGATACATAGTAATTTATTTGTTGAAGATTGATTTTTTCAACGATTGTTCCTTACATGTTAGTTGAGTAGAGTTTCTTTTTATTCTGCTGAGTAACATTTGCATAATATTACTATTTCTTATTTTGAAACTGGATGAGTACATTTTACCATGTTTATGTGTATCTCACAAATTTTACCCGCATTGGTTCTTTGACTAATAATGTTCATATTTTTCCTTAAATTTGAAACTGACACATGATCTCATGAAGTTTTCTCCTTTTTCTTGTAACGCCTCGACTTGCCCATTCTTGTAGTCACAACTGTGCTTTTGGTAGAGCTAGAAACTCTGTAAGATGTGGACCTATACAATAACTTGATGCTTCTCCCATTCTTGCTCTCTGTCTGAAAAAACGCCCCCGGATGAAGCTGTTATTATAGCCACAATTCGACCCCGATAGATGACCTAGAGGTTCCAAGAGTGCAAAATCACCGTGCTTTTCTAAAAGTCAATGTATTTTCAAAGAGGTATTCTAAGTTTTCTTGCACATGTCATGCTTGAGAAGATATGGTTATTTAATGTACATATAACTATGTTTCTGCAAGAGGTCATACATATTGAAAATGTTTCTGTTGTTTCGAAGATTCATCAAACATACAGAATCAGCTATCTTAAGGAGTTAAGGTCAATGTCTCTTCATAATTGTTAGCTCACTTTTATACAACAACATATTGTAAACCCTAAAATTGAGCTATGGGTTCGGTATTCCTTTTATGGCTTTTATAAGGAATAATACTACGAAGTTGAGTAAACATGTAATAGGAATTATTTTCTTAAAACACATACTCCGGTATATGGATAGCATATGAGAAAGAATTTGTTAATGAACAAAAGGAGATGATAATTATATAACGAAATAATAATTTAGTTTTGCATCAGGTTGGGTGTTGCTTTATTGTTCATCCTAAATAAATATTTAAGTTTATCCCTTGGCTTCATGCCATTATTATGGATATTGTAGTTAGATTAGAATTTGAAACTCATATCTGAATTTGAATTTTGAAATGTAGGAATTAAAATAGAAAAGAAAACATAAATAAAACAATAATAAAAGGAAAGAGACAAACCTGAGTTTGGGCCGTTTCCATCCCACCAGCCCACTCTATACCTCACCACTCAGCCCAGTCCGCGCGCAACGCTCCCTCCCGAGTTCACGCTACTGGCAGGTGGGGCCCGGCGAGTCAGCTTCGTCTTCAATTGATGACCGATCCGTCCAGGCGGCCGACTAGTCTCGTGTGCGTCGTTCTCCTGCTCTGGGGGCGGATCCTAACCAAACTATGCGCCCGATCTCACTGCCCTGGGGGGAGGCCCATCTTGTCAGCGCATTCTTCTCCCTCTCAGCCAACTCGCGCGTAACAGAATCGCACTGCCCGCCGTGTTCGTCGCGACGGCTGCGCCACAAAGCTCGCAACTCCAACCTTTGTTCCTAGCTCGGACACCACCGCTAGGGTATAAAATCATGGGTCGTTCTTTCCCCATGCTTCCCCGTGCCGTCACCGACAAGATCGGTAAATCCACAAACCTCATCGAAACCTTGGCGCCATTGATGAATTCCCCTCCCCCTGGGCGCCGCGGTCAGGCTGGGTGGTCATCATAGACCCAGGTACGTCACCCCTGATGTGTTCTTCAGGGACCAATTATCGTGGAGCATTGAACATTATAGGTTTTAGCAGGCTTAGTCGACGGAAATTGCTCGCCGTGAAGCTTGGCGCCGCCGCGGGCCGCGCTGTTTCGTGGCTAGAGCTCGTCGTGATTTAATAGCAGATAATGGTTCCATATTCTAATCCTACTCCGTTCCCTCATCGTGTAGCACCAAAACACCCACGGATTAGGGCTCGGAGTCACAGGTAATTTCTCACCATTGAACCGGGCGCCGCTGCGGACCGCCTTGCCATGGGCAGGCCGCCTCCGTCGCCTCAAACCTCCGATTGAATGCACCCCCATACTAGCTATTTTCTCTGGTCCAATGTGGAGTAATCGGCGAGGGGTTTAGGGTCACCAGGCGCGTTTACGCTCTCTCGGCGGCGTGCTCCGCCGGGCGATCAGGGCAGCGCTGCCATTCATAGGTCGAGATGAAGAAGAGTGGTGCTCGGCCGTTGGATGTTCAGCCGATGGCTAGGATTGAATCGGGATCATACCGGTTGGTGGGTGAGCATCTGGCCGTTAGATCAGGATCTTGTGGACTAGGTCATTTACCGGTTGGATGATGTGGACTTCGGATCCGGGCCGTCGCTTTTGGATCTAGCGGCCACTGTTGCATACCGGTTCGTGCAGGGGATCCGTTTAATGTGGGCCATAGGATTAGATCTGAGTGGCTGTGGTTAGCGGATACCCCTTCGCGGCGACTATTTTGCTAAAGAGTCCCTTAGTTTAACAGAAATCAACCCGCCGTCCTCGGCAGTAAAGAAACCCTTACAACCGAGGCCCTAGTATTTGCAAACAGAACCCTGCATTCTTAGAAAATGTCGGGCGCGGTCAGGAAATTATAAAATGAATATAGAAAATATTTTAATTATAAAAATAATTCCCTAAACTTCAAAAAATCATATCTCCTTTATTTTAACTCCGAATTGACCCGTTTCAGTTGCGTTAGCTTCGTAATAGAATTATCTACACCTTGGTAACCTTGTTTTATCATGAAACATGTTTGTAAATAATTAATTGTTTACCCTTTGTTCATTGAATTAACTTCTTTAATTTAAAATTAAAGTGTATTTTTACTTCCTAGTTGTAATTTGACTAAAATAGGTTTTCTAATCAAGTTATAACATGGATTAAAATTAAATTAATGGTTTCTTAGGGATATCCTTCTCATATGATTTATAATAATCAACTTAGAACCTAGTTTTCTTATTTAATCACATAAACCTTCGAGAAATCATAACTCCTTAACCATGACTCCGATCTTAGCAGTTCTCGATCCCACGATCTCGTAGCGACGCGTAGAATATTCTTATGCAGTTTCTTCTTATGTTTGGTGTGATGTTAATTTTGCCTATACACTTTTTGTTTGTATTGCTACGACTAGCGCGAGGTTACGAGTCACTTGAAGAGCAAGTTGGTACCTGAAATCTCAAGTCCCAGGCAAGTTGTGCCCTTGATCACTTCTTTTACCCACTCATGTTCTAATTAATCATAATGATCTGCATAGGTTAATTTTGATGGGACCCAATAGGTTACCCTAGTTTGACTATCTTTATACCTTGTTCACCACTGAATCTTTGGGTAGTACCTGCTATTGCTTTATGTGGTTTTGGGTATAGAGATACATTATTCATGATTACACTTTTGTTATCAGTTGTTATTTACTGTTCATGATAAGATCATTATGTTAATTGGAACATGGAGAACCACCCGGGAAAACAGTGCTACCACAAGGGTTTAATGGGACGCCCTTGGCTGATTAATTAGGAAAGCTAGTGGATGACTACCTTACCCGAAAGGGGCAAGGGCAGTAGGGGAGTGGTCAGTGTAGGGAGGCCCTTGGGATGATTTTGCTGCGATGGCGGTCATGCGAGGGATTCCTGCATTGGAGCTTCCTATAAACTGTAGCGGGTTTTTTGAAGCTAGTGGAACTTTGTAAAGGCCTCGTAGTGTTACCCTGCCTCGCCTCCTCGGTAGAGGTGTATGGGATTGGCCGTCTCTTGGCAGATGGGTAACACGACTTGTGGGTAAAGATGCGCAACCTCTGCAGAGTGTAAAACTGGTATACTAGCCGTGCTCACGGTCATGAGCAGCTCGGACACTCACATGATTAATTTATGGAACTAAATTCAATTTGTCATATGCATTGCATCGCAGGTGATGTTGTTACTTTTGTTCTACTACTTAATTGGGTTTGGTATTTACTTATACTTAGTAATTGCTAATAAAATTTTGACCAACTTTAAAAGCAATGCTCAGCTTCAACCATCCTCTTTGGTAAGCCTTACACTTCACGTGAGCTCCCACCTTTGGCGAGTTCATGCACATTATTCCCCACAACTTGTTGAGCTATGAACGTATGTGAGCTCACTCTTGCTGTCTCACACCCCCCACAGTCAAGAACAGGTACCACAGGATGAGGCGCATGGAGGATGATGTGACGAGTTCGTGAGAGGTGTAGGCCGTCGTCTCCCAGTCAACTTCGGGTTGCTGGACCATTGTCTCCTTATAATGTAATTGTTTATTTATTTTGTATAGAACTCCTGTTATGTAGTAAAGATGTGACATTCAATCCTGTGCCATGATTCATCATATGTGTGAGACTTGGTCCCAGCACACCTGGTGATTATGTTCGCACCCGGGTCTTGGTGCCCCGAAACCCGGGTGTGACACATATATTGTATACTAATTAGTTACCCCGATTATCTCAGGCACAACTAAAGTATTTTATTATTGATGTCCTAATCTGTCAAAACTCAAGATCAATTCACATGAAAGGTATAGAACAATTTACTCAAGAATTATGTGTTGTCCTGATAGGGCGCCCATGATCGAATGTATGGTACAGCTGCAAAATATTAGTGTTTGCACCAATGATATCTGTTATACAATTAAAGCATGCGTTCTTTCATCCATGTTGGAAATCTTCAGTCCTAATATATGGAGATATAAAAAATCTGGTGCTTGCTTGGTGCCTTCATTATCTTATTCTCCTCACTTTGTTCAATTTGTGCTGCAATTTTTTAAAGACGCCAAACAATGGACAAGTCTTGTTGATATGGACAAACCTGACAAGATGTCCTCGATTATTCATGCAATAAATATTTAACTGAACTATTTTGTCATGTCCGTTTAGAGGAGATACCATTACTGAAGAAATATACATGCGAGGAGTATCTATCTTCCCTTCAGAACATCAATGGTTGAGTGGATTACTACATCTCACTCTTCCACCATGAAGGATTGAAATCATTGACAAGTGAGAAGCAATGTCTGACATCATTTTTAGATTTTGTCATTAAACTTTCTTGTTAAATCTTATATAATACACTATTCTTTTATGAAATCAACGTGTTTTATTTGAGATGATGATTAATATTTGCTATATATTTATCTGTCGGTACCCTAAAAAACTAGGGTACCCCTTGCTACTGTATAAAGACGCAGTACCCACGCGGCTATCTTTAGTCGCGTGGTAAAAGAGCTGTATGTGGGACTAGACCATGACTCGCCCCAGCCTCGGGCGACTACTGTGGGCCTGCAACAGCGCCTGACCGAACCACATGGGCAGGTCCGGGGCCGCCACGTGTCCAGAGAGAGTGATATACTCCAAGGCATCAATAGTGAGTCCAGACCCCCATGGGAAAGTGATGTACTCCTGGATATACAGTCTGGACCTCTAAGATTGGTCCAGGATCTCCACGTGTGCAAGCCGAACCCCTGGAATGGATCCGGACCCCCCTGTATGGGGTCCGGGCCGCCCACAATGGGGTCCCAAGGTTCTAGGATAGAACATACTCGGGCCTTGAACAGGACCTAGGCAGGGGTCCGGTGCCGACACGTGTCCAGACCCGATCTGGCTATCACGTACATTCTTGCTCCCCGCTCAGACAGAGACTCGATGCTGCCACGTGGCCTACTGCGCGCGGCATAAGCCAGTGGGCGGAACCTGGCACGATGCCTCTGGGCTATGCGTGCCTTCACATTCATTACGGATAAGACGTACGCCTGTCCATTCCACTGACAAGCGGTGTGCCCAGTCCACGATACGCGGGTCGTGCCATTACTCGCACGTTACTGACTATCAATGATGCATGGACTATGGTCATCATGACTCCCGCTGATTACTCGTGCGTTACTAAGGCGGAGGATCTTTATGTACTGTTAGCATTTACTATTCACATAATGTATTCCTACCATTATGCTCCTGGGCCCGCATGTCGGGGCTCAGCATCCTTGTATGTGCCTCCCTTAAGCTATAAAAGGGAAGGCACACAGCGTTACAAAGAACAAGTTCATACTCATAGACTCAATACAACTTACACACAGTGGAGGTAGGGTGTTACGCTCTGGCGGCCTGAACCACTATAATCCCTCAAGTCCTCTTGTGTTCATCCCTAACAGGAAAAACGCATAGGCCCCCTCCTCATCTTAGGATTAGGGCGGATGCATTCCGCCACCCGGCCAGAGGATTTTCGCTCCAACATTTGGCGCGCCAGGTAGGGGGCTTTGGCTTTAGGTTTTCGCCTGTTTTCCTGCTCGACACGATGGTTCAGATCGTCGAGCACCGCGGCTTGTCTCCCGAGGATTTCCTAATGGAGGAGGAGGCTGCATCTTCCATGCCACGGGGCTCCAACTGCCCTGCGCCTGGTGCAGCTGTTGTGCACGCTGCGCAGCAGCACACGCTCGCACAGACATCCAGGGCTCCGTCAAGGGCTGCTCCTAGGGCGTTGTCTACGGCCAGGGAGTTGCTACGCCACCCCCATGTTTCATGGCCTCGCCGGGTGCCATGAAGTAGTGGCGTGATGATGTCGACCGTCTCCTCGACATGGCGTATTTTGGCTCGGCCAGGCCCAGGCCTCGGTCATTCCGGCATCAACACAAGGCGTCAGCGTCTGTGCGCTCACCCTCAGTGAAGGCTGCAAGGACTGACGACCTGTGGGCGGAGCTCAACCGTAGGCGTGCAGGCGAGGATGCTCCAATTTCTCTGGAGAGGCCTGATGACCTGCGGGCAGAACTCAACCATAGGCGTGCGGGCGAGAATGCTCGAGTCTCTCTGAAGAGGGCGCGGGAGCGCCGGCAAAACTTCAAGGGTCGCAACCTCGACCAAGACTTCGCTCCGCTTGCGCCACAAACTCCAAGGGGTGCCCAGATCCACACGGGTGTCCCATTGGTCGGCGTGGGCTGTGCCGCACTAGCGGATCATCTCTGCACGACGACTTGGCCACCCAAGTTTTGGCCACACCTGCCCGAGAAGTACGACGGTACGTCAAACCCGTTGGAATTCCTGCAGGTCTACGTCACTGCCATTACGGCAGCTGGTGGAAACACTGTTGTAATGGTAAGCTACTTCCATGTAGCCTTGACCGGGCCGGCTCGGACCTGGCTCATGAATCTCACCCCGGGGTCCGTCTACTCCTGGGAAGAACTCTGCGCGCGGTTTATAGCAAACTTCGCTAGTGCTTATCAGCAGCATGGTGTGGAGGCTCATCTCCATGCCGTAAGGCAAGAACCCTGGGAGACTCTCTGGGCTTTCATCACCCGCGTCACCAAGGTACGAGAGACTATACCTCGTGTCTCCGATGCCTCGATTATCACTGCTTTCTGATAGGATGTGCGTGATGAGAAGATGTTGGAGAAGCTGGTGACACATGACGTGGAAACCGTCACCATGCTCTTCGCTCTCGCCGACAAATGTGCCAGAGCTACCGAGGGCCGTGCATGGCACTCGGCACCACAGACCAGAGTTACCCAGACAGGTGGCTTAGGTGCCGCCACCCAGGGCGGCAACAACAAGAAGAAGAAGAATCACGGCCATGATAGGCCACAATCTGCTGCTACGGTCGCTGCAGCCGCGGCTGGGGGCCGGAACAAGTGCAACAAGCGCCCACGACAATAGGGAGGCAACAGTGGCTCATGCCCTGTCCATCCCAACAGTCGCCACAGCGCCTCGGAGTGCCGCGAGATCATCAAGCTCGTGAAGCGCGTCAGCGAGCGGCGCGAGCAGGCTTCTAAGGATGGCTCGCTGCCTCGTCGCCGACCTGGCAAGGAGAAGGTCGACGAAGGTGACACGGCTGTGGGAGAATGGGACCTCGGGTATCAGTCTCCTAAGGGGGTCCTCAAGGGTGTCTTCACTAGAGACTCCGACTCCAGTGACGACAATGACCATAGCAAGAAGCTGTCCATGATGTACGGTGGGAGCTGGGAGCTCACCTCCCGTAGGAATGTGAAGACCCTGCGCCGTGAGGTCCTTTTGGTGGTCCCAGGGTCCCGAAGGCTGCTCCACATCAGCGGTGGAGGAGCACTACTATCTCCTTCGGGGCGTCTGACTGCCCCAAAAACATGGCAGGGGCCAATATACTACCACTCATCACTGCCCCTATCATCGCCAACATGCGGCTGCATCATGTCCTGATTGACGGTGGAGCTAGGCTCAACGTCATCAGCCATGCTGCATTCAAGCAGCTGTAGATCTCAGGGTCCCGACTGGGACCCTCTTGTCCATTCTCTGGAGTGGGCCCTCAACCGGTGTATCCCCTTGGGAGCATCGCAATCCCGGTTACATTCGGGACCGAGGAGAACTTCCGCACAGAGAACGTCCAATTCGACGTCGCAGAGGTTAACCTCCCTTTCAATGCCATCATTGGCAGGCCGGCCCTATACTGATTCATGGCCATTGCCCATTATGAGTATTTGGTCCTCAAGATGTCGTCCCCTGCTGGGGTCCTCACCGTGTGGGGTGGCCGCGCCGCTGCGCTTGCGGCTGTTGAGAAGCTGCATGCCCTGGCGGCAAAAATTGCTCGCCCGGACAATGGAGGGAGGGACCCCTCGACTTCCGGTACCAAGGAGCCTACCAAGGTGCCAAAGGTGCAGCCATCTGGAGCAGACGGCGGTCCCGTCAAAACCATCCAGGTTGGCGTGGATTCCTCCCAGACCACCCGCATCGCGGGCAATCTGGAGGAGAAATAGGAACTCATGCTCGTCGCCTTCCTCTAGGCAAATGCCGACGTGTTCGCATGGGAACCGTCGTAGATGCCTAGGATCCCCAGGGAGGTGATTGAGCACCATTTGAAGATCCACCCTGATGCCAAACCGGTGAGTCAGAAGCCTCGGTGACAGTCCCTTGAGCGGCAGGACTTCATCCGAGAGGAGGTTCGAAAGCTGCGACACGTAGCTTCATCGAAGAGGTCCATCACCCCGTATGGCTGGCCAATCCAGTCATCATCCCAAAGGCGAACGGAAAGCTTCGGATGTGTGTCGACTACACCAGCCTTAATAAGGCCTATCCCAAGGACCCATATCGACTTCCACGAATAGATCAAATCATGGATTCTACCTCCAGGTGCGACCTTCTATCCTTTCTAGATGCTTACTCTGGTTTCCATCAGATCCAGATTGCTAGGGAAGATAGGAAGCATACCGCTTTTGTAACAGTGGATGGCTTTACTGTTATGTTGTAATGCCTTACGGTCTGAAAAACGCCTTGCCAACATTTGTACGAGCGATGAGTAAGACCTTCGGGGACCTGATTAGGGACAGGATAGAGATATACGTCGATGACATCGTGGTCAAGACTAAGAGAGGGTCGACCCTGGTGGAAGACTTGACCCTGGTCTTTGACAAGCTGCGGGCAACACGCACGAAGCTAAACCCAAAAAAGTGCATCTTTGGTGTCTCCGCAGGGAAATTGCTGGGATTCCTGGTTTCGCACCGGGGCATTGAAGCAAACCCAGAGAAGATCAAGGCAATTGAGGCAATGAGGCCTCCGGCCCGAATCAAGGATGTCCAGAAGCTTACGGGGTCCCTGGCCACCCTTAGCCGCTTCATCTCAATACTGGCTGAGAGGGCGCTACCCTTCTTCAAGCTCTTACGGAAGTCCGATCCTTTCTCTTGGACCGAGGAGGCAGAACGTGCCTTCCAAGAGTTGAAGCAGCACCTTGTGTCCCTACCGATATTGGTAGCTCCGGAGCCAGGGGAATCGTTGTACTTGTATATTGCAGCGGCTACAGAGGCGGTGAGCATGGTGCTGGTCGGCGAAAAGAAGGCGCAACATCCCTAGGGGAGTCAGAAAGTTCCCCTAGGAGAAGGTGGTGGTCCGACCACCATGCAGCTTGAGGATTCGGGCCCAACCGCAGGGGTCCGGACCATCCAGAAGCCGGTCTACTACGTCAGCAAGGTCCTCCATGAAGCAAAGGCCATGTACCTTGAGACGCACAAGCTTATCTATGCTGTGCTTGTTGCGTCCAGGAAGCTGCGCCACTATTTCCAGGCACACAGGGTCGTGGTGGTGACCTCCTTCTCATTAAGGGCCATCCTCCACAACTCTAACGCCGCAGACAACATCGCCAAGTGGGCCGCAGAGCTTGCTGAGTTCCAACTGGACTTCTAGCCTCGCCACGCTGTCAAGAGCCAGGTCCTGGCTGACTTCATCGTGGAGTGGACCCCTCCCCCGAGCGCCCCTGGGGGTCCGGATCCTGATTCGGACCCCACACCTGCAGAGCCCAGGGCTTCGGTCTTCACCGAGCCCCACTGGATGCTCTTCTTCGACGGATCCACTCGCCAGCAGTGTGGCGGTGCTGGGGTGGTCCTCGTCTTGAGTTCAAGGCCACCAACAACATGGCAGAGTATGAGGCACTAATCTTCAGCTTGTCTACGGCCCTATCCCTAGGGATCCGCCAGCTCCTCGTGAAGGGGGACTCCCAGCTGATCATCAAGCAGGTCCGCGGAGAATGTAGCTACAATGAGCCTAGGCTCGTAGCTTACCTCCTCCACATAAGGTAGCTGGAAAAGGACTTCATTGCCCTGGAACTGCAACATGTTCCTCGGGCTAACAACTCAGCAACAGATGAACTCTCCACGAGGGCATCAACTTGGGCACCCATGCCCGAGGGCGTCTTCGAAAGATGGCTCCTGAGACCTACCACCTAGCCTGCCGAACCGGGCGAAGGGGGCGAGACTAGCACCTCGAAGCTAGCGGTCCCGGTGGTGTTACATCTATAGAACCCACCAAGGACTGTGTGTGCTACAGGGGGTCCTACCAACCTCTTAGTGCCACAGCCAGTGGCTCAGAGTGGTCCTGATGCATGGATCTCTAAGATCCGAGACTACCTGAAGGAAAATATCCTTCCTGAAGATCATGTGTCCGCAGAGCGTATAGGCGGTTGGCTAAACGATACACGGTGGTAGAAGGGGATCTATACCGCCGTGGCGCCAATGGCATTCTCATGCGGTGCATCACCCAGGAGGAGGGCCGTGAGTTGCTCACGGAGATCCATGGAGGTGAGTGTGGAAGTCATTCATCATCCCGCACACTGGTCGTTAAGGCCTTCCGGCACGGCTTCTACTGGCCAACCGCACTCTAGGATGCAGCTGAGTTGGTAAAGTCTTGCAAAGCATGTTAGTTCCATGCAAAGTAGATACACACACCGGCTCAGGCTCTGTAAATGATTCCACCCTCCTGGCCATTCGTCGTATGGAGGGTGGATATCCTGGGACCATTCCTCAGGGCCGTCGGCGGGTACCGTTTCCTCTTCATCGCTATCGACAAGTTCATAAAGTGGCAAGAGGCCACCCCTGTGGTTAGTATCACCTAGGGTGCTGCTGTTGCCTTCCTCAAGTTGATTGTTTGTAGATTTGGGGTCCCAAGCTGTATCATTATGGACAACGGGACCCAGTTTACAAGTCAGCTCTTCCAGGAGTATTGCGAGGGCATCGGCACCCATCTCTGCTTTGCGTCTATGGCTCATCCCAGGAGCAACGACCAAGCTGAGAGGGCAAACACAGAAATCCTCAGGGGACTCAAGACACGCACCTATGATTGCTTGAAAAAGCATGGTGCAAATTGGGTCAACGAGCTTCCGTCCGTACTATGGGGGAACCGGACCACACCCAGTCGAGCTACCGGAGAGACCCCGTTCTTCCTGGTCTACGGGGCCAAAGCTTGTCTTCCCCCGGAAATCATTATGGGCTCCCCACGGGTCCAGTCTTTCGATGAGTCTATGCAGGAACAGTTACGATGTGAGGACGTGGACTTCATCGACGAATGCAGATGGCGAGCAGCAATCCGAAATGCACGGTACAACCAAGCGCTCAGGCGCTACCACCAATGGTTTGTGCATAGTAGGGAGCTCAGGGTTGGGGACCTAGTCCTGAGGCGAGTACTGAACCGAGAAGGGCTCCACAAACTCTCCCCCAGTTGGGAAGGACCCTTCAAGGTGACGGAAATATGCCGACCCGGGTGCGTCTGCCTAGCCACAACAGAAGGAGTACCTCTTCCCAATCCCTGGAATATAGAGCATCTCCGTAAGTTCTATCCATAGAAGCAAAACTGAGGGGATTGAGTTTTCTTCCTTTGTAGCTAGGTTGCGCATATGTGTACGTCAATCCGGTGAGGTCCGCCCTCGTAAGCCTGGCCTGTTGGCCTACACCCATGTATATCAAGTTATAAGGAAGAGATTTACCCCCCAGATGTGCTTTTGTGATGGTTTTATCCTACTATAGTTTTCAAGCATTATTTTTTATCTAACCCACCCATACAGTTCCCACCCTTGCTGGTATGATGACATCCGAATTGAGTAGCCAGGCTTGCAGTTTAGGACCCCTCTACTGCTTCAGGGGGTCCGGTAACCTGCGGGTCCGGTTCTAGAGAATGGACGCTCGTTTCCTGGAGTGGTCCGGAGCTGTGTAGCCGCTTAGCCTAGTTCCGTACCCCTAAGCCTGCACCTCCACCACTCTGCAACGGGTACCCTAGTATTTGGAGCTGTGATCCTGTGGGTCCGGGCATACGGCTTGGCTTCCCAGGCTAAATCCTGCAGGTCCTGTAGCATGAATCAAAGGATGACAGATACCAGACGATGGGTACTATGGGTGTGCTACTAACACTTCAAAGCTGAAGCTGTGTGCAGGTTCAGGTCCCCATCCAGAGGTAGGTAGTCTCAAACTGTAGAGACTACCTCCTAGGGGCTGGACCACCAACTTTTTCTTTGGTGTACTGGTATCCAGCCTCGACACATCGAGCCTCCCTACTAGGGGCCAAGTACCGGATGGAAGTTGGTGACGCTACACATAACAATGGCAAATAGCATACAGATAAGTGCTAATACTGCTTGATTAATGGTTGTCAAAAATTTGTTATAGCCACCTCCCAGCGGAACCCTCGCCTTATCTATGCAGATTCATCTATTTGGCATCAGCAGGGTCACGCTGAAAGCGCGCGGCCACCGTCTCCACGGCGTCTTGGACACTCTCCCGGGCGGCATCTTCTGTGGTGGCCACCGGACCATCGAGCACCAGCGCCAAGGACATGGCGGGGTCGTGGCTCCGGAAGCACATCAGGATGTAGTCCACCACCACCCAGCAGAGCTTGCTGCCCTCTGCCTCTAGGCAGGCGCTGAGGATCTGGTCCAGGCGATCGGCGGCAGAGTCCAACACCGGGAGAGCATCGAAGATTGACGCTGGTAGCTCCGACACTGCGATGGGACTCATCCCTAGTGGCACCAGTGCCGTGCTCGCCTCGCCGGCCCACTCAGCAATGCGCTGGACCCCGGCGCGGTGCTCTACCTGGAGATCTTCTAGGGCCTTCCTGGTGGCCTCCATTGCTTGGGGACCTAGCGTCGCCTGCACCGCTTCGAACTAGCGGATTTGCTCCTCCAGCTTCCTCTCCTTCTCCGCCTTGAGCTCGTGCTCGGCCAGCAACTCACCTCGCCGCATGAGCATCTCTTCCATGAAGGTGAGATCCGTCTCTCGCCTGGCGAGATCTGTCTCCCGCCTGTCCAGGGACAGTCCCTTCTCCTTGAGGTTCTCCTCCGCGAGGGGGACATTACTAGCCTTGTCCTCAAGCTCTTGCTGCCATTTTTGCATCCTCTCCACGACGGTAACTTGCTAGGCCCGCTGGGCCTCCAGGGTTTTGTCCAGAGCATTCAGCTTTCTCTGGTACTCTGCTTTGAGGGTCTCCCTCTAGCTCACGGCCTCCTCCCTCCTTGCCAACCTCTTCTCCCTCCAGCTCGCCTCCAGCTCCCTGGCGAACACCTCCTGGAGGTCCCTCTTGTACTCCTTGCGGTCCTGCTCAAGTTGGGACTGCTCGGAGGCGAACTGGTGGGACATCGCCTTGATGCGCTCCTCCAGTTGGGTGCGCTAGTCACTGAGGCGTTGGTGCTCAGCCTCAAGCGCCTCCCACTTCCGCAAGATTGACGCCTCAGTTTCATTAATAACCTGGTGGGCGCGGGACAGCACCCGGGGGAGGGGGACGGACGCTGCTTCTGGCTCGGCACCTGACCGGAGCCATCGCCCAAAAACCACCTCCGTCTCCTCCGGAGCAGGTGGGGGGATGGAGCTAGACACGCCCCCTGTGTCACCCTCGGTATCGGGGGCGGGCACAAGTCCCCCAGCTGGGACCTCCTCCGCCGCTGCGACGCCGCCTGACGCTAGTGCCGCTGCTGCCGGACCCCCAGCTGGGGCATAGGAGACCGGTGGCACTGTCCTGGTGGTAGCTAGGAACGGACCGCCAGTGCCACCCTCAGCAGATTCCTGCTGCTAGGAGCCAGACCCGCCGGTGGGCCTGGTATCTGGGGGAGAAGGCGTGGCCTTGGGAGCGGCGAAGGAGGAAGCCCTGGCGATCAGATGATGGGTTAAGGCTTGTTAGCATGTTGATCAGACTCATGGAAAAAGTGGCTACACTTACTTGGGGCACTGGACTTTCCAGCGACCCTAGAAGCAGGGCGACCGCTGCTGTTTCTGCTGCTGATGCCCCTGAGGGTGATCACCCCCAAAGGGTGGTGGTGGCGGCGGGACCAGAGGACTGACACGCCTCTACGCGCCGTGGGCCTAGGAGCTGGCCTCCTCAGCCCTACCAGCAGTCCTCTGGCGCTTCTGGGGGGTCCGAGGCAAGCGACCCGTCATCACGACGCAGCCTGTGTCGCCTCTCCTCCTCCGACCCCCCGGAGCTACCTAGGGCGGAGGCACTGCTTGCAGCCCCTTTGCCCTTGTCCAAGGGCCTGGGGGCCACGGCAGGGTTGGTGCTGGGGGCCACAGCGGCGGGCTGGGGACCTCTAGCCGGTGCATCGGAGATCTGGATCCCGCGGAGGGGGTCCCAGTCGTCGGTCTAGCGAACCGCCACGCCGCTGTCGTCGAGGGTCGGCAGCGTGGCCAAAATCGCCGTCTTCAAGCCTGGGTCGTCATAGAGCGCTGGGGTGGCCTGGGGGAGGATCAGGGACTCAGGGACAAAAGTCTCCCCGGTAATTCCTCCCACCAGGATAGCCAGCTCGTCCCAGGACAAATCAGTCCCCGGCCCATGCTGGATCCTGCCGATGTCGTTCGGGCCGGTGAACCAGCAGCACAGGTGTGGCCTCCTCTACAACGGCATGATCCGGCGCTTCAGGAGGTCGCCGACCACATGCATTGACGTTAGGCCGTCCGTGGCCAAGACCTTAATCCTGTCCAATATGGGCAGGAGCTCTGGCGACAGGGACGGCTTGGTCCTCCACTGCTTGCGGTCGAGGGCCGGCCCATCGGACGACAGGACGAGGCGGTCGTTGGCCTCGGCACTGGCAATCACCTAGTCGCTTCGCCAGTTCTCCCACCTCGCTCCACCAAGGGTGGGGATGTAGACGACGGCCGGATCTGGCCTCGTCTAGAAGTAGTAGGCACCGATGTGGTCCCTAGTCTTCCCGGACTTGACAAGCACAAAGAAGTAGAGAAAGAGGGAAGTACAGGGGACCACACCTATGAACATCTCGCAGAGGTGGATGAACATGGCCGCCTAGAGGATGGAGTGGGGCATGATGTGTTGGAGCTGAAGCCCGAACTCCTCCAGCAGCAGCAAGAAGAAGGGCGAGATCAGCAGCGCCAACCCACAAGAGATGTAGGAGGTGAACAGCACGAACTCCCGGCGGTGAGATCGCCGAGGGGGACGGCGCCGACACGGATTCTTCCGGTGAGCCCCAGCGCGCTCCACCCAAGCAGGTCGCGCACCAGGTTAAGCGCTTCCTCAGACTGAAAGCGGTTAGGATGACCAAGCGAAGCCATGGCGAGAGCGGTGGCGCAGGCGAGGAGCAGGAGAGCACAAAGGCAAAGGGGCACAACGATTGGAAGAGAATGCGAAAGGGTAACTGCTGCACGCGGGGTGAATCCTTTTTCAAGGAAACCAGAGTCCTTGTTTAGGGAAACCCTTCCACGCGACCCTCAATCGTCGTAGGAAATCACACTCGACGGGCACCTAGGATCCAGGCAGCCCAGTCTATGACACGGGGGCCCGGGTCCACAAGTCATACAGTTTGGGCGTCGGATTGGGTGCGGAAAGAGCGAACCGCCGCACGCGCAGGTAGTGCGCCTCCTTGGGGCCGCTGCAGAAGACAAAAGGTAATATTTTAAACCATTGCAACAGTAACGAGGCGCCCCGCGCGTGGCTCGACGAAACCACCAGGTGTGGGGGCGTGGGTCAGTCAGCAGTGGGGACAGATATGGCAGTTGGCATGACCAAAGGTGATTGACAGAGGGTGCGTCAGCAGACATGCTGAAACGGCGCGCTAATCTCCAATCAGGTCATGTTGAGGCAAAGTGCAAGCTTTGGCTCCACATGCAGGCTCGCATCCTCCCCTGAGGTGGGCCCGGGGGCCACTGTCGGTACCCTGAAACTAGGGTACCCCTTGCTACTGTATAAAGACGCAGTACCCACACGGCTATCTTTAGTCGCGTGGTAAAAGAGCTGTATGTGGGACCAGACCATGACTCGCCTCAGCCTCGAGCGACTACTCTGGGCCTGCAACAGCGTCTGACCCCACCACATGGGCAGATCCGGGGCCGCCACGTGTCCAGAGAGAGTGATATACTCTAAGGCATCAACGGTGAGTCCGGACCCCCATGGGAAAGTGCTGGACCCCTGGATATACAGTCCAGACCTCCAAGATTGGTCCAGGATCTCCACGTGTGCAAGCCGGACCCCTGGAATGGGATCTGGACCCCCCCCGTATGGGGTCCGGGCCGCTCATAATGGGGTCCCAAGGTTCCAGGACAGAACATACTCAGGCCTTGAACAGGACCCAGGCGGGGGTCTGGTGCCGACACGTGTCCAGACCCGATCTGGCTATCACGTACATTCCTGCTCCCCACTCAGACGGAGACCCGATGCTGCCACGTGGCCTACTGCGCGCGGCACAAGCCAGCGGGCGAAACCTGGCAGGACGCCTCTGGGCTACGTGTGCCTTCGCATTCATTACGGATAAGACGTACGTCTGTCCATTCCACTGACAGGCGGCGTGCCTAGTCCACGATACGCGGACCGTGCCATTACTCGCACGTTACTAACTATCAATACTGCATGGACTGTGGTATCATGACTCCCGCTGATTACTCGTGCGTTACTAAGGCGGAGGATCTTTGTATACTGTCAGCATTTACTATTCACATAATGTATTCCTACCATTATGCTCCTGGGCCCGCATGTCAAGGCTCAGCATCCTTGTATGTGCCTTCCTTAAGCTATAAAAGGGAAGGCACACAGCGTTACAAAGAACAAGTTCATACTCACAGACTCAATACAACTTACACACAGTGGAGGTAGTGTGTTACGCTCCGGCGACCTGAACCACTATAATCCCTCGAGTCCTCTTGTGTTCATCCCTAACAGGCAAAACGCTTAGGCCCCCTCCTCATCTTAGGATTAGGGCGGGTGTATTCCGCCACCCGGCCGGAGGATTTTCTCTCCGACATTATCATTTTATATTTTTTTTATCAATGACAAAGCATGTGTACAATCTTATATACCTTTTAATGTATGTGAACATCTATTTTTAATGATGTTAATAAAAATAGAGTAACAATTAACGTTTTTGTATATCAATGATTCTATAGCAACACATGGGTATATATCTAGTTAACCTTTATATTAGATTTAATACTTTTAAGGTTATCCTAATTTCTATGTTATAGGTGCTATATTTTTGGGACTCGTTGGAGATCAAATTTTATTTAACTTTGTGCAGCTCTCTTCTTTTATATGTTTTTTCTTGTTAGACATTTTTATTTAAAAAATAATTTTGTGCAGCTCTCCTCTTTTATATGTTTTTCTCTTATTAGTGCAACTCCAGTAGTCCCTCTAAATGGCTTTCTAAATCAATAATTTAGGTTTTTAATATAAAAACTACTCTCCAACAGTTCTCTAAATGAACTAACTAAATTTATCAACTTCTTATCTAATCTTATTTTCTCTATACATTTGACAACTATTTAGCTACTCCCTAAACAAAAATGTTGATTGCATAATGTAGTTAATGTAGGTGATTGTTGACATTTATGACTTTTTATGTGGATATATACAAAACAAAACTACAATCTATATTTAGAGAATTATTGAACTTATAATTTTTTACTCCTAAAGTTATTTATTAATTTCTTAAATCTGTAATTTAGAGAGCTAAAATTTACATAACTATTAGAGTTGCTTAGATACTTTTTAAAAAAGTTCCTCACTGATAATAATGTGAGAAGTTTTTACTAAAAAAAGACTGAACGGTGTTACTGAACTAAGCCACGGATTAGAAGTCATTTTTAGGTGGTGTTTGGTTCGCCGAAATATAACGTAAATGGATTACATGGGTAATGAATACCGATACTTCTGTTTGGTTGAGTTTTTTCTAGTAATACTATGGACTACTATCCAATCTAATTATACCTGGTAACATTACCGCCGGTAAGAGATCTCATTACCATTCCCTTAACAAAGTCTAAACCAAACAGCACAGTAGATGAAACGTCTCACGTCTATTCTTCTCCCCCACCCCCCAACGGACACCGGTCTCTTCGAACCTGACCAGTGACCATAGCGACTCACTGCGGCAGCAGCTTCCTCTCGCCATTGTCTTCATCCTCGGATCCAAATCCTTCATCGCCATAATCCCCTCTATTTCGCGCCGCCTCAGCCTGCGCCATCTCCCTGTCCCTGGGGTAGGTGCAGTACAAGAACGAGTAGATGGCGCAGCACATTGCCATGGGGATGGCAATGGAGGTGTATATCGCCCTGGCAAGGGACGTCGCGTTGTGCCGCTCCATCTGGAAGTCGATATCCGTGCGCTCGTCTACGCCGCCGCCACTTGCAGATCGGGCTAGCTTGTAACCGTAAAGGCGCTCCGCGAGGAGGCCGACCACCGGGGGCGCGAACGAGGCCAGCACTGCCTCAAACGTCCGGTCCAGCGCGAACACGGTCGTCATTGCCCTCGGCGGGACGATCTCCGCGAGTATCGGGCTGTTTGTAGCTGTGCCGTTCCAGGAGGCCATGATCCCCAAAATGAACAGCGCGGCACCATGCTTGAGCGTGGAGGACGGGTCGTTGGGGAGCGCGAGGAGGAGGATGCCGGAGAGGGGAATCGCGGAACTAGAGCTGATCTGCGAGAGGACGATGCGGCCCGAGTTCTTGAACCGCCGGGCGAGGACGTCCCCCATCTTGCCACCGAAGAGAGCTCCCAGCGACGTGGCGACCTTGAACAGCGTCATGAGCGCTGCCGTCTCGCCGTGGGAAAACCCCACCAGCTCCAGCCACATCGCCGTGAACAACAGCGCCGACCAGGGGAACGACCCGGTTAGGCCCTGCGCGATGATGACCTGGAACGACGGGATCCGCATCACGGCCTTGGCCTCCCTGACGAACTCCTGCACTTCCTGCCTCACTGGCTTGGCAGTGGCCGGGGTCACCACCACGCGGCCTCTTGCTGCGCCGTCGCTCGCGGCGAACGCGCGGATGGACACGCCGACCGCGGCCCCCAAGACGCCAAGCAAGAGGAAGGCGAGCCGCCAGCCCGGTAGCCCCAGGAATGAGGTCGGCGCCATGAGCAGGCCGAGGGAGGTGCCAGCCACAGTGCCGGCCTTGCCAGCCACGGCGAGCCACCCGAATGCCATGCCCCGGCTGGCGCCGTCCACGGAATCGGCAACGAAGGCGTAGATCGCGGGGATCTGCAGCGCCAGCCCGACACCGTTCAATGCCGCCGTCACCGCCATCTGCACTCCTCCCAAGACATCTCAGTTTTGGCGGAGGCAAGATGGAAGCGATGAGGAAGCTGGTGGCAAGGCAAGCCGGCAGCCAGTCACGGCCCATGTACACGGCGTACCTGTGGGAAGGTGGTGGAGAAGCCAATGAGGAAGGTCGCCACCGCCCACACGAACGCGCCGAGCGCGATGACGGTGACGCGATCGTGGCGCGCCGCCAGGTACGCCGCTAACGGATAACATGCGGTCTGCACGACGGAGCGTGACAGCGCGATGGAGCCGAGCGCCGTGGGCGATGCCTGCAGCGCGGTGCCGATCTCCCGGTACACCGCCGGGAGCAGCGCCGCGTCGGCGCGCTCCATGGCCAGCGCCGCGAACGCCAAAAGCAGCGTCGTCCTCCGCGAGCGCCGCTGCCTCCAGCCCTGCTTCTCCGCCATTTGCGTGCTGCTGCCACCACCTCCAGCGCCGTGCTTTGTAGTCAACGGCGACGGGGGAGAAGAGTGAGACCGAGGAACCTTTCAAGGGCAGTAAAGACTTTGCAGCACATGTACGATTAACTACTATAATCCTCGATTCCTCGCTGCTGCCAGCGTCTAGGGATCTCTGGTGTTTGGACTTTGGAGTTTGGATAGGCTCCAGCCGCTCCGGACGAGCGTCCATGAGCCAGAGTCTTGCCAAACATGTTCGCAGTATTTGGCATTTGCGAGAAGTTGTTATAGGGACTTTTTCAGCAAATGCTTTTTAAACTAGACTAGATGGGCATTTGGTACCGCTTCTGCTATCTATGTATAACTCAAAAACAAAGTCCCTTTTCATCAAAGTTGAAGTGCCGTCATGTACATCACGAAGCCACCAGCGGGATATATGTTGTATACGAGCAGTTGCAGTAGCAGCATAACATAGATATGGAAGAAAAAAAAGAACGGTCACTTTAGTGAATCATATTGATCGTCGTGTTACAAATTACAAGTTACTAAAATCGGCAGAACATCTATCCTCTTCAACATGAATGGTCCTCCTAGTAGATTCTTCTGTTCGTCACCAACTCATGGTTTCCTTCCTAGTAGTTTTTCAGTGCCGGCATCGGCCTCATCAGATCTTTCAGAACCATAACTGCCATCAACCTCGTCAGGTTTATCACCATCGCCGCCGCCTCCTAAACTCGGACCGCCCAGCAGCTCAATCTGGTCCAACTCTGACTGAATCACCGACTGCATGCGCGCACGCTCCCTGTCTCGAGGGTAGGTGCGGTACATGAACGTGTATATGGAGGTGCAGATGACCATCGGTATGGAGATGGCAGTGTACAGCGCCTTGGCCAGCGACGCCGCGTTCTCCCGGTCCTGCCCAGGGCTGCTTCCTCTGCCGTCCTGTTTGAAGCCGTAGACTTGCTGCGACAACAGGCCAACGACGGGAGGCGCAAACGACGCCAGAATCGACTCGAAGCTCCTGTCCAGCGCGTAGATGCTCGTCCTTTGCTTCTCGGGCACGATCTCCGCAAAAATCGGGCTGCGCAAAATTAAGGAGGCATTTTTTTCATTCAACATCGGGCAAGTGCATGAAGCCAACAACTGATCGAACCAGTGGAATGCGTGGCGTACCAGTTTGTAGCAGCTCCGTTCCAAGAGATGATGAGTCCCATGACGAACAGAACAAGTCCATGGGCAACACCACTGGACGTGGACGGATTATCAGGCAAGCCCAGCAGAAGAACAGCGGCCAAAGGAACAGCAGAGCCGGCGCTTATCTGAGACAGCACGATCCTCCCAGCGTTCGGATACCGCCGAGCGAGCGAATCCCCCATCTTCCCGCCAAGAAGGCCGCCGACGGAGGTGGCGACAGCGAAGGTGGTCGTGAGGACGGCGGTGTCCTCGTGGCTGAAACCGACGAGCTCCAGCCACATGGACAAGAACGACAGCGCTGACCACGGGAACGAGCCGCTGACGCCCTGAGCAACGAAGACCTGGAACGTCGGGATCTGGACTATGGACCTGGCCTCCATGATCAGCTCCCTTGCTTCATCAAGCGCGGACTTTTTGCTGGCTGGTGGTGCGGCATGTGAGGCGGCAGCGTCGTCTGTGGGGAAATGGGGATCCACGGCGAAGAACCACACGAGGGTGCCGACGACGACGCTGACGATCGCGACGAGGTGGAAGGCAATACGCCATCCTTCGATCCCCCAGATTGTAGTCTGGGCCAGCAGTAAGGCAAAGAATCCCCCGAATACGGAGCCGATGCTACTGGTCAGTTGCAGCCATCCGAATGCTGTGCCGCGGTTGTCGTCGTCAGTGGAGTCGGCCACCAGCGACTGGACTGCTGGTATGACGAGAGCTAGACCAATGCCGTTCAAGCCCCTTGAAATTGCAACCTGGAGAGCAGCACAACTAAAGTTTGAGTAACCCTCCACTGTGGCAGTTAGACCAACTCCAGCGATCGGTGGCTGCGGATCCGTATCCTAGGGAGCGGCAGACGACGATACGGAGTTGCGCACTAGCCCGGTTTCCAGCAAACTCCGTATTTACACTCCGCATGCAGTCTATGACAGTTGGGTTCCGCGAGCAGCCGCGAGCGCATGCAGTCTTGTGCAGAGAGGAGAGAGAAAACGTGTAAAATGGGAGTACAGGTACACGGCGTGCTTTTTAGGGAGACGGATACGGAGTCTGCTGGACTGATGAATAGTGTGCTACGCTATGTAAAAAACGAGATACGAAGCCGCATGCGGAGACTGCTGGAGTTGGTCTTAGACTATGGTCATTTATATGACCGTGTAAAACAATATTTTACACATTAATCTATACTGTTTATATAGTGGAGATTAAAATAAAAGATGATAACGATAGACAGTGCGTATCCGAAACTCAAAACCCGACGGGTTCTTGCCCTATTAATAAGACAAGGTTGTAAAAGTTGTAATGCCACTTCTTGCCCTATTAATAAGACAAGGTTGTAAAAGTTGTAATGTCCTATTAACTAAAAATGTAGTAGTCTAGACTAGAATAGAGTAGTTTGTTATAAACGATGAGACCTAAGTTCGATTTCTAGATTTGACCATTTTTTTTATTTTTTAGTGTTAAATGGTCGTTGCAACTAATATGAATTGCAACATTTTATTTTGTTGTAACAAGAGCTATTGCAACGAGACGGAAAACCGTTACCATAAGTTTTTGCCACTCTGTTTTCTGCAACGGTTGACAACGAAAGTGACGTTATGGAAAATGGTAGAACTTGCTACGATTTATGACTTATTGCAATGATTTTTGTCCATTGCAAGATGGTGTTTTACTAGCAGTGCATTGCCGCTCCTCCTACACGATCTTTTGCTTATATGTATCCTCCTTCGTACCCATACGAATATTCGATCCTCCTCCTTATGGATCATATTGTGTTCCTCATCCATATGCTCCTCCTTAGGCCATCCCCAGCAGGCTTTGTAAACGGCTGTGAAAAGTACTGTATATTGCACTGTTTGCAGAGTAGAGTTTGGAATAAGGTTTGAGATAGGGAGTGAGTGAGATATGGAATCTGATGGAGATAGTCTTATGGTGCTCCTCCTACGTATCCTCCGTCTCATGGTGGTCTTTCTACATATGGTGCTCATGCTCCATTGTGTTGTCCCCCAAGCACGGTAGTGCCACTAAGCAGGCACAGAGATACAACCTCCAATCGGTCCATGTACTTTAGTGGATCGTATTTTCAACAACGACGGGACTAGACTACGATGGAAGATGAAATACTAGTAAGTACACATATACCTTTATAAGTTTCACACTTAGGCCCTGTTTGGGAGAGCTTCACTTCAAGAATTTCAATTTCGTTCTAACTTCTTCAACCCAAACAGGTCCAGCTCCACGAGCTTTAGTTTTAAAAAAATCGAAACTAGAGGCCCGTTTCATGAAATTCATGAAGCTCCTTAGAGGGTGCTTCAAAAACACTGTTTTTATATCTCCTCATGAAGTTGTACGTAAATTACCCACCATGCCACTGGTTACGCAACATACAACTTCCGTTCTCTCTGGTGACAACACACTAATCATCAAGGGTAATCAAGGAAACCCACACAAATCAATTGTACTATAGAAGTTGGAGTCCATATACAAACCAAATGCTCCTAGAACTCACCTTAACAATTTGCTGGAGCTGTTTTATAGTAAAACTGGAAAACCAAAGATAAAGTTTTTGAAGCAAAGCTCTCTCAAACAGATCCTTAATTTAAGCCGAGAACATTTTTTGAGTTCATAAATCTATGGTTGTATGCATTGCTACTGCACTCTGTTGACCCTGGGGGCACAACAAAAAATGATTGGTCTTTTGGGGCCAAATAGTGTTATGTAGAACTCTACCACAGAACCTCGTCAACACCGTACGAATAAAGCAGCTCAACAGTTGATGGTTTACGAGCAATTGAAAAGCCACCCTCTTCAACATCATTTACTACTGATTGTCCGCGGTCTGGACAAGATGATCAGATGATAATATGCTACTCAAGTGGCAAAAGAGAGCTTCCACAACAAGCTCAGTGAAATGGATGTCAAGGTGGCGCGCTCTTCATTATCAACCCAAGAGATGCATGTGACTTAGTGAAGACGACTCCGGTGATACGAGCAAATGATCTTGTCTCAACATGGATGGCGATTATAGCTCCACACGCTCGATAGTGTCGAACCGAGACGCCATACTAGCCATGATAGGACAAGAGCACTACACTAAGGTAAGGGCTATCAACGAGTCCCCTACCAAGAAGAGCATGGTGAAAAACTCTACAAGGCCAACGAGGAGATAAATCAATCAAAATTGTACGACCATATCACCAAGTTGCTGGATCAATCAACCGCTAACTTGGATGATGACATGAAAAGAGCTTAAAGGTTAGCCATAGAAATGGTCAAACAATTAAATATAAATGAGGAAGAGTACGATGAGGATGACAATGAGAAGTACTTTTATTTTATAAAAAAACTATGTAATTTTATTTTATTTTATTTTTTGCATTTTACTTATTTGTTGGAATTATGATTTATTAAATTATGTGCTTGATTAAAAAATTTTCAAGCAAAACGTCGTGTTTGGTTTTAAATGAGAGTATGTAAAAGAAAGGTTAATGTTACCGTTGATGGTAAAGGCTATATATACATTAGAGTGCTATGATAAATACGAGCAGACAACGGTTGATAGCACTGATGGTAATATGATCGATGACTAATGTGGTAGGCACTAGGCAGTATAGACCGAAAAGGTAAAATCTAGCCTTAATCCAAAAGATACTGAAAGTCAACGGCATCCGTGTCAGCAGCCACCATCGTTGTGAGGAGGAAATACTCTTCTTTGTCCTGTCATTATACGTCGAGTGGAAGAATTCAAGAGATGATAATAAGCGATTGCTTCTAGGTTATTCCATAGTCAAGTGTCAGGTATAAAAATTCCACTTCGAAAACGAAAGATTGGCCAAAACGGCCTTTTGTCATTCTCCTTCCATGATTCACGGCCTCAAGCATACTTTTCACAAGCTCGATACCGATATATGATTTCTCGAGGAAAAAAAAACCCGCCGGAACCACATTTTTGCAAGGGACTTTCATTTTCCTAAGAGAAAATGAACTAATTTCCTATAGAAAAATAGAAATCTTTTGAAAAAATATGGTTATCAAACTAGCCCTAAGCAAAATTTAACCACTGTACTTTGCTGGAAAATTACGGAGTAACCCCCACCTACTTGGTTGAGGCTGATGAACCAACAGCAGGAAAATGTTGGAGATGGGACACTACTGGAGTCATTGAGTCATACCGAAAGACAGACAGCTGAAATAGTCTGAACTTTCTAACTGCAGCAGCACAGCAAGCACTCGCTATGTATTCTTGCAACAAACGGAACAATTAGCAAAGGCATATCCAGTGGCGGTCGGGCGCGGCTGACCTGGAGGAAGGTGTCGGAGACGGCGACGAGGAAGGTGGCGGCGGCCCAGAGGAAGGCCCCCAGCGCGATGACGTGGGCGCGGTTGTGGCGCGACGCGGCGTAGGCCGCCACCGGGTAGCAGGCGGCCTGCACGATGGAGCGGTATAGCGTGAGGGCGCCGAGCCCCGTGGGCGTGGCGTGCAGCGCGGCGCCCACCTCTCGGTACACCGCCGGCAGCAGCGCCTCGTCGGCGCGCTCCATGATGGACGCCAGGTTCACCAGCACCAGCGTCCGTCGCCCCTCCGACGGCGGACCCATTCTTCTGGTACCTGCACCCTCTCTCTCTCGCCTCTCCTGTTCAGGCCGCCGGACGCTCAGCTCCGGCTTGGGCTATCACTCTCGCTCGGAATGGCCGCCATTTGTCAGCAAGCAAGCAAGTAGCCAAGCCACCGGCGGGCGATCTGGGTCTTCTCTCCTCGGGAGAATTTTTTTATATTTATCGCTCGTCTTTGGTTCGAATATAGCCGTGTAGAATATGACACGTGGGCCATCTTTACCTGTGGGAGGTTATGTCAGTGATGGAGTCAGGTACGCTGGCAAGTTGGGCAAGCAGGCAAAAGCGATTAGCGAGCTAGGCGAGGTAGTTGGGGAGCTTCCCATTGGTTGGTTAACTGAAACCCCACGGGTCCGACTTGTCAGTAACACAGACAGAGCCTATACAGGAGTTGGATGCAGAGGACGGTGTCGCGCGATTGTTTTTTTTTGGTTGAACGACGAGAAAAAGCAGTATGCGCGCGCCCTCGCGCTGAGGGTATTTTTGCAGTACATACGTTTAGTTTTCGGACTGAAAAGCAGTTAAAAGTCATATGCAACGACGCAGCACAGGACAAATATAAACAGTACAGTTATATAACCGTGCATTACTATGGTTTTTATATATGATATATGATAAATTTTGTTTTAATAAAGTATAAAATATATATTTTCTATTAATTAGGTGAGTGTGAATGTGGAGCCACAACCAAGATTTAAACACCCACTTATATAAAATTTCACCTTATTTTTGATATAAAGTGTAAATATAAGGCTTCCTAAAAGGAGATCTTGCATCCTTGTATTATTTGCCCTTTCAGAAAGAGATAATAAACATTAGATAGTTTCAATGATATTTTTGTTGTCTCTCTAAATGATATTATGAAGAATCACTTCAAATAATTGTTGGGATTTTGGTGGTTGCAATACATTTCTGTCAAATAAAACAAATCTTTTCAAACTGGTCCGAGCATATCAAGGCAAATGAAGCAACATTGTAGTCCTCTAACATGCCTTAATTTGTAAATTTGGCATAAATACTGTTTGAAAAAATATATGTATGTAAAAAAAATACTAAGCATATTTGTGATGCTAAACATGATGTTACTTAAAAAAATATGTTATTAACAATATAAGATTAATATTAAAATGAAAACATATGTAAATTAGAATCATCCGATAAAGTTAAGAAATGTTCATGCTTTGAGAACCTTCTTTAGATCACGACCGCAGAAGTAGCTCACCAAGACTCAGCGAAGGTTGCCGCAATTCCACAAATACATGGCATGCATCCTCATGGTCATCTTCGCCGCCATAAACACGGACAACTCAATTCCCCGCTTCATCAATTTAGAAACAAGCAAGCAAGCAGTCGATCGCTCATCCCCATACACACTAATCTGACCCCCAAGCTCTGTTTGAATCAGTACCGCCAACACTCCACTTGCAGCTACCAATCGAGACCTCCCGGGCCTAAGCAGATCGATTGATCGTCAAAGAAAGAGAGTTGGTGGTACGGGTACCTCAACTACTATGGAATGATGGGTTGCGATGTAGAGCGGATAACTGAAAGCTCTCTTGTGGGTTTTGGTGTTTAGATGACAACCCAATTAAAGGACTAACAAGTGTACTAAGTGTTGAACAGGTGCTTAATGCAAAGCTAACAGGGTTCAACACAAGTGAACAAGTGTGATGGTCCAAAGACTGGATTATCTATAGATAATTGAAAGGGAAATGTGCCCTTGGGCCATTTCTAAAGTGTTTTGGTGATTAAACGCCCAACACATATTCTCTAAGTGTTAAATTGTGCCAAAGATTGAAGAAGTGCAAATCATGTAACAAGGTACGTTTCTAGACTTAGTACATTGATTTGGGTACTAATGTATTGTGTCTAAGTGCTAGAAACAGGAGAAAATAGATTGGAAAAAGAGTTGGCCGTGTACAGCCAACTGCTGCTCGGTCTGGGTGCACCGGACTGTCCGGTGGTGCACCAGACAGTGTCCGGTGGTGCCAGACGAGTCCAAGGTGAACTGACTGCTCTCGGGACTCGACGGTGGCGTACGACTATAATTCACCGGACTGTCCGGTGGTGCACCGGACTGTCCGGTGTGTCGTCCGCGGCGAAGTCGTCGCTCTCGGGAAAAGTTCAACGGCGTACGGCTAAAATTCACCGGACTGTCCGGTGGTGCACCGGACTGTCCGGTGAGCCAACGGTCGACTGCGCAACGGTCGGCAGCAAAATCGGCGGGCGACATGTGGCCCGCACCAACGGTCGGAAGGGGGCACCGGACTGTTCGGTGTGCACTGGACAGTGTCCGGTGCACCAACCGACGTCGAGGTGCAACGGTCGTCTGCGCCAGAAAAGGAAGGAGATCTGCACCGGACCGTCTACAGTGACTGTCCGGTGGCGCACCGGACTGCGCCACCCGACAGAAGGCAAGAATGGCCTTCCATGTTGATCTCCAACGGCTCCTAGCTGCCTTGGGGCTATAAAAGGGACCCCTAGGCGCATGGAGGAGTCACCCAAGCTTACAAGAAAGATCCTAAGACTCCAAGACTCCATTCTCACGCATTCGATTCTTTGAGATAGTGACTTGAGCTCCATTTGAGTTGAGAACTCCTTGCGTTGTGTTTTGAGCTCGAGTTGTGACTTGTGTGCGTGATTGTGCTCTCGTTTTGAGTCTTGTGTGCGTTGCTCTCCCCTCCCTTACTTCCGTGCTTCTTTGTGATCATCAATTGTAAGGGCGAGAGGCTCCAAGTTGTGGAGATTCCTCGCAAACGGGAGAAAGTCTAAGAAAGAAGAACACCATGGTATTCAAGTTGATCATTGGATCACTTGAAAGGGGTTGAGTGCAACCCTCGTCCATTGAGACGCCGCAACGTGGAAGTAGGCAAGTGTTACTTGGCCAAACCACGGGATAAACTCTCGTGTCTCTTGTGATTGCTTTTCTATGATTACTTGTGTGTTCGCAAGAGCTCGCTACTTAGCCGTACTAACACTTAACCAAGTTTTGTTGCTATTAGTTTTTGATTTATTCAGGATCACCTATTCACCCCACCCTCTAGGTGCTCTCAATTGGTATCAGAGCTGTTCTCTTCACGTAAGGGACTAATCGTCCGAAGAGATGGATCCTAAGGGAAAGGGGATGGTGGTCAACGATAAAGAGAAGGAGTCCATCTTCAACGAGCCAAGGGACGACAAGCCCACTAACTCTGGCTCGAGTCACAAGAAGAAGGATGGGAAGAAGAAGAGACATATCAAGAAGATCGTCTACTACGACAGCGATGAATCTTCTTCTCTAAGAGACGACGACGACGAGAAAAAGAAACCGGTTAATTCAAATTATTCATTTGATTATTCTCGTATTCCTTTTAATTCCAATGCTCATTTACTTTCAATTCCTCTTGGTAAACCTCCACACTTTGATGGAGAGGACTACGCTTTTTGGAGTCACAAAATGCGTAGTCACTTATTTTCTCTCCATCCTAGTATTTGGGAGATAGTTGAGAATGGAATGCAATTTGATAGTACGGATAACCCTGTATTTATTAACGAGCAAATCCATAAAAATGCACAAGCTACCATTGTTTTGCTAGCATCCTTGTGCAGGGACGAGTACAACAAGGTGAGCGGCTTGGACAACGCCAAGCAAATCTGGAACACCCTCAAAATATCACACGAGGGAAACGACGCCACCATGATCACCAAAATGGAGTTGGTGGAAGGCGAGCTGGGAAGGTTCGCGATGATCAGGGGAGAGGAGCCAACACAAACGTACAACAGGCTCAAGACCCTGGTCAACAAGATCAGGAGCTATAGAAGCACGAGATGGACGGACCACGACGTCGTCCGACTTATGCTCAGGTCTTTTACTGTTATTGACCTCATCTTGTGAACCTCATCCATGAGAATCCCAGGTACACAAAGATGACACCTGAGGAGATACTCGGAAAATTTGTGAGCGGGCGCATGATGGTGAAGGAGGCAAGGTATGTTGATGATGCATTAAACGGCCCAATGCCCATCTACGAGCCACAGCCCGTTGCGCTCAAGGCAACAAGTAGCAAGGAGGCGCTACCTAGCAAGGTGGCACAAGTTGAGGCTGCAGGGCTCAACGAGGATAAAATGACGCTCATCATCAAGCGCTTCAAAACCGCTCTTAAAGGACGCAAGGAGTACCCCAACAAGAACAAAACAAGGGGAAAGAGCTCCTGCTTCAAGTGCGGTAAGACTGGTCACTTTATAGCAAACTGTCCCGATAATGCTAATGACCAGGAATAAGAAAAGAGCGGGAAGAGGGAGAAAAAGAAGGCCTACAAGAAGGCGAAGGGCGAGGCGCATCTTGGCAAAGAATGGGATTCGGACTGCTCTTCTTCCGACTCCGATGACGAAGGACTTGCTGCTTCGGCCTTCAATAAGTCCTCTCTCTTCCCCAATGAACGCCATACTTGCCTCATGGCAAAGGAGAAAAAGGTAAGCATTCGAGAAACCCCTAAGTATACTACTTCAAGTGATGATGATTCTAGTGACGATGAAGTAGATTATACCGATTTATTTAAGATTTTAGATAGAGCAAAAGTAGATAAAATTAATGAGTTAATTGATGCTTTAAATGAAAAGGATAGACTTTTAGAAAAGCAAGAGGATATTTTGTATGAAGAGCACGATAAGTTTGTAAGTGTGCAAAAGTCTCTTGCTTTAGAGGTTAAAAGGAATGAAATGCTATCTTCTGAATTATCTGCTTGTCATGAAACTGTGTCTAGCTTAAAGAGTGTTAATGATGATTTAAATGCCAAGCTAGAAGTAGTTAATAAATCTAGTTCTTGTATGGAGCATGTTGTCATTTGTAATAGGTGTAAGGATTTTGATGTTGATGCGTGTGTTGAACACCTTACTTCTATTACCAAATTAAATGGTGAAGTGGCAAGTCTTAATACCCAACTTAAGACTTGCAAAAGTGACTTTGATAAATTAAAATTTGCTAGGGATGCCTACACTGTTGGTAGACACCCCTCAATTAAGGATGGGCTTGGCTTTCGAAAGGAAGCCAAGAACTTAACAAGCCAAAGGGCTCCCATTCCCAACAAGGAGAAAGGAAAGGCACTTATGGCTAGTAGCATTCAAAGGAATCATGCTTTCATTTATTATAGAAAATTTTCTAGGAATGCTCATTATAATAGGAGCTATGATGCTTATGATTCACATGTTATGATTGCTTCAAGCTCTACTTTTGTGCATGGTAGAAATATGCCTAGGAAAAATCATGTTTTGCATCATGTACCTAGGAAAATGCGTAATGAATCTGCTACTGTTTTCCATGCGTGCAACACTACTTTTGTACTCACATGTAAAAATAAAAAAGTGGTTGCTAGAAAGTTGGGAGTCAAATGCAAGGGAGACAAGACTTGCATTTGGGTCCCAAATACTATTGTAACTAACCTCGTAGGACCCAACAAAAGTTGGGTACCCAAAACCCAAGTGTAAATTGCCTTGCAGGTTTATGCATCCGGGGGCTCAAGCTAGATTATTGACAGCGGATGCACAAACCACATGACGGGGGAGAAGAAGATGTTCACCTCCTACGTCAAGAACAAGAATTCCCAGGACTCGATCATCTTTGGAGATGGGAACCAAGGCAAGGTTAAAGGACTAGGAAAGATAGCCATTTCATCCGAGCATTCCATATCCAATGTGTTCTTAGTTGAATCGCTCGGGTACAACTTATTGTCTGTCTTTAGAAGGAGTGATGGTTCATTAGCTTTTAAGGGTGTACTAGACGACAAACTCTACTTAGTTGATTTTTTGAAAGAGGAGGCCGATCTAGATGCATGCTTAATTGCTAAGACTAGCATGGGCTGGCTGTGGCATCACCGTCTAGCACTTGTTGGGATGAAGAACCTTCATAAACTTCTAAAGGGAGAACATGTGTTAGGACTAACCAATGTATTTTTCAAAAAAGATAGACCTTGTGCAGCTTGTTAAGCTGGTAAACAGGTGGGAAGCACTCATCACAGCAAGAATGTGATGACCACATCAAGACCTCTAGAGCTACTTCATATGGACCTCTTCGAACCCGTCGCCTACCTCAGCATCGGGGGAAGTAAGTATGGTCTTGTTATTGTTGATGTTTTTTCTCGCTTCACTTGGGTATTCTTTTTGCAGGATACATCAGAAACCCAAGGGACCCTAAAGCACTTTCTAAGGAGAGCTCAAAACGAATTTGAACTCAAGGTGAAAAAGATAAGAAGAGACAACGGGTCCGAGTTCAAGAACTTACAAGTGGAGGAGTACCTTGAGGAGGAAGGAATCAAGCACGAGTTCTCCGCTCCCTACACACCACAACAAAACGGTGTGGTAGAGAGGAAGAACAGGACACTTATCGACATGGCAAGGACGATGCTTGGAGAGTTCAAGACACCCAAGCGGTTTTGGTCGGAGGCTGTGAATACAGCTTGCCACGCCATAAACCAGGTCTACCTTCATCGCCTCCTCAAGAAGACCTCGTATGCACTTCTAACCGGTAACAAACCCAACATTTCATACTTTCGTGTATTTGGGAGTAAATGTTACATTCTAGTAAAGAAAGGTAGAAATTCCAAATTTGCTCCCAAAGCTGTAGAAGGGTTTTTACTAGGGTATGACTCAAATACAAGGGCGTATAGAGTGTTCAACAAATCATCGGATTTGGTTGAAGTCTCTAGCGATGTTGTATTTGATGAGACTAATGGCTCTCCAAGAGAGCAAGTTGATCTTGATGACGTAGATGAAGATGATGTTCCAACGACCGCAATACGCACGATGGCAATAGGTGATGTGCGACCACAGGAACAACAAGTGCAAGATCAACCTTCTTCCTCAACAATGGTGCATCCCCCAACTCAAGATGATGAACAGGTTCCTCAAGAAGAGGCGCGTGATCAAGGGGGAGCACAACAAGAACCAGCTTTGGAGGAAGAAGCACCACGGGCCCCTCCAACTCAAGTCCGAGCGACGATTCAAAGGAATCATCCCATCGACCAGATTCTAGGTGATATAAGCAAGGGAGTAACTACTCGCTCAAGATTAGCTAGCTTTTGTGAGCATTACTCGTTTGTCTCTTCTATTGAGGCTTTTAGGGTAGAAGAGGCCTTGCAAGATCCGGACTAGGTGTTGGCCATGCAGGAAGAGCTCAACAACTTCAAGAGGAATGAAGTTTGGAGCCTGGTGCCACGTCCCAAGCAAAATGTTGTGGGAACCAAGTGGGTGTTCCGCAACAAGCAAGACGAGCACGGGGTGGTGACAAGAAACAAGGCTCGACTTGTGGCAAAAGGTTATGCCCAAGTCGCAGGTTTGGATTTCGAGGAGACTTTTGCTCCTGTGGCTAGGCTAGAGTCTATTCGCATTCTATTAGCCTATGCCACTCACCACTCTTTCAGGTTGTTCCAAATGGATGTGAAGAGCGCTTTCCTCAATGGGCCAATCAAGGAGGAGGTGTACGTGGAGCATCCCCTGGCTTTGAGGATGAAAGGTACCCCGACCATGTGTGTAAGCTCTCTAAGGCGCTCTATGGACTTAAGCAAGCCCCAAGGGCATGGTATGAATGCCTTAGAGATTTCTTAATTGCTAATGCTTTCAAGGTTGGGAAAGCCGATCCCACTCTTTTCACTAAGACTTGTGACGGTGATCTTTTTGTGTGCCAAATTTATGTCGATGACATAATATTTGGTTCTACTAACCAAAAGTCTTGTGAGGAGTTTAGCAGGGTGATGACACAGAAATTTGAGATGTCGATGATGGGTGAGTTGAACTACTTCCTTGGGTTCCAAGTGAAGCAACTCAAGGACGACACCTTCATCTCCCAAACGAAGTACACTCAAGATCTTCTCAAGAGGTTTGGGATGAAGGATGCCAAGCCCGTGAAGACACCAATGGGAACCGACGGACATGTCGACCTCAACAAAGGAGGTAAGTCCGTTGATCAAAAGGCATACCGGTCTATGATAGGGTCATTACTTTATTTATATGCTAGTAGACCAGATATTATGCTTAGCGTATGCATGTGTGCTAGATATCAATCCGACCCTAAGGAATGTCACCTTGTGGCCGTTAAGCGGATTCTTAGATATTTAGTTGCTATGCCTTGCTTCAGGATCTGGTATCCAAAGGGGTCTACCTTTGACTTAATTGGATATTTAGACTCCGATTATGCCGGATGCAAGGTTGATAGGAAGAGTACATCAGGGACGTGCCAATTCCTAGGAAGGTCCCTGGTGTCTTGGAGTTCAAAGAAACAGACATCTGTTGCCCTATCCACCGCTGAGGCCGAGTATGTTGCCACAGGACAGTGCTGTGCGCAACTACTTTGGATGAGGCAAACCCTCTAGGACTTTGGCTACAATCTGAGCAAAGTCCCACTCCTATGTGACAATGAGAGTGCAATCCGCATTGCGGATAATCCTGTTGAACACAGCCGCACTAAGCACATAGACATCCGACATCACTTCCTAAGAGACCACCAGCATAAGGGGGATATCAAGGTGTACCATATTAACACCGAGAACCAGCTAGCTGATATCTTCACCAAGCCTTTAGATGAGAAAAGGTTTTGCAGGTTGCGTAGTGAGCTAAATGTCTTAGATTCGCGTAACTTGGATTGATCTATAGCATACATGTATTTTATGCCTTTGATCATGTTAATTTATGCATTTCAATCTATTTTTGTTCATTTGTGGTGCTCAAGTTGTACACATGATCCCCGGACCTCACAAGTCCATTTGCAAGTGATGCACTTATTTAGGGGGAGGCATGCTACAACTTGACCCTTTGGGACTAACCTTTGTGTTTGAGTTTACTTGATTTAGTCTCAAAAGTGAATTGAAAGGGAAAGGTGAACTTGGACCATGCAAAGACTTCCACTGCACTCCGGTATTAACTCCAAGTTCATATCTATGCTCTTATTGCCTTTTTGCTCTTAATTGACAATTTTGGTGAGGCAATGGGGTTAAAGGGCCAAGAATGATCCCGTTTTGGTGCTTAATGCCAAAGGGGGAGAAATTAAGGCCAAAGCAAATGGATTAGCTACCACTTGTGAAATTTCGAAAAGAGTAGAGTTAGAACTTTTTGATTTGTCCAAAACACTCTTATTGCAAAATTTGGTCTCTTGTGGGGAGAATTTATGACTATGGGAAAAAGGGGGAGTTTTTGGCTCTTAATCAATTTTACTCTTGGATAATCTCTCTTTGTGCCCAAACAAGTGAGTTTGTTGTAGAGATAGGAAAATGAATTTGATTCACAAAAACAAACCAAGTGGTGGCAAAGTATGATCCAAATATGCCAAATTAGAGTCAAAAACAATTTGGTTCTCTTTTGCATTGATATTGCACTTCTTTTGGTTACTTTTGGATGTGTTAGCATAAATCACCAAAAAGGGGGAGATTGAAAGGGAAATGTGCCCTTGGGCCATTTCTAAAGTGTTTTGGTGATTAAACGCCCAACACATATTCTCTAAGTGTTAAATTGTGCCAAAGATTGAAGAAGTGCAAATCATGTAACAAGGTACGTTTCTAGACTTAGTACATTGATTTGGGTACTAATGTATTGTGTCTAAGTGCTAGAAACAGGAGAAAATAGATTGGAAAAGAGTTGGCCATGTACAGCCAACTGCTGCTCGGTCTGGGTGCACCGGACTGTCCGGTGGTGCACCGAATAGTGTCCGGTGCGCCAGACGAGTCCAAGGTGAACCGGCTACTCTCGGGACTCGACGACGGCGTATGGCTATAATTCACCGGACTGTCCGGTGGTGCACCGGACTGTCCGGTGAGTCGTCCGCGGCGAAGTCGTCGCTCTCGGGAAAAGTTCAATGGCGTACGGCTAAAATTCACCGGACTGTCCGGTGGTGCACCTGTCGGTGTTTTGGGTCCGACTGCGCACCTGGGGTTACCCCTCAAGGTGCTTTTAGGAGTAGGACGGTGTTATCGACTATAGCTCGATGGTTCGTGCTGGATGCACGAGAAACAGTGGATAATGGTTTACAGGTTCAGGCCGCTTTGAGATGCGTAACACCCTACGTCCTGTCGAGAGTGTTTTATGTGGTGAGTTACAAGAGGATTCTCTAGCGCTGAGAACGTAGAGATTTGGGTGGGAGGCTAAGTAGCGAGTCTCTTATCTGAAGGGGTGCTCCCTAGGCCTTATATATTCGACCGTGGTGCGGTACATGTGGATATTACAGCGACGTGTACCTAAGAAATAGTGAACCAACTGAGTCTATCCTCCTATAATCCTGCCGACCCATTCTCGCTTGGTTCCGTTGTACGAGGCTCCTGCACGGGAAGGTCGGGCCTCTGTTGTGATTACTGCTCGAATTCGTTGGGCCGTCTTTGGCTTGTGCCGTTACAGCCTTGTGTCGATTCGCTTCATTGGTCGTTCCTTCCCAGGCCCACGAGGGGGATGACCTTACGAATTATGGGGCCCTTGGGCCTTTCATGAGGTCTTTTATCCTTCTGGTGGACCCGAGGGATATCTGTCCCCCACAAGCCCCCGATCTTTGGGTCGATTCTGAAACAAACGGCCCAAGGATCCTAGGTCCAGCTTGCAGTTTTTGACTTTAACAAGGGATGCTTTGGAAATAAGCCTGCCGGGCCACTGCTTCTGAGTTCTGAATGATCCGGTAGAAACACTTTTTCACTGTCTTTTCCTGCCTTTATTACTCGAAATTAGGTGTTTTGTTTCAGACTCATGCTTCAGAAGTCAGCATTTTTGTACCATAGGACTTCAAATTTCATTGGGTGCACCGAAGGTGCACCCAATGGGTGTAGCCCCTGAGCTTCGAGCTGATTTTTGCAGATAATCCGCTCGAAGGTCTTTACTTCGAGTATTATCAGAGATCACTTTTATCTTCCTCTTGCGCTTTTTCAGAGGTCAGCCTTGTCTTGATCTTGCCTTATGCTTTAGAGGTCAGCACTTTACTTCTTCGGGGATGACGATCTATTGGGTGCACCAAAGGTGCACCCAATGGGTGTAGCCCCCGAGCTTCGAGTGGATTTTTGAAAATAATCCACTCGAAGGTCTTCATTTCGTGTCTTTTTCTGGGAATCATCCTTCCCCTTTGCCGAATGCCTTGGAGATCAGCATTATATTATTGATACTACGCTTTAGAGGTCAGCGTACATTTTTGTCTTTGTGGCCGAGTACGCGATCTGCCCATATCTTGATAGGTCTTGCCATTTATTTGATCTGCAACTGATTGGACGTTCGATAGATGGCCCTTGGCTAGTCTTCATGTCACTTCGTGCTTTGATGCTTCTGTCGATTAGACTTGTACCTCATCGGCTATATTTGGCTTTCCTTTGATCCCTGCTGATATCTTTCTTCTGTCTTGAAGTATTCATTGCATATACTGTTCGGATGTGACAGTGTTGAAAATATACTGATAATTCCTGGGCGTCCCCCCCCAATGGGTGTAGGCAAGGGACGGCTTGGTACGCTGAGCGTTTAGCAAATTGCTTCTGAGTAGTAACTTGATGTGACCGCGAGCGTAATCATATCACCCGCGCAGTTGACTGGAGTCCCAATGGGTGTCGTGTTACGTGAAACAGCGTCAGCCGCCTGATGTGTCTTCAGACAGTTTGAATTGCATATTGAATTTTTGCGACTGTTCAGTGGCCGTGGTAGGAGGTGAGCAGTTGCCTTCTTCTATAAATAGTGCTCTTGCTTCCCCGGCATTTTCTCATCTCTTACTGCTGCTTGCTGTTTACCCTCCTCTTCTTCCTTCCATTTCCAACATGGGCAAAAGTAAGAAAGGTGGTAGTTCTTCGCATCGCTCTGGTGACAAACGCAAGCGTGAGCCGACTCCTCCTGAAGCGTTCCCAATCCTCTAGGACTCAAATGTGATACAATTACTAGTCCCAGGAGGCTAGTAAACACATTTATACATCAGATGATATCAAATCTGCTTAAACGAGACAAACCTACAAAGGTGGCAAACAACTTTAAGAGTTGGTCCACAACTCGAGACATATCATCAGAGTGGGGCTGAAGCAGCCCGATATACGCAGCGAAGCAAATCAGCGGTCCAAAAGCCACATGCAAGGTTGGGAACAGTCGTAACTCTTACCCGATCTCCTTTTTCTGAAAAAACAACAAATAAGCAAGGGTGAGTACAAACGTACTCAGCAGCCCACCTTCACCCGCGGAATGGGGAAATCAGATATAATGCATGGAATATGTGGAGCTCACGATATTTTGCAGAAACAGCAATATTTTATGCAGAGTTGTTTTGAAAAACATTTTGTATTTTTGCAAAGCGCATCCTCTCCAAAAGGAGCAGGAAGTTTTTCAGTATTATAACAAAATCCCCTGGACTAAACCATCCAGGTATATCAGCAGTTCCCACTGGTTTTCATTTTCAAAAACAGCTACTGGACTTCCCGTCCACCATAGCTCACGGCTCAACCGCCGAACCTTTTTAAAAACCACTTTTCTCAAAACCATCTTTTTTTTGGAAAACAAAACATTAATTTCCATACCATACCAGACTCGTCCATTCCTGTGGACACAGACTATTCGAATAGGTTTTCAAACTCTGCGCAGAGGGGTACACTTTACCCACTAGTCCGGCTCTGCGATCTCATGATCAATGAGATCCGAATCCGAATCTCTTTCTTTCCTCGCATGTCCTAACCTTAATGGTTATACCGGAAGGAGTCAGGCCACCACCATGTCCAAACCGGACAAAACTTTCCCCCTCCTTATCCTCCCGGTGCTCCCCAGCCTTCATAACCCTGGGGTTGGACCGTACGAGTTCAGATTGAGTGACTGCCCACACAGTCTCGAGTGGTTGTACTATTAAAGAGTACAGGTAGTGAAGATGACAAACCGGTCCTTATATGAGGGGACAATCCTTCTGCTCACGCCTAAACCAGCTGAGCCAACACCTTAGGCCCTCCCCTAAACCAGGGAGTCCCTGATTATCCCACTCACAAGGTGATAAGGGTGAAAACCCTTCATCACACACATTTTGAAAAGCATTTTCTTTTGAAAACTCACACCTGTTCTCAAATCATTCGGAACATATATATCAGGGATTGATTGCGGCAAGCGGCTGGGTGGCCATAATAACTTGTCTCAAAATCATATCATGCATAAAATAACAGGCTGAGGGTTGTGGTTGAAAAATCATAGGTAATTTATGCATCAAAGGGATCCAGTGAGCTTGCCGTGCTTATTCGGTGAAGGGGGAAAGAGAGCTCGCGGAACTGGCTTCTGGCTCCACCGCCTGGCGTAGACTTGCAGATCTGGCCTCCACGAGATGGCACGAACGCTCCGATAACTATGCAACATGAACAAGCAAACATACAAACCAGCAAGTATACCAACAAATATTTAGTATAGTGGTCAGAAAAGCGATATATGGATGGGTAGAGTCTTGAGTAGAATCTATGTCATGTGGTGTTGTGATATTACTGGTGGTGGAGCGGAGGTGCTTACCAGGAGGGTGGACTGGAGGCAAAGCGACACTATGCGTGTAGCCGGCAGAGCGGAGTAACTGAGTGGGTGGGGTGTTTGCCTTGGCTGAGGGTGTTGAGTGTGTGTGGAGAGGGAGAGGGTAGCTGGGTGTATTTATAGCTGAGTGTAGGTGGTGTAGCACAGTGAAGTTCACTGTTGGTGAGAATAGTGACGAATGAATCGTTTGACTTGGTATGAACATGAGAGTTATAGGCAGAATATGGGACAAGAGTATTTTGGGAGTTTTCTAGAACATGAACCATGCTTAAGGGGTGACATGGCTGGATAGGGAATAGTTTGATAAAAATTTAGAAACGAGAATTATTGGAATCTGAGTTTGGGAGCCTGGTTCGAAGGAATCTCAAAGTTAAGCGTGCTCAACTCGGAGAAACCTGGGATGGGTGACCAGATGGGAAGTTCCCTACTGGAAGGAAAATCACAGTCACCGGAGTTCGTATGACTGGAATATGGGTCTGGCTGGTCTTAGGTGGACTGGACAGCATGATGTATGAGTAGTTGAAATTTGGGGTGATCGGCTAATCGATGAATAGTAACGATGAATAGTGGCGATGGAAAAGTAATTATAGATATCATCTATGAATAGTAACGATGATGAATAGTAATGATAAATAGTAACGATGATGAATAGTGTATGTGAATAGTAACGATGAATAGTAATGGTGAATAGTAATGGTGAATAGTGACAGTGAATAGTCGTATGAACGAACGATGAACGATGAATAGGAACTATGAACGAACGAATGATCGAATGATCGGACGAACGAACGAACAAACTAAGAACAGGGGATGAACGATCGAAGAACGATCGAACGATCCTTGTGCTAGTGTGTGCTTGTGTGGAACATGGAGTGGGTGTGTGTGTGGGGGGGGGAGAGAGTTGCCATGAAATGGCTTGGGGTGGGATGGGAGGAGGCCCTTGCCCCTCTATTTATAGCCATGGTGGGGGGATTAGGGGGAGGGATGAGAGGATTAGTGGGAGGATGAGATGATTAGTGGGAGGTTAGCATGTATTTGTCTTGTATAAGTGAGATTTGCTTGTAGAGCTCACCGTATGACACTGGAGGCATACGTATACGTATGAGCATGAGGAAAGTTATGAAGAAAATATTTGTAGGGACTTGAAAAATGATTCTGAAGGTATTTCTCAAGAGGAAAATACCTGGAGATATATCGGTGGAATATTTGGGCAGTATTTCTGGAAAGAACTTGAAGGGGATTACTCGGGAAATATCTGGGCGGTATTTCTGGAAACAAATTGAGGGTGATCACTGGGAAATATTTGTATGATATTTGAGGAGGATTTTGGAGAGAATATAGACCACTATATTTTATTTGCTGATATCAACTCGCAAACAAACATTTTGAAATGAAATTTGAAATTCATTTTGAATTTAGAGGGAGTTTGAGAAAATTTCAGGATTTGAATTTTTGGGATGCTACACCTCCCTCGAAGGACTTCGGCGACTCGGAGTACTCGGAGGAGGAGTTCTCCTCCGAGTCCGAGGGCTCTCTGGCTCCTGCCTCTCCCCCGGTGTCGTATGATGATTCAGACGACTCCCAGGGAATTGCTGCAGAGGTCTGGACTTACATCCGGTTCATCGAGCGTGCCGGGCTCGCGGGCTCGGATGAGTCGGAGTACTCCTCAGACGAGGAGACTCCTCGGACTCGTCCGAGGAGGGCGGTGGCGACGACGATGGCGGTGACGGTGACGGCAGCGGTGACAGCGGCGAAGGCGATGGCGACGGCGGCGGCAAGGGTGGCAGCGGCGACGACGGCGACGGCAGCAAGGGTGGCAGCAGGGGCAGCAGCAAGGGCAGCAACAAGGCCAGTGGCTAGATGCCACTGGTTTTAATTATTAGTATAGATTAGTAGTAGTATAATGAAATAATGTAGTAGTAGTTAGTAGTATAGAGTAGTGAAGTATAGTGTAGTAGTAGGGAGGTCATCAACTCATAATGAGTTGATTTGTAAGTTCGGTAATGCTTCCCTTATAATGAAGAGTGGTTTCGCCTCACTTTTGTGCACTTTTATTTTGCTTTCTTGTCATTCGCCGCTCTCATTAATGCCTGAGGGATGTTTGGAATCATTGAATCACGCTTTTGACTGTTTTCTTCGTGATGTCGACACTTTGGTGATGGCAGCCGAGTCATCTGAAATCATGTCGTTGCTTTAGGAGTGACGGCCGAGTTTTTACTGGCGATGTTGGCACTTTTTGAAGTAATGGCTGAGCGATAGCGGCCACGTCAAAGTTTTAGAAATAACGACCGAACGGTTACTGGTGATGTCAGTGTTTTGGAGGTAACAGCCGAGTGATTGATGGAAACGTCAGTGTTTTAGAGGTAACAGCTGAGTGATCGATGGCAACGTCAGCATTTTAGAGGTAACAGCCGAGTGATCGATGGTAACGTCGGCGTTTTAGAGGTAACAGCCGAGTGATCGATGGCAACGTCAGCATTTTAGAGGTAACAGCCGAGTGATAACGGGCCATGCCGGCCGCTTTGGAGATAGTGGCCGAGTGGAGTCTGGTAACGTCAGCGTTCTTAGAAATAACCGCTGAGTTAGAATGGACCGCGTCGGCCGTTTTGGAAATAACGGCCGAGTGATGATGTGTCATGCCCGCGCTTTAGAAATAACGGCCGGGCGATGACGTGGCATGCCAGCGCTTTAGAGATAACAGCTGGGTGATGACTGGGCGCTTTTTAGATTCGGCATCTGGCTTTGGAAAACCCCATATTTAGAGCACCTAGAGGGGGGGGGTGAATAGGTGATCCTGTAAAAACTTAAACTCAAAGCCACAAACTTGATTAAGTGTTAGCGCAATGAAGCCAAGTGGCTAGAGATGAGTTCTTGCAAAACACAATAACCACAAAGAGATCAACACAGAGAGGCATAGTGGTTTATCCCGTGGTTTGGCCAAGTCCAACACTTGCCTACTCCACGTTGTGGCGTCCCAACGGACGAGGGTTGCACTCAACCCCTTTCAAGCAATCCAAAGACCCACTTGAATACCATGGTGTTTTGCTTTCGTTTCACTATATCCCGCTTGCGAGGAATCTCCACAATTTGGAGCCTCTCGCCCTTACAATTTGATTATCACAAAGAATCACGGAAGTAAGGATGGGATGAGCAACACACACAAGACACAAAATTAGAGCAACAATACGCACACAAGTCACAACACGAGCTCTCAACACAACTCGACGAGTTCTCTACTCATATGGAGCTCTAGTTGCTATCACAAAGAATCGAATGCGCGGAAATGAAGTCTTGGTGCTTAGGAATGCTCAAGGGATGCTTGGTGTACTTCTCCATGCACCTAGGGGTCCCTTTTATAGCCCCAAGGCAGCTAGGAGCCGTTGAGAGCAATCCAGGAAGGCAATTCTTGCCTTCTGTCGACTGGCGCACCGGACAGTCCGGTGCACCACCGGACACAGTCCGGTGTGGATTTCTTTCCTATTCTGGCGCAGCCGACCGTTGGAGACTTGGAGCCGTTGGCGCACCGGACACTGTCCAGTGCCCCCATCCGACCGTTGGCTCGGCCACGCGTCACGCGCGGATTGCGCGGCCGACCGTTGGCGCGCCCGACCGTTGGCTCACCGGACAGTCCGGTGACTCACCGGACAGTCCGGTGACTCACCGGACAGTCCGGTGAATTATAGCCGTACGCTGTTGACTTGGTTCCCGAGAGCGGCGACTTCACCGCAGCCGACTCACCGGACACTATCCGGTGCACCACCGGACAGTCCGGTGATTTATAGTCGTACGTCGTCGTCGAGACCTGAGAGCAGCCAGTTGATCAGACGCCAGCCTGGCGCACCGGACACTGTCCGATGCACCCAGACTGAGCAGAGTCTTGGCTACTCGAGCCAAGTCTTTTCCAGTTGAATTTTCTCTGATTCTAGCACTTAGACAAATATGTTAGTACACAAAAACCAATGTACTAAGTCTAGAATCATACCTTTGTGTTGACTTTGCACTCCTTCCACCATTTGGCATAGTTTCACATTAAACCATTTGTGTTGGCACTTGATCACCAAAATACTTAGAAATGGCCCAAGGGCACATTTCCCTTTCAATCTCCCCCTTTTTGGTGATTTATGCCAACACAACAAAAAGCAACTAAAGGAAGTGCAACAACAATGCAAATGAGAGCACAAATTTGTTTTGATTCAAATTTGGCATATTTGGATCATTCTTTGCCACCACTTGGTTTATTTTTGAAAATCAAACTCAATTTCCTATCTCTAAGTCAAACTCACTTGTTGAGACATAAAGAGAGGTATTCCAATAGAAATTGATCAAAGATTCAAAAACTCCCCCTTTTTCCCATAATCAAGCATTCTCCCCACAAGAGACAGACTTTTAGCACTAAGAGACAATAAGAGTATTTTGACAAAACAAAACTCTATTCTACTATTTTCAAAATTCTCAAGTGGTAGCTGATCCATTTCTTGCTTTGGCCTTATTTTCTCCCCCTTTGGCATCAAGCACCAAAACGGGATCAACTTGACCCTTAAACCCCATTGCCTCACCAAAATCTTCAAATAAGAGTACAAAGGCAATAAGAATATGGAGATGAACTTGGAGTGAGTTACCCTCTCATCGGAGTGCAGTGGAAGTCTTGCATAGTCCAAGTTCACCTTTTCCCTTTCAATCCACCTTTGAGACTAAATCAAGCAAGCTCAAACATATGGTTAGTCTCAAAGGGTCAAGTTGTAGCACATCTCCCCCTAAATATGTGCATCACTCACACATGAACTTTTGAGGTCCAGGGAGGGTTTGTACAACTTGAGCACCATAAATAAACAAAATGCATAAGGGAACATGATCAAAGCATAATACACATGTATGCTACACATCAATCCAAGTTCCGCGAATCTAAGACATTTAGCTCACTACGCAGCCTGCAAAAGGTCTTTTCATCTAAAGGCTTGGTAAAGATATCGGCTAGCTGGTTCTCGGTGCTAATATAAAATACTTTGATATCTCCCTTTTGCTGGTGGTCTCTCAAAAAGTGATGCCGGATGTCAATGTGCTTTGTGCGGCTGTGCTCAACAGGATTGTCCGCCATACAGATAGCACTCTCATTGTCACATAGGAGTGGGACTTTGCTCATTGTAGCCAAAGTCCCGGAGGGTTTGCCTCATCCAAAGTAGTTGCGCGCAACACTGTCCTGCGGCAACGTACTCGGCCTCAGCAGTGGATAGGGCAACAGAGGTTTGTTTCTTAGAACTCCACGACACTAGGGACCTTCCTAGAAATGGGCACGTCCCTGATGTACTCTTCCTATCGACCTTACATCCAGCATAATCGGAGTCTGAGTATCCAATTAAGTCAAAGGTAGACCCCTTTGGATACCAGATCCCGAAGCAAGGCGTAGCGACTAAATATCTAAGAATTCGCTTCACAGCCACTAAGTGACACTCCCTTGGATTGGATTGAAATCTAGCACACATGCATACACTAAGCATAATATCCGGTCTACTAGCACATAAAATAAAGCAAGGAACCTATCATGGACCGGTATGCTTTTTGATCAACGGACTTACCTCCTTTGTTGAGGTCGACGTGTCCGTCAGTTCCCATTGGAGTCTTTGCGGGCTTGGCGTCCTTCATCCCAAATCGCTTGAGCAAGTCTTGCGTATACTTTGTTTGGGAAATGAAAGTGCCATCCTTGAGTTGCTTCACTTGGAACCCAAGGAAGTAGTTCAACTCGCCCATCATCGACATCTCAAACTTTTGAGTCATCACCCTGCTAAACTCTTCACAAGACTGTTGGTTAGTAGAACCAAATATTATGTCATCGACATAAATTTGGCACACAAATAAGTCACCATCACATGTCTTAGTGAAAAGAGTTGGATCGGCTTTCCCAACCTTGAAAGCATTAGCAATTAAAAAGTCTCTAAGGCATTCATACCATGCTCTTGGGGCTTGCTTAAGTCCATAGAGCGCCTTAGAGAGCTTACACACGTGGTCGGGGTACCGTTCATCCTCAAAGCCAGGAGGTTGCTCCACGTACACCTCCTCCTTGATTGGCCCGTTGAGGAAAGCGCTCTTCACGTCCATTTGGAACAACCTGAAAGAATGGTGAGCGGCATAGGCTAAAAAATACGAATCGACTCTAGCCTAGCCATAGGAGCGAAAGTCTCCTCAAAGTCCAAACCTGCGACTTGGGCATAACCTTTTGCCACAAGTCGAGCCTTGTTCCTTGTTACCACCCCGTGCTCGTCCTGTTTGTTGCGGAACACCCACTTGGTTCCCACAACATTTTGCTTGGGACGCAGCACCAGTGTCCAAACTTCATTACGCTTGAAGTTATTGAGCTCTTCCTGCATGGCCAACACCCAGTCCGGATCTAGCAAGACCTCTTCTACCCTGAAAGGCTCAATAGAAGAGACGAAAGAGTAATGCTCACAAAAATTAGCTAATCTAGAGCCAGTGGTTACTCCCTTGCTAATGTCACCCAAAATCTGGTCGACGGGATGGTTCCTTTGAATCATCGCTCGAACTTGAGTTGGAGGGGCCTGTGGTGCTTCTTCCTCTTCAACTTGGACATCCTGTGCTCCCCCTTGATCACACGCCTCATCTTGAGGAACCTGTTCATCATCTTGAGTTGGGGGTGCACCATCGTTGAGGAAGAAGGTTGATCTTGCTCCTTGAGTTCCTGCGGTCGCACGTCTCCAATCGCCATGGTATGAATCACGTCCGTTGGAACATCATCCTCATCTACATCATCAAGCTCAACTTGCTCTCTTAGAGAGCCATTAGTCTCATCAAATACAACGTCGCTAGAGACTTCAACCAAACCCGATAATTTGTTGAAGACTCTATACGCCTTTGTATTTGAGTAATAACCTAACAAAAACCCTTCTACAGCTTTGGGAGCAAATTTTGAATTTCTACCTTTCTTCACCAGAATGTAGAATTTACTCCCAAAAACTCGAAAATATGAAACGTTGGGTTTGTTACCGGTTAGAAGCTCATATGATGTCTTCTTGAGGAGGTGATGGAGATAGACTCGGTTTATGGCGTGGCAAGCCGTGTTCATAGCTTCCGACCAAAACCGCTCGGGCGTCTTGAATTCTCCAAGCATCGTCCTCGCCATGTCTATGAGCGTCCGGTTCTTCCTCTCTACCACACCATTTTGCTGTGGTGTGTAAGGAGCAGAGAACTCGTGCTTGATTCCTTCCTCCTCAAGGTACTCCTCCACTTGAAGGTTCTTGAACTCAGACCCGTTATCGCTCCTTATCTTCTTCACCTTGAGCTCAAACTCATTTTGAGCTCTCCTTAGGAAGCGCTTGAGGGTCCCTTGGGTTTTAGATTTATCCTGCAAAAAGAATACCCAAGTGAAGCGGGAAAAATCATCAACAATTACTAAACCATACTTACTTCCCCCGATGCTGAGGTAGGCGACGGGTCCGAAGAGGTCCATATGCAGTAGCTCCAGGGGTCTTGATGTAGTCATCACGTTCTTGATGTGATGAGCACTTCCCACTTGTTTACCTGCTTGACAAGCTGCACAAGGTCTATCTTTTTCGAAATGCACATTTGTTAGACCTAACACATGTTCTCCCTTTAGAAGTTTGTGAAGGTTCTTCATCCCCACATGTGCTAGACGGCGATGCCACAGCCAGCCCATGCTAGTCTTAACGATTAAGCATGCATCTAGACCGGCCTCCTCCTTTGCAAAATCAACTAAATAGAGTTTGTCGTCTAGTACACCCTTAAAAGCTAATGAACCATCACACCTTCTAAAGATAGACACATCTACATTTGTGAATAAGCAATTATATCCCATATTACACAATTGACTAACCGACAAAAGATTATAACCTAGCGACTCTACTAAAAATACATTGGAGATAGAGTGCTCATTTGAGATGGCAATCTTGCCTAAGCCTTTAACCTTGCCTTGATTCCTGTCACCGAATATGATTGAATCTTGGGAATCTTTATTCTTGACGTAGGAGGTGAACATCTTCTTCTCCCCTGTCATGTGGTTTGTGCATCCGCTGTTGTAACATCCCAAAATCCTAACCTAGGTTTGAAACCCTAATCTACCCTTTCCCTCCTTTTCATCCTCTAATTCCAAGAACTTCCTTAGATTTTCTTTCATTATATGCATACACCTTGTTTGATCACAAGCACCTCACTTAGATTCTATTTTCCAGCACCTAGATTGTCCACAAAATAATTTGTTCAAAAGAAAAAGATGCAAAAAGGGAAATAGGAATTAGAAAATAAAAAGAAAAAGAGAAAAACCCTTTCCCCCCTGCTGGGCCGATTCCCGGCCCAAACCCGCGGCCTCGTCTCCCCCGCGTGCCCGCACTCATTCTCCCCCGGCCCATTTCCGGCCTGCTCCCACGCGCGCGCCAGCCCGCCCTGCGCTCTCCCTCCCTCTCACTAACGAACCGTCCCCACCCGTCAGCCGCCCTCTCTCTCTCTCTCGCACACTCACTCCCACTGGCAGTATGGCCCCGCTTGTCAGCCGTTTCGTCGTCCTCCCGCCGTCCCTTCATCGCGGTCACCTCCGGCCATCACCTCCGGCCATCACCTCCGTCCCCTCCTCCGTCTTCTCGTCACACAGGGAAGTTTGGCACCGCTCCGTCCTCCCCCCCCTTGACCAGCGTCCTCGCCGGTACCGCCCCGCCGTGGTGTCTCCTCGGCGGCGCTGTGCGACATTTATGGTCGGCGCTGTGCAGCTCACTAGCACCGCGAAGCTCCACCGCCCCCCTTCCCTCGCGCGCCTATAAAAGGGCCGCCCCGAGCTCCTCCTTCCCCGCACCGGCCGCGGCCATCCCTCTCCTCTCTCGTCCGAGCTCAATTCGTGGAAGAGCCGCCGCCTTCGTCTTCCTCCCCGGTGAGCCGTCCCTCTCTTCTCCCTGTCCCTCTGTTGGTCCATCGAGCGATTGCTTAAGCCTCCTAGCTTCGCCACACCACCACGGACGCAGTACACCACTTCCCCACCCCGATTTCTCACCCCAAGCTCACCGACGGCAACCCCGCCGCGAAGCTCCGCCGCCTCCCCGCGAACAACCCCCTCCCCGACCTCCTCTGACCAAATTGAGCCCACCTCTAGGTTCGCCAGCCCCTCCCCATGCTAAGGCACCTGCACATTGTCCAACAACCGGGCCACCGGCGGCGAATCGCCGCCGAGCCCACCGGCGGCCGGGTCCTCCCCCGCGAACGGCCGGTTCGCCCCGCCGTTAACCGCTGACGCTGTTCCCTCCCCCTTCCGCTCTCTCTGGCGTGTGGGCCCCGCGACGGTGCCGTCACCCTCGCGCGCCCGCGCCGTCCCCTGCCCTGGGCCGCAACTGGGCCGGCGCACTCGCGCCCGCGCGCGTTCTGCGCTCGGTTGGGCCAGTTTCCCCCCCCACGGCCCACCAGAGGCTAAATTCCTTTTTCTTTTCTTTTTTCAGCCTTTTTCCCCTTAATTAGTACTTCCCATTATTTTATGCACCAAAAATTATCAAAATGATTTCTAAAGTCACATGCAATAATGATGTTAGAAAATGACACACTATAGTTTGTAAACCACTGTTGATGTGTTGTTTTATTGCCTGTTTTCCTAGAGGAAGCGGGGACCGTTGATCCGGAACCCGTAGCCCCGGAAGAGGGACCAGAGCCCGAACTTCCGGAAGTAGATCTTCTGTGCCAGGAAAGCTTCGACGAAGGCAAGTCCATCCTTCCCTTGATGCATAAAATACCTATTCTCTCTACCACTGCCTAGGCCGGGAATTATGGGGGAATATTGCATTGTGAGAGAGAGATGGCCCGCATTAACATATACATTTTGGTTACGAAATGTGGATTGGGAAGAAGGGCAATGTGTTTCTTTAAATAAAGCCTCCTTTTTGAAAAGTTATGCGATGAAGGGTACTCACCCTCATCACCTTGGGAGTGGGATGATCAGGGACCCCCTGGTTTAGGGGAGGGCCTAAGGTGTTGCCTCAGCTGGTTTAGGCGTGAGCAGAAGGATTGTCCCCTCATATAAGGACCGACTTGTCATTTTCACTACCTGTACTCCTTAATCGTACAACCACTTGAGACTGTGTGGGCAGTCACTCAATCCGAACTCGTGCGGTCCAACCCCAAGGTTAAGAAGGCTGGGGAGCACCGGGAGGATAAGGAGGGGGAAAGTTTTGTCTGGTTTGGACATGGTGGTGGCCTGACTCCTTCCGGATAACCGTTAAGGTTAGGATGTACGAGGAAGGAAAGAGATCCGACATTCGGGTCTCGCGACGGTGAGATCGCAGAAACCGGGCTAGTGGGTAAATTGTACCCCTCTGTGCAGAGTTGAAACCTATTCGAATAGTCCGTGTCCACTGGTATGGACGAGTCTGGTATGGTATGGCAATTAGAGCTTTTCCTATGAGTTTGATAAAAAGGAAACTGTGTGGTTAAATGGGTGTGGAGAAAGAAACTAAGGCCACGGGAGCGGGAAGCTCAGTGGTGGTTGAGTTTTGGTTACTTTTAAGACTATGGGAAAACCTTTCAGTAACTGCCTTTCTCTAAGAAAATGATGAGTGACTTCAACTACACCAAATAGAGCATGTATATTATAGGTCTCTTTCTCTCTACGGGAGCGGGGTGGGCTTGCGGAATACCTAGTGTATTCACCCAGACTTATTTATGTTTTTCAGCAGCCGAAGACTTCTTTTCTGCTATGCTTGATTGAGAGGGCTGTGTCTGCACCCAGTGCTGCCTGTGGCTTGGGCTAGTATATTTTCCTACTGCGCTTCTTAATTTGGCTCTCTCGAGCTTGTACCTCGGTATTGTAATAACCTTTATTTAAACTCTGTACTATTTGAAGTAAGAAATGTGTTTGCTAGCCTCCTGGGACTAGTATTTGTATCACATTTGAGTCCCAAAGGATCGGGAAGCTTCAGCTGTCGATAATCCAGCTTGATCCCCTGGATGCATAAACCTGCAAGGCAAATTAGGCTTGGGTCTTAGGTACCCAACTCTTGTTGGGTCCTACAAGGTTAGTGACAATAGTCTTAGGAACCCAAATGCAAGTTTTATCTCCCTTACATTTGGCTCCCACCTTTTTAGCAATCACTTTTTTATTTTTACATGAAAGAATAAACTTAGCATTGCAAGCATGAAAGACAGTGGTAGATCCATTATATACTTTTCTAGGAGCATGAGACATAACATTCTTCCTAGATCTACCATAAAAGTTTGAACTAGAAGTAATCATGGCATGAGAGTCGAACGCATTACAACTCCTATCATAATGAACATTTGAATCTTTCATAGCCATATTTCTACCATGCATATAAGAACTAGAAGCAGTCATAGCAAGAGAATCATAAGAATAATTCCTACAAACATTTCTAGAGAATTTCCTATCGCTATACATGAAAGCATGGTTCTTTTTAGCACTATTAGTCATTGGAGCCTTCCCTTTCTCCTTGGCGGAGATGGGAGCCTTATGACTTGTTAAGTTCTTGGCTTCCTTCTTAAAGCCAAGCCCATCCTTAATTGAGGGGTGTCTACCAATAGTGTAGGCCTCCCTTGCAAATTTTAATTTATCAAATTCATTTTTGCTAGTCTTAAGTTGAGCATTAAGACTAGCCACTTCATCACTTAGTTTAGAAATGGAAACTAGGTGTTCACTACAAGCATCAACATTAAAATCTTTACACCTATTGCAAATCACAACATGTTCTATACAAGAGGTTGATTTATTAGCTATTTCTAACTTAGCACTCAAGTCATCATTGATACTTTTTAAGCTAGAGATAGATTCATGGCATGTAGACAATTCACATGAAAGCACTTCATTTCTTTTAACTTCTAGAGCAAGAGAATTTTGCGCACTAACAAATTTATCATGCTCTTCATATAGAATGTCCTCTTGCTTTTCTAACAATTTATTCTTCTCATTCAAAGCATTAATTAATTCATTGATTTTATCAATTTTGGTTCTATCTAAGCCTTTGAATAAACATGCATAGTCTATTTCATCATCACTAGATTCATCATCACTTGAAGAAGCGTAAGTACTAGTATTACGAGTACTTACCTTCTTTTCCCTTGCCATGAGGCAGGTGTGATGCTCGTTGGGGAAGAGGGATGATTTGTTGAAGGCCGAGGCGGCGAGTCGTTTGTCATCGGAGTCGGACAATGAACAATCCGAGTCCCATTCCTTGCCAAGGTGTGCCTCGCCCTTAGCCTTCTTGTAAGTCTTCTTTTCCCTCTTCTTTTCTTGATCCTGGTCACTATCATTATCGGGACAATTAGCAATAAAGTGACCAACCTTACCGCACTTGAAGCAGGAGCGCTTTCCCTTTGTCTTGTTCTTTTTGGGATGCTCCTTGCGACCCTTTAGCGCCGTCTTGAAGCGCTTGATGATGAGGGCCATTTCTTCCTCATTGAGCCCCGCCGCCTCAACTTGCGCCACCTTGCTAGGTAGCGCCTCCTTGCTACTCGTTGCCTTGAGAGCAATGGCTTGAGGCTCATGAATTGGACCATTCAACGCCTCATCGACGTATCTTGCCTCCTTGATCATCATCCGCCCGCTTATGAACTTTCCAAGTATTTCTTCGGGCGACATCTTGGTGTACCTAGGATTTTCACGAATATTGTTTACAAGATGTGGATCAAGGACAGTGAAAGACCTTAGCATTAGGCAGACGATGTCGTGGTCCGTCCATCGCGTGCTTCCATAGCTCCTTATTTTGTTGACGAGGGTCTTGAGCCTGTTGTATGTTTGGGTTGGCTCTTCTCCCCTGATCATTGCGAATCTCCCAAGTTCGCCCTCCACCAACTCCATCTTGGTGAGCATGGTAACGTCATTTCCCTCATGAGAGATCCTGAGGTTGTCCCAAATCTGCTTGGCGTTATCCAAGCCGCTCACCTTATGGTATTCATCCCTGCACAATGATGCTAAAAGAACAGTAGTAGCTTGTGCATTTTTATGAATTTGTTCATTGATGAACATGGGACTATCCGTACTATCAAATTGCATTCTATTTTCTACTATCTCCCATATACTTGGATGGAGAGAGAACAAGTGGCTACGCATTTTGTGACTCCAAAATTCGTAGTCCTCTCCATCAAAGTGAGAAGGTTTACCGAGGGGAATGGAAAGCAAATGAGCATTGGAACTTTGCGGAATACGAGAGTAATCAAAAGAGAAGTTCGAGTTAACCGTCTTCTTTTTCTCGTAGTCGTTGTCGTCGTCGTCCTTTTGGGAAGAAGAAGACTTGTCGCTGTCGTCATAGTAGACAATCTTCTTAATACGTCTCTTCTTCTTCCCGTCCTTCTTCTTATGACTTGAGCCCGAGTCAGTGGGCTTGTCGTCTTTTGGCTCATTGATGAAGGACTCCTTTTCCTTGTCGTTGTTGATCACCATCCCCTTGTCCTTAGGATCCATCTCTTTGGGTGATTAGTCCCTTTCGTGAAGAGAATGGCTCTGATACCAATTGAGAGCACCTAGAGGGGGGGGGGGTGAATAGGTGATCCTGTAAAAACTTAAACTCAAAGCCACAAACTTGATTAAGTGTTAGCGCAATGAAGCCAAGTGGCTAGAGATGAGTTCTTGCAAAACACAATAACCACAAAGAGATCAACACAGAGAGGCACAGTGGTTTATCCCGTGGTTCGGCCAAGTCCAACACTTGCCTACTCCACGTTGTGGCGTCCCAACGGACGAGGGTTGCACTCAACCCCTTTCAAGCGGTCCAAAGACCCACTTGAATACCACAATGTTTTGCTTTCGTTTCACTATATCCCGCTTGCGAGGAATCTCCACAATTTGGAGCCTCTCGCCCTTACAATTTGATTATCACAAAGAATCACGGAAGTAAGGATGGGATGAGCAACACACAAGACACAAAATCAGAGCAACAATACGCACACAAGTCACAACAGGAGCTCTCAACATAACTCGACGAGTTCTCTACTCAAATGGAGCTCTAGTTGCTATCACAAAGAATCGAATGCGCGAAAATGAAGTCTTGGTGCTTAGGAATGCTCAAGGGATGCTTGGTGTACTTCTCCATGCGCCTAGGGGTCCCTTTTATAGCCCCAAGGCAGCTAGGAGCCGTTGAGAGCAATTCAGGAAGGCAATTCTTGCCTTCTGTCGACTGGCGCACCGGACAGTCCGGTGCACCACCGGACACTGTCCGGTGCGGATTTCTTTCCTATTCTGGCGCAGCCGACCATTGGAGAATTGGAGCCGTTGGCGCACCAGACACTGTCCGGTGCACACCGGACAGTTTGGTGCCCCCATCCAACCGTTGGCTCGGCCACGCGTCACGCGCGGATTGCGCGGCCGACCGTTGGCGCACCCGACCGTTGGCTCACCGGACAGTCCGGTGACTCACCGGACAGTCCGGTGAATTATAGCCGTACGCTGTTGACTTGGTTCCCGAGAGCAGCGACTTCGCCGCAGCCGACTCACCGGACACTATCCGGTGCACCACCGGCCAGTCCAGTGATTTATAGCCGTACGCCACCGTCGAGACCCGAGAGCAGCCAGTTGATCAGACGCCAGCCTGGCGCACCGGACACTGTGCGGTGCACCACCGGACACTGTCCGGTGCACCCAGACTGAGCAGAGTCTTGGCTGCTCGAGCCAAGTCTTCTCCAATTGAATTTTCTCTGATTCTAGCACTTAGACAAATATGTTAGTACACAAAAATCAATGTACTAAGTCTAGAATCATACCTTTGTGTTGACTTTGCACTCCTTCCACCATTTGGCATAGTTTCACATTAAACCATTTGTGTTGGCACTTGATCACCAAAATACTTAGAAATGGTCCAAGGGCACATTTCCCTTTCACATATGCACTGTACTGTCGTGCGCCTCCACATTCCGTGCCCTAGTTCTTGCTTTTCTGCTCCTAGGCCTTCTCCGCTCTCTTGCAACGCTGCTTCCGCTCCATTCGTCGGCAAGGTTGAAATGGCGCCCAAGCGGAAAGCTTCGAGTTCGTCCGTCGCGGTCATCCCTCCCATCGACCCCAACAGTCAGTTGCCTTTTGCAGGTAACCATATGTCTGTTGTCTCTGAATTCGACCTTCTCCACCTTGTATCTATCAGGGTTCTTCCTCCGAAGGAGCTCTGTTCCTGGCGGATCTGCCGTGGGGTCACTGTTCCAACAGAGGACACTCACGAATCCGTCATCTACGTTCCTTTTCTCCTCCGCGGCCTTGCTCTTCCATTTCTCCTTTTTTCCGTGGTCTCCTTGATTTCTATCGCTTGAATCTGACCCATCTGAATCCCAATTCCGTTCTGCAAGTCTCTATCTTTGTTCATTTATGCGAAGCTTTTCTCGGAGTTTTGCCACACATTGGCCTGTGGAAGTATTTGTACCACTGTCGCCCTGGGATGGCCGGAGGGCAGCACTAGCTGGTGGGGGGCGCGAGCTTGGAGATGCGCCATGGGAGGAAGGCTGATTACCTCGACATCCCGCTCAAGGATAGCATCAAGGGATGGCGTCTGGAATGGTTCATCGTGGAGAATCATGGGAATTCTCTCCCCCCATGGTCAGGAAGACAGCCAGATGTTCGCACTCCGAGCTGGACCGAATCCCCCACAGACCAGGAAGTAACTGAAGCAGGGGCTTTGCTAGCTGAAGTTGGATTGCTGAAAGAAAGGGGTCTGACTGCAGAAGCTATGGTCGCTGACTTTGTTTTCAAGAACATCCAACCGCTGAAAGACAGAGCATATCCAGCCTATCTGTATCGAGGCTTTGCTGATTCGACTCGGGTAACCAACAGAAGAATTCCTGCCGTGGACTTGGTGGGCCGGCTTGAGATGATACTCAGAGGCGAGGTGTCGAACGTCGGCGCTCCTATTGCATACTCGGCTTGGAATCTGCCTCTTTCCAAGGCCTTTACCAGTTTTGTGTCAAATCCTCCTGCTGGCGATAGCGGTTTGGGCCTTAGAGTGCGACCCTCTCCCGAAGAGGTTAGTGCTGGATATGTTAGCTGAAGATTCTTCTGATGCAGTCCCTACTGAAACACTGGCGGTAGCGCCCATCCCAGAGGCTAGTGAAGCTTTAGATATTCAGAAGTCTGACAATGTTCGTCCGAAGCGTTCTCGCCGAGCCAATCAGCCTGCTTCTCCTGCTGACAGGAAGAAACAGAATAAGAGACGTCTTCGTTGAGTGTCTAGTTTGGATCAGGATGCTGGTCCTTCCGTTCCTGCTGCTGAAGAAGTGCCAGTGCCTGCATTTGCTGAAACTGATCCCAATGGGTGTAGCCCGCCTGCTATTAACCCCAATGGGTGTGACCTAGATGACGCTGACCCCAATGAGTGTAACCTGGATGACGCTGACCGCAATGGGTGTACTGTCCACGTTGTTGATGATGGTGAGGAAGAGGAGGATGAAATCCCTCTAACTCGAAAGAACAACCGACGCTATATTGCCAGTGGCGAAAGCAGTGGTGTTTTTTCTCCAGCCCTGTCTGCTCTTGTTGGTCTACAAGAATTGTCTCTGGCCAACTTTGATCATACTCTTGAGGATATGGTCCCAGAAGATCTGTTGTCCGAACCAGCAGATGGTGGCATGATGGATGTTTGCCCTGATGTGCCTGATGCTGGGCTCGAATTGTCTCGGGCGGTGTCTCACACCTCGTCGACCTTGGAGCACAGTCTTAAGGGTCAGGAGGCCGTCCCGGATTGCACTGTTCCTATGGAGGTGGTCGAGGGTCCTTCGGCCTTAGAGGTGGCTACCTCGGAGGGCTCGGCCCTCAAAAATAGCGCTGGTGCTTACCCAGCCCCCGAGGGTGTTGCCGGGGATGATCCGGCTCAGATGGGTAGCGTGAGCGATAACCCAGCCCCCGAGGGTGTTCGAGTTGGTTCTCCCTCTAACACTTCCATGGATGTTCACGTGGGATCTTCTCCTCCGCACTCTGATTGTATGGCAGCAGTACGGGTTTCGTGTCAAGAGGTCGCTTTAGAGGTCAACGTTCCTGATGATAGAGTTATGACTTCTACTGGTGACACTGATTTGGTTCCCAATGATGCATTGCGGGTTGTTCCAGTTGGTGACCCTTCAACAAGCCATCAGTTGATTTCCCACGACTTGGGGGTTCCCTCATTCTTCTCCATCCTCCAGGTAACTTGGTTTCTTCTGCCCTGACTTTTACTTTAGGTAAACTGCTGTTATTATGCTCATCTGTTTTTAACGTCAGGCATTGGTGGATGAAATGGCTAGCCGGTTGAAATCACAGGGGACCTCTGTCCCAGAAGGGGCTTTGTCCCTAACGCATTGGAATCTAGTGTTATTTCAGCGGCGAGTATCTGACTTGGAGATGGCAAATGCTGGTTAGTGCCCTTTCTGCCTTCATTGGCTATTTGAGTAATCTGCTTTATAGCTGAACACCCTTGCTTGACTGTTTCCTGACAGACATGGCTCGGTGATATTCTAACCTTGAAGAAAGGTATTCTCAAAGTCAGGCTGCACTGGCCTAGGTTTCTGGCTCTCTGAATGATGCTAACTCCGCTCTCCGTGCTCAACTTGATTCTGAAAAGGTGGCTACTGAATTGAACTTCTGCTTGCCCTTGTCTGCTATGCTTTTGGTGCTTGCTTGACGTTGGAGAAACCGGCTCTTGTCTGCAAGAGGAGAAACGTGCTCTTGCTACTTCTCGCGACAATCTAGAAAAGTTATACCGCGATGCCAGCAACTCGTTGACTATCTTGGAGAGGAGTCATCGTTTTACCATGGAGGACTTGGATAACCATCGCTACAAGCTGCAAGAGTCTCTGGATGATATGATTCGCCTTAGGCAATTGGTGTCGAACAAGGATACTGTCATCAAGGATCTGCGTGCTTCCAAAAAGTCGGTAGTCTGGGAGCTAGAAGCCGCTCGGTTGGCTGTCAAGGCCGCTGAAGATACTTCTGCTACTCTGAAGGCCCAGCGCGACAAAGCCATGGACAAAGCCGTTCGCGCGGGGCGAATTCTGATGAGGAGACCCGACATGGTTGTTCCCGACGACATAGTGGCAGATGTGAATGCCGCTCCCGATTCTTCGAGTCGTCCTTCCTCGTCGGTTGCTCCTAAGAAAAACATTTCCAGATAGAAAACACTGAATGCCTTGAGTATATGGTTAGTGTGCTTGGATGTTTCGTTAGAAAACACTTTTCGGTACCGAATACTGTTATTGTTTTCCCGTTGTTAGAGTTCAACGGTATCTACAGTCGTAAAAGTAAGTGCATTATGATGGTTTTGAATTTTTTTCGTGGGGCATAGAGATTGCCCTAGGATGAATAGTCGTGAACGTGCCAAATGTGCCGTGCCAATTTAAGTCGTTGCCAACTTAAATCAATCGTTCCGCTATCAGGGGTATAGTGATCGCCGACCTAAACCGATTGCTCCGTTAGCAGGGTATAGTGGTCACCCTTAGTTAAGTAAGCGCGAGCATGTCACACTGTCTTAAGTCATCGCTGACTTAAGCCAATTGCTCCGTTAGTGGGGTATAGTGGTCACCCCGAGTTAAGTAAGCGTGAGCATGTCGCACCGTCTTAAGTCATCGCCGACTTAAGCCGATTGCTCCGTTAGTAGGGTATAGTGGTCACCCCGAGTTAAGTAAGCGTGAGCATGTTGTACCGTCTTAAGTCATCGCCGACTTAAGCCGATTGCTCTGTTAGTAGGGTATAGTGGTCACCCCGAGTTGAGCAAGAATGCAAATTGACAATGAACAATTCCTGAAGTCTTTTTATTGATGATGCGTTTCTCGGTTTACAGAATACATTGCTGCCCCAATAGCTTTTGAAATATAGCTAAGGATAAAACTTCCTGAGATGTTCTATGTTCCATGAGTTCCCAACTTCTGTGACATCCATCTGTGTGAGACAATATGATCCAGGCCGAGTGACTTCAGCTACTATGAATGGTCCTTCCCATAGAGGTGACAATTTGTGCCGCCCCTCCCCCGTTAGAATTCGGCGGAGGACGATATCTCCCACTGTGAAGGATCGATGTCGTATGGCCTTATCGTGATAGCGCCTCAGAGTTTGCTGATACCGTGCTGATTGAATCACCGTGTTTAGTCGTTCTTCTTCGAGTACATCGACATCCTCCAGCCTAGTAGCCTCAGCTTCTGCTACGTTTTCAAAGATCAACCTTGGTGCCCCAAACTTGAGATCAGCAGGTAGCACTGCCTCTGAACCATAGACCATAAAGAAAGGAGTGTTTCCATGCAGGGCTCGACTAGGTTGAGTTCTCAGGCTCCAAACGACGTACGGCAATTCCCTGATCCACTTTCCTGCGAACTTTTCATTTTTGTCGAAAACTTTCTTTCTGAGCGCCTCCAATATCATCCCGTTGGCTCTTTCTACCTGCCCGTTGGCTCTTGGGTGTGCCACCGAGGCATATTTGATCTGAACGCCCTTTTGCTTGCAGAAGTCAAAGAACTCTGAGCTAGTGAAGTTGGATCCTAGGTCGGTTATGATGTTATTTGGTATTCCAAACCTAAATATTATATCTTTTATGAATTCCACTGGCTCAGCTGAAGTTAAGGAAGCAATGGGTTTGAATTCTATCAACTTAGTGAACTTGTCGATAGCAACCAGTACATGAGTGTATCCTCCTTGAGCTTTTTTGAAAGGTCCAATCATATCCAATCCTCAGCACGCAAATGGCCAAGTTACGGGTATGGTTTGTAGTTGCTGTGCCAGTAGATGCTGCTGTTTTGACAAGTATTGGCAGGCTTCGCACCTCTGAACTAACTTGGCTGCGTCACTTTTTGCTGTTGTCCAGTAGAAACCGGACCTGAAGACTTCCCAACCATGGTCCTGGATGCTGCATGCACTCCACATTGCCCAGCATGGACCTCATCTAGAAGTTGCTTTCCAGTATCTGAGAGAATACACTTCATGAGGACTCCTGACGCGCCCCTTCTATATAGCGTGTCCCCAATGAGTGTATAGTGAGCTGACTGTCTTGCGATACGCTCGGCCGTATTTTTGTCATCTGGTTCCTCTTCATTCCTTATATATCTGATGATCGGCTCCCTCCAGTCATCAGGATTTGATTCTGGTTGGCTCAGAGTATTGCATTCTTCTACCCGATCCGCTGAAATGCTCGGGCGCGGCACTTCTTGGACAAAAACTCCAGGCGGGACCTGAGTCCGACTGGACCCTAGCTTAGACAATGCATCAGCCGCCGTGTTGCGGTCTCTCTCCACAAGATGAAACTCCAATCCTTCAAATTTATCTTCTAGTTTTCGGACAGCAGTGCAATATTTTCCCATGGAGTCATTCGAGCAATCCCATTCTTTGTTTATCTGACTTATGACCACCAGAGAGTCTCCATACACCATCAGTCTCTTGATGCCCAGTGATATGGCAATGTTCAGCCCGTGAATCAGAGCTTCGTACTCAGCTGCGTTGTTAGATGCCGGGAATAACAATTGAAGAGCGTACTTGAGTTGTTCGCCTCCAGGTGCAATAAAGAGGATCCCTGCACCTGCTCCCTGCAGCTTCAATGAGCCGTCAAAATACATTTGCCATACTTCTGCGATTTCTAGGTTATCCGGTACCTGTTGCTCGGTCCACTCTGATACGAAGTCAACCAGTGCTTGAGTTTTGATAGTAGTGCGAGGTCAAAATTTGATGTCATGAGATCCCAATTCATAGGCCCACTTGGCTACTCTTCCGATGGCTTCTTTGTTGTGGAGAATATCCCCTATTGGAAATCTAGTGACTACTATGACTTTGTGGTCGTCGAAGTAGTGCCGAAGCTTGCGTGCAGTTAGAAGTACTGCATACAATAGCTTTTGAACCTGAGGATATTTCTTCTTTGAAGAGCCTAGAACTTCACTGATGAAATAGACAGGGTGCTGTACTGGGTATGCATGCCCTTCTTCCGCTCGCTCGACTACTAACGCGGTGCTCACCATGTGAGTCGTGCAAGAGATGTACAATAATAGATCTTCTGCCGGTTGAGTCGGCGTGGCTTGACGTGGCGGTTTCAGCACTGGTGGTGTTGTCAAGAATTTTTTCAACGTGTCTAGAGCTTCTTGTGCTTCTGAAGTCCACTGAAATTTGTCCACCTTCTTGAGTAATTTATAGAATGGTAAGCCTTTTTCTCCCAGCCTTGATATGAACCTGCTTAGGGCTGCCATACACCCGGTGAGTCTTTGAACTTTCTTTTGTGATCGTGGTGCTTACATCCTCATGATAGCTTCGATCTTTTTTGGATTGGCTTCAATTCCCCGGTGGCTAACAATAAACCCTAGCAACTTTCCTGCTGGCACTCCGAAAACGCACTTTTCGGGATTAAGCTTCCATCTATATCGTCGTAGAATATTGAAGACCAGCTGTAAATCTTCGATGAAATTTTCTGAATCCTCTATCTTGATCACCACGTCGTCCACGTAGGCTTCCACATGCTTGCCCCAGTGATCGGCTAAGCATGTCTGAATAGCCCTCTGATAAGTTGCTCCAGCGTTTTTGAGGCCGAACGGCATGGAGGTATAGCAGAAGGCTCCAAGCGGGGTGATAAATGTTGTTTTTTCCTCGTCTTCTTTTGCCAAACTAATCTGATGATACCCAGAGTAGCAATCCAAGAAAGACAGCATAGAGCATCCGGCGATTGAGTCCACCACCTGGTCGATTCTAGGAAGCCCGAAGGGATCCTTCGGACAGTGTTTGTTGAGATCCGTATAGTCAACGCACATGCGCCAATCCACTTTATTCTTTTTGAGTACAAGAACAGGGTTGGCCAACCATTCAGGATGTAACACCTCCCTAATGAATCCGGCCGCGACCAAGCGAGCCAGCTCAGCACGGATGGCTTCTCTCTTGTCGGGCGTAAAGCGACGTAATTTTTGGCGTATTGGCCTCGCCTGGGGGTAGACCTTCAATTTGTGCTCGGCCAACTCCGTTGGGACTCCCGGCATATCCGCAGGTTGCCATGCGAATACGTCTCGGTTATCTTGCAGAAACTGGACGAGCGCGCTTTCCTATTTGTCGTCCAGGCTGGAGCTGATGATGGTGGTTTTGCGCTCATCAGCGAACCCGAGGTTGATCCTTTTGGTTTCTTCAGTCGGCCGCATAGAGGTCACGGCTTGTGCTTCGTTCGCGGGGACCGTGAGGTCTTCCTCAGGCTTTGAGTTTGCCCGTGCAGAGGAAATCGCCGATGGTTTGGTGGAGAAGGCCGCCTGAATAGCCACTCAGAAACATTCTGCGGCACCTTGGAAGTCGGCGTGCACAGTTATGATCCCTTGCGCTCCAGGCATCTTCAATATCATGTACATATAATGTGGAATAGCCATGAACTTCGCTAATCTGGGCCTCCCGATGATGGCGTTGTATCCACAATCGAAGTTTGCCACCTCGAACCTCAGGAACTCGGTTCTGTAGTTTTCCGGAGTTCCAAAGGTGACTGGCATGTAGATGTGGCCCAGCGGGTACTCTCCTTCAGTCGGCATGATGCGGAAGAAGGGTGTGTCCGACTCGTGGAGCTCTTTGAGGGGAACTCCCAAGGCTTGGAGCGTCTGGGGGAAGGTGACGTTGATGCTGCTTCCCCCGTCCACTAGTACCTTCTTTACCCTGCTCTCTCGGATCACCGGATCGACGAGAAGTGGGTATTTGCCTAGGTGGTCGAAGTTAAGCCATTGGTCTGCCCAGGTGAAGGTGATCAGGTGCTCAGACCATCGGTACGGGGCGGGAGGACCGGTGGCCGCCACTAGTATCTGACGATCGTTGAGCTTTTGTTGTCTCTTGCTTTCTTGTGACCCGTGTCCACTGAAGATGACGTTGACTTCTCTGTTGACGCGCGGGAAGGCTCCTCCTCTTCCCTCCTCCTGCTGCCGGGGTTGTTGCGGTTCTCCCGGTCCTCCTCGCGGCGGGGGAGGAGATAGAGGTTGAAAAGGTCGATCGTGCCCGATGGAGTGTTTGAAGTCCCTGCAGTTCTGGAGGGTGTGGCGCATGTCCTTGTGATATGGGCACTGGTCGTCAAGGATGTCGTCCAACGTGCGTTCGCCTCTGCGAGGTCCTCCTCGGGCGTGAGAGGCGGGTGGTCTGGCGGCGTGGACCTCCTCACGAGGCCTCTTCTCCCAGCGCTTGTTGGGTTGCTGGTTTGTGTCACGTCGTGGCGTCGCTGGTGCAGGTTTCGCTCCTCCGATGAGGTCCTGAGCTCATTCGTCCGCGGTGATGTAGAGGTCGACCTCCCGGAACAGTTGCTCGGAGGTAATCGGCGCCTTCTGTAATATGGCTCGGACGAATGTCGAGTCATTGGATCCCCTGTAGAAGTCCTCGATCACTGCCGCTTCCGCGACTTCGGGGATACGATTTCTCATGGTCTGGAATCTTTTTAGGTACGACCAAAGAGTTTCGTCCCCTTGGCGCTTGATGGATTTGAGGTCCCATGGTTGCACCGGTTTGTCGGAGAGAGACTGAAAGTTGGTGGTGAAGCGCCAACTGAAATCGCTCCAGTCGTTGATGCAGTGTCGGGGTAGGTGTCGCAGCCATTGCAGCGCATCTTGCCCGAGGACAATAGGCAAGTATGCGGTCATCACGTCCTCGGTCGCCCCAGCTGCCCGGGCAGCGGTGGTGTAGACGGTCAGCCAACCTCCCGGATCCTGCTTAGGTTCGTACTTGTCGACGTTGGAGACCTTGAAGTTAGGGGGCCATTGAATGGCCCTGAGGCGCGGAGTAAGTGCCGATACTCCGCACGTGTCCTCCTGTCGTTGATGATGATGCTGGTCCTGGGGAGGAGAGTGGTTGTCGTGGTGCCTCGACCGTCCCCGGGTGGTGCCACCAGTTGAAGCCATGGCCGACTCGGTCCTGGTAACCTGGCTTCGCGCTGGGACGCCGTGATCCCGGTCGTACTCTTCCCGGCGACAAATTTCGTTGTCGTGTCGTCGTTCGCGCGAAGTGTTGATGGAGCTCCATGCATCCCGCCGACTGTTGATGGTGTGTCGTAGATCGTTCGGCGGGTGAGCGAGGGGCAGGAGATGATTGGCTGCTTGAGTAAACAGCCGCCGATAGCCCTCAGCATCGGGAGTCCGCAGGAGGCCATCCGCTATTTGAGCCAATATTCCGCCAACTTCACTCGGCGTGTTCATGGCTTGGGCGAAATCAGGGTTCAGGTTGCGTCCGAAGAGTGGATTTTCCCGGCGTTGCCTTGTTTCCTACTCGGCCTGTTCTTGAGCTCGCTGACGATCGCGTCGTCGGGAATTCCTTCTTTCCCTGAACACACGTTCCTCCGAAGTTTCTCCTATCTCAGAGACCTCGTCTCGTGATACAGGTTGCACTGGGTCCAGTTCTCCGGCCTTGTGATGTCGTCGGATATTTCGGCGTCGGTTCCTTCGTCGGTGGGACTCCCGCTGAGGAGGTTCCTCTCCAGGTACGGTCGGCTCGTCGTCGGAGATGGGGGGTGACTCTGCCCTTCCAATGAAGAGGACGTCAGGGTAGAATGGAACAATTGTCGTGGCGACCCTCTTTCTGCCCTCCTTTGAGGACGAAGGTGCAAAAAGGCCAGCTTGCCACCTTTCGATCTCATTCGTTTCTTTCTTCCTCGTGATCCGTGTCCATTCTCCCATCGGAGAGGTGGACAACGACGTTCTCCGGGTTGACAAGCCCTGGACTCCTAGTTTACTGAAGGTGATCTTTTTTCGGGGCGTTGGAGGTTGTGCCTTTTCCTGCTTTGCCCCGATTTTCCTAGGATTTCTGAGGAAGATTTTCTCTCCGGTGGATCCGCGATGCGATGCAGAGTTCCCTCCTCATCTGCTACAGATGAGATAGTTCCGAAGCAGAATGTGGACCTGGGACGGAGGATGATCTTGTGCTAGAAGGTGACGACCATTGAGCTAGCTTGGATCGATGACACACCCCCTACCTGGCGCGTAAGCTGTCGGTGTTTTGGGTCCGACCGCGCACCTAGGGTTACCCCTCAAGGTGCTTTTAGGAGTAGGACGGTGTTATCGACTGTAGCTCGATGGTTCGTGCTGGATGCACGAGAAACAGTAGACAATGGTTTACAGGTTCGGGCCGCTTTGAGATGCGTAACACCCTACGTCCTGTCGAGAGTGTTTTATGTGGTGAGTTACAAGAGGATTCTCTAGCGCTGAGAACGTAGAGAGTTGGGTGGGAGGCTAAGTAGCGAGTCTCTGATCTGAAGGGGTGCTCCCTAGGCCTTATATATTCGACCGTGGGGCAATACATGTGGATATTACAGCGACGTGTACCTAAGAAATAGTGAACCAACTGAGTCTATCCTCTTATAATCCTGCCGACCCATTCTCGCTTGGTTCCATTGTACGGGGCTCATGCACGGGAAGGTCGGGCCTCTGTTGTGATTACTGCTCGAATTCGTTGGGCCGTCTTGGGCTTGTGCTGTTATAGCCTTGTGTCAATTCGCTTCATTGGTCATTCCTTCCCAGGCCCACGAGGGGGATGACCTTACGAATTATGGGGCCCTTGGGCCTTTCGTGAGGTCTTTTATCCTTCTGGTGGACCCGGGGGATATCTGTCCCCCACAGCACCGGACTGTCCGGTGAGCCAACAGTCGACTGCGCAATGGCCGGCAGCGAAATCGGCGGGCGACACGTGGCCCGCACCAACGGTGGGAAGGGGGCACCGGACTGTCCGGTGTGCACCGGACAGTGTTCGGTGCGCCAATCGACGCCGAGGTGCAACGGTCGTCTGCGCCAGAAAAGGAAGGAGATCCGCACCGGACCGACTACAGTGACTGTCCGGTGCGCCACCCGACAGAAAGCAAGAATGACCTTCCTTGTTGATCTCCAACGACTCCTAGCTGCCTTGTGGCTATAAAAGGGACCCCTAGGCGCATGGAGGAGTCACCCAAGCTTACAAGAAAGATCCTAAGACTCCAAGACTCCATTCTCACGCATTCGATTCTTTGAGATAGTGACTTGAGCTCCATTTGAGTTGAGAACTCCTTGCGTTGTGTTTTGAGCTCGAGTTGTGACTTGTGTGCGTGATTGTGCTCTCGTTTTGGGCCTTGTGTGTGTTGCTCTCCCCTCCCTTACTTCCATGCTTCTTTGTGATCATCAATTGTAAGGGCGAGAGGCTCCAAGTTGTGGAGATTCCTCATAAACAAGAGAAAGTCTAAGAAAGAAGAACACCGTGGTATTCAAGTTGATCATTGGATCACTTGAAAGGGGTTGAGTGCAACCCTCGTCCATTGGGACGCCACAACGTGGAAGTAGGCAAGTGTTACTTGGCCGAACCACAGGATAAACTCGCGTGTCTCTTGTGATTGCTTTTTGTGATTACTTATGTGTTCGCAAGAGCTCGCTACTTAGCCGTACTAACACTTAACCAAGTTTTGTGGCTATTAGTTTTTGATTTATTCAGGATCACCTATTCACCCCCCTCTAGGTGCTCTCAATAATGGACATCACAAGTAAGATGGACATTGCTTAGGTGAGACTCGATGTGCATAACTGTAACACCCTGAATTTGAGAGTTAAATTTTTTTCTTTCTCTAGCACTCACCAAATTCGGGCGTTACCTTTCATCTTTCTTTTTTCTTCTCGCTGTGCCTTGTTCTTCTTCAAATATTCTAGTGAGATTTAGCTCGAGACCTCGTGTAAGTAAAACCCTAGAGTTAAATCTTTTGGTTGTTGCACCATGCCGGTCCATGCATCTATTTTGTTTGTTGAGTGAATTTGTGAAAGCATGCATTTGAAAATAGATTAAAATGGGAAAATTAGGAGAAGAATTAAAAAGAAGGGGGATTTCTCTCTCTCCCCCCTTTTGGGCCGGCTTCCAGCCGCGGCCCAGCCGGTGCCCCTCCCCTCCCCTCCCCGCCGTGGGCCCCGCATGGCCCAGCCGCCCCCTCCCCAGCGTCCTGTGTGTGCGGCGCGCGTGGGCGCAACCGCCGCCGCCGCCACCTCCCTGGTGGGGCCCGCCCGTCAGCCGCCCCCTCCCCAAACCTCTCCCTCTCTCTCCCCTCTACCCCGCGCACGTCTCTCTCTCTCTCTCTCGACGCCCTCGCCCACGCGTGGTTAGCCCCTCCATCCTCCCCTTCTCCAGCCATGGCGCCGTCCGGCCCGACCCCGGCATGGCTCCCCGCCCGCCCGGTGTTTCACCCCGGCCCCGGCGTGGCTTCCCTCGCCCGGCCTTAGCCCCGTCCCGGCCTTAACGCGGCTCGGCCCTGGTGCCCCTCAGCGCCCCCGGCTCCCCCTCCCTCGCGCTCGTCCCGGCGTGTGGCTCGGCCTCGCCGTTTCGGCGTGCCCGCGGCGCCCTCGCCCGCCCCGGCACGACTCCCCCGCCCAGCGTCCCGTCCTCGCCCCTCGGCGCGTCCGCGGCCTGGCCTCCCCTGCTCGACGTCCAGTCCTCGCTCGGCGTCCCGCCGCTGCCTCGGTGCAGCCCCGCCCCGGCGCGGCTTCCCCCCACCCGACCTTGCCCCGTGCTCCGGCGCGACGGTGGCGCGCCCACCCGGCTCGCCCGCCCCCTGCTCACGGCACAGCCCCCTCGCCTCGGCGCGGCTTCCCCTGCCAGCGGTGCGGCCCGGCTCCCTGCGCCTTCGGCCATGGCGTGCCCATGGTTCGGCCCCCTCCCTGCACGCGGTCCCGCCCCCGGCGCGACCCCCTGCCTCGTCCCGGCGTGGTGTGGTGCCCCTGCGCAGCGTGGCCCTGGCCCGGCGCGGCTTCGGCTCGCGCGACCGCGGTGCCCCTATGTGGCGCGGCCCTCTGCCCGCGGCTCGGCCCTGGTGTGTGCGCAACTCGTTCACGGCGCGTCAGCGCAGCCTTGCGCGCACGCGTGCTGGTGCGGTGCATGCGATGCCCTAGCGCGGCCCGTCGTGCCCTCGGCGCGACGCGTAGCGCTTCGCCACGTTCGTGATGTGCTCGTCTACCCCTAGACGTGCCCATCTACCCCTAGCCACCCGTCTACCCCCCCTCGTGTATTTTATGCGCATCGATCGTGTTATTTATATTAATGAAATGGAAACTCTACTCAGAAATTGATCATGTTAGTTATCTCAGGTAGTTAATCATTGACTTTGTTTAATGTCGACCAATTGGAAATAGTTGTAACTCTATTAGTGCATGTGATTAATACTTGTTAGTATGGCTAGATAGAACTAGATGAAGTAATGATTAATTATACACCTTCCCGTAATACGCTTCGATTATAGCTTTAGCCACTGCAAGACCTTCCTTCTTCTCTTTCTAGCAATTGCAAATGCAGAATCGTATGTCATATTTTATGCATATTTGACTTATCTGCTCTCTTGTATGGTGTGCTGTTTATTTCCTAATTCAAATGGATGGATGTATGTTTGCGCTCGCATAGATAACGGTCTGGTTGAGGAGCCCGAAGAACTTGCAGGAGAAGCCCTGAGCAGCAGCTGGTTGGTGGAGGCAAGTGTCCCTTGACCCATCTATGTCCTATACATTTCTATAATTCACTTTCCGCATTCACACAATTTATACTTAAGGATTGACTAGCTTTTGTATCCACGTCCTTGTTTCCCTATTTGGGTCGGATTATTCTGGTTTAGCTTTATGCTAGTGCTTAACATTAATCAATGAACATGATGAGATTTATCTATGATACGTTGTTTTCCTTCTTATTTATGATGATATACTTGTGGCATTTAAAGGGACTCGAGCGAGTGCCTCTCCGTAAGGACCTGTTCGTTGGATGACTGCCCGAGAAAACCGTGCAACCATGAGGGTGGAATGGGACGCCCTTAGCTTAATAATTAGAGGAACCAGGGTGTAGTTCGCTTCGCCGTCGTGTTGTTAATGGGGCTCGGTGTATGTGGCTCGCTCCGCCAAGGTTGGTTCGCCCTTTGGGGAGGAGTGCAGTGCATTTAGGAAACCTAATGGACGGCTACAGTCCCAGGGAATCTTTGTAAAGGCTACGTAGTGATACCCTACTGGGTCACCTTGGTAGTGATCAATGGAGAGTCATGATCCCTAGGCAAAAAGGGAATCACGACTTGTGGGTAAAGTGCGCAACCTCTGTAGAGTGTTTGAAAACTGATACATCAGCCATGCTCGCGGTTATGAGCGGCCAAGGGAGCTCCATTGATTAGTGATACTTTATCAGAGATGTTCGGATTACAGGTGGTGATGAGAATGATGGTTTTGGTATTGATTATGGTAATGGTAAGTGGTATTCTTTCCGTTTGGAAAGGGTACTTTTGGGGTTAATAACTTGGGTTAATACTAAAACCTGGCTCTCTCTACTAGTAATAATAACCTGACCAACTAAAAGCAACTGCTTGACTTACCCCCACATAAAGCTAGTCCACTACAGCCAAATAGGACACTTGTTGAGTATGTTGATGTGTACTCACCCTTGCTCTACACACCAAACCCCCCCCCCTTCCCTAGGTTGTCCGCATTGCAACCACTGCTCAGGAGAATATGAAGCCGTGGACGAAGATTTCTAGGAGTTCCAAGATTATGACGAATTCTAGGCGTGGGTTAGCGGCAGCCCCCAGTCGGCTGCCTGTGAAGGCCGCGTGTATCTACGTTTCATTTTCGCACTTTGATTATTGTTAAAGACTATGTGGATGTCTCAGACATATGATGTAATCAACTATTATTACCCTTTTATGTTATTATTTGAGCACTATGTGATGATGTCCAGTTATGTAACTGCTGTGTACGTGAATTGCTGATCCTGGCACGTACATGGTTCGCATTCGGTTTGCCTTCTAAAACTAGGTGTGACAAAGGTGGTATCAAAGCCATGCTGGCTGTAGGACCGCTAACCTAGAGTAGAATGGTCATTCTAAGGATTATAGACCCCTATTATCACCTTGACTTTGGTATCCCTTCAAAAGCTAGTTATATCGACCAAACCTATATTCCACTATATGTATTATACTTTGCTAAAATTTTTGTTTTATTCTAATTCTTCATCTATTTATGGTTTACTTGCTGGTCATATTAGCTCTGTTCTCACTCTTAATCTTTACGGTGTCTTTTGTAGATGGCTCGTCTTAGACACACTGCACGAAAGTCTGTCATCCCCTTCTTACCCTCTCGTCTCGTTGAGCGTCCGCTTCGCCGTCTAGTGACTGGTCAGTCTAGCCACTTGGAGAGGCTGCACCACCGCCTGCACGAGGAGCAGGAGTAGCAGGGCTCTTCTTTCTCGCTCCAGTAGGAGATAGAGTCTATGAGGAGCTGCTCCCCCGTGCTCCCGCTGGAGGCGCCCCCTGCACCACCACTGAGCGCCCCAGCCACTAGAGTACCGCTGGAGGAGACCCAGGCAACGGAGGTGGTGACAGCAGCTCGAGCATTAGCACCGACCTTTCAGCCGACCAAGAGCCGGAAGGATGGGTTGCCTGACCCATCACTCGCGACACCGCTTGCGGGTGTCACTTCCACGACGCGCTCGACACCCTACTACGCCAGGCACTCGATCGGTGTACTTGGTCCATCGAGTATCGCTGTGTGGTCTTCTAGCACAGTCGTGGGGTTTACTCGGACCGCTGGGAAGCGACCTATTTGGTGCGCCGTCTGAAGAACAGTCTCCGGGGTGCGGAGGTCTGCTCAGAGCACTATTCTATCTCTGAGCGGGACTCAGCAGAGGTGGCCATGCAAGATGCCACATGGTGTGCGCTTTCATACTACTGCTCAGTGTTCGGCGGGGTAGCCGATGGCCTCAACCTAAAGTATTACCCCCGCCGTCCATTTGGCAGCACAGGAGGCGTGGTTGTCTCACCTGTCGGTAAAGACAATCCTAGGTTGAGCAGCACAGTCAACCTAGCCGCCGTGCTAAACACGGAGCTAGACCATGCATTAGATGAGCTGAGTAGGGCTCATGCTGAGATCGCCCAGCTGCGGGCTGAGCACGCGGAGCATCGTCACCTGGAGGATGGCTCCCCCGCTCCCATCGGGACTCAGCACCCATACCGCTCACCTCGGCATGGACACCAGGCTTATGGCGACCCCGACTACAGGACTAAGATAAATTTAGAACCATAGATCATCAGTGTTGGGTCCTATAATGAAAGTTTAAAGATAGAAGTCTTAGTCTTATTCATAGTCTCGGTCTTACTTTTAGTTAGTCTTAGTTAGATAGGGTAGTTTGCTTATCCTATGCTTTTATGCTTGTCATGATGAACTATGTTGGATTTGGATCTTTGTAATGACTGTCACTAGAGTGCGGGCATCCCCTACACCTTTGTTTACCTGTTAAATGTTAATGAAGTTAGCTATCCAGTTGGGAAGCCTTTTTTATTCCACTTTCCTCTTTATCTGAGAAGCTGTGTTGGTATGTGTTGGAGATCAATGAAGATGTTCATCTGTTCAGTGTTGAGGAAGAACTCTATACTCTTTTCTTATGCTGCAAGTTGCAAGATCAGTTCTGATGTGTGATTGCATTCTGCAGATGTCAGACAACAGGCACAGAGGAGGAAGGCGTGCTCAGCAGGAGCATGCAGCCCCGTAGGATGAGGCACCCTAGCAACAGCAACTACCACCACCACCCCTGATAACCATCGAGCAGAAGCTCTTGATGCAGACTCAGGCAGTTCAAGCCATTGGTCAGACTCTGGCCGCCATTTAGCAGCAGCAGCAACAACAAACCCCACCTCAGCCTCAGATGCCTCAGATGCCCAGGGACAAGCGTGCTGAATTCATGAGAGGACATCCCCCAGTGTTCGCTCATTCTTCTGACCTCATGGATGCTAAAGATTGGCTACGTACTGTGGAGTGGGAGTTGCACACGCTCAGTGTGATGACAGGGAGAAAGTCCTGTATGGTCCCCATCTGTTGAGAGGAGCAGCACAGTCTTGGTGGGAGTTCTATCTCGCCACCCATACCAACCCCGACGCCATCACCTGGGAAGAATTCAGAGATAGCTTCCGTCAGTACCATGTTCCAGCAGGCCTGATGATAGTGAAGAAGGAGGAGTTCCTGGCACTCAAACAAGGGTCAATGTCTGTTAGTGAGTACTGTAATACTCAAAAGTGCAATAATGAGAATTGAGATAATTTCAGTAATTTGTGTCCTCTACTTATCATCACATGTGATCAACCCTAGTTATAAGTGGATAATTAACACAAAGAACACATAGATAACCTGTGCATCATGCTGGAGTTTATTTGACTGTGCATTTATGGATGATAAAAAAAATAATAAAAGCATCAATAGCAATGTAATAATATGCCCATGACACCCAAACCCTAAATTGAAAACAAAACCATGAAAAATGGAGAAGGAAAGGAATAAATATGGTACAATGCAAAATAAATATATAAATAAATAAATTCCTCTCACGTTTTAGGTATGTCCAAATTGTACTATTAATCTGAGAGTGAAACTGTCACAAGTTTGAATTTAGATTAGGATTTAAATTTGAATTGGAGAAATAATGGGGAAAACAGAAAATATAAATAAAAGAAAAGAGAAACGAAGCCAACTGGGCCGATTCTCCCTCGGACCAGCCCAACTTCACTCGCGCCCAGCCCATCGCCACCGCGCCCAGACTCACTGGCGCGTGGGGCCCACTGCCCAGTCTTCGGTCACGCGCGCGTGATGGCTATCTCGCCCGATGACAGGTGGGGCCGCCTTGTTAGCTTCTCCTTCCACCTCGTAACAGAAATCTCCCGTGTTGCTCGCGCGCTCCGCCGGGGATCTCGCTCCTACCTCCGCCACCCCTCGGACTTACCGCTTGGGTATAAATCACGGGCCGTCGGGACCCTCCCCCTCATCTCATCCACCAGTGCCCACATCCGTGCGTAAACACCGTAGCCGCCATCGCCGCAAGCTCGAAGGAACGGTGGCCGCTGCCTTTCGACCCTGTCAATTCTCCTGACTGGCCACTGGAAAGTACTCGTGGAGTGTCGCTGGAGTGTGGGAGTTGTCGCGGCATTATTGGGCGAGTCGGGGTCTCCGTCGGCAAGTAATTCCTCACCGGAATTGGTGTTGCGCGGCGGATCTTCCTCGCATCGTCACCGGGGTCTTGCGGCTTCGAAATCAATGGTGTGAACCCCCTCATTTGATTCCTGGTTGAGCATACTCGTCGTAGGACTTGTGGATTGGAGTTTGGGCTCCGGTGTGTGGCGATTGGGTGTCTCCGTTGGGTGCGCCACCGCGGGGCGGGGGCGGCGCCGCCGTGCGGGTGTGCCCTATTGGGGCGATGATCGTGGACCGTTGAAGTCCATACGGTCGGCTGCGATTAGACGCTTGCGTACCGCTTCGGTACGTTAAATCAGGGCCGTTAGATTTGATCGGAGGGTTCAGTAGAAATGTGCGCGTGATCGAATCTCGGCCACAGATCTCGGATCGTAGGGTCAGCAGTGCGTACCGCTTCATTCCACGGCCGATCTATTCTGATCCGTGGATGTATGATCCAACGGCCCAAATCCCTCCGTACCCCTTCGACCGTAGTATTTTGCTAAAGAGCCCCTCTGGATTTAGGATACTAACCCGCGGTCCAGTCCAGGATTTTCTGTGTCTTGGGAATCTTTCCCCGAGACCCCTGGGTTCTCTGTAAATAGTGCGCGCAGCCCAGGCAGGAAAGAAAAACCTATAAAATCATTTAGAAATTGATTTTTAGTGTAAAAATAAATGCCAGAACTTGTTTAATGTATAGAAAATGCATACTTAGTCCAAATCGACCCATTTCAGTCTCTAGAATTTTGTAATAATATTGTTTATCACTTAGTAAATTTGTTTAGTCATGAAACTTGAACTAAAATTATTCACATGAGTTATGCTATTCCAAGTACTTGATAACTTCAGAAATTCATAACCTAAAATCTATAACTCCAAAATTAATGATTCCTGTTCCTATGATCTTATTTCAATATGTAGATTATTAATATGTGTTTTGCATATATGTTTGGTGTAATGTTAACTTTGCCTATACACTGTTTGTTTATATTACTACGTTTAGCAGTGAGGACACGTGTCATCTGAAGAGCAAGTTGGTACCTGGAATCTCAAGTCCCAGGCAAGTTGTGCCCTTGATCCACTTTTGTTACCCAATAATATTCTTTATTATCACTATTCAATGCATAGGTTTAATTTTGATGGGACCTAATAGGACACCCTAGTTTGTTTATCCTATTTACCTTGTTTACCCCTGAATCAATTAGGTAGTTATGCTATTGCTTTATATGGTTTTCGGGTTAATATTTCATTACATCCATGTTCCAATTATTCTGTTATGTTATTTACGTTCATGATAAGATCATTATGTTAATTGGAACATGGAGCGACCACCCGGGAAACAGTGCTACCACAAGGGTTTAATGGGACGCCCTTGGCTGATTAACTAGGAAAGCTAGTGGAGGGCTACCTTACCCGAAAGGGGCAAGGGCAGTAGGGGAGTGGTCAGTGTAGGGAGGTCCTTGTTTGATTTTGCTGCGATGGCGGTCAGGCAAGAACCCTGCACTGGAGCTTCCTATAAACTGTAGCGGGTAGTCTGAAGCTAGTGGAACTTTGTAAAGGCCTCGTAGTGTTACCCTGCCTCGCTTCCTTGGTAGAGGTGTATGGGATTCATGACCCCTTGGCAGATGGGTAACACGGCTTGTGGGTAAAGATGCGCAACCTCTGCAGAGTGTAAAACTAGTATACTAGCCGTGCTCACGGTCATGAGCGGCTCGGACCCTCACATGATTAATTTATGGAACTAAATTCAATTTGTCATATGCATTGCATCGCAGGTGATGTTATTACTTTTCTTAATTGGGTTGGTATTTACTTATACTTAGTAATTGCTAATAAAATTTTGACCAACTTTAAAAGCAATGCTCAGCTCTAACCATCCTCTTTGGTAAGCCTTACACTTCACATGAACTCCCACCTTTGGCGAGTTCATTCACATTATTCCCCACAACTTGTTGAGCGATGAACGTATGTGAGCTCACTCTTGCTGTCTCACACCCCCCCACAGGTCAAGAACAGGTACCGAAAGATGAGACGCATGGAGGATGCTGCGATGAGTTCGTGAGAGAGATCTAGGCCGTCGTCTCCCAGTCAACTTTGGGTTGCTGGACCGTTGTCTCCTTATAATGTAATTATTCATTTATTTTGTATAGAACTCCAATTATATAGTAAAGATATGACATTCGATCCTGTGCCATGATTCATCATATGTGTGAGACTTGGTCCTAGCACACCTGGTGATTATGTTCGCGCCCGGGTCTTGGTGTCCCCTAAAGCCCGGGTGTTACAGAAGTGGTATCAGAGGAATGTTGACTGTAGGACGAAACCTAGATAGAACCGGACAACCATTGTCTACTTACCTTTGCTACTCTTATTCTTTTCTATACTTTTCTTAATCTATTCTTATCTATTTCCACTTTACTCTGATTATTCTTATCTTTTATTTCTAAAAGACAAATGTGGATTTCACACTTTGAAATCCTGTGCCTAGAGTAACCTTTAGGAATAGGAGACCTATTCTTAGGAATAAAAACAAAACTATTTTTTTATATATAGATATCTATGAACTTGAATGCTTGTCCTTATGATATTTGTCTGATTTGGATCTTCGATTGAGTGTGATGGGTTGTGGATCAATGTCCACAATTACATCTACATCTACATCTAGGCATAAAGGATAGTATTTGTAAGACAACTAGACAATCTAGATTATCCCCCTTAAAAAAATCTAGTATTCCGTATCTATCTCGTCTTGACAGGTTCTATCTTACCTTTGGACATTCACCTCATACAATTAGTTACCCTAGTCTTGACATAAAATATCGGGTCAAGCCCTGCCAAAGAACTTTCAGTACATAACCAACTACTAGCTTATTCATTCTGCCTACAAATGATTCCTTCGACTATCTTACCATATGTATCTAACTCAGATGGTCAATACCAGGCGGGGTGGTGGAATTGACTTACCTCCTAATCGACACACTCGGTGGATATATAGACAACCCCAGCAGCAGCCAACAGAGATGAATCCTCCTAATCCTTCACCAGACGGAGTTGACCCACTGATTGCAGCACAGATGAGGATGATGCAGCAAATGGCGGACACTATGGCAGATATGCGCGCTCAGATGCAGCAGGAAGGCCAGGAAATGCGCCAGGAAAGAGAGGATGCACGTCGGGAGATGCGCCAAGAGCGGGAGGAGATACGTCAAGAGAGAAGGGCGCAACAGCAACAGCAACAAGCGCCACTGCCTCCACCTCCTCCACCAGTTCCACCCCGGGACAAGCACCGGGAATTCATGAGCCACAAACCACCAACCTTCTCCAACTCTGTGGATCCGCTGCAAGCAGATGACTGGCTAAAGTCTATAGAAAAGATGCTCAACATAGCTCAGTGCTCAGACAGAGAGAAAGTACTCTACGCATCAGGTCGTCTTGCTGGTCCCGCTGCGGATTGGTGGGATGCGTACTGTGCTGCTCATGCGGCTGTCGATACAATTACCTGGGCAGAGTTCTCCACTCAATTCAGGAATTACCATATTCCTGCTGGGCTCATGAAGATTAAGAGAAAGGAGTTTCTATCCCTTAAGCAAGGAAGTATGTCTGTGAGTGAATATAGGGACAAATTCATCCAGTTATCTCGATATGCTCCTAGAGATGTTGAGGATGATGAGCAAAAGCAGGAGCTTTTTCTGGACGGTTTGATTGGACCCTTGCAATATCAACTGGTATCGCACACATTCCCATCCTTCCAAAGGCTACTTGACAAAGCTATTGCTGTAGAAAACAAGAGGAGTATATTTGGAGAGAAAAGAAAGGCTGCTAACCAAGGGCAGGCTGGAAGTAGTTCTCGTCCTCGCTATACCACCACTCCAAGTACACCAGCTAGTGGCAGTTCTGGACAACAAACTCAACAGGCACCAACTGCTCCTCCAAAAGCAAGCACCACAGCAGGACCCGTTGCTCCCAACACATCCACCAACAGGGCATGCTTCAAGTGTGGACAACCGGGACACTACGCCAACTACTGCCCCAACAGAGCTGCCTACACTACACCAGCTCCAATGAAGCAAGGACAAGCCTCGGCAGGAAAGAGTCAGCCCCTATCTATCAACCGGGGACATGCCCATCATGCAGAAGTAGAAGCTGAACCAGGTGAACTTGAAATTCAAGAAGAAGAGCCAGTTGAAGATGAAGTAGTCGGTGAAGAAGTCAACGAGCAACAAGAATAGAGATAAACATAAATATAGATACTTATATATATTTTACTATTTGTAAGACCTAAATATTAGTTTAGCCATTAGTTAGTATTTTACTATTTTAGTGATAATAATAAGGTCTATTAACCCTATGTTTTGTTAAAGAATTATGCATCATGCCGAGATTTCGTTGTTTGTGCATACGTTCCGAGAACAATATGAGTATACATCCCTTTTCGTACAAATCTCGAGGACGAGATTATTTTTAAGGGGGGTAGGATTTGTAATACTCAAAAGTGCAATAATGAGAATTGAGATAATTTCAGTAATTTGTGTCCACTACTTATCATCACATGTGATCAACCCTAGTTATAAGTGGATAATTAACACAAAGAACACATAGATAACCTGTGCATCATGCTGGAGTTTATTTGATTGTGCATTTATGGATGATAAAAAAAATAATAAAAACATCAATAGCAATGTAATAATATGCCCATGACATCCAAACCCTAAATTGAAAACAAAACCATGAAAAATGGAGAAGGAAAGGAATAAATATGGTACAATGCAAAATAAATATTTAAATAAATAAATTCCTCTCACGTTTTAGGTATGTCCAAATTGTACTATTAATCTGAGAGTGAAACTGTCACAAGTTTGAATTTAGATTAGGATTTAAATTTGAATTGGAGAAATAATGGGGAAACAGAAAATATAAATAAAAGAAAAGAGAAACGAAGCCAACTAGGCCGATTCTCCCTCGGACCAGCCCAACTTCACTCGCGCCCAGCCCATCGCCACCGCGCCCGGACTCACTGGCGCGTGGGGCCCACTGCCCAGTCTTCGGTCACGCGCGCGTGATGGCTATCTCGCCCGATGACAGGTGGGGCCGCCTTGTTAGCTTCTCCTTCCACCTCGTAACAGAAATCTCCCGTGTTGCTCGCGCGCTCCGCCGGGGATCTCGCTCCTACCTCCGCCACCCCTCGGACTTACCGCTTGGGTATAAATCATGGGCCGTCGGGACCCTCCCCCTCATCTCATCCACCGGTGCCCACATCCGTGCATAAACACCGTAGCCGCCATCGCCGCAAGCTCGAAGGAACGGTGGCCGCTGCCTTTCGACCCTGTCAATTCTCCTGACTGGCCACTGGAAAGTACTCGTGGAGTGTCGCTGGAGTGTGGGAGTTGTCGCGGCATTATTGGGCGAGTCGGGGTCTCCGTCGGCAAGTAATTCCTCACCGGAATTGGTGTTGCGCGGCGGATCTTCCTCGCGTCGTCACCGGGGTCTTGCGGCTTCGAAATCAACGGTGTGAACCCCCTCATTTGATTCCTGGTTGCGCATACTCGTCGTAGGACTTGTGGATTGGAGTTTGGGCTCCGGTGTGTGGCGATTGGGTGTCTCTGGTGGGTGCGCCACCGCGGGGCGGGGGCGGCGCCGCCGTGCGGGTGTGCCCTGTTGGGGCGATGATCGTGGACCGTTGAAGTCCATACGGTCGGCTGCGATTAGACGCTTGCGTACCGCTTCGGTACGTTAAATCAGGGTCGTTAGATTTGATCGGAGGGTTCAGTAGAAATGTGCGCGTGATCGAATCTCGGCCACAGATCTCGGATCGTAGGGTCAGCAGTGCGTACCGCTTCATTCCACGGCCGATCTATTCTGATCCGTGGATGTATGATCCAACGGCCCAAATCCCTCCGTACCCCTTCGACCGTAGTATTTTGCTAAAGAGCCCCTCTGGATTTAGGATACTAACCCGCGGTCCAGTCCAGGATTTTCTGTGTCTTGGGAATCTTTCCCCGAGACCCCTGGGTTCTCTGTAAATAGTGCGCGCAGCCCAGGCAGGAAAGAAAAACCTATAAAATCATTTAGAAATTGATTTTTAGTGTAAAAATAAATGCCAGAACTTGTTTAATGTATAGAAAATGCATACTTAGTCCAAATCGACCCATTTCAGTCTCTAGAATTTTGTAATAATATTGTTTATCACTTAGTAAATTTGTTTAGTCATGAAACTTGAACTAAAATTATTCACATGAGTTATGCTATTCCAAGTACTTGATAACTTCAGAAATTCATAACCTAAAATCTATAACTCCAAAATTAATGATTCCTGTTCCTATGATCTTATTTCAATATGTAGATTATTAATATGTGTTTTGCATATATGTTTGGTGTAATGTTAATTTTGCCTATACACTGTTTGTTTATATTACTACGTTTAGCAGTGAGGACACGTGTCATCTGAAGAGCAAGTTGGTACCTAGAATCTCAAGTCCCAGGCAAGTTGTGCCCTTGATCCACTTTTGTTACCCAATAATATTCTTTATTATCACTATTCAATGCATAGGTTTAATTTTGATGGGACCCAATAGGACACCCTAGTTTGTTTATCCTATTTACCTTGTTTACCCCTGAATCAATTAGGTAGTTATGCTATTGCTTTATATGGTTTTCGGGTTAATATTTCATTACATCCATGTTCCAATTATTCTGTTATGTTATTTACGTTCATGATAAGATCATTATGTTAATTGGAACATGGAGCGACCACCCGGGAAAACAGTGCTACCACAAGGGTTTAATGGGACGCCCTTGGCTGATTAACTAGGAAAGCTAGTGGAGGGCTACCTTACCCGAAAGGGGCAAGGGCAGTAGGGGAGTGGTCAGTGTAGGGAGGTCCTTGTTTGATTTTGCTGCGATGGCGGTCAGGCAAGAACCCTGCACTGGAGCTTCCTATAAACTGTAGCGGGTAGTCTGAAGCTAGTGGAACTTTGTAAAGGCCTCGTAGTGTTACCCTGCCTCGCTTCCTTGGTAGAGGTGTATGGGATTCATGACCCCTTGGCAGATGGGTAACACGGCTTGTGGGTAAAGATGCGCAACCTCTGCAGAGTGTAAAACTAGTATACTAGCCGTGCTCACGGTCATGAGCGGCTCGGACCCTCACATGATTAATTTATGGAACTAAATTCAATTTGTCATATGCATTGCATCGCAGGTGATGTTATTACTTTTCTTAATTGGGTTGGTATTTACTTATACTTAGTAATTGCTAATAAAATTTTGACCAACTTTAAAAGCAATGCTCAGCTCTAACCATCCTCTTTGGTAAGCCTTACACTTCACATGAACTCCCACCTTTGGCGAGTTCATTCACATTATTCCCCACAACTTGTTGAGCGATGAACGTATGTGAGCTCACTCTTGCTGTCTCACACCCCCCCACAGGTCAAGAACAGGTACCGAAAGATGAGACGCATGGAGGATGCTGCGATGAGTTCGTGAGAGAGATCTAGGCCGTCGTCTCCCAGTCAACTTTGGGTTGCTGGACCGTTGTCTCCTTATAATGTAATTATTCATTTATTTTGTATAGAACTCCAATTATATAGTAAAGATATGACATTCGATCCTGTGCCATGATTCATCATATGTGTGAGACTTGGTCCTAGCACACCTGGTGATTATGTTCGCGCCCGGGTCTTGGTGTCCCTTAAAGCCCGGGTGTTACAAGTACCGAGACAGGTTTCTGCAACTGTCTCGCTATGCTCCTGAAGATGTCAACACCGACGCCAAGAGGCAGTATTGTTTCCTGAGAGGCTTGGTCGACCCCCTGCACTACCAGCTGATGAATCATACCTTCCCCACGTTTCAGCACCTGATTGATAGAGCTATCATGACAGAGAGGAAGCACAAAGAGATGGAGGATCGCAAGCGTAAGATCAGTGGGCCTCAGCCTGAGAGCAGCAATCGCCCTCGTTTCTCGGGCAATCCACCTCTGCAGTTCAAGCAGAACCAGTGCCCACCTCAGCAGCAGCAGTTCCAAAGGCAGTATCCTCAGCACCAGCAGCAGAACCGCCAGAACAATCAGTCAGGAGGAGGTCAGTTCCAGAGGCAGAATCAGCAGGCACCTCGCCTCCCTGCCCCAGCAACCAACCAGAACAGTCAAGCAGCCCCAGTTCAGGGCGGAAACAGAGCATGTTTCCATTGTGGAGAGCAAGGCCATTGGGTGATGCAATGTCCAAAGAAGGCAGCCCAGCAGCAGTCAGGCCCTAGTGCCCCAGCAAAGCAAAATGTGTCCTAGCCTGGAGCAGGCAACCGCTCTCAGCCACGTTACAACCATTGGAGACTATACCACTTGGAGGCTGAAGCAGTTCAGGAAACACCCAGCATAGTAGTAGGTATGTTTCTAGTCGACTCCCATTTTGCAGAAGTGTTATTCGATAATGGAGCAACACATTCATTTATTACTGCATCATGGGTAGAAGCACATAATCTCCCAGTAACTACCATGTCAACCCCCATCCAAATTGACTCAGCCGGTGGTAGAATTCGAACTGATAGCATTTGCTTGAATGTAAGTGTGGAAATAAGGGGGATAGCGTTTCCCGCTTATCTCATAGTAATGGGTACTCAGGGAATAGATGTCATCCTAGGGATGAACTGGCTAGATAAGTATCAGGCGACTATCAGTTGTGATAAGAGGACAATCAAGTTGATGTCCCCACTCGAAGAGGAAGTGGTGACCGAGTTAGTCTCGCCTAAGCCAAGGAAAGGAAGTTGTTATCAAATGGCTATTGATAGCAGTGAAGCAGATCCACTCAAGATTATCAAGGTTGTGTCCGAGTTCCCTGATGTGTTCCCAAAGGATTTACTAGGTATGCCACCTGAGCAAAAAGTTGAGTTTGCCATAGAGCTTCTTCCTGGCACTGCCCCCATTTTTAAAAGAGCTTACAGAGTATCTGGACCAGAGTTGGTTGAGCTTAAGAAGCAGATCGATGAGCTGTCGGAGAAAGGTTACATCCGACCAAGCACCTCGCCTTGGGCCACCCCTGTCCTATTTGTGGAGAAGAAAGATGGCACCAAGAGGATGTGTATCGATTATCAAGCTCCGAATGAGGTCACCATCAAGAACAAGTACCCCTTGCCCAGAATAGAGGATATGTTTGACCAGTTGAGAGGAGTCAGCGTGTTGTCAAAGATAGATCTGAGGTCAGGTTATCATCAGCTCAGGATCCGACCCTCAGACATTCCGAAGACGACATTCATTACCAAGTATGGGTTGTACGAGTTCACTGTGATGTCTTTTGGCCTAACGAATGCACCAGCCTTCTTTATGAATCTGATGAACAGTGTGTTCATGGATTATCTTGACAAGTTTGTGGTGGTATTTATTGATGACATTCTTATATATTCTCAAAGCGAAGAAGAGCACGCAGATCATTTGAGGATGGTATTGCAGAGATTACGAGAGCACCAGCTGTATGCAAAGTTGAGCAAGTGTGAGTTTTGGATTGATGAGGTCCTGTTCTTGGGTCACATAATAAACAAAGAAGGATTAGCTATGGATCCGAAGAAGGTGGCAGACATTCTGAATTGGAAAGCGCCAACAGATGCTCGAGGAATCAAGAGCTTCATTAGAATGGCCGGATATTATCAGTGATTCATTGAAGGGTTTTCGAAGATTGCAAAACCAATGACAACATTGTTAGACAACAAGGTGGAGTTCAAGTGGACCCAGAAATGTCAAGAGGCCTTTGAAACACTAAAATAGAAGTTGACTACAGCGCCTCTCCTAGTCTTGCCTGATGTGCACAAGCCCTTCTCGGTGTATTGCGATGCTTGTTACACTGGTTTGGGATGCGTGTTGATGCAAGAGGGAAGAGTTGTGGCTTACTCGTCCCGACAGCTGAAGGTTCATGAGAAGAATTATCCAATTCATGACCTAGAGTTGGCAGCAGTGATTCACACACTGAAGACATGGAGGCACTATCTGTATGGGCAGAAATGTGATGTTTACATAGACCACAAGAGTCTGAAGTACATATTCACTCAGTCAGAGCTAAACATGAGGCAACGAAGATGGTTAGAGTTAATCAAAGATTATGAATTGGAGATTCATTACCATCCAGGCAAAGCAAACGTAGTGGCAGATGCTTTGAGTAGGAAGAGTCAAGTCAATATGATGGTCGCTCATCCGATGCCTTATGAGTTGGCCAAAGAGTTTGACAGGTTGAGCCTTGGAATCCTGAACAATATGCGAGGAGTGACAGTTGAGTTGGAGCCAACCCTAGAGCGGGAAACCAAAGAAGCGCAGAAGAATGATGAGAAGATCAATGAAGTCCGCAGCTAATTCTAGAAGGCAGAGGTAAAGACTTTTGGGAAGATGCAGAAGGTGTGATATGGTTCAAAGACCGCTTGTGTGTTCCCAATGTCCAGTCTATTCGGGAGTTGATCCTCAAGGAAGCTCATGAGACAGCTTATTCTATACACCCTGGAAGTGAGAAGATGTATCAGGATCTGAAGAAGAAATTCTGGTGGTACGAAATGAAGAGAGAAATCGCAGAGCATGTGGCTATGTGTGATAACTGTCGATGGATCAAGGCAGAGCATCAGAGGCCAGATGGGTTGTTGCAGCCGTTGAGAATTCCTTAATGGAAATGGGATGAAATCGGTATGGACTTCATAGTCCGATTGCCTCGCACTTGAGCCGGCTATGATTCCATTTGGGTAGTAGTGGACCGCTTAACCAAGTCAGTCCACTTCATACCTGTCGAGACCAACTACAACAGTGCAGTATTGGCATGTTGTACATGTCCCGGATCGTTTGTCTTCATGGTGTACCAAAGAAGATAGTGTCAGACAGAGGAACACAGTTCACCTCTCATTTCTGGCAGCAGTTGCATGAAGCCTTGGGTACACATTTGAATTTTAGTTTAGCTTACCATCCATAGACAGACGGTCAGACTGAAAGAACTAATCAAATCCTTGAAGATATGTTGAGAGCTTGTGCGTTGCAAGATCAGTCCGGATGGGACAAGAGGTTACCTTATGCAGAGTTCTCCTATAACAACAGCTACCAAGCCAGCTTGAAGATGTCACCATTTTAGGCGCTTTATGGAAGGAGTTGTAGAACTCCGTTGCAATGGGATCAGCCTGGAGAAAGGCAAGTGTTTGGGCCAGACATTTTGCATGAAGCTGAAGAGAACATCAAAATGGTTCGGGAGAACCTGAAGATAGCGCAATCAAGGCAGCGAAGTTATGTAGACACAAGAAGGAGAGAGCTGAGTTTCGAAGTTAAAGATTTTGTCTATTTGAAAGTATCACCGATCAGAGGAGTCAGAAGATTCAAAGTCAAAGGCAAGCTAGCACCCCGCTATGTTGGTCTGTATCAGATTCTCGCAAGGCACGGAGAAGTGGCCTATCAGCTCATTCTGCCAGAAAGTTTATCTACTATGCACAATGTCTTTCATGTGTCTCAGTTGAAGAAATGTCTGCATGTGCCAGAAGAGTAGTTGCCAGTGGAGGGTCTCGAAGTCCAAGAAGACTTGACCTACATTGAGAAGCCAACGCAAATCATTGAGACTGTAGACAGAGTCACCCGAAGGAAGACTATCAGAATGTGCAAAGTCAGATGGAGTCATCACTCCGAAGAAGAAGCAACGTGGGAGCGTGAAGATGATCTGATGGCTAAATATCCTGAGCTCTTTGCTAGCCAACCTTGAATCTCGAGGGCGAGACTCTTTTAAGGGGGATAGGTTTGTAACACCCCGAATTTGAGAGTTAAATTTTTTCTTTCTCTAGCACTCACCAAATTCGGGCGTTACCTTTCCTCTTTCTTTTTTCTTCTCGCTCTGCCTTGTTCTTCTTCAAATATTCTAGCGAGATTTAGCTCGAGACCTCGTGTAAGTAAAACCCAAGAGTTAAATCTTTTGGTTGTTGCACCATGCCGGTCCATGCATCTATTTTGTTTGTTGAGTGAATTTGTGAAAGCATGCAGTTGAAAATAGATTAAAATGGGAAAATTAGGAGAAGAATAAAAAAGAAGGGGAATTTCTCTCTCTCCCCCCTTTTGGGCCGGCTTCTAGCCATGGCCCAGCCGGCACCCCTCCCCTCCCCACCGTGGGCCCCGCGCGGCCCAACCCGACGCGTGGCCCAGTCGCCCCCCTCCCCCACGTCCTGCGTGCGCGGCGCTCGTGGGCGCAACCGCCGCCGCCACCTCCTTGGTGGGGCCCGCCTGTCAGCCGCCCCTCCCCAAACCTCTCCCTCTCTCTCCCCTCTACCCCACGCACGTCTCTCTCTCCCTCGACACCGCTCGCCCTCGCCCTCGCCCCCGTGCGGTAAGCCCCTCCCTCCTCCCTCCTCCCCCTTCCTCCCCTTCTCCGGCCATGGCGCCGTCCGGCCCGGGCCTGGCACGGCTCCCCGCCCGCCCGCCGTTCCACCCCGGCCCCAGCGCAGCTTCCCTCACCTGGCCTCGGCACCGTCCCGGCCTTGGCGCGGCCTGGCCCCGGTGCCCCTCGGCGCCCCTGGCTCCCCCTCCCTCGCGCTCATCCCGGCGCGTGGCACGGCCTCGCCGTTTCGGCGCGCCCATGGCGCCCTCGCCCGCCCTGGCGCGGCTCCCTCGCCCGGCGTCCCGTCCCCACCCCTCGGCGCGTCCGCGGCCCGGCCTCCACCGCTCGGCGTCCCATCCCCGCTCGGCGTCCCGCCCCCACCCCGGTGCAGCCCTACCCCGACGCGGCTTCCCCCCGCCCGACCTCGCCCCCTGCTCTAGCGCGGCGGTGGCGCGCCTGCCCGACTCGCCCGCCCCTGCTCGCGGCGCAGCGTGGCGTGTCCGCCCCGCCCGGCACAGCCCCCTCGCCTCGGCATGGCTTCCCCTGCCGTGCCCCGTTCCTCGCCCCGACACGGCCTCACCGCAGTGCGGCCCTGCTCCCTGCGCCCGCGGCCATGGCATGCCCGTGGTTCGGCCCCCTCCCTGCGCGCGGTCCCGCCCCTGGGGCGGCCCCCTACTGTCACACCCGGTTCCAGGGGGTAGAACCGAGCGCATACCATATGTGTGCCAGGATCCATTTCCACACATATGTTGACGTCACAAGTGTAATATATCAAAAGACAATGCAATAAAGGCGTAAAGAGAGTATAAAACTTTATTACATCATCTGAAACATTGTGTATTAAACAAGTATCATATCAAAGTAAAGCGGAAATAAACAACTGGGCAATCTTCTACAGGAAGTTGACCGGCGCATCGTTAGACTTAGAATTCCTCATCGATAAATTCTCCATCAAAGTCTCCATCATCACCCTCTGATCAAAATATTAGCAAGGGTGAGCTCACTTGTGGTCGGGGCTCAGCAAGTGGGGGAAAAAAAAATTAATGCAGGTATAACAAGGTGAGGCTAAGGTTGAGCAGTAAGCATTTTAGTTGGTCAATATTTTATTATCAACACCTGTCTTACTATTAAGAGTGAATCCCAAATATCCCAATTAAACAAAGGAATATGAATATAACAAAAACACTTAAGTGAAACCACTTAAGCAAATTATTGGCAGATCATTGAATCTCAATTTATGTCCATCTTTAAGTTCAATTATCATGTGAGGAGTCCAGGTCGCTCATAACCGGGAGCACGGCTGATATATCAGTTTTACACTCTGCAGAGGTGGTACAACTTTACCCACAAGCCATGTATCCCATCTAGCTCGGGTTGATCGGACCCTTAGACACTGCCGAGGTGAATGGCTAGGGATCCATTATGAGGTTTTCACAAAATACACTTAATACGAAGCAACCCGCTAAGGTTTCTAAGACGATGGTGGTGGCCCCCTGGGTGAAGTACCTTAGCCAAGAATACGACCCCATGTTAACGTGGGCTGCCAGCACCTACCGCTCCCCCTCTTGCCCATCTTTTAGGTAAGGTTGCTAGGAACTAAGCATATAGAGCTAATTACCAAAGCCAGAGCCATGATAGCACTCGTGGTTGCACTGTTATCCTGGGTGGTCACTCCATGTTCCAATTAATTTGTAATAAAGTTATCTTAACCATCGCGTTAATGTCATAATTGCCAATTAATATTTTTGGAACATTAAAACCAATTAACGAGTGACATTAAGAAATCATTAAGTTAAGCGGTAGCATAAATTTTGCACAGCTTAATTATTTCCCCAAGTTAAACAAGGAATACAAGTAGTAAATCTAGGAAATCCTTAATTAGGTGAAACCCATCAAATTATGCAGTATATCAAAAGTAAACATTATTAAATGCAATGACTGGGTACAAAAAGAGTATGCAGAGGGAGAATCCACTTGCCTTGCTCAAACGAGTCCTGCGGGTCGTTCTCAAACAAATTTGGATCTTCTACCACGCAATCGGCTTCTATTATAGTAGCGCATCGCACATACAAAAATAAAACATACACAAATAAATAAACATGCACCATTACATAAACATACACCATTCAACAAACAATGAAACATACGCTTTACAAAATATACTTGTAAAAGAAAAACATTCCCAAATAGAAAACTTAATTTGTAACTATAATATAAAATAAAACACATCAACGATCATCTCGTTTGCTACGACATATTATTTATTTTGTTCGCATAATTCACTAGAGAGACCTATGTGGCAAATTTGACTATGGAAGTGTGTACTATACAAATTCATTAATACTGATATGGCGCTAAACCAAAACTCAATGGATTTAGTTTAATCAGCTAATCAATAATGTCTACTGGATAGTACGTGGAGTATATTTTATTATTTCTTTCTAAAAGAAAATTATAGTAGACGTTACAATAGTATTTAGAAAAAATCACATTACCTTGATATTTAGAAGAACTAAATTAACCTACCATTTTAATTCTACTATTTAGTTTACAGTGGACATAGTCGCTATATTATTTTATTAATCGAGGCTCTAGCATGACTAGCAATTTATGTATAATCGCACATACGAACACATACGGTGTGCCTAAAAATCTATAGTTCATCCTGAGCAAAGACAACCGTAGAATTATTCATCTAGTATTATTGTTACAAATATATAGTTTACCTATCCCTTAATCTTTTACTCTAACAAACTATATTTAAATTTATGTCAACAATCATAATCAAATTAAAATACACAAAGGCGAAAGACAGCATACACTAATTAAAATAAACCATCACATACATATGAAATTAATCGTTCGGTATACACCTGATTTTGACACTAAAAGAAAATATACAACTAAAATTTCGTAACGATATAGAAATTGGATCGTGATAGCACATAAAATCACGGGGACTTATTTTTATTTCTTGTGATCTGAAAATTTTCTAGATAAATATTACACAAAATCAAGGGCTAAAAATAAAACATGTTTATCTTCTACCTTTCTCTGTTTTCTTTGCGCAAAACGATGGGTGAGCAGGGAGGGGCTGGCGGGAGTTCGGCGAGCAGAAGCAGGGGAGTCGACGCGGGCACGACGTCGAGGACACCGACAATCCTTGATGGCGAGCAGCTCCGGCGAACTCCGGTGAGCAGTGTTCTGACGATGGCGAGCGAAGCTACGGCGTCTAGTTTCACGGAGAGAGAGAGAGAGTAGAGAGCGCGTGGAGAGGTTTGGGCGGCCAGGCACTAGCTCCACAGGGTCTGAGCGAGAGATTTATAGAGAGATGAGAGCAGAGGAGGTGTCGGCCAGGGAGAGAGGAGAACGGTCACCGTTTAACTCTAATACGCGGTTTAATGGCGTCGGTTTCTCCACTAATTAGAGGGAGGTAATGGGGAGAAGAAACAGTCGGCATTGAAGCTCCATTAACGACGAAGCGAACGGTCGGCATAGGCGTAACTCGGCGCGACGTCAGGCTGGCTCTGGTGCGCGCGTCGCGCGGCGCGGGGCCAGGGCGGCTCGCCTGCGCGCGGCGGCAGCAGGGCGCGCGGCGAGGCAGGCTGGCCTGGGCGGGAGCGGCTCGGCCGCTCGGCGTGCGGCGGCTGCAGGCACAGGGCCGGGTCGGCTGCCTGCATGCGCGGTAGAGAGAGAAATTAGAGGAGAGAAGAGAGATAGGGAGAGAGAGGTACAGGGGCGGCGGCGGCTGCTGGAAATGAGCAGGCGCGCGCCTGGAATTCTAGGGTTAGGGGGTTTTGGGAGCTGGGCCCCTAGGTGGGCCGGCCGGGTGGTTTTAATTTTTTTTTCTTTTTTTTTTCAATTCCAAAATGCATTTTTAAAGAACTCTAAAAATCATTAAAAATTACCAAAAATATTTATAAATGGAGTACTTGATTTTAGACTAATAATTACTATATTTCTTAATTATTGTTTAATTACTAGGATTTCTTTTTAAAAGGAAATTAACAACAATCATCCGATAAGAAACCACGCGCATGCAAAGAAAAACGATGCAAATAAATAGTTAAACACTAAGAAAAATTTATTACCCTAATTAATATAATGTCTAAATTTATTATTTTAATTGATGGCTTTTATGGTGTTACAAACCTACCCCTCTTAAAAAGAATCTCGTCCCCGAGATTAAGGAACTTCCGAGAATAACTGGGAAAATTCTGCTCTGAGTTCATCTTCTCTTTCCCAAGTGGCTTCATCTTCCGAATGATGACTCCACTGAACTTTGCACATGTTAATGACTTTACTCCGTGTAATTCTGCGAGATGTTTCCAAAATTCTGATCGGGTACTCCGAATAGGTCAAATCCTCATTAACATTCAGTTCTTCCATGGGTAACTGTTCTTCTGGTACCCTTAAGCACTTCTTGAGTTGTGATACGTGAAATACGTCATGCACATCAGATAATCTATCGGGTAGCTCTAACTGGTAGGCTACTTCATCTTTTCTTTCTAAAATCTTGAATGGGCCAATATAGCGAGGTGATAATTTTCCTTTAACCTTAAACCTTTTCATTCCTCTCATCGGTGAAACTTTAAGGTAGACAAAGTCTCCTACTTCAAACATCAATTCTCTTCTTCTATTATCAGCATAGCTCTTCTGTCTTGACTGTGTTGTCTTCAAATTTTCTCTGATAATCTGCACTTGCTTTTCCGCCTCTTGGAGAATCTCTGGACCAAATACTTGACTTTCTCCAGTTTGATTCCAATAAAGCGGTGTTCTACACTTTCATCCATAGAGTGTTTCAAATGGTGCCATTTTTAGACTTGCTTGATAGCTGTTGTTATACGAAAATTCTGCATAAGGCAAACTTTTATCCCAGCTTCTACCATGCCTTAGAGCGCAAGCTCTTAGCATATCTTCCAACACTTGGTTCGTTCTTTCCGTTTGCCCATCCGTTTGGGGATGATAAGCTGAACTAAAGTTTAGCTTGGTATCCATGGACTCATGAAGTCTTTTCCAAAAGCGCGAGGTAAACTGGGTTCCTCGATCGGATACGATCTTCTTCGGTACTCCATGCAGACAGACAATCCTCGACATGTATAACTCTGCTAACTGGGCTCCTGAGTAAGTTGTCTTCACAGGTATAAAGTGTGCTACTTTAGTTAACCTGTCTACTATGACCCATATTGAATCATAGCCATCTCGAGTACGGGGTAGTCCAACTATGAAATCCATACTGATTTCTTCCCATTTCCATTCCGGTACCTTGAGAGGTTGTAGCAATCCTGCTGGTCTTTGGTGTTCAGCTTTAACTCGTTGACACACATCACACAATGCAACATGAGTAGCAACATCTCTTTTCAATCCGTACCACCAATACTTTTCCTTAAGATCCTGGTACATCTTTGTACTTCCAGGGTGAATAGAGTAAGCTGAATCATGAGCTTCTCTCAAAATAAGTTGGCGTAAGTGCTCGATTTCTGGTACGCAGATTCTCTTTTTAAACCATACTGTGCCTTGTTCATCTTCCGTGAAATCTGGGGCTTTACCCAAACTAATCAAAGTTTTAATTTCCTTAATCTTCTCGTCGGACTCTTGTCCTTTACGAATCTCTTCTTCCAAAGTAGATTTGACTTCCATCACCGTTGCTTCTACATTATTGAGCAATCCAAGGTTGAGTCGTTCCATTTCCCAGCACAATTGTTGTGACATCAAACGAGTAGTGATGTTGTTCACTTGACCCTTACGGCTCAAAGCATCAGCTACTACATTTGCTTTTCCGGGGTGATATTGTATTTCCAAATCATAATCTTTAATCAACTCAAGCCATCTTCTTTGTCTGAGGTTGAGTTCCTTCTGAGTGAATATATATTTCAGGCTTTTGTGATCCGTGAAGATTTTGCACTTGTTTCCAATCATATAGTGCCTCCAAATCTTCAAAGCATGCACTACGGCAGCTAGTTCCAAATCATGCGTAGGATAATTCTTCTCATGTTTCCTCAACTGTCTTGAAGCATAAGCTATCACCTTTCCTTCTTGCATTAGCACACATCCAAGTCCAAGGTGTGATGCATCGCAATACACATCAAATCCCTTGTGGATGTCTGGCATTACCAGTATTGGTGCAGTGGTTAACCTCTTCTTGAGTTCCTCAAAACAATTCTGACAAGCTTCATCCCATTTGAACTCTTTGCCTTTCTCCAGTAGAGAGGTAAGAGGCTTCACTAACTTGGAAAAACCTTCAATAAATCTTCTATAGTATCCTGCTAATCCAAGAAAACTTCTGATCTTGGACGCATCCTTGGGTTGCTTCCAATTTAGTATCTCACTTATCTTTCCTGGGTCCACTTTAATTCCACCATCGGTAACAATATGCCCTAAGAAAGCAACTTCCTTCAACCAAAAATCACACTTCGAGAATTTTGCGTACAGTTGGTTGCCACGAAGCTTTTGTAGGACTAGCCTTAGATGATCTTCGTGTGTTTCTTCATTCGGAGAATATATCAGTATGTCGTCAATAAATACGACCACAAACTGATCCAGATATTCCATGAATACTTTATTCATCAAGTTCATAAAGTATGCTGGTGCATTAGTCAGTCCAAACGACATGACCAAAAACTCATATAATCCATATCTCGTCGTGAAGGCTGTCTTGGGTACATCTTCTGCTCGAATCTTTAATTGATGATATCCCGATCTTAGATCTATCTTCGAGAATATCTTAGCTCCCTTCATTTGATCGAATAAATCTTCAATCCGCGGTAATGGATATTTATTCTTGATGGTTACTTCATTCAAACTTCTATAATCAACGCACATTCTTCTCGAACCATCCTTCTTGTTCACAAATAGCACTGGGGCTCCCCAAGGGGATGAACTTGGGCGAATAAAACCTTTTTCTAGTAATTCTTCTATTTGTTTCTTCAGTTCTACTAAATCTTTGACATCCATTCTATAAGGTCTTTTCGAGATAGGTGCGGTTCCGGGTACTAATTCAATAGAAAACTCTATATCACGGTCAGGTGGCATACCTGGTAATTCCTCCGAAAATACGTCTGGGTATTCGCACACTACTTTGATATTTTCCAAGGGCTTTTCTTCCAAGTGATTGATCACTGTCTTCCCTTTTTCATCTGTTGACTTGTCTATGTGGACTTGGATTCTTTTTCACCTTGAGGACTTGTCAACATAATTGTTCCATTGGCACACCGTATCACTCCATCACAACTTTTCAACCAGTTGCAACCAAGAATCACATCAATCCCGTTGGATCCTAGGACCACTGGGTCGACTGTAAAGTCTATTCCTTGAATCTTGATATTAACATGAGGGCATGAGTGTGTGGCCTTCATGTCACCACCCGGTGAACTAATGTGTAATATCCTCTTCAGAGGGTACTTATGTATGTTATATTTTTCCACAAATGACTCAGTTATAAATGAATGTGATGCTCCAGAGTCAAATAAAACTGATGCAGGTATGGAGTTAACAAGGAACATACCATACACAATGTCGGTATCCTCAGGCACTGATTCCGCAGTGACGTGATTGACCCTTCCTCGGCTCTGGTTCTGCGGAGTCTTGTTCTGAGCAGATCCACGAGCGGGGGTGTTCTGGTCATTTATCTGAGTGTTGCTCCTTTGGGGTGTTTGCTGGTTGCACCTTGGGCAATTGTTGGCATAGTGGCCTTGCTCACCGCACTTGAAACAGCCATTGGGTTGAACTTGTGCGTTGCTTCTGGCCTACGTGTTGTTGGTGCCACCTTGACAGTTCTGTGAATTTCCACCAGACCTCTGATTGGTCTGGGGGTTGCTCCTTTGTTGATTCTGATTCTGATTATTTCTCTGGCTTTGCTGTCCAGAGCGTTGCACTTGATAATTATTTCCACCCTGATTTCCAGAGCGGAACTGCGAACCTTGAGCATTATTCGGACGAGTGTTCCTGCTGGACTGACCTTGGAATTTTCTCTTGTGGTCAGATAGCTCCTTCCTTTTGCTCTCAAGGCCAATTGCCTTGTTCAGGAGTGTCTGGAAGTTGGGGAATGTGTGGCTCTGAAGTTGATAGTTTAGAGGTCCAATCAACCCTTCCAGGAAACGCTCTTGGCGCTTCTCATCAGTGTCCACTTCCTCAGGGGCATAACGTGAAAGCTGAGTGCACTGACAGACATATTCCCTTGAGTAAGGGAAAGGAACTCCTTCTTCTTCAGCTTCATGATTCCCGAAGGAATGTGATGAGCGCGGAAGTTCTCTTGGAACTCCTGCCAAGTTATGGTATCTGCGTTGGGATGTGCCGCTGTGAAGGCATCCCACCAATCGGACGCAGCTCCCTCGAGTCTTCCCGAGGCGTACAAGACCTTTTCCCGATCATTGCACTGAGTTATGTCTAGCTTTTTCCCAATGACTTTGAGCCAGTCATCGGCATCTAGAGGATCAACCGCATGAAAAAATGTCGGCGGGTGATGACTCATGAAGTCCCGGTGCTTATCTCTGGCCGGGGGTGCATACTGCTGCTGCTGGGGTTGCTGATTCTGTTGGTTCTATTGTAATTGCTGAACCGCAGCAGTAAGTCCTTGCAGAATCTGCATTTGGGCGGCGTTGAACTGCTCCATGTTGGGATTAGGTGGTGGCGGTGGTGGTGGTGCTTGTTGTCCACGCTGGTTCCGGTTGTTAGGTCCTTGACGTTGGTTCACCATCTGATTTGTTAGGAAGTGAAGTCCTTAGAAAAGTGAGGAGTAGAAAAGATTCTAGAGGGAAAATAGCTTAAGTTTTACAAATTTTATATGTTCTTATGGCCATCATTCCATAAGACCATAGCACTCAAACAAAGATTCAAATCAAGCATTTCAACCAATCACCATCACATGGTTGTTATTTATTAATATAAAAACTTAAAGATAGTTTCATCGTCTAACGCGAAGCGTAACTTATTACATCATGATCAACACTCCTAAAGCAGCCTAGTGACGGATCCGGGCTCTCCATAGCGCAGCCTCTTGCGGGGAGGAGACAGCGCCACGGCGGGGACCTGAGCTTCTGGCGGATCCAGTCCTTGCAGTTGGGCTTCCAGGGCTGCAATCCTGGCGTGGGCATTCTCCAGCTCCAAGTGCACACTGTAGAGGTCCAGAGTGGCACTGTCCAGGTCGGTGTTGATACCGGCCACTACACCAGCTAGGGTGTTGAGGCAATCCTCACCAGGTTCACCTGGGACAATGTTGGTCTGGCTTTCTCCATGCAGGCGCTGAGGAAGATGCCTGAACCTCGTGTTCTGCAGCTGCTGCCGGTAGGTGTGGCTGAGCGACCACAGAGTCCGACGGGCAGCATCGCTGACCGAGGCAGCGTAGGTGGACAGCGGTATCAGGGACTCATGAGCAGACAGAGTCCTGAATCCCCTGTCACCTGCATCCATCACCCTGACATGGATGCGAGTGATGTAATAGCAAGCCCGGGGAGGCTCGCTCACCCGCCTCGTCTCGTACAGGGGGCAGACGTAGGCTCCTAGCTCGTGCAGCACCTCCTGCAGCAGGTTGGGGAAGTGCCCCGTCTCGAACATTGATGTGTAATGTTCGACAACTGGACCAATCCCCATGAAGTGGTCCTGCTGGGCGTAGTCAGCTTCCTGGTTGACGTGCTCATCCTCTCCATCGTCGTCGTCGTCGTCATCCTCGTCATCGCCGTCTTCGGAGTCGTCGGGGTCGTCGCCTCCAGGTGCAGGTGCTTGGAAGGCTGGTGCAGACGATGCGGACGTCGATGACCCAGCTGCGAAGGCCAGGGACTCGGCCAACGGGGTGGGGGTCGGCAGCTGCTCCTCCGAGCTGTCCTCCAGGTTGATCACGTTCTCCACTCGGACGGGAGGGAGATTCGCTGGAGCTTCCTCAACTACCACTGGGTAGACCGGGATCTGCCGGGGCTGAGGGGCGTAGTTGGTGTTGACGCGAGTGGTTTGGAGAGTGCGAACCATCTACAAGAGAAGTGTCACTCAGTTGAATTTCAAAGAGGTAAGACTGATAAAGGAGTTTATAGGAATGAAATTAGCAAGCTTTGAACAACTAGGCTTTCCATTTCTAACTAATCTAACGACCTAGGGTCAGCATACCTTTGATACCACTTCTGTCACACCCGGTTCCAGGGGGTAGAACCGAGCGCATACCATATGTGTGCCAGGATCCATTTCCACACATATGTTGACGTCACAAGTGTAATATATCAAAAGACAATGCAATAAAGGCGTAAAGAGAGTATAAAACTTTATTACATCATCTGAAACATTGTGTCTTAAACAAGTATCATATCAAAGTAAAGCGGAAATAAACAACTGGGCAATCTTCCACAGGAAGTTGACCGGCGCATCGTTAGACTTAGAATTCCTCGTCGATAAATTCTCCATCAAAGTCTCCAGCATCACCCTCTGATCAAAATATTAGCAAGGGTGAGCTCACTTATGGTCGGGGCTCAGCAAGTGGGGGAAAAAAATTAATGCAGGTATAACAAGGTGAGGCTAAGGTTGAGCAGTAAGCATTTTAGTTGGTCAATATTTTATTATCAACACCTGTCTTACTATTAAGAGTGAATCCCAAATATCCCAATTAAACAAAGGAATATGAATATAACAAAAACACTTAAGTGAAACCACTTAAGCAAATTATGGGCAGATCATCGAATCTCAATTTATGTCCATCTTTAAGTTCAATTATCATGTGAGGAGTCCAGGTCGCTCATAACCGGGAGCACGGCTGATATATCAGTTTTACACTCTGCAGAGGTGGTACAACTTTACCCACAAGCCATGTATCCCATCTAGCCCGGGTTGATCGGACCCTTAGACACTGCCGAGGTGAATGGCTAGGGATCCATTATGAGGTTTTCACAAAATACACTTAATACGAAGCAACCCGCTAAGGTTTCTAAGACGATGGTGGTGGCCCCCTGGGTGAAGTACCTTAGCCAAGAATACGACCCCATGTTAACGTGGGCTGCCAGCACCTACCGCTCCCCCTCTTGCCCATCTTTTAGGTAAGGTTGCTAGGCACTAAGCATGTAGAGCTAATTACCAAAGCCAGAGCCATGATAGCACTCGTGGTTGCACTGTTATCCTGGGTGGTCACTCCATGTTCCAATTAATTTGTAATAAAGTTATCTTAACCATCGGGTTAATGTCATAATTGCCAATTAATATTTTTGGAACATTAAAACCAATTAATGAGTGACATTAAGAAATCATTAAGTTGAGCGGTAGCATAAATTTTGCACAGCTTAATTATTTCCCCAGGTTAAACAAGGAATACAAGTAGTAAATCTAGGAAATCCTTAATTAGGTGAAACCCATCAAATTATGCAGTATATCAAAAGTAAACATTATTAAATGCAATGACTGGGTACAAAAAGAGTATGCAGAGGGAGAATCCACTTGCCTTGCTCAAACGAGTCCTGCGGGTCATTCTCAAACAAATTTGGATCTTCTACCACGCAATTGGCTTCTATTATAGTAGCGCATCGCACATACAAAAATAAAACATACACAAATAAATAAACATGCACCATTACATAAACATACACCATTCAACAAACAATGAAACATACGCTTTACAAAATATACTTGTAAAAGAAAAACATTCCCAAACAGAAAACTTAATTTGTAACTATGATATAAAATAAAACACATCAACGATCATCTCGTTTGCTACGACATATTATTTATTTTGTTCGCATAATTCACTAGAGAGACCTATTTGGCAAATTTGACTATGGAAGTGTGTACTATACAAATTCATTAATACTGATATGGCGCTAAACCAAAACTCAATGGATTTAGTTTAATCAGCTAATCAATAATGTCTACTGGATAGTACGTGGAGTATATTTTATTATTTCTTTCTAAAAGAAAATTATAGTAGACGTTACAATAGTATTTAAAAAAATCACATTACCTTGATATTTGGAAGAACTAAATTAACCTACCATTTTAATTCTACTATTTAGTTTACAGTGGACATAGTCGCTATATTATTTTATTAATCGAGACTCTAGCATGACTAGCAATTTATGTATAATCGCACATACGAATACATACGGTGTGCCTAAAAATCTATAGTTCATCCTGAGCAAAGACAACCGTAGAATTATTCATCTAGTATTATTGTTACAAATATATAGTTTACCTATCCCTTAATCTTTTACTCTAACAAACTATATTTAAATTTATGTCAACAATCATAATCAAATTAAAATACACAAAGGCGAAAGACAGCATACACTAATTAAAATAAACCATCACATACATATGAAATTAATCGTTCGGTATACACCTGATTTTGACACTAAAAGAAAATATACAACTAAAATTTCGTAACGATATAGAAATTAGATCGTGATAGCACATAAAATCACGGGGACTTATTTTTATTTCTTGTGATCTGAAAATTTTCTAGATAAATATTACACAAAATCAAGGGCTAAAAATAAAACATGTTTATCTTCTACCTTTCTCTGTTTTCTTTGCGCAAAACGATGGGTGAGCAGGGAGGGGCTGGCGGGAGTTCGGCGAGCAGAAGCAGGGGAGTCGACGCAGGCACGACGTCGAGGACACCGACAATCCTTGATGGCGAGCAGCTCCGGCGAACTCCGGTGAGCAGTGTTCTGACGATGGCGAGCGAAGCTACGGCGTCTAGTTTCACGGAGAGAGAGAGTAGAGAGCGCGTGGAGAGGTTTGGGCGGCCAGGCACTAGCTCCACAGGGTCTGAGCGAGAGATTTATAGAGAGACGAGAGCAGAGGAGGTGTCGGCCAGGGAGAGAGGAGAACGGTCACCGTTTAACTCTAATACGCGGTTTAATGGCGTCGGTTTCTCAACTAATTAGACGGAGGTAATGGGGAGAAGAAACAGTCGGCATTGAAGCTCCATTAACGACGAAGCGAACGGTCGGCACAGGCGTAACTCGGCGCGACGTCGGGCTGGCTCTGGTGCGCGCGTCGCGCGGCGCGGGGCCAGGGCGGCTCGCCTGCGCGCGGCGGCAGCAGGGCGCGCGGCGAGGCAGGCCGGCCTGGGCGGGAGCGGCTCGGTCGCTCGGCGTGCGGCGGCTACAGGCACAGGGCCGGGTCGGCTGCCTGCATGCGCGGTAGAGAGAGAAATTAGAGGAGAGAAGAGAGATAGGGAGAGAGAGGTACAGGGGCGGCGGCGGCTGCTGGAAATGAGCAGGCGCGCGCGGCTGGAATTCTAGGGTTAGGGGGTTTTGGGAGCTGGGCCCCTAGGTGGGCCGGCCGGGTGGTTTTAGTTTTTTTCTTTTTTTTTCAATTCCGAAATTCATTTTTAAGGAACTCTAAAAATCATAAAAAAATTACCAAAAATATTTATAAATGGAGTACTTGATTTTAGACTAATAATTACTATATTTCTTAATTATTGTTTAATTACTAGGATTTCTTTTTAAAAGGAAATTAACAACAATCATCCGATAAGAAACCACACGCATGCAAAGAAAAACGATGCAAATAAATAGTTAAACACTAAGAAAAATTTATTACCCTAATTAATATAATGTCTAAATTTATTATTTTAATTGATGGCTTTTATGGTGTTACACCTACCTCGTCCCGGTGTGGCGTGGTGCCCCTGTGCAGCGCGGCCCCGGCCCGGTGCGGCTTTGGCTCGCGTGACCGTGGTGCCCCTGCGTGGCGTGGCCCCCTACCCGTGGCTCGGCCCCGGTGTGTGCGTGACTCGTTCGCGGCGCGTCAGCGCGGCCTTGCGCGCACGCGTGCTCGCGCGGTGCACGTGGTGCCTTGGCGCGGCCCGTCGTGCCCTCGGCATGACGCGTAGCGCTTCTTCACGTTCGTGATGTGCCCGTCTACCCCCCATGTATTTTATGCGCGTCGATCGTGTTATTTATATTAATGAAATGGAAACTCTACTCAGAAATTGATCATGTTAGTTATCTCAGGTAGTTAATCATTGACTTTGTTTAATGTCGACCAATTGGAAATAGTTGTAACTCTATTAGTGCATGTGATTAATACTTGTTAGTATGGCTAGGTAGAACTAGATGAAGTAATGATTAATTATACACCTACCCGTAATACGCTTCGATTATAGCTTTAGCCACTGCAAGACCTTCCTTCTCTTTCTAGCAATTGCGAATGCAGAATCGTATGTCATATTTTATGCATATTTGACTTATCTGCTCTCTTGTATGGTGTACTGTTTATTTCCTAATTCAAATGGATGGATGTATGTTTGCGCTCGCATAGATAACGGTCTGGTTGAGGAGCCTGAAGAACTTGCAGGAGAAGCCCCTGAGCAGCAGCTGGTTGGTGGAGGCAAGTGTCCCTTGACCCATTTATGTCCTATACATTTCTATAATTCACTTTCCGCATTCACACAATTTATACTTAAGGAATGACTAGCTTTTGTTATCCACGTCCTTGTTTCCCTATTTGGGTCGGATTATTCTGGTTTAGCTTTATGCTAGTGCTTAACATTAATCAATGAACATGATGAGATTTATCTATGATACGCTGTTTTCCTTCTTATTTATGATGATATACTTGTGGCATTTAAGGGGACTCGAGCGGTTTCTCGAGTGCCTCTCCGTAAGGACCTGTTCGTTGGATGACTGCCCGAGAAAATAGTGCAACCATGAGGGTGGAATGGGACGCCCTTAGCTTAATAATTAGAGGAACCGGGGTGTAGTTCGCTTCGTTGTCGTGCCGTTAATGGGGCTCGGTGTATGCGGCTCGCTCAGGTTGGTTCGCCCCTTGGGGAGGAGTGCGGTGCATTTAGGAAACCTAACGGGTGGCTACAGCCCCGGGGAATCTTTGTAAAGGCTACGTAGTGATACCCTGCTGGGTCACCTTGGTAGTGATCAATGGAAATTCATGATCTCCGAGCAGAAAGGGAATCACGACTAGTGGGTAAAGTGCGTAACCTCTGAAGAGTGTTTGAAAACTAATATATCAACCATGCTCATGGTTATGAGCGGCCAAGGGAGCTCCATTGATTAGTGATACTTGATCAGAGATGTTTGGATTACAGGTGGTGATGAGAATGATGGTTTTGGTATTGATTATGGTAATGGTAAGTGGTATTCTTTCCGTTTGGAAAGGGTACTTTTGGGGTTAACAACTTGGGTTAATACTAAAACCTGGCTCTCTCTACTAGTAATAATAACCTGACCAACTAAAAGTATCTGCTTGACTCACCCCCACATAAAGCTAGTCCACTACAGCCAAACAGGACACTTACTGAGTATGTTGATGTATACTCACCCTTGCTCTACACACTAAACCCCCCTTCCCAAGGTTGTCCGCATTGCAACCACTGCTCAGGAGAAGATGAAGCCATGGAGGAAGATTTCTAGGAGTTCCAAGATTATGACGAGTTCTAGGCGTGGGTTAGCGGCAACCCCCAGTCGGTTGCCTGTGAAGGCCTTGTGTATCTATGTTTCATTTTTGCACTTTGATTATTGTTAAAGACTATGTGAATGTCTCAGACATATGATGTAATCGACTATTATTACCCTTTTATGTTATTATTTGAGCATTGTGTGATGATGTCCAGTTATGTAACTGCTGTGTACGTGAATTGCTGATCCTGGCACGTACATGGTTCGCATTCAGTTTGCCTTCTAAAATCGGGTGTGACAGTAACTCAGAGACAACCGATCAAGCCAAGGATGGAGGCAAGAAGAGCTTCGAGGTACCAAGTGCATGGGACAAGGTCATGGAGACCAGGAACCCAAAGCCAGGGGTGAAGAAGAAGACTTACAAAGTCAAGGTTGATCGAGTTAAGAAGAGTTATGGTGCATCAAGGATCACTACATAAGGACATGACATACAACCAATGAGGTAACATCTACAGTTATGTGGTGTAAGTCATAAGGCTCAAGATCAAGCTCGGAAAGTGAACAAGGGGGTTGGAGCTCAGATATGTCAATCTTGATCAAGTCAAGTTGACTTAATGGTTTAGAGTCCAACATCGACCTCAAACATGCCAAATTGGGTAAAACGATGAAAAAGGTTAAGTATGTAAGGGTTGAGTGTTCAACCATTTTGCATACATCTCTTACTACAAGTTTGGTGCCTTGGTTTGCTCTCTAACTCTTTCTGTAGAGAAAGTGTCATTCTGATCTCTGCTTGAGGAGAAACAGAAAAGATAGGAGAAGAACAAGAAAGAGGTAAGTTTCTAGGACTAAATCAATTGGATTATACTCTAAATGTGTTTGTTTAAGTCTCAGGAAAATCCTCCCAAAAGTTAAAGTCAAACGGAGAAAGAATGGAGGAAAAGCACTTAGTGTGCTGTTGGCTGGTGCATAGGACAGTGAATAGTAACCTGTCCGGTGTATAGGACAGTGAATAGTAACCTGTCCGGTGCACAGGACAGTGAATAGTAACCTGTCCGGTGCACCAACGGTTAGCTCTTTCAGAGAAGGAAACTGTCAATCAGATCCGTTACTGCTCACTGTCCGATGCGCCACCGGACAGTCCAATGCACCCGCAACCAGGGAAGGCTAGGAGCTTCCAAATGAAGCTCCAACAGCTCCTAGGCCCTTTGGGGCTATAAAAGGGACCCCTAGGCGCCTCAAACAAGTACACAAGAGCAGCCAACAAGTGCATACATCATTTGGATCAATTCTATCTCTTCCTCTCTTATGTATCTCTCTAGTTTGTGTAGAGACAAAGTTATAAGCCTTTAGAGAGAGGGGAAGTGTTGCTGAGAGCTGGAGCAAAATCTTGAGCGCATTGTTACTCTGCCGGAGTGCTGTCGAGAAGATTGTAAGCAGCCACGGCATCATTGTAACTGATATCAACATAGTGGAAGGCTCTATTTGTCGCACTGACAGATCTGAGCAAACGGAGGAAGGAGTTGAAATAGACTCCAAGCCAAGGTGTGGCTAACTCCAACGAGGACTAGGCAAGCATTTCAGGCTTGGTCGAACCTCGGGATAAATCCCTGTGTCTGTGTGCTCTGCTCTGTGTTGTGTGCTGTTTCTCTATCTTATTTGCTATTTATACTTGCACTTCAATATTTATATGTGGTTCAAGCTGTCTTCAAAGTGCAGGGTATTTTAAGACAGGAACTTCTATTCCGCTGCAACCTACTCGAAGGGTCTTTCATTCCACTGCGATCCACCTTCGAGTAAAGTAAGAATTTCCAGTTTTAAAGTGATAATTATTATCCGCCTATTCACCCCCACTAGGCGACATCCAGATCCTGTTCTCGGGCATAGGGAACTTTCAATAACGCCTTCCTACGTGGAACGGTACCCGCACCACACGGTTCGACTACAGCCTCTTCGTCAACGGTGCCACAGCGAGGGGCCCATGGCCGTAGCCACTGACCAGCATATCTCTGTGTCCTCGTTCGACCTCGACGTGTCATGGCAAGTAGTCGGACGCCAGCACTAGACTGATGACATGGGTCTCTAAAGAGCCCGCCACCTTAGGAGATCCGAGCCCTACTACTGGTGGTGGTAACCATTTTCGCTGCACTGACGTGGAGAGCCAGATGCCAGAAATTTATAACGACGACGGTTGTGGCAGGCACGCTATCAGAGGTCGACCAGCATGTCACCTCGTTCTCGTTCGACCTCGACGTGTCATGGCAAGTAGTCGGACCCCAGCACCAGACTGGCGACACGGGTCTCTGAAGAGTCCGCCACCTCGGGAGATCTGAGCCCTGCTGCTAGTGGTGGTAACCATTTTCGCGCTGACGTGGAGAGCTAGATTCCAGAAATTTATAGCGGTGGCGGTCGTGGCAGGCACGCTATCGGAGGTTACGGTGTGGCGGGTCACTTTGCCTATCCTCGCATCACTTGCCACAAAGTTTGCGGGGACTTATCCTCATGACGTGCTTCGAGGTTGCGAAAGTGAGCGGAGGAAGGCGCGTGGCGTGCGGAGGAAATTTTTGTGTGTGGTGTGTGGGAGTTCGTTTTAGAGATGCGGGGAAGCACGACGATGTACAACAGTCACTAGAGGGGGATAACACACGAAAACCAGGACGCACGAAACTCTCCTATTATAGTAGAGAAGAGATTATCGGAGTGCGGGTTGATTCTAAAGAAATATAGGGGTTTTTAAAAAAATAGTGACGTAGGATGACCGTCGAAACTGGTGCTTTAATATAGTAGAGATTTGAACGTAGGCCGTCATCGGGTTAGCAAGCGGCCTGCAAGGGAAAAATTGTATTTTGTCTTTGATAACTTCCTTAGTTTTTGTTATCTTGGCTCGAAGGATGGATCGATGTTTCATTTGTGTTAGATGATATCTCGAATAATTCCTTCTAAGTCATTGGATGACTAGGAGAAGATGTCCTTGTTACTTTAAATAAATTGAAATATTGGATAAAGTTTTTTTATTATGCTGATAGTTTTGTCCACTAGCGGATGCAGGGCAAAAATTCATGGTCATGGGCCAAAACAACGCATAACAAAATCAAGCATGGCCATAAGAAACTAGTGTGGCATAGAATTCGCGTTTATTATCAATACACGATACAAGTTCAAAAGAAAAACCATACAAATAAAATGTGCAGACATACCATTAATTTTTGCTCATCGAGGCAACTACGTCCTTCCAATCATAAGAAGTTGAAATCGTCGAATAACGATCTCATCATTAATGAATTTGAATATCTTTTTCTCAGTATAGAAAACCATTAAATCATTCATCCACTCATCTTCAATCTTACTAGAACAGTAGGCGCCCTCTGGGCGCCCTGCAGTTTTGTTTGGAAGACAGCACTTTCCAATGACAAAAAATGTTAGTACACGCTCTGTAATACATTCTTATAGAGCTAGTTAACACCTACTGCTAGTATAGAACGAACACAACACCTAACGGTTAGTCATTTGATGTGTACTGTTCTTCGTTGCCATTCTAAACCATAGCAGTAATGGCATGCGACAAACAGAAGTGACAGTAACATAAGTGTGTAGTAAACAAAACAATAACAAGCGAGATACATGTAGTGTTCTATTTGATATGTTTTCCAATTTATAAGTAAATAAATAGACAAATATGGCATACGAATCTGCAAAAACAAGATAACAGTTAGAGCGAGTAATACTTTTGTATGACATGTCGACATAGGCTCCATTTCAAAGGAAGTAAAGAACTACTTATACTAAATATTTTGGTCAACAATGTTCTGGTCATGGGCAAACCATTGCCAGAAATGATTGTGCATAAGACTCAAAAATTGGCAGTTGCACATCTAAGCAACTAAATATCAAAGCAAAATGTTGCAGAATAAACGTTTCACATTGCGATTATTCAACGATGGATAGGATCAATGCAAAATACTTCATAAGTGTAGCTACTCGTTGGTTCTAAGAAAATAAGTACCCTAACGAACAACCAAATAGATAACAATAGTTCAAGAGAATTGTGTTAGCATACATCTAAACATCACTATGGCCATGGATGGGAGCGTTGTGATTGCAGACATAGTGCAAATTTGAGAAATGTAAAGGAAAAATAATAAGTGGAGCACGAACATGCTTCATATTCAACACATAAGAATGGTGAGAATCTGAGAAGCGTTGCATGTAAAAGAAGACAAGCCAGTATTGTTAAGTAGAACCACATCAAAAGGCAAACACAAAATGTTCTAATAATCAATGGTTTATGCAAGTAGCAATAAATGCATCTCTATCTAGCATATTAATAAATACAAATGCATGGAATATTTGCTGGATGGATAAACATAATAAAAAGCATGTGTTTGAGCAGGATCAGCATGTCAGAAAAGTGTCTTTTCTTGTGCTAAATTTTTAGAGCATGAGCAAAGAGATATGAATATAACAGGAAAGGATACACTTGCATCTAGTTTAGGATTTAGAGGTCTGACAGGCCAGCTGCCACACTAACCGACAGCAAAATAGAAGACACTAAACCTGAGAAAATAGATCATGCACGTATCTAGTCTTCGTACACCTAGTAGCTATTAGTTCTAAAATTGTGTGAAACAAATGGAGAAAACATGTACGTGTAAACAAGCTTTGGCAGCGAGTCTCATGCTAGGTTCTCCAAACGTTGAAGGGGTCGGTGGAGTATCCCAGGACGAGGAAGCAAGCGTGGGCGGGGTGGGGGGTAGGATCCAAAAGGGGAGACTTCGGATGGGAGCTTTGTCGGCGCAGGCACCGAGCTTGACGGTGAAGGATCCGGAGGGGGGAGGACTGACCGTACTTTGCCCCTGCGTGTGGCGGTGAGAATCACCTCGACGGGGCCCAGCACGTCAAGGATCCTACCGCTGAGGCTCTCCTCGGAACAGTGACGACAAAGGCATCGACAGGGCCACCGATGGAGGATCCGAGAGAGGGAGACTGTATCCACGGACCCGGACGACGAAACTGGCGTGGGGGTGGGGGGAGAGAGGAGGACAGGGTGTGGTGACGTTGGGATGAGGGGATAACACCAGCACGCGGACGTGAGCCGTGGCGACAGAGGATCTAGAGGGGGAAGAGAGCACGGAGGACAAGAGAGAAGGGGATGGCGGCATCGCGAGGGTTTGAGGGTGAAAGAAGGTACTAGACGGCCGGCGAGCCGGATCCGAGCCGCACGGACGATGACGATTTTTTGGTCGACGTGGAGCTGCCGAGGGGATGAGAATCCCACTGAGTTTTAATAAAACCGAGTTTTAATAAAAGAGATTACACAACTCTGATAGCTGAAAATGTTCTCTCGGAATTTGTTGTTGACACAGGTACCAACTCAATTAACCCGTAAGCGACTGAAAAAATCTCTTTATTTTTCTAAACAAAGAAGAATCATATTTATCAACTACTTATCCAGGGGCAGATTTGGGTCGTGGGCCACCTAGGTCGTGGCTCGGGGCATAGCCCAACATTTGTTTTTATAGTTAGGGTTTCCTCAGTCAAAAAATTGGCACATAGGTCCAGTAAAATCATGTCCTGACGGCTGCCGGTGCGGCTACTCCCTCGTTCCTCCATCCCCTCGCTTCCTGGTTTGGAATCGATTGTTCCAGTCTCTAATCCTCCATCGCGGCAACTGGGCAACTCGCCGACTGGGCGCGGTGGCAGTGAGCTCTGGTCCTATCGTCCTGGGCGCGACAACGGTGAGCTTCCGATGGAGCTCAGGCGCATCCGCACTCCAGTCACCCAGTCCATCTCCACCAATAAACAGTAACGTGTAACCTCGCCATGTTAAAATTTCACAACTTTTTTCTTTTTCTTCTCATGAAAAATATGCCAACGAGCAGTACACTGCACACAACACGAAGGGGCTAGCAGCTTGGTCGCGTGATCCTTGTGCGCTCTTGAATACACTAGTACAGCAATACAACATATGCATTGGGGTATATTTTATGCTCAATTATCATTTTTTGCATTCATGGGTTGTATTATCATATTGCATCTCTTATTTATTGCAAATATTTAACTTGCAGTGTAGGTTTAAATTGATGTGCTAATGTTGATGAAGCTATTAGAGACGAGTAAGGGCCAAATCGCTTTTAATTAGGGACTTTTATCTTTTTTATCAAATTTGTTATATTTTTAAATGTTAAATTAAGATAAATATTATTTTAGTCTAAGTTTGTCGTATATTATGATTTTAGTGGTATATTTAGCGGTACAATATCTTGGAGAGCTTTTTAAAGTTATCTTCAATTTTTATAAAGTGGCCAGGTACGTCAATTTTATAGAGCTTACTTATCTAATCCAATTATTCGCTCATGTTCAAATTATCAGTCGAAATATCCAATCAAAACCAAACTCGAGCATACTGCATACTTTGTTGGGCACCGAGAATATCTTCGGCGACATCGGTGGCTGGTCGAGGGTGGCATCATGGGCTAACAACTGGTTAGGGCTACACCACCGCGGGGATCGACATTGCCTAGCGGCTGGTGCCTGCTCCTGCTGAAAATGGCGACGACGGCTGGAATGGGGCGGGGGCGGGGCGGGTGTGCCATGCACCAAGAAGCAGAGAAGGGGTCGAGGCCTGGCCGCAGGGACGTGACTGCGCTGGGAAGGGTGCGGGGGCAGGTTGCCGGGTGCCGGTGGCATGTGCTGTGTTTGGATTTTGGAAGAAGGGAGTGACGGCGTGGGCGTATCGATGCAGAAGAGCGTTGGGTCATGGGTGCTTGTTGTAGCCTTGCGAGGAGGAATACGATGTCTGGACTAGACATGAAGGAGGCTGAAGGCCCACGTAAGTGCATTTTAGCCCATCAAACCTTTACTTTTTTCTATAATTAGCACAGTAAACATATAGATATAAATAGTTTTAAAAATTGAGCGGGTCAATGACCCACTTTGCTCTCCCTTGGATCTGCCCTGGTTTTGTCCTGGTTGTGTCTATCTTATCTAGCACTGGTGGATCTAGTGGTTCTCTTTTAGTTTCTTCACATGGTTTTGCTTTTATTTGGGGCTTCAAGCTTTTAGCTTTGTTCTAGTCATCTTCATCTGAGATTGCTAGTATATGAATGTTTCTTTGCCCTCGAAGGAGTTTTTCCATGTTTCTTGCCTATGTTTGATCTTTGAAGACGGTTATGACTATGTTAATAGTTGTCATCTTCATACCTAGGTAAGAATGACCTATGATTGCTTCGAACATGTTGATACTTCCTCTGCTAAAAATAATTTTGTAAGGGTAGTGCATTTCTATGGCATCAAAGGTTATTTGCTTAGTCCTTCACTACAGGAAAATACTATATTTCCGACGGCCGCCACTATTTCCGACGGCCCACGGCCAGCCGCTGGAAATAGGGCTATTTCCGATGGCCCACCAGCCAGCCGTCAGAAATAGCGGCCGTTACCCCGCACACAGCAGCCGCACACACGCACACAGCCGCACACAGCCGCCGCCCGCCGCCGCCGTACCCCGCCCGCACAGCCGCCGCCGCCGCCGTACCCCGCCCGCACAGCTGCCGCCGCCCCTCGAGCTGCCGCCCATCGAGTCGCCTCGCTCGAGCCGTCGGCACCTCCCCGCTGCCGTCCACGCCCCGAGGCCGCTGCCGTCCGCGCCCCGAGACCGCCGCCGCTGTCCACAGCCTCCGCCGTCCGAGCCGGTTGCCGTGCAGGCGCTGGCGCTGCAGTGCTTCCTGAAACTCTGCTGCTGTCCTGATTTCCAAGTAACTCACTACTCCATTGAAAATATCTGCCTGATTGTCATTTACTTTATGTTTAGCGCGTTAATTGGAGCAGTTTGCCTTGCCCAGTAATAATTGGACTAAAGAATTGTCATTTTTGAATCTGGGCGTTCGCGTGATGATCTGATATATATTTTTGCTTTTCTGGTTGGCTGGGGAAGGAGAAGTTGGGATGTTGATGTGCCTGTCTTTGGTTGTTGCTGTGTCCTTGTGTTCAGACTTACAATACGAGACAGATGCACCGAGATATGAGACATTGTAATTCCAGTGCCAGTCATTCAGTATTCAATAGAGCAACAATTTAGTCAGTCAGAAATTTAGGAACATTGTGCGAGAAAAACTAAACAAAATCATTCTCTAAGCAAAGGTCTGGAAAGAACAGACTCCAACTCCAAGTTGCCTTCTGGGTCTATTTTCTTCTCTCTAGTGACTATCGAACGATGGGTGATAGTCGTCGCTGGATGTATGAAGGCTGGCAAAAAAATGATCCTTCGCTTGAGTGGATACAGAAAACTGAAGATTTTATCAATCGTGTTTTTTCTTCGTCAAGAAATGGTCGAGTGTGGTGCCCATGCAGTGTTTGCAAAAATTATCAACGTCAAACCAAGAAAGAGATGTCTGGTCATCTTTGCAAAAATGGCTACGTGCCAAATTATGAAGTTTGGGTGCATCATGGTGAGGAGCTTCCCCGTGGATATGCTCCAGAAGGTCAAGACGATTTTGACCCGAATTTAGACCGAATGGAGGAGATGGTTCAGGATTTAAGAGAGGATCCCGATTTAGTGTTTCCAGATAATCCTGAGGATCCTCAACCGCCGGAAGTTAAAAAATTCTTTGAACTTCTCAAGGCAGCAGAAGAGCCGTTGCACGAACACATGAGAGTAACCATTCTTGCTTTTGTGACGCGACTTATGGCTATCAAGTCTAAGTTCGCATTCTCCATCAACTGCTTAAATGAACTTTTGAATTTGATCAGCGACGTATTACCACCAAATCACAAAATGCCCAAAGACGTGTATCAGTCAAGAAAGTTACTCTCTGGCTTAGGTATGGAGTATCAAAAAATTGATGTTTGTCCAGATAACTGTATGCTTTTCTGGAAGGAAAATGAAAAATTAGACAAATGTTTGAGATGCAGCAAATCAAGGTTCGTTGAGGTCGTAAATGAAGATGGAGATAAATTGACAACAGAAGTAGCAAAGAAGCAACTTCGTTACATGCCTCTCACGCCTCGTGTAAAACGGTTGTTTCTCTCAAAAAACACCGCTAAGAAGATGAGATGGCACAAAGAACGTGACCGCGAGAACCCTCAAGTTATGATGCACCCATCTGATAGTGATGCGTGGAAGGCGCTTGATGATTTTGATTCGGATTTTGCTAGTGAAGCTAGAAATATTCGAATCGGGTTGGCGACGGACGGGTTCTCACCTTTCAATATGACCGCATCGCCGTATTCTTGTTGGCCTGTATTTGCAGTTCCATACAACCTTCCACCTCACCTTTGCATGAAATATGATTACATGTTTCTGTGTCTAATCATTCCTGGACCAGAACACCCTGGAAAACATCTCAATGTAATGTTGGAACCTTTAGTCGATGAGTTGAAAAAATTGTGGGAAGGAGTCGAAGCTTACGATTGCTACAAGAAAGAGAGATTCAATCTTCGAGTTGCGTACTTGTGGTCGATTCATGATTTCATGGCCTACGGTATTTTTGCTGGATGGAGTTGTCATGGAAAGTTGACATGTCCAATATGTGGTAAGGATACAGATTGTTTTCGTCTTGAGTTTGGTGGGAAGATCTGTTACTTTGATTGCCACAGATGTTTCTTGCCTCTCGATCACCCGTTCAGATTTGAGGCAAATCAATTTCGAAAAGACACCATTGTTACCAAAGGCCCACCGAAGCGTTTGAGTGGCGCAGAGATTCATGCTGCGCTCGATAATTTGAAACCAGACGGTACTGGTTACCTGGGATTTGGAATAGAACATAATTGGACACATAAATGTTCTTTGTGGGAACTCCCTTATACGGAGGCCTTGATTCTGATGCACAACATTGATGTCATGCACCAAGAGCGGAATGTTGCTGAAAGCATTATTAGTACATGTATGGATTTTCCTGATAAAACCAAAGATAATATAAAGGCCAGAAAAGATTTACAGAAAATTTGTAACCGACCAAGCCTAGTCTTGCTTCAGAGTGGTGCTAAGCCACGTGCGTCATTTTGTCTAAAATCTAAGCAAAAGAAAGAGGTGATGGTGTGGTTGAAAAACTTAAAATTTCCAGATGGGTATGCCGCGGGATTCAGAAGGTCCGTGAATTTGAGGACAGGAAAAATGAATGGATTGAAGAGTCATGATTATCACATTATTATGGAAAGATTACTTCCTGTAATGTTTCGGGGTTACTTGAATAATGATGTGTGGACGGCGTTAGCTGAGTTAAGCTACTTCTATAGACAACTTTGTGCCAAAGAAATTAAAAAAGATGTGATGGAGAAATTAGAGAAGGAGATTCCGGTCCTTATTTGCAAATTGGAAAAAATATTTCCCCCTGGATTCTTCAATCCGATGCAACATCTACTTGTACACCTTCCATATGAAGCTAAGATTGGGGGTCCTGTGCAGTATAGATGGATGTATCACATAGAAAGGGCACTCAAGAAGCTTAGTGCAATGGTTGGCAACAAGGGAAGAGTTGAAGGGTGTATTGCTGAAGAATTTAAATATAAAGAGATATCAGCCTTCACGAGTGTATACTTTGCAGAAGAACACAATGTAAATGCACCTACATTAAGGTATAATGTTGATCAAGCTGGTCCATGCAGTAAACTCAAAATTTTGTCATTCGAGGGAAGGACAGTTGGAGCATCAACTGAATATCACATTGGACGTGAAGAAAAGTTGGATGCATTACTCTACATGTATGAAAACATGGAAGAGATGACTCCATACTTCAAGTAAGCATAGATTTTCAAATTGAAGAGCAACATGTGCTCATTACTCCTCGTAACTCTTTTATTTACTTTTTTTCAACAGAGAGTACGAACGACAGAATAAGGGTAAACTGTCGACGAGGCTGTATGAAATCATGCTTCGCGAAGGAAAAGAAGGCACTCCCAATTTCATTAATTGGTTTCGAGTTCATGTAAATATCACATCTGTTTTCTTATGTGTTCATAGTTTATCTTTTTAATAGTTCCTCCTATTGATCTATATTCGTAACTGACAGTGCAAAAAAACTTCCAACGTTGACGAGGACTTACGACAGATGTCACGTGCACTTGTCAAAGTCAGAAGCTATGGTCGTTATGATGTCAAGGGATATCGTTTTCGTTCAACCAAATTTGAATGTACTCGACCTTTAGCTGCGACAACAAATACTGGTGTGGTATGTTGGTCTTTTGATGAGCAAGGAAGGGAGATGAATTATTATGGAACTATCAAAGATATATTGGAATTCGACTTCGCTCGGGGAAAAAATCTGAAAGTTATGTTCTTCAAATGTGATTGGATCGATCCTAAACATGGGATACGACAAAACCAATTTGGTATGGTAGAAGTCAAACACGAGCGTATAATGACTCATGGTTGTAGTAAATTTGTTCTTGGTTTTCAAGTGGACCAAGTGTATTATATGTCATATCCCTGTATCGATCTTAAAGACTGGTGGGTAGTGTACAACGTAAATCCCCGTGAAAGATTATATTTAAAGGGTGATACAAGTAATCGACAAAATGAGGTGGAAGCTGATGTTGAAGAAATTTATCAAGAAATTGAAGTTCCACCCGTTTTTAATATAGAAACAACAATGGAGCCAGATTCAGTAGCGGGCGATCTTAATGATGCAATAGTTCCTCCAAAAAGGAAACGAAAGTCGAAGAAGAAAAAGACGCCCGAGAGAAAGTCGACGCGCTTGAGAAGACAGCAAATTAATCCTGATTTCGAATATGATTAAGAAGTAAATATTTATTTTGATGAATTAAAATTTAATTTATTGTTATACTATGTTGTTATCTCTTTATTGTTATACTAATATAATTTTCAATATGCAGGATGGCGGCTCGAAAGTTGAAGAATTTTGTGAAGGGCATGACGAAGGGCTCTTCTTCTTCAGGAAGAAGCAAAGCACAGGAGTGTCTGTTCCAGGGTACCGAGTCGCTCTCGAGCAACAGACGACAGGCTTTGATGGAACATCTTCCACCTGATATGCAGGGACAGGTGTGATTACTCTAAATTATTATTTTATTTCAATATAGTAATGTTTATATGAATCTAATGATTAAAGTGTTTCATGTGCAGGATGTTAACGAGACCCGAGAGGAGGAGGTGAGGGGTGAGGATGCGGCCGATTACGATGCGGCCGATGCAGACTATGAGCAGGAAGATGATGCTGGAGGTGGAGCTGGAGATTGGTGGTCTTCCGGTGGTGGTCAATTTGAGGGTGGAGGGTCAGCAGGCGGATGGGACTCATGGCCTAGCAGTGATGCTGGAGCTTCTAGTGGTGGAGGGTCTTCTCGGGCACGGAAGTCGAGGAAAACACATTGGGTGCCTCCTCCTAAAGTTCCTGCTCGTGAGGAGGATAAGATTCTGATCGTACCGTGTGGCGACGAGTGAGTTGATTCTAATCTTAAATATTTGTTCATACATTATATGAAATTTGTTAATGCTTCTTTTGTACAATGTGGTTGCAGGTCTTGGATTGATGCATCTTTTCAAGGTCAAGGACGTCGCACACAGGTGAATAAAGTTTTGGGAAGTATATGCAAATATCTCTGGCCTGGTGTAGTGATGGAGAAAGGCGTTGAGGTGCCTTGTATGTCTTGGGATCAGTACGGGCTCGCGTTCAATGCGGAACATAGGAATGCCCAAGGTGCTGTGTGGCATGAGTTTTGGGTATGTTCTCTAGCCCAACTTGAATTGATTCAACTATACAATGTGCTAAAAATCTTGTTTCTTGTTTTTTCAGAAACGTTACAGGTTGCTTGAAGATGGAAGTATGAACGATCGTGCACGGATCGTTTTTAACAAGAGCGCGACTACCTTGGTTAGGGATCAGATGTATTATGCTCGGATCCAGGTCACTTCTGATTACATATTAAGGCAGGAAGGACGTCGGCCACGTTCCAAAAGTGAGGCATCAAACAAATACTTAACCAAAGAAGAATATCTTGAGGTAAATTGTTTTTATCCTAATTCATGTCCAAGTGTTAGTACTAACAATACATTGGATCGAAATAAAGTTTTCAGACTCGGTGCCATGGATGGCATCAAATGAGGCTGGTTGACGGGCTGTATGCAAATATTGGGCAATAGATGGATTTAAAGGTGTTTCATTGAGAAACAGCTCAAATCGTGGGCATGATGTTCACCACAGATATGGTGGTGATGGCCACGTTCGTTTGGCAAAGCGCATGGTAAGTGTAATTTATGGTCATGCATATCATGAATCTTCTATGTGTTTTATGTTATTTTCTTTTGCCTGTAGGAAGCTAGTTCTGGTGTTACGCCGAGTGATGTTCAGGTTTACCTTAGAGGTCACAGGGGGTCGGATCCTACAAATCCAGAACAGTTGTGTTCTCAGTCAGCTGCTGAGCGTGTGGTGAGACTTTCGCAACTAGTTACAATGCACTTCTATTCTAAGAGTCGAGAAAAATATAACTGCATTGTTTATTATTTGTCAGGCCTCATATGGTGCTTCCATGATGTCGGAGCATGGGCAAGACTATGATTGGATGAATCAGCCTATCGATCCTCAGGTTGTGTATGCTAGTGGAGGCGGAAAACCTCATGGACGGTGAGTTTGCTATTATTAATTCGTCGATTTGATCTTTTCTAACATGATGTGTTACGTGTTTAACTTCTTTCTATTTTTTGTAGTTACCCCATGTTTGGTAGTGTTATCGACTCGACTCAGGTGAGGCCTGAAAGGTCTCGCCCATCGAGGTCGTCTAGCCATGGTCCTCGCTCTAGTACCCAAGGAAACGCCGAGCTGATCCGGGTGCAGGAAGCTTTGAGGCGGCAGGAGGAGTATAACAAGCAACAACAAGAGTACTGGGCTGCTCAATTTGCACGACAGCAGGAGATGATGCAGGTAATTAGATCCTCGTGAGCCTCTACTATAATTGGAGCACATATTTTCTAATATATCCTCGTAACATAGCTTTCAATTTCTTTCAGCAAATAGCACTAGGGCAACGTCTAGATTTTTCAGCGATGACTATGCCACCTCCTCCACCTATCCTGCAGTTTGTACCGACTCCACAATTTAGTTGGCCCACACCTGCACCTCAGGTTATATTACTTGACTTTTTCTTTTGACGTTGCATAACAAGAATTTAACTACTAACACATTTTTTTGAATGTTGTAGGTCCCTCCAGGAAACTTGCTAACTCCAGGAAATGAGGACTCTGAAGATGCGGTCGCTTCTTTTGTGGACGGTCTTCTAAACAGCGGAGGAGCTAGCGGATCAAATCAACCCCCTCCATTTGATCAACCTCCTCCATTTGAGTAGCCTGTCTCCTTGTGTTTTTCTCGTACTATGGACTTGTGAACTTGTGGTATTGTGAACTTGTGAACTTGTGAACTTGTGCTATTGTGAACTTGTGAACTTGTGGACATGTGAACTTGTGAACTTGTGCTTTAATTTGTGGACGGGTGAACTTTTTGTCAATTTAATTGTGTGTTTCATGTGAAACAATGAATTATGGATATTTGTGTGGTATTGTATGTGATTCTGGATGAATTATTGGAAACTGGATATTGTATGAGATTGAATTTGTGTGGTTGTTTGTAAAACAAAAAGCAGGAAAATTCTGTTTCTCTGTTTTCTAATTACTTCCGACGGCCACCTATTTCCGACGGCCCCGTCAGAAATAAGCCGTGACGGCGTCAGGCGCCGGCGGCCGGCCGTCTGCGGGGCCCACCTCGCTTAATTTCCGACGGCCCCACCCTGGCCGTCGGAAATAAACTTACTTCCGACGGCCCCGTCGGAAGCGCGGGTACTTCCGACGGGACCCGCCTTAAGCCGTCGGAAGTAACTACTTCCGACGGTTCAGGACTTATTTCCGACGGTTTAGGCCGTCGGAAACTGGGTGTTTTCCTGTAGTGCTTGCATTATCCATGGTTTCAAATGATACATGCAATGTTATCCTACTTACAGTGTGAATTCTCCCCCAAGACATATAGAGGGCTATGCACTCATTTAATATCTTTATACTAATTCTCATTGCATTGACTGTTGATGTAAAGATAATGTATGTAGAGTTTCCTCCATTGATTAGTACTTTAGATATTGTCCATTCTTCTATGTTTGCTTTGGTTACCATTGTATCCATATGTGGGTAGTCTTTTAGATGAAGATCTTCCTCTAAAAATGTTATTGGTAAATGAGACTGTCAGCGCTCATGGAAGGTCACACCGACGGCTGATGCCAGGATGCATTCAAGGATCATAGTATAGAAAGCTATTACATGGCCCATCTGCTAGGACCACTTGTCATGGGCATCATAGGGAGCGAGACGCAACAGCCAGGCTGGGATAAGGCTAGAGAATAAGATTGAGATGAACTGGGGTAAGGCTAGAGAATAAGATTGGGATAAGAGAATTGTGGAGAGTTGGTTAGCATCAGATAAGTCCAAGAAAGTAGGAGTTAGTTGAGAGTTTGTAGGAGAAGTTGGTTAGCCATAGGGCTATTTATAAGCCGCATGGCAGCAGGGAATAAATCAAGCAAGATCATTATCAAACCAATCTCTCTCTCATACCATGTCTCTCAAGCGCCTAGGGCTGCTACCCTATGAAAGGGAAATGTGCCCTTGGGCCATTTCTAAGTATTTTGGTGATTGAGTGCCAACACATGTGTTAAATTATGAATTTGTGTACATGGATGAACAAGGTGCAAATCATGAAGTAAAGGTATGTTTCTAAGCCTTAGTACATTGGTTTTGTGGACTAACATGTTTGTCTAAGTGTTAGAAACAGCAAGAAGAAAAAGAGAAAAGGGGAGAGAATGACTTGGCTGTGTGCAGCCAAGTCCCTGCTCGGTCTGGAGCACCGGACTGTCCGGTGTGCACCGGACAGTGTCCGGTGCGCCAGACCTCCTCGGCGCGAACTGGCCGCTCTCGGGAATTCGCCGACGGCGTACGGCTAAAATTCACCGGACTGTCCGGTGTGCACCGGACTGTCCGGTGAGCCAACGGTCGGCCAGGGCCAACGGTCGGCCGCGCAATCCGCGCGGGACACGTGGCCGAGCCAACGGTCGGGAAGGAACACCGGACTGTCCGGTGTGCACCGGACATGTCCGGTGCGCCAACTAAGCGCAGATCTGGAGCAGCCAGCAACGGTCAGAAGTGCTGTTTTTGGAAACAAATCGGGCACCGGACAGTGTCCGGTGTGCACCGGACTGTCCGGTGCGCCACGAGACAGAAGGCAAAGATGGCCTTCCAGATTTGTTCCCAACGGCTCCTAGCTGCCTTGGGGCTATAAAAGGGACCCCTTGGCGCATGGAGGAAGTACCCAAGCATTCCTTGAGCACTCTTGATCACTCACACATCAATCTTGCGCACTTGTTTGAAATTCTAGTGATTTGAGCTCTGTTCTAGTGTGTTAGCCTCTTGAGCTCAAGTCTGGGTTTTGTGTGTGTGTATTCGCTGTGATCTTTGTGTTGTGTGTGAGTTGCTAATCCCTCCCTTACTCCGTGATTCGTTGTGAACATCTTTTGTAAGGGCGAGAGGCTCCAAGTTGTGGAGATTCCTCGCAAACGGGATTGAGATAAGAACAACAAAACACCGTGGTATTCAAGTGGGTCTTTGGACCGCTTGAGAGGGGTTGATTGCAACCCTCGTCCGTTGGGACGCCACAACGTGGAAGTAGGCAAGCATTGGCTTGGCCGAACCACGGGATAAACCACCGTGTCCCTCTGTGCTTGATTCTTGTGGTATTGTGTTTTGTTGAAGACTTCACCTTAGCCACTTGGTATTAACTGTGCTAACGCTTAACAAGTTTTTGTGGCTTAAGTTTGAAGTTTTTACAGGATCACCTATTCACCCCCCCCCCCTCTAGGTGCTCTCAATTGGTATCGGAGCCGTTCTATTCACAAAGGGACTAACCGCCCGAATAGATGGATCCTAAGGGGAAGGGTATAGTGATCAACGACAAAGAGAAGGAGACCTTCGTCAACGAGCCGAAGGACGACAAGCCTACCGACTCCGGCTCGGGTCAAAGACGGAAGGAAGGGAAGAAGAAGAAGACCAGGCGCATCAAGGAGATAATCTACTACGACAGCGACGAGTCTACTTCTTCCCAAAAGGATGAGGACCACAACGACTACGAGAGGAGAAAACCGGTTAACTCGAACTTTTCCTTTGATTACTCTCGTATTCCGCAAAGTTCACATTCTCATTTGCTCTCCATTCCACTTGGCAAGCCCCCACACTTTGATGGAGAGGACTACGGATTTTGGAGTCACAAAATGCGTAGTCACCTATTCTCTCTCCATCCTAGTATATGGGAGATTGTAGAGAGTGGAATGCACTTTGATAGTTCGGATAGTCCCATGTTCATTAATGAACAAATTCATAAAAATGCACAAGCTACTACTGTGCTTCTAGCTTCCTTGTGCAGGGATGAATACCATAAGGTGAGCGGCTTGGACAACGCCAAGCAAATCTGGGACACCCTCAAGATTTCTCATGAGGGGAACGACGTCACCTTACTCACCAAGATGGAGTTGGTGGAGGGCGAGCTTGGACGGTTCGCGATGATAAGGGGCGAGGAGCCAACGCAAACGTACAACCGGCTCAAGACCCTTATCAACAAGATAAGAAGCTACGGGAGCACGCGATGGACGGACCACGACGTCGTCCGCCTAATGCTCAGGTCCTTTACCGTACTTGATCCTCATCTCGTGAACAATATTCGTGAGAATCCCAGGTACACGATGATGACGCCCGAGGAAGTGCTTGGAAAATTCGTGAGCGGGCGGATGATGATCAAGGAGGCAAGATACGTCGACGACGCGTTGAACGGACCACTCCACGAGCCTCAACCCATTGCTCTAAAGGCAACGAGGAGCAAGGAGTCGCTACCTAGCAAGGTGGCGCAAGTTGAGGCGGCTGGCCTTAATGATGAAGAGATGGCTCTCATCATTAAGAGATTCAAGACGGTGCTTAAAGGTCACAAGGGACAACCAAGCAAGACCAAAGCCAAAGGGAAGCGCTCATGCTTCAAATGCGGTAAGCTTGGTCATTTCATTGCTAACTGTCCCGATAATGAAAGTGACCAGGAAAAGGGGAACAAAAGAGAGAAGAAGAAGCAATACAAGAAGGCAAAAGGCGAGGCGCATCTAGGAAAGGAGTGGGACTCGGATTGCTCCTCCTCCGACTCCGACAACGAAGGACTCGCCGCCACTGCCTTCAACAAATCGGCTCTCTTCCCCAACGAGCGTCTCACTTGCCTTATGGCAAGGGAGAAGAAGGTGAGTATTCAAGACTCCACTTATGCTTCATCTAGTGATAGTGAGTCTAGTGATGATGACATAGATTATTCTTGCTTGTTCAAGGGCTTAGATAGATCTAAGATAGAGAAAATCAATGAATTAATTAATGCATTGAATGAAAAGGATAGGCTTTTAGAAAAGCAAGAAGATTTATTGTATGATGAACATGATAAATTTGTAGAGGCACAAAAATCATATGCTTTAGAAGTGAAAAGAAATGAAATGCTTTCTAGTGAAATATCTTCCTGTCATGAAACCATTTCTACCTTAAGAAGTGTTAATATTGATTTAAGTGCTAAACTAGAAGTAGCTAGTAAATCAAATTCTTGTGTTGAACATGTTGAAATTTGTACTAGGTGTAAGGATTTTGATGTTAATGCTTGTAGTGAACACCTAGTTCTAATTTCCAAATTAAATGATGAAGTGGCTAGTCTTAATGCCCAACTTAAGACTAGCAAGAATGAAGTTGATAAAATCAAATTTGCAAGGGATGCCTACACGATTGGTAGACACCCCTCAATTAAGGATGGGCTTGGCTTCAAGAGGGAAGCCAAGAACTTAACAAGCCATAAGGCTCCCATCTTCGTCAAGGAGAAGGGGAAGGCCCCGATGGCTAGTAATACTAAAAAGAATCATGCTTTTATGTATTATGATAGGAGACATGCTAGAAATGTTCATAATGATTTTGATTCACATGTTTATGATTCTCATGCCATGTTTGCCTCTAGTTCCTCTCATAAACATGATAGAAATATGAGTAGGAGAAATGTTGCGCATATGCCTAGGAGAAATATTGCTCATGTACCTAGAAAGAATGTTAGTCATGCTCCTAGAAAATTAATGAATGAACCTTCTACCATTTATTATGTTTGTAATGCTCCCTTTGCTATTTGTAGAAAGGGAAAGAAGGTTGTTGCTAGGAAATTAGGGGCTAGATGCAAGGGAGATAAAACTTGCATCTGGGTCCCTAAGAATATTTGTGCTAACCTTGCAGGACCCAACATGAGTTGGGTACCTAAGACCCAAGCCTAAATTTGCCTTGCAGGTTTATGCATCCGGGGGTTCAAGCTGGATTATCGACAGCGGATGCACAAACCATATGACGGGGGAGAAGAAGATGTTCACCTCCTACGTCAAAAGTAAAGATTCCCAAGATTCAATTATATTCGGTGACGGGAATCAAGGCAAGGTAAAAGGGCTAGGTAAAATTGCAATTTCTAATGAGCATTCTATATCAAATGTATTCTTAGTGGAGAGTCTTGGATATAACTTGCTATCTGTTAGTCAATTATGTCAAATGGGATATAATTGCTTATTTACGAATGTAGATGTGTCTGTCTTTAGAAGATGTGATGGTTCACTAGCTTTTAAGGGTGTACTAGACGGCAAGCTTTATTTAGTTGATTTTGCAAAAGAAGAGGCCGGTCTAGATGCATGCTTAATGGCTAAGACTTGCATGGGCTGGCTGTGGCATCGCCGCTTAGCACATGTGGGGATGAAGAACCTCCACAAGCTTCTAAAGGGGGAACACGTAATAGGTCTAACAAATGTGCATTTCGAAAAGGATAGACCTTGTGCAGCTTGTCAAGCAGGGAAACAGGTGGGAGGAACACATCACAGCAAGAATGTGATGACCACTTCAAGACCTCTGGAGCTGCTGCATATGGACCTCTTCGGACCCGTCGCCTATCTAAGCATAGGAGGAAGTAAGTATGGTTTAGTTATTGTTGATGACTTTTCCCGCTTCACTTGGGTATTCTTTTTGCAGGATAAGTCTGAAACCCAAGGAACCCTCAAGCGCTTCCTCAGGAGAGCTCAAAATGAGTTTGAGCTCAAGGTGAAGAAGATAAGGAGCGACAACGGGTCCGAGTTCAAGAACCTTCAAGTGGAGGAGTTTCTTGAGGAGGAAGGGATCAAGCACGAGTTCTCCGCTCCCTACACACCACAGCAAAATGGTGTGGTAGAGAGGAAGAACAGGACGCTAATCGATATGGCGAGGACGATGCTTGGAGAGTTCAAGACCCCCGAGTGCTTTTGGTCGGAAGCCGTGAACACGGCTTGCCACGCCATCAACAGGGTCTACCTTCATCGACTCCTCAAGAAGACTTCGTATGAGCTACTAACCGGTAACAAACCCAATGTATCTTATTTTCGTGTATTTGGGAGCAAATGCTACATTCTAGTGAAGAAGGGTAGAAATTCTAAGTTTGCTCCCAAAGCTGTAGAAGGGTTTTTATTAGGTTATGATCCAAATACAAAGGCGTATAGGGTCTTCAACAAATCATCGGGTTTGGTTGAAGTCTCTAGCGACGTTGTATTTGATGAGTCTAATGGCTCTCCAAGAGAGCAAGTTGTTGATTGTGATGATGTAGATGAAGAAGATGTTCCAACGGCCGCTATACGAACCATGGCAATTGGAGACGTTCGGCCACAGGAACAGGATGAACGTGATCAACCTTCTTCCTCAATGACGGTGCATCCCCCAACTCAAAATGATGAACAGGTTCATCAAAAGGAGGCGTGTGATCAAGGGGGAGCACAAGACGATCAAGTGATGGAGGAAGAAGCGCAACCGGCACCTCCAACCCAAGTTCGAGCGATGATTCAAAGGGATCATCCCGTCGACCAAATTTTGGGTGACATTAGCAAGGGAGTAACTACTCGATCTCGATTAGTTAATTTTTGTGAGCATTACTCTTTTGTCTCCTCTATTGAGCCTTTCAGGGTAGAGGAGGCCTTGCTAGATCCGGATTGGGTGTTAGCCATGCAGGAGGAACTTAATAACTTCAAGCGCAACGAAGTTTGGACGCTGGTGCCTCGTCCCAAGCAAAATGTTGTGGGAACCAAGTGGGTGTTCCGCAACAAACAGGACGAGCACGGGGTGGTGACGAGGAACAAGGCTCGACTTGTGGCAAAAGGTTATGCCCAAGTCGCAGGTTTGGACTTTGAGGAGACTTTTGCTCCTGTGGCTAGGCTAGAATCCATTCGTATCTTGCTAGCATATGCCGCTCACCATTCTTTCAGGTTGTACCAAATGGATGTGAAGAGCGCGTTCCTCAACGGGCCAATAAAGGAGGAGGTGTACGTAGAGCAACCCCCTGGCTTCGAGGATGAGCGGTACCCCGACCACGTGTGTAAGCTCTCTAAGGCGCTCTATGGACTTAAACAAGCCCCAAGAGCATGGTATGAATGCCTTAGAGATTTCTTACTTGCTAATGCTTTCAAGGTTGGGAAAGCCGATCCAACTCTTTTTACAAAGACATGTGATGGTGATTTGTTTGTATGCCAAATTTATGTCGATGACATAATATTTGGTTCTACTAATCAAAAGTCTTGTGAAGAGTTTAGCAGGGTGATGACGCAGAAATTCGAGATGTCGATGATGGGCGAGTTGAACTACTTCCTTGGGTTCCAAGTGAAGCAACTCAAGGACGGCACCTTCATCTCCCAAACGAAGTACACGCAAGATCTGCTGAAGCGGTTTGGGATGAAGGACGCCAAGCCCGCAAAGACTCCGATGGGAACCGACGGACACACCGACCTCAACAAAGGAGGTAAGTCCGTTGATCAAAAAGCATACCGGTCAATGATAGGATCTCTACTTTATTTATGTGCTAGTAGACCGGATATTATGCTTAGCGTATGCATGTGTGCTAGATTTCAATCCGATCCTAAGGAGTGTCACTTGGTGGCGGTGAAGCGAATTCTTAGATATTTAGTCGCTACGCCCTGCTTCGGGATCTGGTATCCAAAGGGGTCTAACTTTGACTTGATTGGGTACTCAGATTCCGACTATGCTGGATGTAAGGTCGATAGGAAGAGTACATCGGGGACGTGCCAATTCTTAGGAAGGTCCCTGGTGTCATGGAACTCTAAGAAACAAACCTCCGTTGCCCTATCCACCGCTGAGGCCGAGTACGTTGCCGCAGGACAGTGTTGTGCGCAACTACTTTGGATGAGGCAAACCCTCAGGGACTTTGGCTACAATCTGAGCAAAGTCCCACTCCTATGTGATAATGAGAGTGCTATCCGAATAGCGGAAAATCCCGTTGAGCACAGCCGCACAAAGCACATAGACATCCGGCATCACTTTTTGAGAGACCACCAGCAAAAGGGAGATATCGAAGTGTTTTATGTTAGCACCGAGAACCAGCTAGCCGATATCTTTACCAAGCCTTTAGATGAGAAGACCTTTTGCAGGCTGCGTAGTGAGCTAAATGTCTTAGATTCGCGGAACTTGGATTGAATGGTAGCATACATGTATTTATGCTTTTGATCATGTTCCCTTCTGCATTTTGTTGCTTATTATGGTGCTCAAGTTGTACAAACACTCCCTGGACCTCACAAGTCCGTTGCAATGTGATGCACATGTTTAGGGGGAGATGTGTTACAACTTGACCCTTTGAGACTAACCATATGTTTGAGTTTGCTTGTGTTAGTCACAAAGGAGAATTGAAAGGGAAAAGGTGGACTTGGACCATGAAAGACTTCCACTGCACTCCGATGAAGGGTAACTTATTCCAAATCCATCTCATGAACTCTTATTGCCATTTGCTCTTAATTGAAGATTTTGGTGAGGCAATGGGGTTATAGGGCCAAAGTTGATCCCGTTTTGGTGCTTGATGCCAAAGGGGGAGAAAATAAAGGCCAAAGCAATAAATGGATCAGCTACCACTTGAGAGATTTTGAAAATAGTAGAATAGAGTTTTTGGTTTGTCAAAATTCTTATGTTGTCTCTCTTATCAAAAGTTGGCTTCTTGTGGGGAGAAGTATTGATTATGGGAAAAAGGGGGAGTTTTTGAAATTCTTGATCAATCTCTTTTTGAATGACTCTCTTTATGCTTAAACATGTGTGTTTAACTTAGAGATAGAGATTTGAGTTTGATTTGCAAAAACAAACCAAGTGGTGGCAAAGGATGATCCATATATGCCAAAATTGATTCAAAATAAATTTAAGTGTTATTTGAATTGAGTTTGCACTTGTTCTAGTGGCTTTTTGTTGTGTTGGCATAAATCACCAAAAAGGGGGAGATTGAAAGGGAAATGTGCCCTTGGGCCATTTCTAAGTATTTTGGTGATTGAGTGCCAACACATGTGTTAAATTATGAATTTGTGTACATGGATGAACAAGGTGCAAATCATGAAGTAAAGGTATGTTTCTAAGCCTTAGTACATTGGTTTTGTGGACTAACATGTTTGTCTAAGTGTTAGAAACAGCAAGAAGAAAAAGAGAAAAGGGGAGAGAATGACTTGGCTGTGTGCAGCCAAGTCCCTGCTCGGTCTGGAGCACCGGACTGTCCGGTGTGCACCGGACAGTGTCCGGTGCGCCAGACCTCCTCGGCGCGAACTGGCCGCTCTCGGGAATTCGCCGACGGCGTACGGCTAAAATTCACCGGACTGTCCGGTGAGCCAACGGTCGGCCAGGGCCAACGGTCGGCCGCGCAATCCGCGCGGGACACGTGGCCGAGCCAACGGTCGGGAAGGAACACCGGACTGTCCGGTGTGCACCGGACATGTCCGGTGCGCCAACTAAGCGCAGATCTGGAGCAGCCAGCAACGGTCAGAAGTGCTGTTTTTGGAAACAAATCGGGCACCGGACAGTGTCCGGTGTGCACCGGACTGTCCGGTGCGCCACGAGACAGAAGGCAAAGATGGCCTTCCAGATTTGTTCCCAACGGCTCCTAGCTGCCTTGGGGCTATAAAAGGGACCCCTTGGCGCATGGAGGAAGTACCCAAGCATTCCTTGAGCACTCTTGATCACTCACACATCAATCTTGCGCACTTGTTTGAAATTCTAGTGATTTGAGCTCTGTTCTAGTGTGTTAGCCTCTTGAGCTCAAGTCTGGGTTTTGTGTGTGTGTATTCGCTGTGATCTTTGTGTTGTGTGTGAGTTGCTAATCCCTCCCTTACTCCGTGATTCGTTGTGAACATCTTTTGTAAGGGCGAGAGGCTCCAAGTTGTGGAGATTCCTCGCAAACGGGATTGAGATAAGAACAACAAAACACCGTGGTATTCAAGTGGGTCTTTGGACCGCTTGAGAGGGGTTGATTGCAACCCTCGTCCGTTGGGACGCCACAACGTGGAAGTAGGCAAGCATTGGCTTGGCCGAACCACGGGATAAACCACCGTGTCCCTCTGTGCTTGATTCTTGTGGTATTGTGTTTTGTTGAAGACTTCACCTTAGCCACTTGGTATTAACTGTGCTAACGCTTAACAAGTTTTTGTGGCTTAAGTTTGAAGTTTTTACAGGATCACCTATTCACCCCCCCCCCCTCTAGGTGCTCTCACCCTAGAACCAAGCCTGCGGCAGAGGGGTATAACCTCATTGGAGTAGACAGCTATCTCTATGGACCAAAGGTCCATGACACCTGGTATTAGCTCTAGGTTATCCTCACCACCACCAGCCGCCCATCCCTCACCACCACCAGCCGCCGCGCCATCTGCCGCCGCAACGCCCTCCGACCCGTCCTCTCCAACTCCAGATGCATTCACTCGGCTCGAAGAGAAGTGGGATCAATTCATTATGATGTTCCACCGCTACAAGGAGAAGACAGAGAAGGAACTCCAAGCAGCGGTGCGGCTTCAGGCGGCAGCGCGAGGGTTCCTGACACGCCGCCAGGTACAGTCCCTTCGTGGGGAGAAGCACCTTGCTGTGGCCTCCAGGGCCACCCCATGGCCATCATCACATGAGCAGGCCGTGGTGCGCCTGTGTCATGGGCATCATAGGGAGCGAGATGCAACAGCCAGGCTGGGATAAGGCTAGAGAATAAGGTTGAGATGAACTGGGATAAGGCTAGAGAATAAGATTGGGATAAGAGAATTGTGGAGAGTTGGTTAGCATCAGATAAGTCCAAGAAAGTAGGAGTTAGTTGAGAGTTTGTAGGAGAAGTTGGTTAGCCATAGGGCTATTTATAAGCCGCATGGCAGCAGGGAATAAATCAAGCAAGATCATTATCAAACCAATCTCTCTCTCTCTTGCAATGACCCTCTCAAGCGCCTAGGGCTGCTACCCTAGAACCAAGCCTGTGGCAGAGGGGTATAACCTCGCCGGAGAAGACAGCTATCCCCATGGACCGAAGGTCCATGACACCTGGTATCAGCTCCAGGTTATCCTCACCACCACCAGCCGCCCATCCCTCACCACCACCAGTCGCCGCACCATCAGGTCGGTCCATGGAGATAGCTGTCTTCTCCGGCGAGGTTATACCCCTCTGCCGCAGGCTTGGTTCTAGGGTAGCAGCCCTAGGCGCTTGAGAGGGTCATTGCAAGAGAGAGAGATTGGTTTGATAATGATCTTGCTTGATTTATTCCCTGCTGCCATGCGGCTTATAAATAGCCCTATGGCTAACCAACTTCTCCTACAAACTCTCAACTAACTCCTACTTTCTTGGATTTATCTGATGCTAACCAACTCTCCATAATTCTCTTATCCCAATCTTATTCTCTAGCCTTATCCTAGTTCATCTCAATCTTATTCTCTAGCCTTATCCCAGCCTGGCTGTTGCGTCTCGCTCCCTATGATGCCCATGACATCTCCCCCTCCCTTGAGGACCAGCTCGTCCTCGAGCTGCCATAGACTTACCTGACACGACTTAAGGTTAAGCCTTTTACATCTCATCTTACCTTTATTATTTAAGACAAAAATACAAAATAATTGTGGAACTAAAATATAAATTTGAACTGCAGCTATGTCCTCCTGTCCTCCTGGATCCCAAGGAAAGAGTTGAACTGCGGACTTCACGTTGGATGAAAGGTGAAGGAGGAACCAGCCCGTTCTTATGTTGGGTCTGTCCAGCACCAAGGCAGTTGCCCGAATGAAGGAGACGACCCTCTTTAGCCGTGCAGAGGGGCTGCATACCCAGATCTCGACTTTTGCAGGGGGTTCAAAAAGTATAGACGAGACCTGGTGGTTGGGCACGCAGGGTGTGAGTTGGTGTAGCGATGAGCTGATCAGCAAGTGCAGCTTCCGCACCGCCCGCCTAACAAGGAAGCCGCGCACTGCGGCTTGCAGGCGCACCACGGCCTGCTCATGTGATGACGGCCATGGGGTGGCCCTGAAGGCCACAGCAAGGTGCTTCTCCCCACGAAGGGACTATACCTAGCGGCGTGCCAGGAACCCTCGCACTGCCGCCTGAAGCCGCACCGCTGCTTGGAGTTCCTTCTCTGTCTTCTCCTTGTAGCGGTGGAACATCACAACGAACTGATCCCACTTCTCTTCGAGACGGCCAAAACTCTCTTTGAGCCGAGTGAATGCATCTGGAGTTGGAGAGGGCGGGTGGGAGGGCGTTGCGGTGGCTAATGGTGCGGCGACTGGTGGTGGTGAGGGATGGGCGGCTGGTGGTGGTGAGGATAACCTGGAGCTGATACTAGGTGTCATGGACCTTCGGTCCATGGGGATAGCTGTCTTCTCCGGCGAGGTTATACCCCTCTACCGCAGGCTTGGTTCTAGGGTAGCAGCCCTAGGCGCTTGAGAGGGTCATTGCAAGAGAGAGAGATTGGTTTGATGATGATCTTGCTTGATTTATTCCCTGCTGCCGTGCGGCTTATAAATAGCCCTATGGCTAACCAACTTCTCCTACAAACTCTCAACTAACTCCTACTTTCTTGGACTTATCTGATGCTAACCAACTCTCCACAATTCTCTTATCCCAATCTTATTCTCTAGCCTTATCCCAGTTCATCTCAATCTTATTCTCTAGCCTTATCCCAGCCTGGCTGTTGTGTCTCGCTCCCTATGATGCCCATGACACCACTACTCTGAAGTCCTATGCCCTGAGGACCATCCCGAACCCTGATTAGGGCAGGGGCTTACCACTGGTAACTTAACAGTAGAGCACCACGAAGAAATAATTACAGTCCCACAACAATGTGGAGTTTCTATCTTCTTCACACCCTGGATAATTTAAGATTGAGTATCTTATAATGTTATACCTAACATTTAAAGACTTGTTCTCATTTTTTAACTTGTCATGTTTAGCTTTTGGCTTTCTAATGAATTAAGTATATTCTTTTAGCAAATCAACTAGTTCATCATATGATGGTGAAGAAAACTCTGCATTGCTATCACTACTATCATCATCATTTTGTACCTTGCGTTCACCTTTACTCATGATGCATATGTGTGCAGATTATGGTGGCGATAGTGTCAAAGACGTGAATCCTAATGTAGGAGCGGTCACCTTCTTATCTTCATCATCACTATCATATAAAGATAAATCGCTTGTGGAGTCAATGTAGATGAGACAATCACCAACAAAGTAGGCTTCTTCAACCTTTCTCTTGTGAAATTGGCTTCTCTTTACATCCTTCTTCTTGAAGACTTTCTTTTTTTTCTTGTCATCTTCACCTGCACCATTTTTCTTGCCCTTCAGCTTGTTCTTCTTAGGATTGGTACATTGATGAGCAAGATGACCAAGCTCACCACAATTGTAGCAATCCATCTCTAAGATGGGCTTCCTCTTGCTACTTGTGAAGAACTAGTTCTTTATCGAATCAATTTTTATGACTTCATAGTTGAGCTTTTTGAGCATCTTTGTGGTCTTATTTACCATGAGTGCAAGCTTGGCTTCATCAATGTCATCATCACTTGAGCTCTCTTCTTTCACTTGCACTCTTACTTTGCCCTTCTTCTCTTGGTTGGCTTTAAGAGCCAAATCATTCTTATTGTTTTAAGAAGAGTTGTCTTGGTCATGGATGTTCATGTACATATCGTGAGCATCGATCTTAATATTTTTGTCAGTGTAGTAGTGGAAAGATCCATTTGATAAAGCATGGTGATGATTGTAAGAAAAATGAACCACATACCATTTGATTAAAGGTTTTGGTGTTTTATGATCAATATAACCATTCAAACTCATGTGTTTGCTACTGTTTATGTTTATAGTTTAAAGGATTCAACATATACTTAGACGAAGGCAAATAGGTGATTGAGGAGATCAACACCTCAAAGAAAAAAATTAAAAGAATCATTGAAGATCTATCAAAGATCATGCAAGTCTAAGACACAAGACGGAAGACGCTCAAGTGAAGAAACACAAAGAAACATGCATACAACATGCATCAGAGGTGTCTAGTGGCACACCAGATGTCACATGGAATATGTGATGTGCCTAGACCAAAGACAAGCCTGAAGACAGCGCATCGGATGCTAGAGTGTACACCACATAAGGGCATGCAGAGAGCCTTGCAACACATACATGGCCAGTGAATGGTCCATGGGGTTTTTGGTGTTTTTGGATGATAACACAATTAAGTTAAGGGTGAAGAAGATGGCTTGCAAGAAGTCAAGGTTGGTCAAGCTGAGAAGAGTCCTGCAGCATTGAAGACCGTTGTAACACCTCGTCCACTCCTGGACCGGCGGTACTTCCTCCTGGCAGCCCTCTAGGATCATATATCATCCCCACAAACCAACACGAGTCTTTTGTGGGCACCTTTTCCTCACTCATGTACACCTGAGAAGACTTCCAGGTCTATCACCCATCCTAAGATTGCTCTAGGCCAAGCACGCTTAACCCTAAGGTTTTTTTCGAGACGGGCTTCCAAAAAAGAAGATGCACCTTGTTGATATGAGTACTCTATTAATTCTATTAAGCCTTGGGCCAGTATATCACCATCCACTGGGGCCAAGATATCACAATCCACCCACCTTAGAAGACCGACATCCTCATCGGTCAACCCAAGCCAGGAACCTCCCCTCTTAGCCAGTATGTGTGTCTAGTGTCGTCATATGCCATGCCATGTGACCACTACAGGCCCACATGTACCATGCGCCATATACCCGAACCTCTAGCCCACACACGCCCGTGAAACCACGAGGGTTGGCTCTGATACCATTTGTAACACCATGTCCACTCCCGGACTGGAGGTACTTCCTCCTGGCAACCCTCTAGAATCATATATCATCCCCATAGACCAACACGAGTCTTTTGTGCACACTTTGTCCTAACTTATGCGCACCCGAGAAGACTTGCTAGTCGGTCACCCATCCTAAGATTGCTCTAGGCCAAGCACACTTAACCCCGAGGTTCTTTCGAGATAGGCTTCTAAAAAAAGAAGATGCACCTTGTCGATATAGGTACTCTATTAATTCTATTAAGCCTTGGGCCAGGATATCACCATCCACTAGGGCCGGGATATCACAACCGCGATATATGGACATGACTTACAACCATTGAGGTAATACATATGGTTAAATTGTGTAAGTCATAAGGCTTAAGATCTAGCTCAAGTAGAGACATGGTCATAAGAACGAGCTAAGTATCAAAGTCAGAACTTGAAAGGGCCCAAAGAGCTAAGTTCATATTGATGTGGACTTTGGGTCACTCCTAAGTTTGGAAATGTTCTAAGTGACCATAGGAAGGTGTTGGAACTCAAGAGTTGACTAGTGTAATCAAGTTATTTGACTTGAAGGTTTGGAGTCCAACATCTAGCTCAAACAGGACAAAAGGTGCAAAATGGTGAAGGTTAAGTATAAGAGGTTTGAGAGTTCAAACATGTTACATACACCTTTTCCTATGTATCTGGTACTTTGGTTTGCACTCTAACTTGTTTTGTAGCAAAAGTGCCATTCGAGGCCCTGTTGAGGAGAAATAGAGAAATGGAGAAGGAGAAGATAATGAGGTAAGTTTCTGTCACTTAGTCAATTGGATTACGCTCTAACTATGTGTGTCTAAGTCACAGAAAAGTCCTCCAAGAATTCCAAGTGAATTAGAGAAGAGTTGGAGAAGAAATGAACTCACTGTAGCCTGTCTTGGCGCACTGGACCAAACCATCTACAGTAAGGGTCCGGTGGCGCATCGAACTGGATGAGCAGTGGGGTCGATTGGGCATTGAGCAGTCTGGTGCACCGGACCACCTCTATATGTGAATAAGCAAGCCGATTAGCTGATGTGGCGCTCGGTCCGAGGGTGCACCAGGCTAGTCTAGTGATTGCCTAAGAAGAAAAGCAGCAATCAAGATCCCGAGCATGGGGATACAGGACCCAATCCTGTGGCGAACCTGCTCCTCTATGATGGTCAACAAAGAAGACAAAGCAAACATAACAGGTGAGGGGTTAGAGGAGGAACCACCTCTAGAGACCAAGGCCATGGTGCGTGCACCAGGGTTCTCAATCTTGGCCCAGGTCTGGTGGCCAATCTTGGTGGACCTGAGCTTGTTGAATAGCTCGTCCACGTTAAGAGTCTCATAGTTGGGCGACTCAATGATTGCCGAGATTTTCACCTCCCAAACCTCCGATCTAGAGCATGTAGCAACTCCAACGCTCTCTCATGATCATCCTAGGGAAGTTGTGCCTTGTTGGCACGCATCTTGTTCACGATGGACTAGAACCGAGAGAACATGGTGTCGATCATCTCTCCAGCCAACTGAACCAAATTCTTGTACTCTCGTCGGTACGTCTCAAACAATCTAGTCTTTACATGATCATTGCCCTCATGGAATCTCTCGAGGTTGGATCAGATTTGATGAGCCGTAGCCAAATGCCCAACTCACTCAAACCCAGCAAGCAAGAGACACGAGAAAAAAAGCATTTCGTGCTTTGTTGTTCGAATCATGGAACTCCATCTAAATAGGAGTGATCCGAGCACTCACAGCATCAAACACAGCATTGAGATAGATCCCCCATACGCGATACCCAATACTCTAAAGATATGCTGACATGCAGATCTTCCACTATGGGTAGTTCGTCCCATCGAAGAACGAAGGTTTGCCAACACCTCATTCCATAGCCTTCGTGAATTTCAGACCGACTAGGGTAAGAAAATCCTTAAATAGGTTTGATACCAATTAAAAGATCGGTGAGGCGACCATAGGGGGGTGAATGGGAGCCACTAAAAATTCTCTTTCAAGAACAACACCGTGACTATGATCCCAACTTTCACATAATCCTCAAGAGACAAAATAAACTACGTAACACAGTAATATTCAGCCCATTGTCGATTGAATATACCAAACTGCTACATAGGGAACTGTCCAACTATCTATAAAATCTCAATCAAATTCACACAGAAGGGCGAGCGGCAGTGCCGAGTATAGGTCTGACTATGCCGGGCAGCGGTAGTGCCGCCTAGACAAGCGGTACCGGGCACTAACAAATCCTAAAAAAATCTCAAACATTACAAGAAGTTTGAGTAGGGCGAAAGAATATGATTCCTGAAGTATGATCATGATCAGATGTAAAATCCCGAGAGGAGTGGGGTTTTGTTGGGGTTTTCTCAAATGAAATCAAATGGAGATCAACTCGGATCACAACCTATAACTGCACCAATAGGGCATATGCAGTTATCCAAAGAGTGTACTCCACCACCAATCAATCCCCAACAACACCCATTACACAAGAACTTGAAGGTTCTTCTACAAATCCAAAGTGAAGGAGAGGGAAGAAACGGAGAACAAAATCAACTAAAAAACACAGCGAGGCACAAACTGAGCAAACGAGTCGAACCAGGCTTGTGGATGGATCCGACCACCCTTCCTTTGAATAGAGTAGAGAAGATTACAAACACAGACACAAGTTTAAACATCTTTGGATCTCGGCTACACTAGGGAAAGGAAAACTAAAGTTTCTAAGATGAAGCCTAAAACAAAATAGCCAAAGAGATACCCAAAAGAGATGCTAAAACAATTAGTCTACCCTTCTATTTATAGAGGGTTATTACTACTTACTAAACTACCCCTAGATACATAGAGCCTATCCACTTAGTTGGGGGTGAAATGGACCAACTCCTGGATTTTTTATCTGATGGCCACGCGCTCCACACGAAGTTGCTTCTCCTCGATGCACCCTCTGTGATGATGCCACGTGCTGCCTCCGATTCCCGCTAGAACCGTGACTATCGAGTTTTTAGACCAAACTCGGTCGAAAACCTGCCGTCCATAGCGCTGGGTGGTTTTTCGAGGTTCAACCACCAAACCACCGTGAGTATCGCACCACATGCTGCGTACTAGACACGTGTCCCGCCAGTCCTCGACCGCACCGGCAACATGCCCCACTCCGCCACATATTCGCGTGAGTGTGTGTCCTAGGTGTCAACCACCATGCCTAGTCACTCGATGATTCTGGTCCCTCAGTCAAGTCCCAGCGCTCATCATTTGCCACTCCCGGTCCATCGACATGAACCTGCATGACCTTCACCTTCGCCGTCGACGACCATCCCTATGCTCCACACCTGCACACCACAAGCCCACATACATGGTTGCACAAACTCGTAACTCATGCCTCGATTAGTCCATGACTCAACCCGAGACACTACCTGTTGAAAATCACTCATCATCAACCCGAACCACAAGGGACAAATCAACCTTGTATTTGCAACCATCTATAAAAACTAATATATATTGCCTCAATGAATGCTTGTGTATAAATTTTCCTATATACGAAATCATGACCTCAAAAATAGGAGGTTAATCCCCACCAGATAGCATAACTCAAAGTGATTAAGCTTCTCTAATGAGCAAAAGGCTTTGGTACTAATTAAAAGGACCATGATGCTCAAGTGGAGGGGTGAATTGAGCTTTTCTAAAATTTGTTGTGATAGTTAAATCCTAATTGCAAGCCTAATTTCACCCGAGTGCCTAATATGTATACAAAAGTTTTGCACCCTAATTCAAACCTTATGCTATCATGGAAAATCTAAGAATGTAAATTCTTGAAGTAAAGTGCACAAATGTAACTGCAGAAAGTAACAAAAGGGTTTAGAAGACTGCTCAAGTTTTTTCTAAAGGTCTCAGTAAGTCGACACTGCCCACTCCCCACTACTCCTCGTTGGAGCACCCACACAAGAGTGTTGCTCCCCCTTAGTCTGTACTTCCCTACTTTAGCACGGTGAATTGCTCACAGTCATGTATATGGCCTAAGCTAGGTCACCCACAACCTCTTTAGGTGATCACCATGCTCTGATCGCCACCAAACTATTTAGGTGATGCCGGTCACGAAGAGTAATAAGCATAAACTCTCACTTGACTCTATCAAGACTGATCAGAACAATGGGTGCACACTAATCACTCTTGTTTGCACTAAATGAGGCTATTAATCTCATGAAATTAAACTCTCAAGTATTTCACTATGCAATGGATCTTTATCAAACACTATGTGGGTTCCATTGGCTATTAAATGGGCAAGGGCTAGTATGTTGGCCGATTGGTGGGGTATTATAGTGCCCAATCGGCAACTAGATGTTATTGCAAACTCGGGTTGAATTATTGACCATTGGACCATCCAATGTCCAATGTTGGATCATAACGTAGGGTGTGATGAGACACATTGGTAACTTTTGTACTACTATGTAAAACTATCCATTTAAAATGTTGCCTTGGAGGTATGGTTCGACGCCCACCGTAGGACTAATCTGACAGCCACTACTGGAATCCAGCTCTTTGCCGAGTGCTCGGCGCTTTGCCGAGTGTTTTTATCGGGCACTCGGCAAAGAAGTCTTTGCCGAGTGCCGCACTCGGCAAAGTCCTGCTCTCGGTAACGACCACATTTACTGAGAGCAGGACTCTCGGAAGAGGAAAACACTCGGCAAAGACATCTTTGCCGAGTGCCAAACACTCGGCGAAAGGCAACGCTCGGCAAAGGACCGTCAGCCGCTGTCTAAAGCTGACGGACGTTATCTTTGCCGAGAGCCGAGTTCTAGCACTCGGCAAAGAAGCTTATTTGCTGAGTGCCTTCCTTGGACACTTGGCAAAGTATATTTTTATTTTATTATTTTGCCAACCAAACTTTTTGTGGTATGTTCCTACACTATGTAGACCTACATGTACCATTTTGGCACAATTATAGAAGTGTTTTCTATAACTATTAGATTTAGTTCGTTTAATTGAATTTCTTCAGAAAATTCACATTTGAACTGCAAGTCACTTGAAACATGGAAAACTGTGCATGCAAAAATAATATGCATGTTATTTAGCACAAGTTGCGACCGATTTTAGGAGCAGACCGGAATCTTGGAGCACCATGCTCACTAAACATGACCGTGAACTTGCCATCTATTGTTTAAAAATTGTATAATACACAAACGAAGTCAAAAATTTATGAAACTTGTCCACATGTCAAGATATCATATGTAGAACCTGTGATAAAAATTTGAGAATGGTTTGAGAAAGTTGTGACGCACTATGTGTAGAAACCTAAGTGACAATGTAGACCGGCTAGGTTTCTACACATACCGCATCACAACTTTCTCAAAACATTCTCAAATTTTTATCACAACCTCTACATATGATATCTTGACATGTGGACAAGTTTCATGATTTTATGACTTTTTTTTGTGTTTTATACAATTTTTAAACAACTGGATGGCTAGTTCATGGTCATGTTTAGTGAGCATGGTGCTCAAAGATTCCAGTCTGTTCCTGAAATCGGTCGTAACTTGTGTTAAATAACGTAGATATCATTTTTGCATGCACGGTTTTTCATGTTTTGAGTGACTTGCAGTTCAAATATGAATTATCTGAGTAAATTCAATTAAACGAACTAAATCTAATAGTTATAGAAAACACTTTTATAATTGTGCTAAAATGGTACATGTAGGTCTACATAGTGTAGGAACATACCACAAAAAGTTTGGTTAGGAAAATAAAAAAATTAAAAATATACTTTGCCGAGTGTCAGAGAATGGCACTCGGCAAAGACATCTTTTACCGAGTGTCAGGCGGGGGCACTCGGCAAAGGTTTTTTAAAAACCCTAAAGCCATTCTTTGTCGAGTGCTTTTCAGTGGGCAACTGTTAGATCCAGGACACTCGACAAAGTGTATTTTTAAATTTTTAAAAAAAATTTGCCGAGTGCCCGCGATCTGGCACTCGGCAGAGAACATTTACTTAGGCTATCCAGCACGGGACTTCATCTTCACTTTTACCACGCCGCCGCCGCCGCACAACCTCTCCACGCCGGTCGCCACCCCCGCCGCACACCTCCACGCCGGCCGCCGCCCCCGCCTCCACCCTCCACGTCGGCCACTGTGCACGCGCCCGCCCTCCATGCCGCCACGCTGCCGGCCACGGCCGCCCCCCCCCCCCTCGCGCCCTGTCGTCTCACCCGTGACCCACCGTCACGCCCACGCCCCTGAGGTGATTGCTTCCTTCCATTTTGTGATATCCTAATTAAAAAACTTCTTTGTTCTACGTGTATGATTTATATGAAATGATTAGGTTTAATATTGAGTCAAATTTATATAAGTGTATGATCCTTCACAGTCAGTAGTGTTTGTTCATCTTTTTCACAGTCAGCTAGGTATATTACATGCATGGTATATATGAAATGATTAGGGTGTTTGACAGAGCTAGCTAGAGGCATCTCATTATAATATAAATATAGTTTGCATGTGGCTATGTAGTTATGTAGTCTTGTTGTGCTATCTCTCATGGATTGAATATATATAGATGTGATTGTCGGCCATTGTGCGGTTGTGCTGTTGAAATATGCATGGATGTCAGCCATCGTGCTACTACTTTTATTTGCAGGTTTTGGATACCTCCCCGTGTAGGGGAGGTGCTGCCGAAATTTTTTATTGATAGGCTTCTGTTAATTTTTTAGAGGATGGAGGATCGTGAGTGGATGTACATGGGCCATGTAGGAAGGAAGGATGTCACTCCTGAATGGATTAGAAAGACCGATGATTTTGTGGAACGAGCATATGGTGAAGCTGCTAAAGGAGCAAGTCTAGTCCCATACCCGTGCAGCAAATGTGTCAACCAGAAAAGAAAATCAAAGAAGTCCATGGTAGAACATATTTGGAAGAATGGATTTACAGCGGGCTATACTTGGTGGATCTTTCATGGTGAAGCACATCGTACGAGAGAGGAGGTGCTGAGACAACGTGTCAAGGATTATGATGCTGATGTAGGGTAGCGGATATGTTGAACGACTATCATGAGGCATAGTACACCGGAGGATGTACACATGACGAGCTAGAGCCACCTGCAAAGGCGTTCTACGACATGTTTGACGCGGCATAGAAGCCCCTTCACGGCTAGACAAAGGTTTCTCAACTGGATGCCATTGGACATGTAATGTCGTTCAAGTCGTAGTACAACATGAGTCAAGACGCATTCGATGGCTTGTTGACAATTATTGGCAGCCTGCTTCTGGAGGATAACGTTCTGCCAAAGAGCATGTACGAGGAATAAAAACTCCTTTATGCACTCAAGATGACATATGAGCAGATACATGCTTGTCCGAAGAGCTACGTGCTATTTAGGAAAGAATATGCGAAGGCAAAGTACTGTCCGAAGTGTAAATCGTCTAGGTTCATGGAGGTAGACTCTAGTGATGGATAGAAGAGGCAGCTCGACATCCCCTTGACAATCCTATGCCACCTTCCATTCATACCGAGGATCCAGCGTCTATACATGACCGAGGAATCCGCAAAATAGATGACATGGCACAAAAATGGAAAACGATACAATCCTGACAAGATGGTGCACGCATCTGATGGTGAAGCATGGAAACACTTTGATGCCATTCACTGTGAGAAAGCCAAAGAGGCTCGTAATGTACGTGTTGCGCTGGCCACAGATGGGTTCAATCCCTATGGAACGAGCGCTGCGCCATACACATGTTGGCACGTGTTTGTAATCCCAATCAATCTCCCCCGGAGTATGCTTTCAAAGGCAAAATATATTCGTGTCATTGATAATTCCTGGACACCCGGGGAATAAAATGGGCATGTACATGGAGCCTTAGATCGATGAATTGTTATGTGCTTGGGAGGAAGGGGTATGGACGTATGATCGAGCTACAAAGACAAACTTCAAAATGCATGTTTGGTACCTATACTCCATGCATGACTTATCGACGTATGGGCTATTCTGCTCCTGGTGTGTTCACGGTAAGTTCCCATGTCTAGTTTGCAAGGAAGCTCTTAGGTTCAATTGGTTGAAAAAAGGTGGCAAATATTCGTCGTTCGATAAACATCGATAATTTCTCCCTCCTAACCATCCATTCTGCCTAGACATCAAGAACTTTACAAAGGTGTCGTAGTGACAGACCGGCCACCTGCAACGATGACTGGTTCCAAAATTTGTCAACAGATAGATGGGCTCATGGCCAATACAGAAGGTGGTTTTGTGGGATATGGTGAGTAGCATATGTGGACACATAAGTCGGGCTTGACTCGGCTCCCCTATTATGACGACCTGCTCCTTCCACACAACATTGACATGATGCACATTGAAAAGAATGTTGCTGAGACACTTTGGGCAACAATTATGGACATTCCTGATAAGTCAAAGGATAACATCAAGGCAAGAGTGGATCTGGCAGCGTTATGTGATAGACCAAACCAAGAGATGAAGCCACCTAGTGGTGGAAAGACATGGAGAAGGCATAAGGCCAATTTCGTCCTAAGCAGGCCCAGAGGAAGGAAGTACTTTAGTGGATAAAGATGTTGATGTTCCCTGATGGGTATGTAGCTAACCTGAGTAGGGGGTGAACTTATCTACACTGCAAGTCTTAGGGATGAAGAGTCATGACTTCCACATATGGATTGAACGGATTCTTTCTGCGATGGTTCGAGGCTATGTCCCTGAGCATGTCTGGCTAGCGCTTTCAGAGTTGAGCTATTTCTTCCACCAGCTTTGTGCAAAAGAGTTATCTCAGACCGTGGTTGCAGACTTGGAAAGATTGGCACTCGTGTTACTATGTAAGCTTGAGAAGATATTTCCACCCAGCTTCTTCAATCCAATGCAGCATTTGATTCTTCATCTCCCCTATGAGGCACGAATGGGGGGGCGTGCAGGGACGTTGGTGCTATCCAATCGAGAGATCTCTAAAGACTATTCAAAAGAAATGTAGAAATAAATCCAAAATCGAGGCTTTCATTGTAGTGGCATACATTCTAGAGGAGGTGTCAAACTTCACAACAACTTACTATGGTGACAAACTGCTGAGCGTGCATAATCCACTCCCTCGTTACAATGATGGCGGCAATGAATCGAACCTCAGCATATTTCGAGGCCAACTCGGAAGCGCAAGTGGTTCGACCAACAAGACCCTGACACATGAAGAGTGGTGTCATATCATGCTATATGTATTGACCAACCTTGAAGAGGTGACGCCATACATGGAATAATTTCTTCATAAATTCTAGCGTCGATCAAGGGACCCAACTCCACAGGAATATGATACTCTTCTTAGAAAGGGTGCGAGAAATGGATTGCCCAATTTCATTTCCTGGTTCAAACGTAAGGTACGTGCTTAGTTTGTCAAAGAGATCCATCTATGAACTCAATTTAGCGTCTTTTAACTTGCGAATACTTGCAAGGCCAAAGAGATCCGTCTATGAGTGCCGAGTTAAGACAAGTAACCAATGGCTTTGCTTATAGGGTCAAGAAATATTCTGGGTATGATGTCAATGGATACCGTTTTGCACAACGAACTACGACCAAAGTCGGCCCAATCGAAAACAACGTGTTCTGGAGTCTTTACGTCCGGCCTTGATGAGGTCGATTATTTTGGATGAATCGAAGAAATATATGAACTCAATTTTCATGGTTCTAAACCTCTTACTCCAGTGATATTCAAATGTCATTGGTTTGACCCTCAAGTGACGAGATGGACACATTCTAATCTTTGGATAGTCAAAATTCGACAAGATTCCATCTTACCAAGAGACGATGTCTATATCATGGCCCAACAGGCCACACAAGTGTATTATCTCCCATATGCGTGCCAAACGAAAGAACATATTAAGGGTTGGGATGTTGTTATAAGGTATCGCCGCACGAGAGATTACCTGTTCCTAACGATGAAGATTATAACTTAGACCCGGACACATATGATGGAGAGTTCTTCCAAGAAGATAGGCTAGAAGGGCGATTTGAGATAGACTTAACCGAAGCTATCGAAATGGAAGTAGATATTGAAATGGTTGTTGATGAGGAGGAGGATGAGGTGCAAAATGAGAATGACATAGTAATCCTTGAAGGCAATGACATTAATGACGAACTTGTGCCTTCAGATGATGTTGACTATGAAATGGTTGATAGTGATGATGAGAGTTATGATCCGGCTAACCCCGACACATATGAAGATTATTTTTAATCAATGTAATGCTATAGTTTTTTTCTTTCGCACCTGTTTCTAAATACATCTTTTTATATGTGCTTATTTGTTTACTCTTAATTGTAGGTTGTTGGACAAAGATGGTGGGTGGTTGGCTGAGGAGGAGGAGGAGGAGGGGGAGGAGGAGCAGGATGGTGGAGGAGGCGCAGCAGGACGACGATGTCCAGCAGCAGGCGGCACAGCAGGACGACGACGACCAGCAGCAGGTGGCGTAGCAGGATGACGACGACTCTCAGCAGGATGCCTTTGGTTCTGGATCCTTCGGTTCGAGGAACGTCTACCTGCGAGGTCCTGCGAGTCTCCCTCAGTGTCCCATACTTCAGGACAGGTGGCCAGTGATTCGGCTAGATGGGGAGAGGCATGTAACTTTATGTTCTCCATGCTTGTTCATATTATATGTTCAAAATTGTAATATAAACTAATACTTTTTATTTATCACTTGGTCAGGTCTTGGATGGTTGTGGAGAATGCTGAGGGTCATCGTCGCAACCCCAATGGCATCCTCGGCCTGCTGTGCAGGGAACACTTCCCTGGATTGGTTGAGTACGCCGGAGTGATGGGCCCAGCCTACACCTTCGACCACTACGTCGTCGCCCTCGATGCAGTAGACCAGGACAGCAGGGAATTCAACAACAAGGTGAAGCGGGTGAAACAAGAGTTGTGGGTAAGTCTTACTATAATATAAAATATGTCGCATTTGTTGCACATTCTTGAAATATTGTATGGATACATCGTTCTTGTATGCAGAATTTCTTCAGATGTGAGGCTGGATACGAGGCTAGGGAGGATGTGGCCACCACGAGCTGTAAGAAGCTCGTCGTGGACATGCACTATGAGGCACGAATCCAGGCCATCGTCAGCTACCACGGCTCCGTCCTTGGGGAGAAGGTGACCAAGCAGCAAGCCCGAACCATGTCGTTGACTAGGGACCATTACCTGCAGGTAAATACAACACTTTAATTTTTCCTTAATTTTATCTTCTGATATGTAGTGTACATGTTTATTTTGTAGATGATTCCATATTGGTGCGCCGCACATCCTCTGTGCTGGGAGCAGATGGTGGATAGGTGGTGCTCGCTTGAGTGGGACGAGGCACACAACGCTAGCCAGGAACGACGTCTGATGATGCAAGGTCCCTCCCACCACCAAGGCAGCCGCAGCCTAGGCCAATATGCAGAAGCATGGGTACGCCCTCTTTTTTATTTAGGTATATAACACTGGATTATATATTATTTCTAACTATCTCGTTGGTTTTCTTGTAGTCGGCGTCACATGGTGGCCTGCCTTGCTCCATCTTCTCGGCCTATGCTATGGCCCACAAGGGCAAGGCGACGTCCGATGTCACCTACAACCAGGATGACGGGCCCGAGGAGTACAGCAACCCCACCGTCTACAGCCACCTTCATGACTACACCGCCATGGCACAGGTGGTCCATGGCCCAGAATACGATCCGAGGACAGAGCAGATCGATCTCGATGTCCTCATGAGGATCGGAGGAGGCAAGAGACATGGGCGGTACTGGATTGCCGATGGGGCAATCAACTCGTCGTCCACTCCCAATCTGTCTCAGGTGCGAGCAAGGAGCACGAGCTCGAGTCCAGCCATACGACCTCGGCAGGACAACTCACATCATCGCATACAGCAACTCAAGGTTATTGCTTCTATAATTCGTCATTCATTGAGTTATATACCTTCTCTTTGAGTTACTATAACATTGTTTTGGAATACTACAGACCTAGCTAGAAACAGAGAGGAGGGAACATCAGGAGATGGAGGCGAGGATGATGGCGGAGCGGGAGGCCCGCCTGGTAGATCAGCAGAGGATGGCAGAGATGTTCCAGTATATGTAGAGCCTTGGCGCCGCATAGGGTTTCGCTCCACCACCTCCATTGTTCCCTACAGTTGACCCTACTCTGTTCCATACTCTTGTGAGTATCAAAATTGTAGTTAGATGTTGGTAATGCATCTGGTGTAACATATGCAATCTCTTCTCTGTGCAGGGACAATCTGGGGTGGCATCCAACAACCCTCATGGATCGCCCAGCCCATCGACGCACCAGTCCAGCCGCCCATCTCGATGAGATATTATCTTTCTTAGTGTTGTTCATACTTTGTGAGATAACCCGGTCTGAACTTGTTAGATGTTGGTAATGCTTTGTGAGATACTTGAGACTTATGTTCTTCAGTGTTGGATACCTATGTTTGTGTCCGAACATTTTGGTAATGCTGTGAGAACTTGTTTGATTTATGTTGTTTGTGAGATATGTGATGTATATGTTATATCTATGATGATTATGTGATATTTGTGCTGTATATGTGATATCTTTTGTTTGTTTGGATGGAATAGCAAAAACAAATTAAGGTGTATACTGGTCACTTTGCCGAGTGTAACACTCGATAAAGAGGTTCTTTACCGAGTGTTAGGGCCATAGCACTCAGCAATGAAGCAGCACCTGGGCACCGGTAAAGCTTCTTTGCCGATTGTTGTGGCACCGACACTCGGCAAAGAAGCAAGCTTTGCTGAGTGCCTTCTAGAGCACTCGGCAAAGAAACTGACAAAGGGCCCCACTGGTGAACACTTTGCTGAGTGTAGGCCGGTAGACACTCGGCAAAGAGGTAATCTCTTTGCCGAGTGTATTAGGTGACACTCGTCAAAGGCGACGTCTCCGTTATCAGGCGTCATGACGGCGGCTTTTCTTTGCCGAGTACTGAGTGACACTCGGCAAAGTCTTTGCCGAGTGCCCGATAAAAAGTACTCGGCAAAGGAGCCGTTGCCGATGTAATGTTCGTCGAGTGTTTTTCGGGCTTTGCAGAGTGCTTCAAGCACTCGGCAAAGCGCCCGATTCCGGTAGTGACCCATCAAAACCTCTCTAGTCACTATGTAGTACATCGAACCCATCCACTTTGTTCTGTGAGGCAACTATTCATAGGGTCTGACAACTTTGTAGCCAAAACACTAGTTAAAACAGTGTCATTCTATAGTTCCAAGAATGTCATTGGACTAGTCTAGAACTCTCGGGTTTGATCACATAGACCACCAGACTCAACACATTACTCCGATGGGATATCGTTTATAGTGTCCGATGACCTCGTGCTTTCGGGTTATCTACGTGGAGGCATTGGATCGGTCCACTATGGCTCGATAACCTCATAACATAGGGCCTAAAGCCTCGAAACACTCTTGTCCAATTTTGAATATTTGGAATTGGATTTTGATTCTTAGTAGTTTTGGCCCACTTCGAAGCCATCTAGAGCTAAAAGACAACTAGTGTGCACTAGCTAAACTCATTAGATTTATCTAAGTTAAGCTACTAGCTCATATCCTCCTTTATAGTGCGGTCCAAGGGAAAACAAAGTCCTAAACGCACACGCATGTACGTGCGCACATTTCACATGACTTGTGACCTACGCCGTTGCGACTTGCTAATTCCATTTCTATCTCTTACCATTTTCTATAATAATCTGACTTCACCCTGCGCAATAAGTTCCTGCGCAATAAATTCAGAACATATCATGGAGATTGTGATTGAGTTAGTTTCCTTCTTTTTTTTTGTATGTGGTTATCCTGAGCCTAATCTCCTATATAATAGAGAGAGTGTTCTCTTTTAAAAGTACAAGAAACAAATAATCTACTATGTGTTAGGGTTTTAGACAAGTGAGTCATCAGTGTTGCGCGACCTCATGCTCTTTCATCCGTGACACTGACACCGACATATTAACGATGGTGGAGAGAGTAGTGTCTCCAAAACTTCGCTCCACTAAAGATGCTGCACGAGTTTGAGCGAATTAGGTTTTTTGACAACGATCATAAGACTACTCACTGAGTGCAACATCTAATGATGTGAGTAATAATGAGTTTATCATATGTGCTTACGTTAGATGCGTTCAACTTCAAGACAAATTTAATCTGCTACGTGAGCGTGTTTTTTATTAACTTATCCAATATTTTGCTTTAGTAATTAATTTAATCTTAAAATGTGCAATCTTCTTGCTCAGCTCACGGTTCACGGTCAGCCAACAATCTTACAGTATCCATCTCGGCCTCATCACGCAGCTCCTTACTGTCACAGGTAACTCCATCTAGTTGACCATCGTCCCGATGTCCATTGCCGTCTTCCAGGCAAGAAGTTCCTTGCTCCTCCTCCTCCATCTGTCGCAACTCCGATTCCACTAAAGACTGCATGCGCGCACGGTCCCTGTCCCTGGGGTAGCTGCAGTACAAGAACGAGTATATGGAGGTGCAGACTATGAATGGTGTCGCTGTGGACGTGTACAAGGCCTTGACCAGGGAAGCCGCGTTCTGCCGATCCCGTTGAACGCTCTTCCCCTTCTCGTCTGGATTGTAGCCGAACACACGTTGAGCTAGGAGTCCCACGATCGGAGGCGCGAAGGACGCCAGCACTGACTCGAATGTCCCGTCCAGGGCATATATGCTAGTTCTTGATTTCTCTGGGACGATCTCCGCCATGATAGGGCTGTAAGATTTAGCAAGATCGGGAGTTGAAAGTCTCACATCGTCATTCCATTAAGAACATTTGGATGCGACGAATGGCTTACAAGTTTGTGGCGGGTCCGTTCCAGGAGATGAGGACGCCAGTGACGAACAGGACGACGCCGTAGGCAACTCCGGCAGACGGGTCCTCGGGGAGCCCCAGCAGCAGCACGGCGGCCAAGGGAACTGCCGAGCCGGCGCTGATCTGAGACAGGACGATCCTGCCGGCGTCTGGGTACCGTACGGCGAGGGCGTCGCCCATCTTTCCGCCGAGCAGTCCGCCGAGGGAGCAGGCCACCCAGAAGATGGTCATGAGCACGGCGGTGTCGCCGTGGCTGAACCCGATCAGCTCCAGCCACATGGACCCGAAGGAGAGAGCCGACCACGAGAACGAGCCACTGACCCCCTGCGCCACGAAGATCTGGAACGTCGGGATCCGCACCACGAACTTGGCATCCTCGATCATCTCCGCCACCACCTGGCGCGCGGTGGCAGGCCGCTTGCCGACCGCCGGGACGCCAACGCTCTCGCTCGTCGTGAAATGGGGATCCACGGCGAGGAACCAGTTCAGGGCCCCGACCGCAACGCTGATAGCCGCCACGAGGTGGAACGCGACACGCCAGCCGGCGACGCCGAGAACCGTGGTCTGCGCCAGGAGCAGGCCGACGAAACCGCCAGAGATGGACCCGAGGCTGCTGGCGAGCTGCAGCCACCCGAACGCCGTGCCGCGCCTGCCCTCCTCGGTGGAGTCGGCGACCAGGGACTGGACCGATGGCACCACCAGAGCTAGGCCAATCCCGTTCAGGCCGCGTGAGATCGCAACCTGAACATTTTGTCAGTGAGCACTTCACCGACAAGAATCACATTGCTGATCTACTCCGCATCTGTACCAGTCTAGCTACCAGAGAAGATCCACGGAGGAAATTGCAAAGAAAGAGCATGGAAGGAAAGCGGCAAGGAACAAATCAAGCAGCTGATCACCTGTAGGAAGGTATCCGACACGCCGACGAAGAACGTAGCGGCTGCCCACAGGAAGGCTCCGACGGCGATGACGTGGGCGCGGTTGTGGCGCGCCGCGGCGTAGGCGGCCAGCGGGTAGCAGGCGGCCTGCACGATGGAGCGGCACAGTGTTAGAGCGCCTAGCCCCGCGGGCGTCGCATGGAGCGCGGCGCCGACCTCCCGGTACACCGCCGGCAGCAGCGCTTCGTCGGCGCACTCCATGATGGACGCCAGGTTCACCAGCACCAGCGTCCGCCGCCGCTCCCACGCCGCCGGCCCCATCCGTCCGAGTTCCTCTCCTCTCGCCGCGGGATGGGATGGGAAGTTCAGCTCGGCATCGGGGCGGCCGCCAGCCCGCCACTGCTAGCGAACCAGAAGTCGCCGGCGATCTTGGGTCTTGTCTTGGCGGGAATTCTATATTACCACTAGCCTTCGGATGGAGTAAACTTTAGGAACACTACCGTTAATGGCTGACGGCCATTCCATAGTACGATGTCACGTGGGTTTGTACTTTTTGAAAAGGTTTAGGGTACATATAATCCAATTAAACGATGAGTCTTTAACAATCTCTAAAGGGTTAAGAGCATATACAACCCTAATTAAGACATAGGTTTGGTTAAGTATAGGAGAGAGCTAAAATATTGTATGGTACAACCTTGACACTCTAGACTCTAAATGCTACTAAGAGACAACATGTGTATAGAAAGTCGTAAAGAGACAGACTCTTCGTGAAGAACTCGTCTCTTATATTTTATCCACTTAGACCGTTAGAGACCCCTCAAGGGACTCTATATTAAATGGAGTTGTACATGCCCTAATAAAAACAATCAACACCACTCTCTAGATATATTGTGTTGACTGCATTTATTATTTACTAGTTTAAGACTATATCATGCAGTCTCTTAAATGTCTCATATATTTGAAAATATCCAATCCAAAGTCTCATGATTGTATATACCGATCATATGGGCAGATACTTGTTAAGGATGGAAACGAGCCGAGTCGATCAAGTAACAAACCAAGCGTCCAAGCCAATGAGCCTGACCATAGGCGTGAACTCGCTCCCCAAAATATACTATTAAATCTCAAAAATAATTTAAGCAACAGATTTTAGATTAGTAAAATAAATATATTACTAATATAATATAAAATAGGTTAATTTTGTATAGTAATCTCAAAAAATATAAAATAATAGTCTATTGAGTATTGACACTATATGTTAATTAAGATATTATGTAATAAATTGTCGTTGGGTTGAGCCACGAGTCAACTCACGAACCACAACGAGCCGAGTTGAGCTGACCCACTCTTTTCTCGAGCATTTTTTTCAGCACTAAAAGTCTATGGTCTACCGTGCGAGTGTCGTGCGGCCTTTTTGCTTGAGCCGAGCATTCTGTTGGTTCGCTAGTTCTGTGGTTTTGAGTGGCCCCATTAGCCAGTGACTTACCTTAACCATAGGAAGGCACTCATTTAGGTATGTATAACCTAGATACTATATTATAGTTCTTCAAGTATTAGATACATTTAAGAAATATGTTTATATAATCTAACATATCTATATATTTTGTATCTTATTCATCAGACAATTTTAAGATATGACACATTTATGTGGTTTGTATGAGTTTAATTGTACCTAAACTTTGAAAACCGTGCTAGAAATATTTCTTCGCCAAAATATGTCTCTTATGTTTTTTTTATACTTACCCCTTAAATACTCTTTAAACTACGAGTGATTTATATATGTATATGTCCTTACAGTCAAGATAGGGAACGAGTAACCACCCTTTTGGCTGGCGCTTTTAAGAATTGGGTGTTAAATTATATTTGGAACAGGCAATGTGATGGCCCTCACGTGAATGGCTGATGGCGTAGGCGCGTAGATAGAGCATGGAGGGCAGTTTTTATACGAAGTGCTTGGCATCTTACAGTATTTCTTATTATTCAGTACTCTCGGTACGAGGCAACACATCACAATTAATCACATGGTCATGCTTGGATGTTGACTTGATATCCTTGAGATTGGGAGCACAAAAATATTGAGATTAGTTGTATTCGGTGCGTAACGCAAACGGATTACAGAGGTAATAGAGATGGGTATTGTTGCTTGGTTGAGCTCTTTTAAATAGTACTGAGGGGCCGTTTGGGAGGGCTCCGGCTCCTATGAAAACGGCTCCGGCTCCGGCTCCTCTGAAGGAGTAGCTCCTCTGCAGGAGCCCGTGCTTTTTACAAATTGTTTGGTAAAAATCAGCTCCTTGTATATGTTATCCTCATCATCATCAACGTTAATGAATTTATACATCACAATTCATATATCACTTGAATATTAGAAAATCAATATTCGAAAAGCATTTGCACATCACAATTCATAAATCAATATTCGAAAAGCATTTGCACATCACAATTCATACACAAGTCATATATCACTTGGATGATTACCTAGAAAGAAAGATCGCTCTTGCGATGTCATCACGAAACCTATCCATCGTACGATCATTAGAGTATGGACATGATGAATCAGTTGTATTTCTATATCTAGAAGGTATAGTGGGCACATAATCTGGATTCCGGTCGCACTTATGGAAATCTTTGTCTTCTCGATGGTTCTCACGAATATAATTATGAAGGCACATGGTAGCTGCAACAATCATCTTTTGCTTTTCTATGGAGTAGCTTGGCATCTTAAGAAGTATACGCCACTTCATTTTCCACACACCAAATGTGCGTTCTACGACGTTCCGAATACTTGAATGCAAATGGTTAAAATGTTCTTGCTCACCATTTGGTGGAGGTCCCCTTCTCCAATCAGGAACATGGTACCGTTCACCCTTGTATGGAGCTAAGTAACCAGGACGATTGGGATAGCCCGCATCTACAGTATAATATTTTCCTAGAACAATGTCCAAAAGTATATACTTTTTAGCACAAAGAAAGACTATACTTCTTATTCTACTGATTTATATATATGACAATAAAAAATACCTGATGGAGGGTGTGGAAACAAGTCTCCATCACGCTCCAATGCATTAAACAATACACTTGTGTCATGCATTGATCCAGGTTGTCCAATAGATGAATATGTGAACCATAGGTCAAAATCAACAACAGCAAGCACATTTTGGGTTGCCCTTCCACTTCTACCAATGTATCTAATTTGGTCATGTGAGGGTGGTACTGCTGCAACGTGAGTGCCATCTATTGCACCAATGCAATCTTTGAAAAAAGGCATCATCCTACGATCCTTGGTAATTCTAGGGTGTGTAGTACAAAAGTTTGGATCAATTGGCCTTATATATTCCTCACACATACCCACCACACAATGCAATACCTCCTCAAATTTTCGGCTAATGGTCTCTCCAGAATGCTTAAAAACATGTTGTGCACCACTATTAGACCAACCATGACCACATGTAACTAAGAAAATGGCAAGAGACTCCATTGAATTGATATGAAGAGAAGATTTGAGCCCATAGTTACTCACTAGCAAGTCATGCAAACTATAGAAAAGAGATGCATCCATCCGGAACATCTTGTGGCTTCCTCCTGGATTACTCAACGTTTCCCTCACCCAAGCATATCCACTTTGTCTTGTGGTCCTTGCCTCATTCTTGTCAATATAAATGAAATAATATTTTCCAAGAACAAGAGTTGTGCATAATGTATTTTTCTGAACAGACCGCGCTAGTCCAATAGCCTTCCTTGTCCATTCCTCATCATCGGGTCCACTCTCATCATCAGATGCACTCGCATCATCAGAGCCACTATCATCACCAGATAATAAATAGAGTTCACATAGCATTACACAAATTAGTAAAAAAATAATTCACATAAGAGTTCATGTTCAGACTTCATTCATACTAAAACAAAATTGTTGCTAAAACCAATCTGCTACTTGCTACTTTGTCCCACTAAAACTGAAACTGAAACATGCTTTTACTAAACTGAAACTGAAACTAGTGTAAGAAAGTTCAAAGCTTTTTGTGATGCATCACTGTCCCGGCTAGCAGCACCATCTGTCTGAAACTGCATCAGCTGTGTGAATGTACTAGTGCGCTCATCATCATCACTGTCCCGGCTAGCAGCACCATCTGTCTGAAACTGCATCAGCTGTGAAACTGCATCAGCACCATCTGGTTCAGAGTACCATCTGTCTGAAACTGTATTTTACTATGAATGTACTAGTGCGCTCATGGCATCAACTGTGATTTGAGTGGAGCTATTCCCATTCCAGGAGAAACAAAAGGCAGGGGATAGGGCGGCAGCAGCACTGAATTTTGCCTTGTGAAACTAAAACCACAATTCTGAATTTTACTAAACTAAACTGCATTTTACTAAACTAAACTAAACTGCATTTTACTAAACTGAAACTAAAACTGTATTTTACTAAACTGAAACTGAAACTATTTTTCTAAACTAAAACTGAAACCAAACTGAAACTGTATTTTCTAAACTGAAACTGTTTTTCTAAACTGAAACTGAAACTAAAACTGTATTTTCTAAAGTGAAACTGAAAATGAAACTGTTTTTCTAAACTGAAACTAAAACCAAACTGAAACTGAAACTGTATTTTCTAAACTGAAACTGCTACTTAGCCACATCATTTCTAGACATCCATTCATGCTTCCTCTTTAACCATTCAAACCTCTCTCCAGGAGTGTCTAAAGTCATGAACATCTCCCTATCAGCTTTATTGGTGAAGAGACATGTCGCAATGAAATGCTCATTTGTCCCAGGGGTGGCACCACATGCCTTCACCAATGCCATGACTTCTTTAATAGAAAAATCAGATTTTGGCTCCTTACTAGCCAATGCCATTGATTCACAAGAAGCAGTGGTCCTCTCATTCATAGCAACAAGCTCTCCGATCTTATCCTGAAACCATCGGCCACCACTAGTTTTTCGCTTCTTCCCCTTGCCTTGTGAGGTCACTCTTGCTCTCACTGATCTAGAGCTTATGGGTGTCACATCCTCTGGCTCACTATCATCATTATAGTTAACTTCTTCCTCATCATCATCAATGTTGATTTGTGACGATGACACTGGAGTATGCTCATGTTGGGTAGGTGCAACACCACTACAAGGATTCTAGTGGTCATCACCAGTGTTGCGAATGTCTTCAAACATTATTTCTAGTTTATCTAAATTTAAAAGGCCTCTATGCCTAAACTTGGATGAACCTTTCACTACCTGCATATATTGTATGGCAATGATAATGTGTGAGGACTATTATTTGCAAATTAATGGAACAATAAGAAAATGAATGAGAGACCTACATTAGACATCTTCTTCCACCATGACTCAGGCATGATAATATGTGTGTGAGATGCATCCCATCCTATGCCAGTTTCCCTGTTAGATAGTTGCTTCCAAATTCCATAATCTATTTTCAACTTGTCCCACTTGTTCTTGAACTTTTTTCGGTCATACAAAATACCGGTTCTTTGATGAAACCTTTCAATCACATTTTTGTACCCAGATTTATTCAGATGTGTGCTGTCACGATTTCCCGCTTGAACTTCATCGGCAAAAAATTCACAGACAATTTTAGTGTTCTCCTCACTCCAATCAGCAGTACTGTTTAGTAAAACCATCATGTGACATTACCATTAAACTATATTCATTGTGGCACTATCATTTGTATGACAAGCTATTATCAGTGAATGGTTTGAAGATTGTTACCTATTATCAGTGAGGTTGACATCAAGCGAGCGGGTTGCGACTGGTGGAGGACGAGGAGCACGTCCACCCTTGCGCCAAGTTGACACAGCTTCAAATGTCCTTTGTTCGCCAACTGTGGTCGATGGAGTTGCTGCAACATGGCTAGAGCCTTCGGACATCCAATCTGCTCCAAAAGTTGATGTTGCTTCACCTTGAAACCACGCGGGCAATTCATTGTCCATGGGTGGGCCATGACCTGCGACAGCCATCGGTGTGCCTAGTGTCGCAGCCTGGGCGGCAGCAAGGGTCGCGCCGTGCCCTACACTAGCCACCTGTGTGCCTAGCGCCGCAGCTTGGGCAGCGGCCAGAGCAGCGCCATGCCCTGGTCCACCCCCGCGCGCCGCACCGTGGAAGAACGCAGCCATGGAGGGGGCGGTGGGCAAGAATGTGGAGTTGGTGAAGGATAGCCCGTGCACGTCGCCGTGTGCGGCGGCCAGGCCGGCGGCATAGCCTCGGCCAGCCCCGAGCGCGCCGTGGATGGGGGCGCCCGTATGGACGTGTGCCCACCAGATCCGGACCCGGCCACCACGGATCCATAGCTGCGGGGGAGTGGATCCTCGTCGGAGCGAGCGCGGGGGTCCATGGCCGTCGACGCAGAGCTGTGTTGGAGAAGGAGCAGTGAGGTGAGTACGCGTTCATGCAGCAAGGGCGAGCGCGGGCCTAACCTGAGGAAGGGCGAGCACGAGGAAGGGCGGCGGCGGATCGGAGAGGAAGAAGACGGCGACACTTTTGGATCTGCTCTCTGTTGAGGAAGGGCGGCGGCAGATCGGAGACGAAGAGGACTGCGAGAGCGGGTCGGAGTCACAAATTAGGGGCTCCGGCTCCTTGGGCACTTTTGGCTCCAGCTCTCTGGTGAGAGCCGTTTTCGTGGAGACGTTTGGGAGAGCTCCGCCCACGAGCTGGAGCCGAAGCTGTTGGGGAGCCGTCCCAAACGCAGCCTAAGTATTACTGCCAATCCAATTATAGCCTGTAACACCACAAAAGCCATCAACTAAAAATAATAAATTTAGTAAATACGGTAATAATTTTTTTTAGTGTTTAATTATTTATTTGCATTTTGAATCAATTCTCTTTGTATGCGCTTGATTGATTATCGGATGATTGTTATTAACTCTTTTTAAAAAGAAAATCCTAGTAATTAATATCATAATTAAATAATATAATAGTTATTAGTCTAAAAACAAGTATTTTATTTATAAATAGTTTTGGTGCAATTTTTATGATTTTTTGAGCTATTTAAAAATATATTTAGGAATTAGAAAAAAAACAAATCTAACCCTAACCGTAAATGGCCCATTAGGCCCAGCTCCTTGAGCCCCAGCCGTGCGCGCCTGCTGGCTGCTCATTTCCAGCAGCCGCCGCCGCCCCTGTACGCTTTCTTTCTCCCTCCTCTGTTCTCTCTCATCTCTTCCCTATCTCTCTCTGCTTTTCTCTCTCTTTCGCCAGGAGCCCAAGCCGCCACGCCCGATGCCTCTGCTTCTGCGTGCCAAGCCGCTGCCAGGCCGGCCTCGCCCGCGGTCGAGCAGCCCAATCCCGGAGCCTCGCGCCTGCAGCCGCGCGCACGCCCCAAGCCGCCGAGCTGCCCCGCACACGCGATGCTGCCGCGCCCAAGCCAAGCAGCGCCGCGCTCGATGCTACCCTGTGCCGCGTGCGGCCCCGCGAGCCTGACGCCCGGACGCGCGCGCACCCGAGCCGACCCGATGCCGCGATTCCCGCGTGCGAACCACGCCCGAGCAAGCCAACGACCGTAACGCTCACGTGAAGAACCGCGCGTCCGTTTCTTTGTCGTGTTAAGGAACATCAGTGCTTCTGTTTCTTCCTCCCTCGTTATTCTCTGGTAACTGACGCATCGATGGCCATTGAAGACGCCGACCTTCTCTCTACCCCCCTGCTCTCTATAAAACGCGAGCTCATGTCCCGTGGAGCAGTACACGTTCTCTCCGTTCTCTCGTCGTGCCATACCGCTCCATGTGTTCTCCTCTCTCTGTTGCACAGCCCACCATCGCCAGAACACTGCTCGCCACCACGCGCCCTGCTCGCCGGAGTTCGTCATCGTCGGAGCCCGTGGAGTTCGCTGGAGCTACGCCATCCGCCGTCTGTAGTCGAGCCCCTACTCCTCTTCACCCGACCGAAACCCCGTCGAGTCCTCCCCGTCGCACGCACGAACCCGAGGTTGATGACGACCCAAATTTATTTTATGTATTTTATAAAGTGCTTTCGATTCGATTCATGTGTTGTATAGTTTGTTTGTTGTAATATGAACACATGTGATTCCGATTTATGTATTTGTGTGCGCTACAGAATTTGTTAGAAATATGCGTGCACCGTATTATTTCATGTAATCGACGCGTTGATTTTGGTTTAGAGAAATATGACGTAGATTTAATAGTCACACGTTGGTGATAAAAATACTAGATAAGAAATTATAGTCAATTTTGGTCACGATAAATTCTAGAAACTATTTGGAGAATTATAGGTGCATTTTTGATGGATTAGAAAAATGGTATAGAACTCATGTCATATGAATAAAATAGGATTGTTAGATGATTTATCCTATTATTTAATTAATATCTTCTTTTGGAAAGAAAAGAGAAAATATCATTAGTAGATGGAAAATAGATTTGTGCTAGTTAAATAATCTTGTTCGCAAATTGAGCATTTAGATTTTTTTAGACTAAACAAAATATTAGTTTATGTAAAAAATATCCTCACTTGTTTTATAAAAAGTCCAATTACCAATTTGTGTAGACTTTTAGAATATTAATAGTATTAGATTCATTTTTGGTCATACTAACTAATTTGTGTTAAAAGTAATAAAAGGTATTAATTTATTTATTAGTATTAAAAGATAATAAGTATTATTTAATTTCATTGATGGTGTTAAAATAGATTAATATTAGTTAAAATTATATTTATTGCACCCACTCCTAAATTCACCATTAGGATTCACATTAATAGCTATAATTAAATTAATAAGTATTTACGCGATTAGTACGTAATTAAAATGTGATTAGTGCGACGTGTTAATGTGCATGTAATGGTGTATGATTATGTAATGGTGCATGTTTATTTATGGGTGTATACTTTATTTTTGTATGTGCGATGTGCGACTATAATAGAAGCGGACTGTGTGGTAGAGAATCCGAACTCGTTCGGGGACGACCCACAAGACGCTGTTAAGCAAGGCAAGTGGATTCTCCCTCTGCATATTCTGTTTGTACCTATTCATTGCATATAATAATGTTTACCTTTTGATATATTGCATAATTTGATGGGATAACCTAATTAAGGATTTTCCTAGATTTACTACCTGTATTCCTTGTTTAACCTGGGAAAATTATTAAGCTGTGCAAGAATTTGTGCTACTGCTCAACTTAATGATTTCTTAATGTCACTCATTAATTGGTTTTAATGTTCCAAGGATTTAATTGGCAATTATGGCATTAACCCGATGGTTAAGATAACATTATTACAAATTTAATTGGAACATGGAGTGATCACCCAGGATAACAGTGCAACCACGAGTGCTATCATGGCTCTGGCTTTGGTAATTAACTCTATATGCTTAGTGCCTAGCAACCTTACCTGAAAGATGGGCAAGAGGGGGAGCGGTAGGTGCTGGCAGCCCACGTTAACATGGGGTCGTATTCTTGGCTAAGGTACTTCACCCAGGGGGCCACCACCATCGTCTTAGAAACCTTAGCGGGTTGCTTCGTATTAAGTGTATTTTGTGAAAACCTCATAATGGATCCCTAGCCATTCACCTCGGCAGTGTCTAAGGGTCCGATCAACCCGGGCTAGATGGGATACATGGCTTGTGGGTAAAGTTGTACCACCTTTGCAGAGTGTAAAACTGATATATCAGTCGTGCTCTCGGTTATGAGCGACCTGGACTCCTCACATGATAATTGAACTTAAAGATGGACATAAATTGAGATCCGATGATCTGCCAATAATTTACTTAAGTGGTTTCACTTAAGTGTTTTTGTTATATTCATATTCCTTTGTTTAATTGGGATATTTGGGATTCACTCTTATTAGTAAGACAGGTGTTGATAATAAAATGTTGACCAACTAAAATGCTTACTGCTCAACCTTAGCCTCACCTTGTTATACCTGCATTAATTTTTCCCCCACTTGCTGAGCCCCGACCATAAGTGAGCTCACCCTTGCTAATATTTTGATCAGAGGGTGATGCTGGAGACTTTGATGGAGAATTTATCGACGAAGAATTCTAAGTCTAACGATGCGCCGGTCAACTTCCTGTGGAAGATTGCCCAGTTGTTTATTTCCGCTTTACTTTTGATGTGATACTTGTTCAAGATACAGTATTTCAGATGATGTAATAAAGTATTATACTCTCTTTACGCCTTTATTGCATTGTCTTTTGATATATTACACTTGTGACGTCAACATATGTGTGGAAATGGATTCTGGCACACATATGGTATGCGCTCGGTTCTACCCCCTAGAACCGGGTGTGACAGAAGTGGTATCAAAGCTATGCTGACCCTAGGTCATTAGATTAGTTAGAAATGGAAAGCCTAGTTGTTCAAAACTTGCTAATTTCATTCCTATAAATTCCTTTATCAGTCTTACCTCTTTGAAATTCAACTAAGTTGACTCTTCTCCTGTAGATGGTTCGCACTCTCCAAACCACTCGCGTCAACACCAACTACGCCCCTCAGCCCCGATAGATCCCGGTCTACCCAGTGGTAGTCGAGGATGCTCCAGCGAATCTCCCTCCCGTCCGAGTGGAGAACGTGATCAACCTGGAGGACAGCTCGGAGGAGCAGCTGCCGACCCCCACCCCGTTGGCTGAGTCCCTGGCCTTCACTGCTGGGTCATCGACGTCAGCATCGTCGGCACCAGCCTTCCAAGCACCTGCACCTGGAGGCGATGACCCCAATGACTCCGGAGACGGTGATGACGAGGATGACGACGACGACGATGATGGAGAGGACGAACACGTCCACGAGGAAGCTGACTACGCCCAGCAGGACCACTTCATGGGGTTTGGTCCTGTTGTCGAACATTATACATCAATGTTCGAGACAGGGCACTTCCCCAACCTGCTGCAGGAGGTGCTGCACGAGCTAGGAGCCTACGTCCGCCCCCTGTACGAGACGAGGCGGGTGAGCGAGCCTCCCCGGGCTTGCTATTACATCACCCGCATCCATGTCAGGGTTATGGATGCAGGTGACAGGGGATTCAGGACTCTGTCTGCTCACGAGTCCCTGATACTGCTGTCCACCTACGCTGCCTCTGTCAGCGACGCTGCCCGTCGGACCCTGTGGTCGCTTAGCCACACCTACCGGCAGCAGCTGCAGAACACAAGGTTCAGGCATCTTCCTCAGCGCCTGCGTGGAGAGAACCAGACCAACATTGTCCCAGGTGAGCCTGGTGAGGACCGCCTCAACACCCTAGCTGGTGTAGTGGCCGGTCTCAACACCGACATGGACAATGCCACTCTGGACCTCTACAGTGTGCACTTGGAGCTGGAGAATGCCCACGCCAGGATTGCAGCCCTGGAAGCCCAACTGCAGGGACTGAATCCGCCAGAAGCTCAGGTTCCCGCCGTAGCGTTGTCTCCTCCCCGCAAGAGGCTGCGCTATGGAGAGCCCGGATCCGTCACTAGGCTGCTTTAGGAGTGTTGATCATGATGTAATAAGTTACGCTTCGCGTTAGACGATGAAACTATCTTTAAGTTTTTATATTAATAAATATCAACCATGTGATGGTGATTGGTTGAAATGCTTGATTTGAATCTTTGTTTGAGTGCTATGGTCTTATGGAATGATGGCCATAAGAACATATAAAATTTGTAAAACTTAAGCTATTTTCCCTCTAGAATCTTTTCTACTCCTCACTTTTCTAAGGACTTCACTTCCTAACAAATCAGATGGTGAACCAATGTCAAGGACCTAACAACCGGAACCAGCGTGGACAACAAGCACCACCACCACCTAATCCCAACATGGAGCAGTTCATCGCCACCCAAATGCAGATTCTGCAAGGACTTACTGCTGCGGTTCAGCAATTACAACAGAACCAACAGAATCAGCAACCCCAGCAGCAGCAGTATGCACCCTCGGCCAGAGATAAGCACCGGGACTTCATGAGTCATCACCCGCCAACATTTTCTCATGCGGTTGATCCTCTAGACGCCGATGACTGGCTCAAAGTCATTGGGAAAAAGGTGGACATAACTCAGTGCAACGATCGGGAGAAGGTCTTGTACGCCTCGGGAAGACTCGAGGGAGCTGCGTCCGATTGGTGGGATGCCTTCACAGCGGCACATCCCAATGCTGATACAATAACCTGGCAGGAGTTCCAAGAGAACTTCCGCGCTCACCACATCCCCTCTGGAATCATGAAGCTGAAGAAGAAGGAGTTCCTTTCCCTTACTCAAGGGAATATGTCTGTCAGCGAGTATCGTGATCGCTTCACTCAGCTTTCACGTTATGCCCCTGAGGAAGTGGACACTGATGAGAAGCGCCAAGAGCGTTTCCTGGAAGGGTTGATTGGACCTCTGAACTATCAACTTCAGAGTCACACATTCCCCAACTTCCAGACACTCCTGAACAAGGCAATTGGCCTAGAAAGCAAAAGGAAGGAGCTATCTGACCACAAGAGAAAATTTCAAGGTCAGTCAAGCAGGAACACTCGTCCGAATAGTGCTCAAGGTTTGCAGTTCCGCTCTGGAAATCAGGGTGGAAACAATTATCAAGTGCAACGCTCTGGACAGCAAAGCCAGAGAAATAATCAGAATCAGAATCAACAAAGGAGCAACCCCCAGACCAACCAGAGGTCTGGTGGAAATTCACAGAACCGTCAAGGTGGCACCAACAACACGCAGGCCAGAAACAATGCACCTGTCCAACCCAACGGCTGTTTCAAGTGCGGTGAACTAGGCCACTATGCCAACAATTGCCCAAGGCGCAACCAGCAAACACCCCAAAGGAGCAACACTCAGAGAAATGACCAGAGCACCCCCGCTCGTGGATCTGCTCAGAACAAGACTCCGCAGAACCAGAGCCGAGGAAGGGTCAATCACGTCACTGCGGAATCAGTGCCTGAGGATGCCGACATTGTGTATGGTATGTTCCTTGTTAACTCCATACCTGCATCAGTTTTATTTGACTCTGGAGCATCACATTCATTTATAACTGAGTCATTTGTGGAAAAACATAACATACCTAAGTACCCTCTGAAGAGGATATTACACATTAGTTCACCGGGTGGTGACATGAAGGCCACACACTCATGCCCTCATGTTAATATCAAGATTCAAGGAATAGATTTTACAGTCGACCTAGTGGTCCTAGGATCCAACGGTATTGATGTGATTCTTGGATACAACTGGTTGAAAAGTTGTGATGGAGTGATACAGTGTGCCAATGGAACAATTATGTTGACAAGTCCTCAAGGTGAAAGAATCCAAGTCAACATAGACAGGTCAACAGATGAAAAAGGGAAGACAGTGATCAATCACTTGGAAGAAAAGCCCTTAGAAAATATCAAAGTAGTGTGCGAATACCCAGACGTATTTCCAGAGGAATTGCCAGGTATGCCACCTGACCGTGATATAGAGTTTTCTATTGAATTAGTACCCGGAACCGCACCTATCTCGAAAAGACCTTATAGAATGGATGTCAAAGATTTAGTAGAACTAAAGAAACAAATAGAAGAATTACTAGAAAAGGTTTTATTCGCCCAAGTTCATCCCCTTGGGGAGCCCCAGTGCTATTTGTGAACAAGAAGGATGGTTCGAGAAGAATGTGCATTGATTATAGAAGTTTGAATGAAGTAACCATCAAGAATAAATATCCGTTACCTCGGATTGAAGATTTATTCGATCAAATGAAGGGAGCTAAGATATTCTCGAAGATAGATCTGAGATCGGGATATCATCAGTTAAAGATTCGAGCAGAAGATGTACCGAAGACAGCCTTCACGACGAGATATGGATTATATGAGTTTTTGGTCATGTCGTTTGGACTGACTAATGCACCAGCATACTTTATGAACTTGATGAATAAAGTATTCATGGAATATCTGGATCAGTTTGTGGTCGTATTCATTGACGACATACTGATATATTCTCCGAATGAAGAAACACACGAAGATCATCTAAGGCTAGTCCTACAAAAGCTTCGTGACAACCAACTGTACGCAAAATTCTCGAAGTGTGATTTTTGGTTGAAATAAGTTGCTTTCTTAGGCCATATTGTTACCGATGGTGGAATTAAAGTGGACCCAGGAAAGATAAGTGAGATACTAAATTGGAAGCAACCCAAAGATGCGTCCAAGATCAGAAGTTTTCTTGGATTAGCAGGATACTATAGAAGATTTATTGAAGGTTTTTCCAAGTTAGTGAAGCCTCTTACCTCTCTACTGGAGAAAGGCAAAGAGTTCAAATGGGATGAAGCTTGCCAGAATTGTTTTGAAGAACTCAAGAAGAGGTTAACCACTGCACCAATATTGGTAATGCCAGACATCCACAAGGGATTTGATGTGTATTGCGATGCATCACACCTTGGACTTGGATGTGTGCTAATGCAAGATGGAAAAGTGATTGCTTATGCTTCAAGACAGTTGAGAAAGCATGAAAAGAATTATCCTACGCATGATTTGGAACTAGCTGCCGTAGTGCATGCTTTGAAGATTTGGAGGCACTATATGATTGGAAACAAGTGCAAAATCTTCACGGATCACAAAAGCTTGAAATATATATTCACTCAGAAGGAACTCAACCTCAGACAGAGAAGATGGCTTGAGTTGATTAAAGATTATGATTTGGAAATACAATATCACCCCGAAAAAGCAAATGTAGTAGCTGATGCTTTGAGCCGTAAGGGTCAAGTGAACAACATCACTACTCGTTTGATGTCACAAGAATTGTGCTGGGAAATGGAACGACTCAACCTTGGATTTCTCAATAATGTAGAAGCAACAGTGATGGAAGTCGAATCTACTTTGGAAGAAGAGATTCGTAAAGGACAAGAGTCTGATGAGAAGATTAAGGAAATTAAAACTTTGATAGTTTGGGTAAAGCCCCAGATTTCACGGAAGATGAACAAGGCACAATATGGTTTAAGAAGAGAATCTGTGTACCGGAAATCGAGCACTTACGCCAACTTATTTTGAGAGAAGCTCATGATTCAGCTTACTCTATTTACCCTGGAAGCACAAAGATGTACCAGGATCTTAAGGAAAAGTATTGGTGGTACGGTTTGAAAAGAGATGTTGCTACTCATGTTGCATTATGTGACATGTGTCAGCGAGTTAAAGCCGAACACCAAAGACCAGCAGGATTGCTACAACCTCTCAAGGTACCTGAATGGAAATGGGAAGAAATCAGTATGGATTTCGTAGTTGGACTACCCCGTACTCGAGATGGCTATGATTCAATATGGGTCATAGTAGACAGGTTAACTAAAGTAGCACACTTTATACCTGTGAAGACAACCTACTCAGGAGCCCAGTTAGCAGAGTTGTACATGTCGAGGATTGTTTGTCTGCATGGAGTACCGAAGAAGATCGTATCAGATCGAGGAACCCAGTTTACCTCACGCTTTTGGAAAAGACTACATGAGTCTATGGATACCAAGCTAAACTTTAGTTCAGCTTATCATCCTCAAACAGATGGGCAAACGGAAAGAACAAACCAAGTGTTGGAAGATATGCTAAGAGCTTGCGCTCTAAAGCATGGTAGAAGCTGGGATAAAAGTTTGCCTTATGCAGAATTTTCGTATAACAACAGTTATCAAGCAAGTCTCAAAATGGCACCGTTTGAGGCACTGTATGGACGAAAGTGTAGAACACCGCTTTATTGGAATCAAACTGGAGAAAGTCAAGTATTTGGTCCAGAGATTCTCCAAGAGGTGGAAAAGCAAGTGCAGAATATCAGAGAAAATTTGAAGACAGCACAGTCAAGACAGAAGAGCTATGCTGATAATAGAAGAAGAGAGTTGATGTTTGAAGTAGGAGACTTTGTCTACCTTAAAGTTTCACCGATGAGAGGAATGAAAAGGTTTAAGGTTAAAGGAAAATTATCACCTCGCTATATTGGCCCATTCAAGATTTTGGAAAGAAAAGGCGAAGTAGCCTATCAGTTAGAGCTACCCGATGGATTATCAGATGTGCATGACGTATTTCACGTATCACAACTCAAGAAGTGCTTAAGAGTACCAGAAGAACAGTTACCCATGGAAGAACTGAATGTTAATGAGGATTTGACCTATTCGGAGTACCCGATCAGAATTTTGGAAACATCTCGCAGAATTACAAGGAGTAAAGTCATTAACATGTGCAAAGTTCAGTGGAGTCATCATTCGGAAGATGAGGCCACTTGGGAAGGAGAAGATGAACTCAGAGCAGAATTCCCCCAGTTATTCTCGGAAGTTTCTTAATCTCGAGGACGAGATTCTTTTTAAGAGGGGTAGGTTTGTAACACCACAAAAGCCATCAACTAAAAATAATAAATTTAGTAAATACGGTAATAATTTTTTTTAGTGTTTAATTATTTATTTGCATTTTGAATCAATTCTCTTTGTATGCGCTTGATTGATTATCGGATGATTGTTATTAACTCTTTTTAAAAAGAAAATCCTAGTAATTATTATAATAATTAAATAATATAATAGTTATTAGTCTAAAAACAAGTATTTTATTTATAAATAGTTTTGGTGCAATTTTTATGATTTTTTGAGCTATTTAAAAATATATTTCGGAATTAGAAAAAAAACAAATCTAACCCTAACCGTAAATGGCCCATTAGGCCCAGCTCCTTGAGCCCCAGCCGTGCGCGCCTGCTGGCTACTCATTTCCAGCAGCCGCCGCCGCCCCTGTACGCTTTCTTTCTCCCTCCTCTGTTCTCTCTCATCTCTTCCCTATCTCTCTCCGCTTTTCTCTCTCTTTCGCCAGGAGCCCAAGCCGCCGCGCCCAATGCCTCTGCTTCTCCGTGCCAAGCCGCTGCCGGGCCGGCCTCGCCCGCGGTCGAGCAGCCCAATCCCGGAGCCTCGCGCCTGCAGCCGCGCGCACGCCCCAAGCCGCCGAGCTGCCCCGCACACGCGATGCCGCCGCGCCCAAGCCAAGCAGCGCCACGCTCGATGCTACCATGTGCCGCATGCGGCCCCGCGAGCCCGACGCCCGGACGCGCGCGCACCCGAGCCGACCCAATGTCGCGATTCCCGCGTGCGAACCACGCCCGAGCAAGCCAACGACCGCGACGCTCACGTGAAGAACCGTGCGTCCGTTTCTTTGTCGCGTTAAGGAACATCAGTGCTTCCGTTTCTTCCTCCCTCGTTATTCTCTGGTAACTGACGCATCGATGGCCATTGAAGACGCCGACCTTCTCTCTACCCCCCTGCTCTCTATAAAACGCGAGCTCATGTCCCGTGGAGCAGTACACGTTCTCTCCATTCTCTCGTCGTGCCATACCGCTCCCTGTGTTCTCCTCTCTCTGTTGCACAGCCCGCCATCGCCAGAACACTGCTCGCCACCACGCGCCCTGCTCGCTGGAGTTCGTCATCGTCGGAGCCCGTGGAGTTCGCTGGAGCTACGCCATCCGCCGTCTGTAGTCGAGCCCCTACTCCTCTTCACCCGACCGAAACCCCGTCGAGTCCTCCCCGTCGCACGCACGAACCCGAGGTTGATGACGACCCAAATTTATTTTATGTATTTTATAAAGTGCTTTCGATTCGATTCATGTGTTGTATAGTTTGTTTGTTGTAATATGAACACATGTGATTCCGATTTATGTATTTGTGTGCGCTACGGAATTTGTTAGAAATATGCGTGCACCGTATTATTTCATGTAATCGACGCATTGATTTTGGTTTAAAGAAATATGACGTAGATTTAATAGTCACACGTTGGTGATAAAAGTACTAGATAAGAAATTATAGTCAATTTTGGTCACGATAAATTCTAGAAACTATTTGGAGAATTATAGGTGCATTTTTGATGGATTAGAAAAATGGTATAGAACTCATGTCATATGAATAAAATAGGATTGTTAGATGATTTATCCTATTATTTAATTAATATCTTCTTTTGGAAAGAAAAGAGAAAATATCATTAGTAGATGGAAAATAGATTTGTGCTAGTTAAATAATCTTGTTCGCAAATTGAGCATTTAGATTTTTTTTAGACTAAACAAAATATTAGTTTATGTAAAAATATCCTCACTTGTTTTATAAAAAGTCCAATTACCAATTTGTGTAGACTTTTAGAATATTAATAGTATTAGATTCATTTTTGGTCATACTAACTAATTTGTGTTAAAAGTAATAAAAGGTATTAATTTATTTATTAGTATTAAAAGATAATAAGTATTATTTAATTTCATTGATGGTGTTAAAATAGATTAATATTAGTTAAAATTATATTTATTGCACCCACTCCTAAATTCACCATTAGGATTCATATTAATAGCTATAATTAAATTAATAAGTATTTACGCGATTAGTACGTAATTAAAATGTGATTAGTGCGACGTGTTAATGTGCATGTAATGGTGTATGATTATGTAATGGTGCATGTTTATTTATGGGTGTATACTTTATTTTTGTATGTGCGATGTGCGACTATAATAGAAGCGGACTGTGTGGTAGAGAATCCGAACTCGTTCGGGGACGACCCGCAAGACGCTGTTAAGCAAGGCAAGTGGATTCTCCCTCTGCATATTCTGTTTGTACCTATTCATTGCATATAATAATGTTTACCTTTTGATATATTGCATAATTTGATGGGATAACCTAATTAAGGATTTTCCTAGATTTACTACCTGTATTCCTTGTTTAACCTGGGAAAATTATTAAGCTGTGCAAGAATTTGTGCTACTGCTCAACTTAATGATTTCTTAATGTCACTCATTAATTGGTTTTAATGTTCCAAGGATTTAATTGGCAACTATGGCATTAACCCGATGGTTAAGATAACATTATTACAAATTTAATTGGAACATGGAGTGATCACCCAGGATAACAGTGCAACCACGAGTGCTATCATGGCTCTGGCTTTGATAATTAGCTCTATATGCTTAGTGCCTAGCAACCTTACCTGAAAGATGGGCAAGAGGGGGAGCGGTAGGTGCTGGCAGCCCACGTTAACATGGGGTCGTATTCTTGGCTAAGGTACTTCACCCAGGGGGCCACCACCATCGTCTTAGAAACCTTAGCGGGTTGCTTCGTATTAAGTGTATTTTGTGAAAACCTCATAATGGATCCCTAGCCATTCACCTCGGCAGTGTCTAAGGGTCCGATCAACCCGGGCTAGATGGGATACATGGCTTGTGGGTAAAGTTGTACCACCTCTGCAGAGTGTAAAACTGATATATCAGTCGTGCTCTCGGTTATGAGCGACCTGGACTCCTCACATGATAATTGAACTTAAAGATGGACATAAATTGAGATCCGATGATCTGCCAATAATTTACTTAAGTGGTTTCACTTAAGTGTTTTTGTTATATTCATATTCCTTTGTTTAATTGGGATATTTGGGATTCACTCTTATTAGTAAGACAGGTGTTGATAATAAAATGTTGACCAACTAAAATACTTACTGCTCAACCTTAGCCTCACCTTGTTATACCTGCATTAATTTTTCCCCCACTTGCTGAGCCCCGACCATAAGTGAGCTCACCCTTGCTAATATTTTGATCAGAGGGTGATGCTGGAGACTTTGATGGAGAATTTATCGACGAAGAATTCTAAGTCTAACGATGCGCCGGTCAACTTCCTGTGGAAGATTGCCCAGTTGTTTATTTCCGCTTTACTTTGATGTGATACTTGTTCAAGATACAGTATTTCAGATGATGTAATAAAGTATTATACTTTCTTTACGCCTTTATTGCATTGTCTTTTGATATATTACACTTGTGACGTCAACATATGTGTGGAAATGGATCCTGGCACACATATGGTATGCGCTCGGTTCTACCCCTAGAACCGGGTGTGACATAGCCAGTAACCATTATCATCGACAAAGGACCCATTACTATTCCCGTAAGGACTCCTGAACCAAACAGCACAATTAAGACATTTTGGAAGTGTAATAATTTTACAGTTTTGAAGCAATACTACGGTATTTAATGATATTGTGGCATTGAAAGCTAAAAGTTGTTTGGTTGGTTCACGGAAAACACAGTTTTTAAATACTACGGTTTATCTAAAACTAATATTTTTATAGTTTTGCAAACTCCAGTTATGACTTCAGTTTTCATCTATTCTCTCTATGTATACTTTGGTTTTCTAATAGAACCAAATAAATTTCAGTTTTAAACAATATTATGATTTTCCTATGCTAAAGTAATATTGTAGTATTGTATCATGTACAGTTGTAAACTGTGATATTTCAAAACTATAATATTTTAATATTATATTACCAAACAGGCCCTTGCTCGTCAATTTGAACTCCAGTATTTGTATTGCTGTACTATTTTTCCCCTGTCCCAACAAACGAATTCTAACTACTGTAAGAAACTCGTTCCAGCAAATATCTCTCGGTGTTACAGTTTGTCCAAAATTTAAAAGCCTTTGTCTAACATGGGCATTCCCGGGTTCACTTTACGAAACTCCTGTCAAATATCTGTTAGAACACACCATTCGATTTCCTTCCTATGATGAGTCCCGGTTTGCCAATAGGCTGATAGTATCCTTCTCAGCTTCAGGAGCCTCCTTGTGGTCATAGGTAACGCCAATGGTAGCCCTTTCACCGTCGTTCGCCTGGCCGAGAACCTTGGGCGGCACACCATCGCCGTCTTCCAGTTCCAGACAGGAGCCCTCATGCTCCATCTGCTGGAGCTCCGACTCGATCAGCGACTGCATGCGCGCGCGCTCCCTGTCCCTGGGGTAGCTGCAGTACAGGAACGAGTATATGGCGGTGCAGACTATGAACGGTATTGCTATGGACGTGTAGAGCGCCTTGGCCAGGGACGCGGCGTTCTCCCGGTCCTGCTCAACGCTGCCCCCCTTGTCGTTGGGCCTGTACCCGTACACTCGCTCGGCCAGCAGGCCGACGATCGGAGGAGCGAACGATGATAGCACTGACTCGAAGGATCTGTCGAGGGCGTAGATGCTTGTTCTTGACTTCTCCGGGACGATCTCCGCAAATATGGGACTGCAAGATGAGCAAACGCACTCGGCAACGTACGTTAGACACTAGAAAGGAGTGAAATTCTGTTCCAACTCTTCGTTCAGAGATTCAAAAGTAGAGGATGATGATGGCTTACAAGTTTGTGGCGGGACCGTTCCAGGACATGAAGACGCCCATGATGAAGAGGACGGCGCCGTAGGAGACGCCCTTGGACGGGTCGTCGGGGAGGCCCAGCAGCAGCACGGCGGCCAAGGGCACCGCCGAGAGGGGACTGATCTGGGAGAGGACGATCCTGCCGGCATCAGGGTATCGCACGGCGAGGAGGTCGCCCATCTTGCCCCCGAGGAGGCCGCCGAGGGAGCTGGCCACCCAGAAGATGGTCATGAGCACGGCGGTGTGGCTGTGGCTGAAGCCTTTGAGCTCCAGCCACATGGACGCGAACGAGAGCGCCGACCACGGGAACGAGCCGCTGACCCCCTGAGCCACGAAGATCTGGAACGTGGGGATCCGCACCACGAACCTGGCCTCCTCGATCATCTCCGCGACGACCTCCCGCGCCGTCGTCGCAGCCTGCTTCCCGTCGCGCTGGCGGCGGACGCCGGCGTCGTCGTTGCCCCTTGGGAAATGGGGGTCAGTGGCGAAGGACCAGTTGAGGATCCCGACGGCGACGCTGATGGCGGCCACGAGGTGGAAGGCGACGCGCCAGCCGTCGATCCCGAGGACCGTGGTCTGCGCCAGCAGCAGGCCGACGAAGCCACCGGAGATGAGTCCCAGGCTGCTGGCGAGCTGCAGCCACCCGAACGCCGACCCGCGCGTGCCGTCGTCGGTGGAGTCGGCAACCAGGGACTGGATCGATGGCACAACCAGAGCTAGGCCGATGCCGTTCAGGCCTCGTGATATTGCTACCTGACATGCTATCGATTTTCAGTGTAAACCAAGCTTGGACAGATCAAGATTAGAAGTCAAGTATAGCTGTGCTTGTGCATCAGGGTCCCTGGGCGAACCTCTCTGTGCCAGATCCCAGAGCGTTTTCACAATCCAACTGCACAAAGTGCAAAGCCCCTAAAGCAAGGAATGGAATAGCAGCTGCCAACAGACCTGTAGGAAGGTGTCGGAGACTCCGACGAGGAAGGTGGCCGCGGCCCAGAGGAAGGCCCCAACGGCGATGACGTGGGCACGGTTGTGACGCGCGGCGGCGTAGGCGGCGAGGGGATAGCAGGCGGCCTGGACGATGGAGCGGCACAACGTGAGGGCGCCAAGCCCTGCGGGGCTGGCGTGCAGCGCGGCGCCCACCTCTCGGTACACCGCGGGGAGTAGGGCCTCGTCGGCACGCTCCATGATGGACGCCAGGTTCACCAGCAGCAGCGTCCGCCGCCGGTCCTGCTCCTGCTGCTGATCCATCCTGCCAGCTGCCTCTCCGAGCTCCGGTCTCTCGATGAAATCAAAGAGCGCGTGAACTCAGCTGAGCTTGATGCCCATTCCTAGACCCTGTTCCCCACCCCTCCCCTCCGGCGACCCGTAGTCTCAGGAAATTCTATATTGCGAGCTTTCCCATCTGAGACCTACGCGTTGGACTTTGTTTGGCCTTTTTGTTAATCACTGACATGTTGGGCATGACCATGGGGTCAGGTTGTTAGAGAAGAGAGTCTAACGGTTGCCTAGATTTGATAACCCACTCGCCTTGCTCTTAAGTAAAACAAGAGTAAACTATGTTTTTTAGGCCCAAGTAAGACATTTCTATATTCAGCCTTTTAGATGTAAGAGCATCTCCAAGAGCTTTCGAAAAGTTTCTTCTAAATCAAGTTTTTTTTGGAAAAACACAAACACGTGTCTCCAACAGTTCCCCTAAAATGTTTCTAACTTTTTCATAGCCCTTAAAACTGTAATACCCAAATTATAAAACTTATAAAAGAGTTGATCTCTTTGTGTGATTTGCCATCTACTTGAGACATGTGACTATACATAATTAAAAGAGAATACTTCTTTACTAAAACACAAAGAGAAAGGACATGCATCATATTGGAGTTTTGGTTGTGCATTGAATAATAATAATATTAATAAGTGTCACACCCGAGCTTTAAGGAACAAAGTCGGGTGCATCTCATACATGTGCCAAGAAGACAACATATATAATAACAGAGTGTATAGAGATAAATGTCACAATAACATCATAATATTTATTACATAGCAGAAGTCTTATTACAAAATAAAAGATAAATATAAAACAAACTAAGGATCATCCTTGGCACCACTGTCAACTGAGAAACGCCACCTAGATTAGATCAAACTCCTCGCCTTGTGGCTCCTCCTGAACCACCTGTTCTTCTCCTGTGGGGGTGTGAGACAGCAAGGGTGAGCTCACACATGATCATAGCTCAACAAGTTGTGGGGAAACCAGTGGGCATGAACTCACCAAATGTGGGAGTTCATGTGATGTATAAGGCTGATCAACAATATGGGGTTAAAGCTGAGCATTGCTTTTAAGTAGTTGGTCAAAATTTTATTAGCAGTTACTAAATGTAAGTAAATACCAAACCTTAATAAAAATAATAGAACAAAATAAATAATCTCATGCATATGCAAATGACAAAATTGAATTTAAGTTCCATAAATTAATCATCAGAGAGTCCTGAGCTGCTCTTGACCGTGAGCTCGGCTAGTATACCAGTTTTACACTCTACAGAGGTTGTACCCTTTACCCACAAGTCATGTTAGGGCTTGTTCGGTTAGCTCTCAATCCATATAGATTGAGTGGGATTGGATGGGTTTGAATCCCAAACAAGTCAAACTTCTTCTCAATTTTTTTCAATCTCATCCAATCCATATGTATTGGGAATAACCGAACAAGGTCTTACCCATCTGCCAATGGATCGCGACTCCCATACACCTCTACCTAGGAAACGAGGTAGGGCAACACTACGAGGCCTTTACAAAGTTCCACTAGCTTCCGAAAACCCGCTACAGTTTATGGGAAGAACACTTGCAAGAATCCCCCGTCTGACCGCCATCGCAGCAAAATCAACCCGAGAACCTCCTTGCATGCAACTCCCCTACTACCCTTGCCCCTTTCGGGTAAGGTAGTCTTCCACTAGCTTTCCTAATTAGTTAGCCAAGGGGTCCCATTCCTCCCTTGTGGTGGCACGTGTTTCTCACGTTAAGCTCTATGTTCCAATTAACATTAATGATCTTGACATGAACATAAATAGATTAACAAAAAGAATTGGAACATAGATATAATAAATGATTATCCCAAAACCATGTAAAGCAATAGCAAACTACCCAAGTGATTCAGGGGTAAACAAGGTAATGAGATAAACAATCTAGGGTGACATATTGGGTCCCATTAAAATTAACCTGTGCATGAATAAATGACATTAAAGAACATTATTGGGTAAAAAGTGGTCAAGGGCACAACTTGCCTTCAATGAGCTCCTGCTTAGCTACTTCTATCTGCTGCTCAACAGGATCCTCAGTCACAGGCTCTTCTACTCGTCCCAATACAAACAAGCACAGTATATAGAGAAAATTAACATCACACCAAACATGTAAAGAAAATACACAGTAATAATCTACATATTAAAATAAAATCCTAGGAACAGGAATCATAATTTTTGGAGTCATAGATTTTAAGATATGAATTTCCAAAGGTTTCATGTGGTTGAAATAGGATTAAGTGAGAGATTAATTTCCTTATTGTTTTTATGAAAAAAACAGAGACCCTAAGTGATAAAGAATCAAATTACAAAATTTTAGAAACTGGAATGGGTTAATTTGGAATTCGTATGAATTTTCTATGATTTATTAAAGTCCTAGCACTTATTTTTGTGTTAGAAAGTAATTTCTAAAATCAAATAATTGAAATTACAGGGCTATGGACTAGGCGCACTATTTACAGGGAACTCAGGGGCCTCGGGGTAAAATCTGTAGACACAGAGCACTATTTGAAGTACTGCGGGTTGATTTCTAGAGAGGTTAGGGTCTCTTTTGCAGTTTAGCCATGGCGAACGGGTATCATCAGATCACGGTCGTTGGATCCCCCATCGGTGCCCCCATTAGATCACGCCCATAACAAACCAGCAAGCGCCCTAGACCGACCGATCACAATCCAACGTCCCAGATTTTAAAGTCCCGCGATTGATTTATACCCGTCCGATCTGGATTGATGGCCCGGATTGAATCCATCAAAAGGCTATCACCCGATCTAATTACCACCGTTGGATAAGAATCCAACGGCACGACCATCATCACCTTTCCCCCCAAAATGGGCACGACAGCACGGCCGGTCTACTGCGGCAGCGGCGAAGATACAGGGTGCCGCTCCCCTTCCCCAATGCTCCAAATCGCACACTGATGATGGCAATACATACGGAATGATGCGGTGGATCAATTGGGAATGTTATTACCTGTTGATTGGGTCGCGAAGGGGGCTGACCATGGCGTGAGGCAGACGGTCGCAGAGAGCGAAGTCCTGTGAGAAATTCCGATGTGCTGGAGCATGATTCGACCCAGGCAAGTCGTCGACCACCTACCCTAGGACCAGGCAAACCCAACTGGACACTTGCCATGAGTACAGTTGCACTGAGCTCGCGATTCCGGTGCGGCAGCGAGATATATCACGTGCGGAATCCCAGCGGCGCAATGGTGGCTGGCAACGGTTTTGGGGAAAAGGAAGGAGATGGAGGGATAATGAACGGCGGCGCTAGGCTTTATACCCAGGATGGCTCAGATTTGCGCCAGGCCCGAAGCAATTGTGGCGCCGCAAGCCCCGCTGAGATCCCCGCGATATCATTGAAGATGAATTTGACCCCCTGGGCCCACCAAACGGCGACGCAAGGAGGTAGCTGAGACGTATGCCCGTCCTATCAGCCAGCCAGCCGCACGCACAAACAGAATACGGCTGACCAGCGGGCCCCACTTGTCGGGTGCGTGTGCGCGGGAGCGAGGACATGGGCCGCGCAGGGCGTTTGGTTTGGGCCGAATTGTTGGTCTGCGGCCCAGTTGCCATGTTTTCCCTTTTTCTTTTCTTTCCTTTTATCTTTTTCTTTTAATTTCTAGAATTCAAATTTGAATCCAATTTTAAATGTGAACTTATATTCATTTTAAATGTACAAATTGAACCCGACGATAGGGATGGTTTAACTATTTTTATCTATACATTTTTCTTCATTTTTTTGTATATAATTTCTCTTTCTCTTCTCTAAACTTTAATTTACAAATTGGGGTTAATTCTCCAAATTTTGGATTTTGATATATTCCTTTTTACACTATTTTTTATATTGTCACAAAATGCACAAAAAATAAATACCAGCATGATGCATAATTTGTTTGAGTGCCTTTTATTACTTATTCATTGGTATAAGTGAGGTGTCCACATGAAATGACGGTAGAGATAACACACATACAAATATATACATGAATTTCATTTCTCCTTTTACATTTTCCTTACAAAGTAGGTATTACAAATCCTACCTCCCTTAACAAGAATCTCGTCCTCGAGATTCAGGAGGAACAAGGGAAAAGATGGGGAAAATCTATGCGAAGCTCTTCTTCTCTTTCCCATGTTGCTTCATCCTCTCCATGGTGAATCCATTGCACTTTGCACATCTTTATCACCTTATTTCTTGTAACTCGAGTCAATGTGTCAAGAATCTTGATCGGATACTCCAGGTAAGTCAAATCACCCTGTACATTGAGCTCTTCCATTGGTAACTGTTCCTTAGGGACACGGAGACACTTCTTAAGTTGAGACACATGGAACACATTATGCACATCCGATATACTAGCAGGTAACTCGAGTTGGTATGCCATCTCCCCAACTCGCCTAAAGATCATGAAAGGTCCAATAAAGCGAGGTGACAATTTGCCCTTAACTTTGAATCTCCTCATTCCACGAAGTGGTGACACCTTGAGGTAAACATAATCCCCTTCCTCAAATTCCAGTGGTCTCCTTATATTATCAGCATAGCTCTTTTGCCTGGTTTGAGCTACCCTCAAATTCTCTCGAATCATACGGACTTGTTCTTCTGCTTCTTGAATCAGTTCAGGTCCAAAGAACTATCTTTCTCCAGTCTGATTCCAATATAGAGGAGTCCTGCACTTCCTCCCATATAAAGCTTCAAAAGGTGACATCTTCAGACTGGCCTAGTAACTATTATTATATGAGAACTCAGCATATGGTAGACTTTTATCCCAACTCCCTCCATGCTGAAGGGCACAAGCTCTCAACATATCTTCCAATACTTGATTAGTCCTTTCAGTCTGGCCATCAGTCTAAGGGTGATAAGCCGTACTAAAATTCAACTTGGTATTCATGTTCTCATGAAAGCTTCTCCAAAATCTTGAGGTAAACTATGAACCTCGATCAGACACGATCTTCTTTGGTACTCCATGTAAACACACAATCCGAGCCATATATAACTCTGCTAGCTGAGAACCTTTATAAGTAGTCTTGATAGGAATAAAGTGTGCCACTTTAGTCAATCTATCCACGATCACCCATATAGCATCATATCCTTTCTGGGTGCGAGGCAATCCAGTAATGAAATCCATACCAATCTCTTCCCACTTCTACTCGGGTATCTTAAGTGGATGCAATAGTCCAGCTGGCCTCTGGTGTTCAGCCTTAACTCTTTGACACACATCACACATAGCCACATGTGCAGCCACATTTCTTTTCAATCCATACCACCAATACATCTGTTTCAAATCCTGATACATCTTGGTACTACCAGGATGAATAGAATAATCCGAGTCATGGGCCTCCTTCAAAATATTCTCATGGAGGCTTTCGATATCAGGAACACATATCCTGTCCTTGAACCATACGGTGCCTTGCTCATCTTCCGTGAATTCCGGACCTCGACCTTCAGAAATCAGATCCTTAATCTCTTGTATTTTAGCATCACCAATCTATCCTTTGTGGATTTCTTGCTCCAAAGCAGGTTCCACATCAATAGTAACTCCTTCAGTTTGAGCAACTATCCCCAGGTTAAGTCTCCTGAAATCCTCAACAATCTCATCGGGTAGCTGGGCAACAACAGCTGAATGAACATGCTCCTTTCGACTCAAGGCATCTGCAACCAAATTTGCCTTGCCCGGGTGATAGTGAATCTCCAAATCATAATCCTTAATAAGCTCCAACCAACGACGTTGCCTAAGGTTGAGATCCTTCTGAGTGAATATATACTTCAAACTCTTATGATCCGTGTACACTTGGCACTTGGTTCCCATGATATAATGTCTCCAAATCTTAAGCACATGCACAACGTCTGCCAGTTCTAAGTCATGAGTGGGGTAGTTCAATTCATGTTTCCGTAACTGACGAGATGCATAGGCGATCACATGTCCTTCTTGCATGAGTACACATCCTAAGCCTTGGCCACATGTATTACAATAAATATCAAATCCCTTCTTTAGATCTGGCATAACCAACACTGGTGGTGACATCAATCTCTTCTTTAATTGATCAAAGCTATCTTGGCACTTCTCATCCCACTTAAATTCTTTGCTCTTCTCCAAAAGTGAGGTCATAGGCTTAGCGATCTTAGAAAATCCTTCAATAAATCTCCGATAATATCCTGCTAGTCCCAAGAAACTCCGAATCTCAGTAACTATAGTGGGTACTCTCCACTCCATTATCTCCTTAACCTTAGCAGGATCCACTGATATTCCTCCATTAGAAATGATATGTCCAAGAAATGGCACCTCGCCAATCCAAAACTCGCACTTGCTAAACTTGGCATATAGTTGGTTATCTCGTAGCTTCCGTAGCACCAATCTCAGATGTTCCTCATGATCACTATCACTCTTGGAATAGATAAGAATATCGTCGATGAATACTACGACGAATCTGTCCAAATACTCCATAAACACCTTGTTCATCAAATTCATAAAATAAGCTGGTGCATTGGTTAATCCAAACGACATAACAGTGAACTCATATAATCCATATCGGGTCAAGAATGTTGTCTTGGGAATATCCGATGGCCTAATCCTCATCTGATGGTAACCGGATCGAAGATCAATCTTCGAGAATACTCTAGCACCTCTCATCTGATCAAATAGGTCCTCAATACGGGTAACGGATACTTGTTCTTCACAGTAACATCATTAAGGGATCTATAATCCACACACATCCTTTGTGATCCATCCTTCTTCTGTACAAATAGAACCGACGCTCCCCAAGATGAGGAACTCGGACGAATGTACCCAGCCTCTTGCAACTCCGTTAACTGTTTTTTCAGCTCCTTTAACTCTTCCACAGACATCTTGTATGGCTATTTAGAAATAGGGTCAGTTCCAGGTAAGAGATCAATAACAAACTCAACTTCCCTATCAGGTGGCATCCCTGGCAACTCTTCTGGAAAGACATCCGGAAAATCTCTAACCACACGGATGTTGTCACCAACAAACTCAGGTATAAAAAAACATTGCACATTTGGATGAGGTGGTTACTGCAATATTAACTTGGAATCTTTCTCCTTCAGGGCTGGTGAGTTCTACGGTACCTCTACCACATGCTATAATGGCCTTTGCCTTTCTTAACCATGACATACCAAGGATCGGATCTATACTGCTTGCCTCTAATATTATAGCAGTAGCTCCAAATTCTCTTCCCATAATTGTTAATATCAATCTGTGTGTCATTTGATTTGCCTCAACAGGCCCTTTAGGTGTAATTACTATCATTGGTTTTCTCATATTTAACAGTGGTATCTCATTTATGTTGGCATATCGAGCAGACATAAATGAATGTGCAGCACTAGAATCAAATAATATGGTTGCAGGAATTGCATTAACGTAAAACATACCAAGTACGATGTCGGCACCATCCGGAGTAGCATCAACGCTGACTTGATTAACCCTGGCAATAGAGTATCTCTTGCCAGATCCTAGAGTCTGTTGCTTATTCTGGACTGGGGTGGTAGCAATCCTCTGTGGGCAAACATTTGCATAGTGTCCAGTCTTCCCACACTTGAAACAAGTAGTGCCTGCACTCTGCCCTGAAAACTTCGTCGAGGTGCCAGTGGGGGTAGCCTGACGAGGCAGTGGAGTCCTCTGAGGTGATTGCTGAACTAGGTGCTGGCCTCCGCTAGTGCGAACTGGTGTACCCTAGGGTGAACTGTAGCGAGGACGAACACTGCTGCTTCCTTGTCCTTGAGATATAGCCTTCCCCTTCAAATCTCCCAACTGAACACGCTTGTGTTCAATAGCTAGGGCCTTATCGAGCATCCTCTGAAATGATGGAAATGTATGTGCCACTAGAGCATACTGCAGGGGTCCATTAAGTCCTTCAATAAAATGTTCTTGTTTCCTCTCATCCTCAGCAACTTCATCTAGAGCGTATCTGGATAGCTGGATAAACTTATCGCGGTACTCGCTGACTGACATACTTCCTTGCTTTAGCGATAGAAATTCCTTCTTTTTAATCTTCATCAATCCAGCTGGTATATGATAGTTCCTGAACTATGCACTAAACTCTGCCCAAGTGATAGTATCAGCAGCATCATGGGCAGCAGTATATGAATCCCACCAATCAGCAGCAGGATCTGTCAGACGTCCAGAAGCATATAAAACCTTCTCCCGGTCAGTGCACTGAGCAATGTTCAACATCTTCTCTACGGACTTCAGCCAATCATCTGCGTCCAGTGGATCAGAAGAGCTTGCAAACATCGGTGGCTTATGGCTCATGAACTCCCAGTGCTTATCACGGGGTGGAACTGGTGGTGGAGGTGGAGGCAGTGATACTTGTTGCTGTTGCTGTTGTTGCTGTTGTTGTTGAAATTGCTGTTGCAGCTGCTGTTGCGCCCTTCTCTCCTGGCGTATCTCTTCTCGCTCCTGGCGCAACTCCTGGTGTATCTCTTCTCGTTCCTAGCGCATCTCCTGGCGTTCTTGCTGCATCTGAGCACGCATATCTACCATAGTGTCCGCCATTTGTTGCATCATCCTTATCTGAGCTGCAACCAGTGGGTCAACTCCACCTGGTGGAGGATTAGGAGGATTCATCTCTGCTGGTTGGGGTTGGGGTTGTCTAAATATCCATCGAGTGTGTCGATTGGGAGGTAAATCAATTCCACCACCCCGCCTGGTATTGACCATCTGAGTTAGATACATATGGTAAGAGAATAGTAGACAAGGCAGGCAGTTATGAATCATGTTACTTTGGGGGATTTATTAGCTAAGCAGATTAATGTTTTACCTACTAAAGCTAACTCAATACCTTATGGTGGTACATGCTAAGATGTCCATCTATAATAATTCAATCAATCAAAGAAGCAAATCAGGCATTTAACATTAGAACAATCAACCAATCATTTTTAAATAGAGAAAATAGTTTTAATTTTGTCTTAGGTTCCCTATCTCTTAAAAAGATCATAGTGGTAGGATTCCAAGGTGTGAAATCCATCTTGTCTTAGAGTAGAAAAGATAAGAGTAATCAGAGTAGAAAAGCAAAAGGTGAGACAAGATCAAGGCAAGATGAGTATAGAAAGAATCAGAGTGAGATAAGTAGGTAAGGGTTTTGTCCATTTCTATCTAGGCTTCGTCCTACAGTCAACATTTCCTCTAATACCACTTCTGTCACACCCGGGCTTTAAGGAACAAAGCCAGGTGCATCTCATACATGCGCCAAGAAGACAACATATATAATAACAGAGTGTATAGAGATAAATGTCACAATAACATCAGAATATTTATTACATAGCGGAAGTCTTATTACAAAATAAAAGATAAGTATAAAACGAACTAAGGATCATCCTTGGCGCCACTGTCAACTGAGAAACACCACCTAGATTAGATCAAACTCCTCGCCTTGTGGCTCCTCCTGGACCACCTGTTCTTCTCCTATGGGGGGCGTGAGACAGCAAGGGTGAGCTCACACATGATCATAGCTCAACAAGTTGTGGGGAAACCAGTGGGCATGAACTCACCAAAGGTGGGAGTTCATGTGATGTGTAAGGCTGATCAACAACAGGGGTTAAAGCTGAGCATTGCTTTTAAGTAGTTGGTCAAAATTTTATTAGCAGTTACTAAATGTAAGTAAATACCAAACCTTAATAAAAATAATAGAACAAAATAAATAATCCCATGCATATGCAAATGACAAAATTGAATTTAAGTTCCATAAATTAATCATCAGAGAGTCCTAAGCTGCTCTTGACCGTGAGCTTAGCTAGTATACCAGTTTTACACTCTGCAGAGGTTGTACCCTTTACCCACAAGTCATGTTACCCATCTGCCAAGGGATCGCGACTCCCATACACCTCTACCTAGGAAGCGAGGCAGGGCAACACTACGAGGCCTTTACAAAGTTCCACTAGCTTCCGAAAACCTGCTACAGTTTATGGGAAGAGCACTTGCAAGAATCCCCCGTCTGACCGCCATCACAGCAAAATCAACCCGAGAACATCCTTGCAAGAAACTCCCCTACTGCCCTTGCCCCTTTCGGGTAAGGTAGTCTTCCACTAGCTTTCCTAATTAGTTAGCCAAGGGGTCCCATTCCTCCCTTGTGGTGGCACGTGTTTCTCAAGTTAATCTCTATGTTCCAATTAACATTAATGATCCTGACATGAACATAAATAGATTAACAAAAAGAATTGGAACATAGATATAATAAATGATTATCCCAAAACCATGTAAAGCAATAGCAAACTACCCAAGTGATTCAGGGGTAAACAAGGTAATGAGATAAACAATCTAGGGTGACCTATTGGGTCCCATTAAAATTAACCTATGCATGAATAAATGACATTAAAGAACATTATTGGGTAAAAAGTGGTCAAGGGCACAACTTGCCTTCAATGAGCTCCTGCTCAGCTACTTCTATTTGCTGCTCACCAAAATCCTTAGTTACAGGCTCTTCTACTCGCCCTAATACAAACAAGCACAGTATATAGAGAAAATTAACATCACACCAAACATGTAAACAAAATACACAGTAATAATCTACACATTAAAATAAAATCCTAGGAACAGGAATCATAATTTTTGGAGTCATAGATTTTAAGATATGAATTTCCAAAGGTTTCATGTGGTTGAAATAGGATTAAGTGAGAGATTAATTTCCTTACTGTTTTTATGACAAAACAGAGACCCTAAGTGATAAAGAATCAAATTACAAAATTTTAGAAACAAGAATGGGTTAATTTGGAATTTGTAGGAATTTTCTATGATTTATTAAAGTCCCAGCACTTATTTTTGTGTTAGAAAGTAATTTCTAAAATCAAATAACTGAAATTACAAGGCTGTGGACTGGGCGCACTATTTACAGGGAACTCAGGGGCCTCGGGGTAAAATATGTAGACACAGAGCACTATTTGAAGTACTGCGGGTTGATTTCCAGAGAGGTTAGGGTCTCTTTTGCAGTTTAGCCATGGCGAACGGGTATCATCAGATCACGGCCGTTGGATCCCCCATCGGTGGCCCCGATTAGATCACGCCCACAACAAACCAGCAAGCGCCCTAGACCGACCGATCACAATCCAACGTCCCAGATTTTAAAGTCCCGCGATTGATTTATACCCGTCCGAACTGGATTGATGGCCCAGATTGAATCCATCAAAAGGCTATCACCCGATCTAATTACCATCGTTGCATAAGAATCCAACGGCACAACCATCATCACCTTTCCCCCAAAATGGGCACGACGGCGCGGTCGGTCTACCGCGGCGGCGGCAAAGATACAGGGTGCCGCCCCCTTCCCCGATGCTCCAAATCGCACACTGACGATGGCAATACATACAGAATGATGCGGTGGATCAATTGGGAAGGTTATTACCTGTTGATTGGGTCGCGAAGGGGGTCGACCATGGCGTGAGGTGGACGGTCGCAGAGAGCGAAGACCGGTGAGAAATTCCGAGGTGCTGGAGCGCGATTCGACCTAGGCAAGTCATCGACCACCTACCCTATGATCGGGCAAACCCAACTGGACACTTGTCGCGAGTATGATTGCGCTGAGCTCACGATTCCGGTGCGGCGGCGAGATATATCACGTGCGGAATCCTAGCGGTGCAATGGTGGCTAGCAATGGTTTTGGGGAAAAGGAAGGAGATGGAGGGATAATGAACGACGGCGCTAGGCTTTATACCCGGGATGGCTCGGATTTGCGCCAGGCCCGAAGCAATCGTGGCGCCGCAAGCCCCACCAAGATCCCCGCGATATCGTTGAAGACTAATCTGACCCCCTGGGCCCACCAAACGGCGACGCAAGGAGGTAGCTGAGACATATGCCCGTCCTATCAGCCAGCCACGCGCACAAACGGAATATGGTTGACCAGCGGGCCCCGCTTGTCGGGTGCGTGCGCGCGGGAGCGAGGACATGGGTCGCGCAGGGCGTTTGGTTTGGGCCGAATTGCTGTTCTGCGGCCCAGTTTCCATGTTTTCCCTTTTTCTTTTCTTTCCTTTTATCTTTTTTTTTAATTTCTAGAATTCAAATTTGAATCCAATTTTAAATGTGAACTTATATTCATTTGAAATGTACAAATTGAACCCGACGATAGGGATGGTTTAACTATTTTTATCTATACATTTTTCTTCATTTTTTGTATATAATTTCTCTTTCTCTTCTCTAAACTTCAATTTACAAATTGGGGTTAATTTTCCAAATTTTGGATTTTGATATATTCCTTTTTACACTGTTTTTTATATTGTCACAAAATGCACAAAAAATAAAATACCAGCATGATGCATAATTTGTTTGAGTGCCTTTTATTACTTATTCATTGGTATAAGTGAGGTGTCCACATGAAATGACGGTTGAGATAACACACATACATATATATACATGAATTTCATTTCTCCTTTTAGATTTTCCTTACAAAGTAGGTATTACAATAAGGACACATTACTGAGAAGAATTAGGGGTTTAATCTGAATTCAATCTTTGGATTTGGAAATAAAATTGAAGAGAAAAGAAAAGGAGAAAGAATATAAAACTTACATAGAATATATATAGAAATGTATCTTCAAAATTTGAACCTTAATTTTGCAATATAATCTGAGGATAAAGTTTGCCACAAAAAATTAGAAATCTAAACTTGGAATTGATTTGAATTTGGAATGGAAAGAAAACAAAAAGGAAAATAGAAAAAGAAATTGGAAATTGGAAAAAACGTGCTTAGGCTCAAACTACCTGTCTCGGCCCATCCAGTGATCTCTCTGCGCAACCCAACTGGCCTCCGCGCTGTTGCACTGGCAACCCGGCCCCACTGGCAGCCACATAGTCCAAGGGATGGGCGCGCACATGAAGCTGGTAGGTGGGACCCGAAACCACTGTTCTTCTCCCCCGTCTCAAGCAGAGTTAGCTCGTCGCATCTCCCTGGCTGGCACAACTACCCCTTATCAGACTGGCGCTATGGGTGGGCTAGTGGAGACTCGGGCCACGCATATAAAACCCCTCCGGCCACGACCATCTCTCCCTTTGTTGGGCATACCTAGGGCGCCACCACCGAGACCCATCTCGAGCCGTGAGATCTGCCGTGCGGGCCTCTCGCCTAACCCTTCATCTGCGCCCGTCCTATGGTCGGGGGGGAAACTCGTGTTGGCGTGTGCTACCGATCAAAGTATCTCGGGTGGCTTGGGGTTGGCTGGAGGCTTCCCAATTGCCCGCCAGAGCTGGGAATACTCGTGCGACCGCACTTCACCATAGTTCATCGTCTGCGCACCTATATCATCGGTATGGGATCCCTATGTGTGTTTGTCGTCTTCCTCTAGTGGATTAGCATCGGTCAATTTCGAGTTTGGGCAAGGCAGAGTGTTGTTCTGTCAAACTCCAGTGGCTCTCCACCGCGTGTGGTGCGCGGCGCCGCTGCCTAGCCATGGTCGGAAGAAGATAACACACGCACCGTTGGATCTATGTGCAGCGGCCAGGATTATATCTCGAGATATCCTTTTGGCTTAATCAATTTTGACCGTAGATCTTCTATCTGACGATTACGGGTAGACCGTGGTAAAATTAAATCAGGTCCACAGATCTCGGATCGAATGGCCTAGATTACTCGTGGCTTTGGCGTGCGCTGGATCTAATCCGTGCCATTGGATTTTGATCAAACGGCCCACAGGACCGATACCCCTTCGCGGATACATTTTGCTAAAGAGTCCCTGGCCAAAATGAAAATCAACCCACCGTCCAAGGGGGTGTAGACTGAGTCTGGGAGAATTTTATGGTTTAACCCCGAGTTTCTCTGTAATTCGTGCTCGGACCAGGGAACCAGGAAATTAGTAAAAACAGTATAAGAAATACTTTCTAGTGCATAAATAAATCCTGAAACTCATTTAATTCATGGAAAATTTATATTTAATCCTTTTTGCTCCATTCCAGTTGCAATAATTTTGTATTAATATTATCTATCAACTAGTAACATTATTTAGCCATGTAACTTGGAATAAAAACATTCAATTGAATTAATCTATACTAGGTACTTAATAACTTCAGAAATTCATAACTAAATAACTGTAACTCCGAATTTAGTGATTCTTGTTCCTACGATCTCGTTATGCAACATAGAATATTATCATGTATTCTGTTGTACTGTTTGGTGTAATGTTAATTTATGATGTACCATGTTTGTTTGTATTGTTGCGAGTAGACGAGCCAGCCACTAAGGATCTAGGGGTTCAGCAGGTGGAGACTGCTGAGCAGGAGCTCGTTGAAGGCAAGTTATGCCCTTGATCATTTCTTTTTACCCTGTCATGTTCTTATTAACCATAATGATCTGCATAGGTTAATTTTGATAGGACCCTTTAGGTTACCCTAGATTGACTATCTTTATACCTTAATTACCACTGAACTTTTTGGGTAGTACTTGCTATTGCTTTATATGGTTTTGGGTATGGAGATACACATTATTCATGATCATACTTTTATTATCAGTTTGTTATTTACTGTCCATGATAAGATCATTATGTTAATTGGAACATGGAGCGACCACCCGGAAAAACAGTGCTACCACAAGGGTGGTATGGGATGCCCTTGGCTGACTAACTAGGAAAGCTAGTGGAGGACTACCTTACCTGATAGAGGCAAGGGCAGTAGGGGAGTGGTCAGTGTGGGGAGGCCCTTAGGTTGATTTTGCTGCGATGGTGGTCAGGCGAGGGGTCCTTGCATTGGAGCTTCCTAGAAACTGTAGCGGGTTTTCTGAAGCTAGTGGAACTTTGTAAAGGCCTCGTAGTGTTACCCTGCCTCGCTTCCTTGGTAGAGGTGTATGGGAGTAGCTATCCCTTGGCAGATGGGTAACATGACTTGTGGGTAAAGATGTACAACCTCTGCAGAGTGTAAAACCGGTATACTAGCCGTGCTCACGGTCATGAGCAGCTCGGACCCTCATATGATTAATTTATGGAATTAAATTCAATTTATCATTTGCATCACATTGGGATTATTTATTATTACTTTGATTTATTATTACTATGGTTTAGTATTTACTTACACTTAGTAACTGCTAATAAAATTTTGACCAACTTATAAAAGCAATGCTCAGCTTCAACCTTTATTTTGTTGATCAGCCTTACACTTCACATGAACTCCCAACTTTGGTGAGTTCATGCACATTATTCCCCACAACTTGCTGACCTATGATCTTTTGTGAGCTCACTCTTGCGATATATAAACCCCTCCCCACAGGTGAAGAGCAGGTGGTCGAAAAGGAGCCGCCCTACAATCAAGCTTACGAGTTGATCTAGGTGGCGTCTCCTAGCCAGCTTTGTGGCACCAGAGAAATAATATTTAGTTTGTTTTACTATTATCATTTATTTTGTAAGACTTCCGCTATGTAATAAGTACATTTATGATATTTATTTCTATACATTTTGTCATTATATGTGAAGTTCTTACTTGGCGCATATAAGAGACGCACCCGGCTTTATCCTTTAAATCCGGATGTGACAAAAACTCCCTCGTTTGTAGCTACAAATGAGGGGGGTTTTAGGCTCCCCAGAAACAATTTGCCGCTTTAAAGGATCTGTTGGAGAAAGTATTAAAATCTACCCCCATTAATTTTTAGATGTCCCTTAGAACTGATTTTGAAGAGTCATTTTTTACGGAGCTCTTGAAGATGCTCTAAAGAAGGTATCCTCCGGTTTACATATTTAGGAATTCCATGCTTTATAAGAGCATTAGTCCATCACCATGCGTTGCGACGACACACAATCATATTTGAAACCCATAAAAAATTAGATTTAATATTAATGTGAATATATTATCCACATCAAATATTAAACCGGTTAAAACAAATATTATACTTTGTTTTAGCCAAAAGACCGAGAAAGTTATGAGTTTAAAAGGAAATTGACCCTTTTTTATATCTCGCTCGATGATTCCTCATCCTTTAGCTAGCGAGATAGAACTATGTGTGAGCGCTGCACTATGTGTGGTTTTCAGTTGTGTAAGGCTAGGATTATTTCTCATGGTCCATCCCTAGTATCTTTAGACTTCTGTTTGGTTTCTAGCTTGCAACAGGACACCACAGCTTATGTTCTATAAAAAACATCAAAGTAATAGGCACAAAATAATCAAACAATAGTCGTTCGGGAGCAACTCATTCTTTTCAACACGCTTCTCGTACCTCCTTCATTAATGTATCCAGCCTCCTATATATTTCAACATTTTTTTGCATGCAAAGTATCTTTAGAGGTAGTTTGGTTACCTTATTTTTTATAAATAATTTCTATTTTCTCAAAAAATTAGTTCATTTGTACTTAGAAAAATGGGAATCTTTTGAAAAAATAAAGTTATCAAACTAGTCCTTAAAGAAAAACTCGTGATCCAGCTACAGGCGTTACCAATATAAACATTTCCTCTTCGATGTTTCAACTACCATGCAGGCGTTGTCATGTCTACCAGAGCTAACATACAAGTTGAGGAGCACAAATAGCTGCGTATTTTCTCAGATTCTATTGCTAATAGCTGCTTGGCAAGTTCTATTGCCAATAGATGCTTGGCTCTTATGGATCCTGCTAGCAGTAGGCCCCACATGTTTGCAGTTGTAATGAATGATGCTCTTATCTATATACTACTCTATTAAGAACCTAATGTGGCTACCTGGTGCTACCACGGCCTCCACGCTGACAATCTGAGCCCGTTCCACGTGCCCCGACTTGTTCTCCAGCCCCACATGCCCCGCCTCGGCGCCGTGCCATGTAGGCTCCACGCCCAGCGTCGGCGCAATGTTGTCTCAGCTACTGCCCTGTGAACCCCCATCGCCTGTGTAGTCAGCTACTGCGCCTGTCCAGCACCTGATCCCACCCGCGCAAATAACAGTGCAAAGCGAGCACTCGAACCCACACTTCCATGATCCATAACTTTAGGGCTAACCATCAGACCATACATACCTTAATGTTTAGAAAGAAACAATAATTATATTTGAATAAACAAATCAATACCTATTTATATAATATATAACAACCGTAGCAAAGCACGGTCAACTACCTAGTCATTAAATAAGATTCATCAAGTAGACCTTCTCTACCCAAAAGCTCAATAACACACATGCATAAGACTATCTCCAGCAGGCTCCCTATCCCACATCTTATCGCACTCCTTATTTCAAATTATACTCTACAAATAGTGCAATATACAGTGCAAAACAATACCTTGCACGACCGTTTACACGGCCTGCTAGAGATGGCATAATGCCCGTGGTTTTATCCTCAGATTTTTAGTCATCGGCCCTAAATCATCTTTCCTTTGTCAACAAGACCGTAAAACCTACACACATTAAACACTGCTAGACATGTTACATGGTTTGGCATAGCACCATCAGTTATCAGCCTCTCAAAAATCACGTTCGCCTTATCCCTCATGCCATGGAGCGTTCCATGAGATCAAGTTCCTAGACATCCTCTATTTTCTAAACGTAATGCAGGAGCTCTACCTCTCAATGAAGAAGAATGGAATTGAATCGGTTTTAAGGAAAACTGGGACCAAAACCTACATAGGGTGCACAAGCAACCCAGACAACAACAGCCCCCCACAAAAGTTCATCCAGAGTCATCGTTGCCGAGCAACACAAAGGACAAGTAGCTCTGAGCCTCCGACTCCCCAAGAAGGGTAGCATATAGCCAAAGAAAACTCGACGACGTCTATGCCGAAACACTGGCATAGAAGGAGGAAGACTGTAGGGCACCGTCGTTGCCTAGCCTCGAGACACCCCACGCGAGGTAGCTTCGATTCTTCACCAACGAGACTTCCAAACATGATCCCTTGCCCCACCCCGACATACACCCAACATCTGAAGTAATCTAGTCCAAGATGAAAGAGGAGTTCACCTCACGTCATTATTGCCGAGCCACATCCCCTAACGTAGCAGCTTCAACTTCATGTTGCAACCCGCAGCTCCACCCACATACCGGATGCCGAGGAGAGAAAGCATCAACCAAAAGGCAATGTCATGGCCAAAACAAAATTTCAATAGCGATGCCTTCACAAAGGCAGTGACGTCAGTGTTGGAACTTGCTCGCTGGCGCAAGTTGATCCAACGGGGGAAGGTGTAATAGCGCAAACAGGGTTTCAGCACGTGATGGCAAAAGCTCTGTTTATCCAGCCCCGTAAGGGCACTATGCGGGGGTATTTATAGGTACCTGAGCGCCCAGCGTCCTGTGTTAAGGACGCATGTGCCCTCAGGCATCTAGGTTATCCCCGAAATATTCCCATAAAGCGGGGTTACAGACCGTAATTACAGGGATGCCTTTACAAATTAGGCCCGTAATGCGCAGCGGCCACGCAGGGCCTATTACAATGGGCCGGATCACACGTGGGCCTCCGTCCTGGACGAAGTCGCAATGATGGGACAACCTCATCACAGGTCTTCCTTCGATGACGTGTGGGACGAAGGGTGAGCCTGCCTGTTGTCTTGTCTTCGCTGGTCCGACGATTACGGCGAAGGCATCGAGTGAAGGGTGGCGTCTTAGCCTTCGCCCCAACATTTGCCCTCCGAGGGACCAGTTCGACTAAGTCATCTGGTGCCGAAGACGTCGCTAGATGGCGGAGACGCTGCCCTCGCTCGAAGTGGTTCCGCGGGGGTTTTTGACATGACCGTTGATTTGACGTCGTACTGTTGGACTGCGGGTTTCCCGAAGCGCCGCGCTCTATGTATAAAAGGGGACGAGGGGCGGCGCGTTTTGAACTTTGTCTTCCCGTGCTCCGTGAAAACCCTAGCCGCCTTTTCCGCCGTCCTGCTGCTCGTCTGCCCTCCTTGCTCCTGTTCGCCGGAGATCTGGCCCGAGTGAAGCAGACCGCCCGCCGCCGCCGACGGTACGTAGCGATGCCGACCTCTTCTTCTTATGCTACCGCTACGCCGCCGGCCGACGCGTCGTCTGAGGAGATGCCGAGTACAGTGGTGGCGGAGGAGTTGCGTGCCGGCGAAACGGTGGACTTCGGTGTGTCGCGGATGTCCTCGGTCCGTGTGCAAGATATGCAGCAGCTTGGTTACTTTGGCGGGGGAGTCGCTCGTGTCCCGGGGACAGAGGAAGTCCCCGAGCCGGAGGGCGAGTTGGTTGTGTTCGAGGCGTTCTTTGCCGCTGGTCTTCGCCTGCCTGCGCACCGATTTGTGGGTGAAGTCCTGCGCAGATTTAACGTTCAGATCCATCAGCTTACTCCGAACGCCGTGGTGGCTCTGTCGAAGTATGTCTGGGCGACGACTTCGTACGGTGGATAGCCATCAGTCGAAGTCTTCGCGAAGTACTATTGTCTGCACTGGCAGAAGAGAATGATTGGAAATGAAGTTGTCCAGTTTGGGTCTTGTACATTTACGCCGAAGACCGGCAAGACCACGATGGAAGTAGTTGAGTTGGTCCCTTGCGCCCGCAACAAGTGGGGCAATTGGCATGAGTTTTGGTTCTATGTCACAGAGGGCACAGTCGAAGACCATCCGGGGCTCCCCGTGTCCGAGATGTGCTCGCATTTTTACTCGGCCTACCCGCCGTTTGAAGTGGCGGAGGAGGATGCGGACGAAGGGGCCCTTCGGTGCGCCGCCGGCCTGAGCAGCGGGCGTGATTTGGTTGAGGAGTTTGTGGCGTACGGGGTATGGCCTTTGGCACATGGCTGGGCGTTGGGTGAAGTATGCCCTCGCCAGATGCCTTCCCATGGTGGGAAGCTGGTGCGAAGTCCCGCCTTCGCGTTGGATCTGCATAGCCGCGATCCGGCCGCCTTTGTGCGTGAGGCGGAGGATGGGGCGGTGCGGATCGTTGGTTGGTACGTGCCGAAGACAGAGGGCCAGCGTAGCTGGGATATCCGCGGGTCGAATGACTGCTTGAACAGAGTTTTTGAGCTGAATCGACTGTCGTATGGCGGTTATCCCGGCCAAGACGATGTGGATCGTCGCGGGAAGAAACCGGTGGTAGAGACTGGAGACGACCCCGCGCTGGCGGTCGCCCCGTCCTCTAAGAAGAGAAAACTAGGTACTGCTATGGGAGGATTTGGGGTTTCCGGTGGTTTTGCTAGAGAATTGATGAGGACATGCGCGGCCCCGGGGGGAAGGATGTCTTCGCCCGAGCTCCGAGAGTCTTTGGCGCGGATGCTGAGGGTTACTGGGGGTTGGTGGCCTAAGAATATTCCTATCCCCCGCGCGGCCGGTGAAGACTTTTTTACATCTCGCATGGTTCGTGATTGGAAAGTGTTTCCTTACGGGCGGAATATTGCTGCTGTTGTGTCGGCAGTGATGGACAAGGATCGCCAGGGAGCTGCACAGAAGCGCTAGGCGGTCGTCAGGCTTCATGAGGCCAGGCCGAAGAGGTAGCGGGGGGCTGCGAAGGCTACTGTCCCTGGCGGAGGCCAGCCGCCGCTGGCGGCGAAGTCGCCCGTCCCTGCATCCAGCAGGGCGCCGGAGGCTGCGAAGGTGGCTGCCGCCGGCGGTTCCAAGTCGGCGAAGGCTGCCCCTGCGTCCAGCAGGGTGCCGGAGGCCGCGAAGGCGGCCCGAGGGTTGCCGCCGCCGGGCAAGCGCGTCGCCGACTTCGCCACCGACATTAGTGTGGACGATTATCTTGTTAGTATGTCGTTGGCTCGAGTTTTTTTTATTTATTTGTTGATACGTCGCAGGGTCGGACGAAGGCCGACTTCTTGTTGTTCCGCCTGCCGCGGCGACCACGGCGGCTGCCGAAGTGCCAAGGGCGAAGGGCAGTGCTCTTAGTGCCGGCGGCGAGATACCGGCACTCACTGCCATCATGGACGAGGCGGGTGCTGTGTCCCGCCGGTTGAAGGAGCTGAAGGAGGCACTAAGTCAGGTACGTTGAGCTAGACTTCGGTTTTTTACCGGCTTTGCTGGGGCTGTGGTCTTATGTGTGTCTTGTAGGCGGTTGACTTCGCTGACCGCACGGCGTCGGGAGCCCTGACGGCGGTTGTGTGTGCCGAAGTCGAGAGACTTCGAACGCAACATGCTGACGCCGTCCGGGAGAAGTCGGCCGCCGACAGCAAATGCCGCAAGCTGGCGGATAAGGTGGTCGCGCTGGAGGGTGAGAGGACCGACCTCCGGTGCCAACTGGCGGAGGAAAGGAAGGAGACTAATGAGGCCCTTGCCAAGGCGTAGTCTGCGCAAGCGGAGGCCAATTTGGCACGGGCAGAGGGCAGTCTTGCTAGGCAGCGTGCCGAGGAGTTGGAGGGGCGGCTCAACGCTCTGCAGGCCCGTGTGGAGAGGGCCGAGGCTTCGACGCGCTCGGAGGCTGAGCGGACACGCAAACAGCTTGTGGACTCATACCATGAGCTGGGCACGCGGACCGCTGACTTCGACGTGACGGATCGAGAGCCCGGACTTCGCTGCTTCGAGTGGATACAAGAGGAGTTGCTGGCACTCCCCACAATTGTGGAGGGGTTTATGTCCTATGCCTCCCTGGTCACCTGCGAGGGGGCGATGAACGCGCTATCTCGCGAAGGGTGCCGGCACTATGAGGTCTTCGACCAAGTTGATGAGGATTTCGATCGTGATGTCTACAAGGTTGAGGACCCTATAGTGAAGGAATCCACCAGAGCCCTCTACGACCGGATGTGGGGCCCCCACGGTCGGGAGGTGGTCAGGGAGCGGGCCGAGACGGCGAGGGGTCAGGTAATGTTTGGCGTTTGTCTAGTGCTTGTTGCGTGTGGGTTATATGTGGGTTTGCTGAATCTGTGTGTTGTGTCTTAGGCGGCGCGTGGCGAGAGGGTGGATGACTTTGGGGCTTTGAACAGCGTGCTGCCTGACCCGGAGCCGGCTGTGCCCGAGGCCGCCTCGGAGCCGCCCCCGAAAACCGCCGAAGGCGTTCCTGATGCCCCTGCAGCCACCGCGGCCGACGGAGGCCCGTCGCCAACTGTTGCGCCGAGGGCTGAGGATCCTGTGACGGTGGCTGCGGAGGCGACAGCGGAGGCTCCCGCGATGGCTGGGTCTTCGCAGGTGGCCTAGTGGGTGTGGATAGTTAGGAAATTTTGGATATTGTTGCTGAACCTTGGTTGCTGCGCAGGTTCAAGATTTTGGGCTTGCGCACGCAACCGCTACTGCTAAATTTATGGCGGCTTCGATCGTGGATGATGGGAATGAATCGGATGAGTCTGCATCTAAATTTTCCAAGTTTGGTGACTCTGGGAGCTCTGTTGAGTGGACCGAAGAGTCGTCGGACGAGGACTTGGACTATTTTACGGCCTTGGATGTGGCAGCGGCGGAGGCTTCGCCGTGTGCTGCGGATGCTGAAGTTGTGCCTGGTTCGAGTGCTGGGCGTAGGCGGCGAAGGGCGGTTGCGAAGTGTAGAGTGAGTGGGGCAGAGGGCGGTCGACTTCACGTGAGTGGGGCTGGCAGGCAGGAACTGTTGTCCTTGCTGGCCGCTGTGAGTGCAGGTGAGGGGGAGTTGCGAAGTCTTTTTGCGGGTGAGGAGCTTAGGATAATGTTATTTAACTATAGGGAGATGGGAATTATTCCGAAGGTTGAGCCGATGTAGAGTGTGATGCCCTCGCTTGTACATGTGTAATGGCTTGTATGATGAGGTTGTGTGCCTTCGCACACTCGGCTATGTTCGCGAAGGAGTTACGTACTTGGTCTGGTGTATTTGTTATGTTGGTCTGGTGCGCATGTAGTCGGTCTTTGTGCGGACAGTTTGGTGTAGTCGTTTTTGCATTCGTTAAGCTTCGTCCGGCTGTACCATTGTAGTTGATTTGTCGTACTTGTTGCGTTGTCCCTGCTGCACCCTGAGGCGACTTCTGCACGGATGGTCTTCACGGAAAACTACGATTTTTCGCACTTATTATGCTAGTCCCTGCTGCACCCTGAGGCGACTTCTGCACAGATAGTCTTCACGGAAAACTGCGATTTTTCGCACTTATTGTGCTAGTCCGGCTGCACCCTTAGGCGACTTCTGCGCGGATAGTCTTCGTGGAAGACTTCGATGTTTCGCACTTGTTGTGCTAATCCGGCTGCACCCTTAGGCGACTTCTGCGCGGATAGTCTTCGTGGAAGACTTCGATTTTTCGCACTTGTTGTGCTAATCCGGCTGCACCCTTAGGCGACTTCTGTGGATAGTCTTCGTGGAAGACTTCGATTTTTCGCACTTGTTGTGCTAATCCGGCTGCACCCTTAGGCGACTTCTGCGCGGATAGTTTTCGTGGAAGACTTCGATTTTTGGCACTTATTGTGCTAATCCGGCTGCACCCTTAGGCGACTTCTGCGCGGATTTGTCGCACGCGAGGGCGGCTGCCGCTGGGCCTCACGGTGACTTTGTATTAGTCGAATGTCGAAGACCGTCGGTGCGGTCTTTTTTCGACGTGGATTTTGCGGGGGATTTTTCTCTTGTATATTACATGACTCCGCCTCGTTAAAAACCTCACCCCCGGGAGGAAAAGAGTGCAGGCTAGAACAAAATTGTTTTTGCAAATTACAAGGGCGAGCTGGCCCTGATGAGTCAAACAAAAAATTTGCGCAGATTATCAATGTTCCAGGAATGCTCTAAGTCTTCGCCGTTTGGCGTTGCGAGCCTGTATGCGCTGGGGGAGGCCTTCGACTTGAAAATGTAAGGGCCTTCCCACATGGGCTCCAGCTTGCCTCTGGACTCCGTTCGAGCCGTCCGGACGAGTACGAGGTCCCCTTCGCTGAATTCCCTTGGGATGACTGCCTGGTCGTGCCATGCTTTTGTCTGGGCTTAGTATTTGTCCAGAGCCTGTAGGGCGAAGACGCGGTCTCCATCGATGAGATCCTTCGAAGTCGGCTCGTCTACGTCTGGGACGGCCGACGCTTGCTCACTGGTGCAAGTTGATCCAACGGGGGAAGGTGTAATAGCGCAAACAGGGTTTCAGCACGTGATGGCAAAAGCTCTGTTTATCCAGCCCCATAAGGGCACTGTGCGGGGGTATTTATAGGTACCTGAGCGCCCAGCGTCCTGTGTTAAGGACGCATGTGCCCTCAGGCATCTAGGTTATCCCCGGAATATTCCCATAAAGCGGGGTTACAGACCGTAATTACAGGGATGCCTTTACAAATTAGGCCCGTAACGCGCAGCGGCCACGCAGGGCCTGTTACAATGGGCCGGATCACACGTGGGCCTCCGTCCTGGACGAAGTCGCAATGATGGGATGACCTCATCACAGGTCTTCGTCCGATGACGTGTGGGACGAAGGGTGAGCCTGCCTATTGTCTTGTCTTCGCTGGTCCGACGATTACGGCGAAGGCATCGAGCGAAGGGTGGTGTCTTCGCCTTCGCCCCAACAGTCAGGAACGCCACTGTCGCATGTCCAAGATGGACCGAACTTCCGCCTAAGGAAGACAGTGCTAGGGAATGTGACATCCTCAATAGGGTAAGCGGTGCCCACGGGTGTCACCATCACTGAGGCTTTCGCCCAACAAGTCCCCTAGCACAACATCAGGCCAAGACCCCAGGTCAAGTAAGTTCCCTTCGCCGACTTTGATACCCTAACCTCCTAAACAAGCCCATCTGAGGGGCATCGACACACCAACTACTGCAATAGATGTGCGTCGATCGCCACCTCATTCATCTAGGCACACGGAACTGGGCACCACCATCATGGGGTGCATCGTTGTCACCGCACAATCGCTCCTTGCATCCACCACTTCACCTGCATGAAGCCACAACCACACTTGCACAACACAGCCATAGGCCCCCCTCGCAGATAGCAAGTTGATGCCACAAACCCCCTCCCAGTTGTCCCAACCACGGTAGCGGCCCAATCGTGGGCCGCCTGCCGACCAGCCAAGCCACCACCGCAAGACACAAAGGATGTCGTCACATGGCTGTCCTCCACATCCAGGCAAGGGGATTCCCTAGGGCCAGATCCGACGACCTCCTCGCCACATTAGCACCTCACCCAGCTGTAGGAAAATGTGATGGCTATGAGGGGGAATTAGGACTTCTAAAAATTATCTGTAAACTAGGCCACAATTAAATCCCTAGAGCAAAACCTATGCAAATAAACAATCTAGAATGTGTGTTGGGGACTTGTTCTCAAATGCTATGAGATAAGAACAAGGCAACACGAAACATTAAAGGTTAAGGCTCTTCGTCCTTCGAAGCATTATCTCCCTTAGGATATAATGATCTTTAGACGAAGGTCATGAAGGATGAACCTTCATCTTCACAGTGTAGATTAATGGAAGAAGAAGCATATGAAATATAAAAGGCAACATGAATAATCATGTAATCATATAATATTATTAATATCTTTTCTTCCATTATCATGGATAAATAGAAACAATATTGAATTACATTTATACCTTTGGCTTGACAGAAGGTGAAAAATCCAAGCGTGACGCAACAGTGAATACCAGTCAGCGTGAACAGTACGGGAGTACTGTTCATCTATTTATAGGCACAGGACGCAGCCTGCATAAATTTACATTCATGCCCTTCATATTCACTATTGACTTAATAACAATCTTTCGAGGACTAGATAATCTTTTCCTCCTTAAGTCGGTTCCTCTTTCTGCTATTGAGCCGAAGCTTCCTTGCGCGCAGCTTTGGCGCTGGTTCAACCTTCGTTTTGATCCTGCTTTTCATATTTTGTACAGCTTTATCCTGAGTACGAAGGTTCCTGTATATACATAATACTTGGGAAACATTGTTAATCATGTTTTTGAGGACCTTCAGAAGACGAAGGCCCCCAACAGTAGCCCCTCGCGGTATTAATTTGTTTAAATAACGAATTTAGACTGCGACATGAACGAAGGCCTTAAGCCGAAGGTCCAAAAAACACCTTCCCTTTGCTAGAATAGCAACAGTCGATGACAAATTGGGCCCACCAAGTTTCAAGGCACTAGGCGTATAAATATGAACTCGCACCAGTATCGTTTGATACACTGTTTCTGCCATTTGGATTATTTTTCTCAAACTTTTAGCTCTTGTTTACTAGCTCTCGCTAGATTTTCAAGTTTTGTGAGCTTTGGCGAAAGGTCGTGTTTTCTCGATTTCTGGAGAAAAATGTCCGAGGAAAAGAAGGTTGTTGCAGAGACAAAGCAGACTGAAGAGACAAAGCTATTCGAGGAGAAGAAGGTTGTGGATCCTTATATTGCTGGATTTGTTGAATCAATGGCAAAGACAAACACAGAGAAGATTACTAGAGAGATACTGGAAGGTTTATCTGAAGATACTGGTGACAGTGATAGCTACGATGTGGAAAGCGGAGGCGAAGATTCTGAAGATCGGCCCTGGCGGCCAAGCCATACAATCTTTGGGAAATCAACAATTAAACAGAGTCATCTTGATAACATGAGAGGAAGGTACTTTCGAGACATGTCTATCGTGAGAGTTGATGGAGACAACACCACCCCCGCCCCTAAGGAAAATGAAGTTGTAATTTACCGAGGCTTTTTCAAGGCTGGACTTCGATTTCCTTTGAGCAAGTTTGTAGTTGAAGTGTTGAGGACCTACCAAATCTTCCTCCATCAAATCACCCCTGAATCCATACTAAGGATGGGGCTTTTTGTCTAGGCAGTAAAGAGTCAAGGGCTAGAGCCAAGTGCGAAATGCTTCTGCAACATGCACGAACTTTTGTATGAGACGAAGGCCATCGGTAAAGAGCAGTACCACAACAACTTTGGCTGCTATGGATTTATTGCTTGCCCGAACGCAAGCCACCCGGTGCCAACTTTTCGGAAAAGGTGGCCCGGATCATGGATGGAAAAGTGGTTTTATGTAAAGAATGATCTAAAGACGAGGGAAGATATAAAAGAAGTCATCATGCGCCCTATCTGGTCCCGCTTCGGCCTCCGAAGGCCGAAAGTCAAAATTGATGATTCCGCTGAAGCGTGTCGAAAGGCCTTCAGCACTGTTTGCTCTTTCATTTGCACAAGAGATATAATTCAAGAACATATAGCCTTCGGGGTATGGCCGCTTGCGGAAGGCTGGGAGATGCCGAAGGAGACCATCGCTGAGTCTGGCGAAGATGGTTTGGTCCGGCTGAAGTACACCTTCAAATTTGGAGATAAGTTTGATGAATCAAATGATGACTGGCTGAAATGCATTGAAGCTACTAGTGACGAATTACTTGGGGTGTACTCCAAGACCGAGGATAATGCCTTGTCTGCAGCCTTCGAGGGTCAGAAAAAGAAAAGGTTGAACAGGGTATTTGATGCTATTGGCTTCGTATACTCTGACTATTGCTACCCACTGCGAGGGCAAAAAAGAAAGATTGCTACTTCTGGAAAGGTTGCTACTTCGGCCATCACAACTAAGCCGAAGAGCAAGAAGATGAAGGTTTTGACTCACCGGCCACGTTATATTGAACCGGCCATAATACCTAAATTTGACAAAGGGGCCTCTTCAACTGCCCAAACAAAAGAAGTTGTTCTGCCTTCTCAGAGCACTGAAGAGCCGGCTGCAATGCTGAAGCTGCCTTTAGCCAATCTAGCTGAGACGAAGGTTGGTAAGGCTGAAGGGCCAAAACTTGAAGAAATAATGAAAACGCTAAAGATTTTAAGTACTCCAACAGAGACAGCAATGCCAAAGGTACCAAAGGGTTTCGCCATAACTCCTAAGAGGAGAAGAATGGTGAATGTGCTGGATGTTGTGTTGGAAACAACAAAAATCCTGAGTCCTGCTGCTACAAGGAAAGTTGCCAAAGCTGCGAAAGCGCTACCCGAAGCTGATACTAAGCAGGCAGAAGTTAAAGCTATAAGAATTCAAGGTGAAACCGAAGCTGGGCCTTCAGCGTCTGCTGAGATGGAACCTGCTGACCCTAAAAAATCACCAGAGCAGTTTGCAACTGAAAGAATCGAAGCTCCTGCTCCCGAAGCTTCAAACAAAAGTACTGACTACATTATTCGTCATGCTTCAGGAAAGGTACTATCCAAAGAAGAATTGTTTGAAGCACAACACTATGCCCAAAGATTGAAGTATCCGAAGGGGGCATTAGTGTTCAATGGTAGTGGCGAAGAAGACTTTTTGTACTGTCTCCCGGATAGCAAAGAAATATCCGTTTGCCGAGAGATAGGTAGAAGCATCAGATTCTCAAAGCTATAAGATGGCCTTTCGATTTTATCGAAGGACGAACTTGCTGACAGCCTGGCATACAATAGTATGAAGGTATAAAAGCTAATTTTGTATTTAAAAATGAAATATCTTTTGTGCTTTTACTTAATTCTGTCCCCCTTTTGTAGGGATTATTTCTTAGCAATGCGCTTAGGGCGCAAAAAGATGTTGAAGATGATGGCTATACGATGGCTCTGAACAACCTTCATTCAAAGGTTATCGAATTAAGAAATGAAGGTCTTGAAAAAGACAAGATTTTAATTTCATTGGTAAACAAAGTGAAAGAAGACGAAGCTAGTTACAAGGCTCAAGCCGAAATCCAGAATACTGAAATTGAAGACCTTCGGAAACAGCTAGTAGAAGCAAAAGAAAAATGCACACTCGCAGAATGTGACCGAGATATCAGCGAATATTGGAAAAATCATTTAGAGAAAACTGTTGAAGAACTCCGCTCATCCAAGGAAAGATGTTTTGAAAAATCTTTGGAGTGCGTGAAGAAGATAAAGAGTAGCTTCGCCAACGTGGGTGCCTATTCTACCGAAGAAAACTTTATTCGAGGCAACCCCGAAGGTGTCATTGAATGGATAAGTGGGGAGGCCGAGACCTTCGAAGAAATCCTAAGTGATCGCGGGGATGTTTGTGCGTTTTCCGGTGCATGGGGGATTTTGGCTGTCTTGAAGAAGGCGAGATGTGATCATATCAAGACCATGGCCCAATCCAAAGTTGCCTTCTCCATAGATGACACGAAGGATCCTTCAGCTGAGGCGACTTTAATGGGCGGAAAATTCTATAATGATATCTGGGTAAATGGTGGCCGAGAGATGGCTCATGAAATTGTAAAGAAAAATGAAAAAGACACCCACGACGCCCGGAAAGAAGCAAGACAAGCTGAAGAAGCTGCAGAGCGTGAAAGACGTATAGGTAATATCTTTCGATATTCATCTTTGGTGTTTGCTTCTGCAACTTCGGACTGATTAATTTTTCCCTATTTCAGCTGAATTATCTCTACCACCAAAACCGTTTGATCCCCTGGCCGATCCAGAAACGAAGGAAGCACTAGAGATCATTAATATGGCTGAATCTATCGTTGACGAAGTCGTCGATAAGTTGCTAAATAAAATTGCATAGAAGGTCCTGAAGGAAGACAAGCACTTTCTGCGAAAGCATTTTTAAATGGCCAACGGAAGGGACTGGAATAGACATTGTGCTTTCATTGTAACAAAGTTGTAATATTTAACGTGTGTAGTTTTGGAATTAATATGTAAATTATTGTAATTTATCTCTTTACGATGCATGAAACTTTCATACATACCGTTTTTGAGCCTGCAGCGAAAAAACACCTTCCCTTCTTTTCATGCTTCGTGAAGTAAGAAAATATATGATTCGCGAAAATAAAGATGTCCTTGCTTCAAAAAGAGATCCCTTTCTTACGTGTAGGATGATGAGGCTGTAATTCGAAGCTTACTTTGTATAGCTTTGACAATATTTTCCGGAAGTCGGCTCCGTATTCAATTCTTGTGTCACCGATGCAATATGATGTATGATGTGATGCTATGCGAAATGATGTGATGATATAGTGCAAAATGATAATTATGTCGTAGACACATACTCACACTCCCACACTGGAACACACAATCTCTCCATTCCCTTAGGAACAATTGGTATCTCTTTGTCGTTTACTTTTTGGCTTCACCGTTTATTTTTCGGTGTAAGTTCTGTATCCCCTTAGGAACGTCTTTTGAACTTCTTCGTCTTCTATTTCGGCGGTATAAGTTCTGCATCCCCTTAGGAACGTCTTTTGAACTTCTTCGCCTTATATTTCAGCGGTATTTGGCTCTGCATTCCCTTTGGAACGACTTTTGAGCAGGAAACTTACACTGCGCTCCCTTAGGAACGACTTTTTGTAGCTTCGGCAGGACTTACGTTGCGTTCCCTTAGGAACGACTTTTTATAGCTTCGGAAGTACTTATGCTGCGTTCCCTTAAGAACGACTTTTGAGCTTCGGCAATTTTTAGTTTTCATAAGTCTGGAAAGAAGATATATTCCATCTTGATAAAAGCAAAAAGTATTACAAGAATTTAAAACTAGATTTACAGTGTTCATTCGTTACTAAAAAGAAAATGACATAGAACATAAAAGTATTTCAGAGAGAGGATATTGGTCAATAAATGTGCTTTGACTCTAGCATAGTGCTGCTGACTGTACGAGCTTCGAATTCCTCCCTGAATTCGCGTTGCTGTTGAGAGTGCTGGCGCCCTTCTGGCTGCAGGCTTCGGGAATGTGTAGGTTGCAGTGGTGGTGGTGGTGGAAGCTGAGGCCAAGAAGCCTGAGAATGGCTAGTAGAAGCAACAGAGGCTGTAGGATGATTGCCCACATACTCTGGTATGTAGGGAGAATGGCACGAAGCAGTGTGCAAGACCTGCTTCGGCTGATTTTGTCGAGCTTCGGCTTCTGCGATCTCCTTTTGCTTCTGGATAGTAATTTGGCACATTCTTGTAGTATGGCCCTTATCCTCACCACAGAATAGGCAATAGACTTTCCTAGGATGATCCCCATATCTTCCTCCGAAGCCCCTTGCGCCTCTGCCCCTTGGAGCTGGTGGCCTAAAGGAACTTTGTTGTTGCCCCGAAGACTGTGAGGTATGTTGTGGCCTCTGAAGCTGGCTTGCTTTATCGTCACTCTGACTGGAGCTGTGGATCGATCTGACATGCCAAGGGTGGATTCTTCCTCCGAAGCCCCTAGTCATCTCAGAAAATCTGCAAGATTCCTCCCTTCTTTGGCGGAAGTCATTGTCAGCCCGGATATACTCATCCATCTTCTGAAGCAGCTTCTCCAAAGTTTGTGAAGGCTTCCTAGCGAAGTATTGAGCCGCAGGTCCTAGCCGGAGAACCTTGATCATGGCCTCAATGACAATTTCATTGGGCACTGTGGGCGCTTGTGCCCTCAGTCGCAAGAACCTTCGGACATAAGCCTGAAGGTATTCCTCATGGTCTTGCGTGCACTGGAACAAGGCCTGAGCTGTGGCTGGCTTCGTTTGAAAGCCTTGGAAACTGGTAATCAACATATCCTTGAGCTTCTACCACAATGTGATTGTCCCTAGCCAAAGAGAAGAATACCATGCTTGGGCTACACTCCGGACTGCCATGACGAAGGACTTTGCCATGACGGCCGCATTGCCTCCGTATGAGGATATTGTTGCCTCATAGCTCGTCAAAAATTGTTTTAGGTCCGAGTGCCCATCGTACATGGGTAGCTAGGGTGGCTTGTAGGATTGTGGCCATGGGATAGCCTGCAATTCTGCTACCAAGGGAGATGCATCATCAAAAGTAAAGGTATCATGATTAAAATCATCATACCATCCATCTTTGTTGAATAAGCCTTCTTGACGAAGCTCCCTGTATTGAGGCCTTCGGTCTTGGTCATCTTGAGTAAGATGACGGACTTCCTCAGTAGCTTCATCGATCTTCCTTTGGAGATCGGCTAGTCGAGTCATCTTCTCTTTTTTCCTTTGCACTTGTTGATGAATGATTTCCATATCCCTGATCTCCTGGTCCAATTCTTCCTCCTGGAACGTTGGACTAGTGGCCTTTCTCTTCTGGCTTCAAGCCTCTCGGAGAGAGAGAGTCTCCTGGTTTGTGTCCAGTGGCTGAAGTGCAGCAGCCCCTGGCGTTGTTGTCTTCTTCGGCAGCATAACGAAGGTCGGTGCTTTGCCGAAGGTTGTGGAAGTGAGTACACCGGAGGTGGGCGCTAATGTTGGGGACTTGTTCTCAAATGCTATGAGATAAGAACAAGGCAACACGAAATGTTAAAGGTTAAGGCCCTTCGTCCTTCGAAGCATTATCTCCCTTAGGATATAATGATCTTCAGATGAAGGTCATGAAGGATGAACCTTCATCTTCACAGTGTAGATTAATGGAAGAAGAAGCATATGAAATATAAAAGGCAACATGAATAATCATGTAATCATATAATATTATTAATATATTTTCTTCCATTATCATGGATAAACAGAAACAATATTGAATTACATTTATACCTTCGGCTTGACAGAAGGTGAAAAATTCGAGCATGACGCAACAGTGAATACCAGTCAGCATGAACAGTGTGGGAGTAATGTTCATCTATTTATAGGCACAAGACGCAGCCTACATAAAATTACATTCATGTCCTTCATATTCACTATTGACTTAATAACAATCTTTCGAGGACTAGATAGCCTTTTCCTCCTTAAGTCGGTTCCTCTTTTTGCTATTGAGCCGAAGCTTCCTTGCGTGCAGCTTCGGCGCTGGTTCAACCTTCGTTTCGATCCTGCTTTTCATATTGTGTACAGCTTCATCCTGAGTACGAAGGTTCCTATATATACATAATACTTGGGAAACATTGTTAATCATGTTTTAAGGACCTTCAGAAGACGAAGGCCCCCAACAATGTGCAAACTAGGTTTTGTCTAAGTGTTGCTATTTCTACCGCAAAGCCTAAGTTTCAATCCTAAATAATCTAACTACAAAGGAGAGATTAAACTTAAATAATTAATATTAATGTGGAAGGTAAAGAGCAAGGTAGAGATGCAAACTCTCGTGGATGACGCCGATATTTTTATCGAGGTATCTAGAACCACATAAGGTTCTGACTAATCCTCGTTGGTGCCCCTACGCAAAGGGTAGCCCACGTGAGGGCCAAGTACCTCGGTCGAGTAACTCTGTAGAGAGCCACAAGCCTTCTCCACGTGTAAGTGGTGCTCCGCTTCTGGCTCCTCTCGGACGCTCCCCGCCATCTCCACTATCGAGCTTCCGACCAAAACGTCGTGGGCCTCGTTCCCTCCGGTACACGGTGGCAGTCATGACACAAACTCGGTTGTCACGGTCTCACAAGACTCTCGCCCCACTCGATACTATTACAACAACTCGCGCAAGAGCCGAGGGGTCATGTGTTTTTTCTAAACTCATTCAACTAACTAGAATGCACCTAGAGCAAGCGCATAAGCGGTCTAACTAACCTCAGCACTTCGCAAAGCACCTACGCTAACCACCGAGTGATTCTATTAAGCACTTGGGTGTATGAGCACTTGGAAATATCTACAATATGTATTGGTATGTTGCTTGGGCTCCCACACCTTTAAATGGCTGGTTGCTAGTGTATTTATAACCTCCCCCACAATTCTAGCTGTTGGACAGAAAGCTGACTGCTATGTCATCAGGCGCACCGGACAGTCCGGTGCACACCAGGCATATCCGGTTTCCTGGCCACGTCAGTCGACTGTTGAGGTCTATAGCAGTCGACCATTGGATCCGACCGTTATCGAGACAATCCGGTGCACACCGGACAAGTACTGTTCACTATCCGGTGGGCCACCATAGCGCTAACTGACTGCCCACTTCTTGGATTTCTTTGATGTTTCCTTGGCCTTCTTTCAATCTTGAGTCTTGGACTTCTATGGATCTTTTAGATCTTCTTTTGAGGTGTTGCCTCCTCAGAGTCTTAGTCCAATCCTCTTCGCATCCTATGAACTACAAACATAAACACTAGAAAACACATTAATCCACAAGGTTATGATGATCATCAAACACTAAAATCACTTAGTCAAATGGTTCGGGGTCCATTTTCCTTACAATCTCTCCCTTTTTAGTGATTGATGACAACACAACCAAAGCAAGCAAATATAACAAATATTTTGATGAAAATATGCAATCTACTTGCTAGGATGCATGAATGTCCCCATAATGTGTGATTCTGTACTTAAGCCTCCTCCTAACTCCATAATCCATATACTTCCTATTTTTGACCAAAGATACTTGTAGAAGCAAAACCACTTGTAAGATCATGATTGTAAATTTTTAAATTGGGTGGTGTTTGGTGTTTGTTATATTTTGAGTTTCTTTGGTCCCTAAAACTTCTCCCTCTTTGGAATCAAACACCGAAAAGGAAGACATTAAAAGCATATAGGAAGCAAATAAGACTTGCCCACTAAAAGATTTTCCACTTGTAGCTCTAAAAGATTATTCCCCATAAAAGAGTGTTCTCCCCCTTTGAAAGAATATTCTCCCCCTTTGTCATAGACAAAGATATACTCCCCTTGTCGGAGATCCTCTACTTAGGAAAAGCACATGAGTAAGAGAGGGACAAGACATGCTTGATTAGACTAACTCCCCCTATGCATAGGTAAAAAGATATATTTTGACAACATATGCATTTATAGCAACACGGGAAGCATAAGATTTGTAATATAGTATAATCAAATTCTAGAGAAGACATGTAAATGGTACCAATTGTGGAATGAAACCACTTGTGGAATCAATTGAAAATTCTTGTAGATTTGCAGTGGAAGCTTATTGTCTTTCTACGGGGACTCCATTTTCCTTCAATGAGACTTACTACATATAATAGACTTGAAAACAAGTATTAGTCTCAAAGACTTAGATTATAGAGTATCCTCCCCCTGAAAGTGTGCATACAAGTTTTGAATACTTGTAAGAGACTTGCACTTTGATTTTGATATCAAGAAGGGAAATTATCTATAATCCGAGCTTCGGCACATATAAGTCAAAATGACACTACTTGTAGAATACTACCAGTAGGATATAAACTTCGAAGCACTAGTGTCATTTACTTAGGAATGTTAAATAAGCTATGTGTCATGCTTAACATTTTAAACCATGTAGGTTTGCTCAAGAATATAAATTAGAAACGAGCATTCCTACCATATGATTGACCTAGTATTCATGCAATTATAATTGGAAATAAATACCACATGTAAAAACTAGGTATGTAATGTAAAAACTAGATATAAGAAAATAGATACTCATATCTAAAAACAAAGAAATGCAATAAACCTAGTTACCTTAGTCATGGGTGGGGAATTTGGTTCCAAACTATTCACTAACCCACTTGGCAATAGACTTGATCCAATATGATGCATCCCATGATATACATTCTAATTTTGCCAAGTCTCCAAATGCCCCAAAGTCCTTCAAACTTCTCACCTCCTTGTTGGGATCCAAACCTTCTTGGTGCTTTTCATGGTTGAGATAATCTCCTTTGGCATACAGATGCGTTTGACACCCTTTCCATTGTTGGCGTGCTTGTTAGCCTTGATTGCTATCACCTTTCCATTCTTTTTCTTCTTGATCAAATATGGTATAGCGGCCTTTTTGTCCATCTTGCTGATGTAGGTGTTGGAGATTTTGTCTGTTGGCTTGAGCTCTTGCTTTTGCTTATCCCCGGTCTTTGCCTTGAATTGATATAAGACTTGTGGCCTTCCTTGTGGCATAGCCTACAAATCACAGTTTCTCCCTTCACAGGCTTGTTCACTCCCGCAGTGGTGTTATCCTGAGGAGGTTGGATTTGTTTGGCTTTGCCTTTCTTGTCATACAAGGCCTTGCCAAGGCGAGCCCCCTCTTGCTTTAATTGCTCATTCTCCATTGTAATCTTATCCGAACATGTTTCTATAACAGCATTCTTAACAAGAACTTAATTGCAGGGATTAGAATCATCAATTAAATCAAAGTAAGAAGTAGAAGCATCTTTATTAATGATTTCAGGAATTTCAAATAAAGATGCTCTTGGGATGCTATCGATGTTTTCTAGCTTAGTAGTTAGCTCATTATTGTGTATGCTAAGAATTTCCATTTTCTCTAGCAAGTTTTTAATAGCTTCTTGAGAGCTAGCTAACTTAGCCTTAAGTTTTTCATTCTTTTTTATAAGGCTATCATCGATAGTTGAGGATGGAGCATTAGACTATAATTGCTCAATTTTAGTTGTTTGCTCACAATTCAAAATTACAAATGTTTCAAATTTTTCTAGCAAACATTTATAATCATTTTGAGAGCTTATCAACTTATTTTCAATGTTTTAAGTTGAGCCTTTTGTTTAGTACAGACATTCTCAAAAAAAATTATCGGCATGCGCAAGCTCATCTAAGGAGGGTTTTCACTCATCGTCACTATCATCACTAGAGGATTGGATACTTGTTTACCTCTTGCCATAAGGCATTTGTGTGATGACCGTGATGAGCATGATGAAGAGTGGTGACTGCGTGTCCTTGAAGGTTCATCTTCGTTTGAAGAGTCATCCCAAGTTTTGATAGTTGTAAGCGCCTTGCCTTTGCTCCTCCTTTTTGTGGGTTTGGCCATATTTGGATAGTTGTTCCTAAAGTGACCCTTCTCCCCGCATGCGAAGCATCCTCTCTTTCTTTGCTTTTTCCTGTCAATGTTAAAGAGAAGATCCTCAACCTTCAGGGGCACACCCATTAGATTAATCTTGTGAATCATCCCCATTACCTTTCCGACGTGTCGGATTGTTTCTTTGTCCTCGGAGGATGATGTTGAGGGTTGATCATCTTCATCATCATCACATTCTTATTCTTCCGCTTCTTCACTTGAGGAACTTGGAGTGGGAACCTTCTTCTTGCCTTTCTTTTCATCACATGCAAAAGTATATGGCCTTGAAGAAGCTGGCTCCTCTTGATCCATCTTTCGCGACATTTCAAATGCCGCAATCTTTCCGATCACAATTGTCGAGGTCATTGTACACAAGTCCTCCATGTTGTGAACAATGGTGATGATGCTCCCATATCTTTGTTGTGACAGTAGGGAGATAATCTTCCTCATAATGTCCACATAACTTAGCTTATTAATTCTAACAGAATTGAGCTCATTGATGATTAGATTCAAACGAGATTACATGTCTCTAACAAGCTCATTATCTTTCATAGCAAAAGAATTGTAATCATTTAAAACTAGGCAATGTTTTTGCTCACGGACATTGGATGTGTCGTCATGGAGCTCATGCAATTTTAGCCAAATCTCATTACAATCTTTAATGTAAAAATTTGATTGAAAATTTCCATGCTAAGAGATTCATACAAGCAATTTTTGGGTCTAGCATTCAAATGAATTTCTTTTTTCTCACTCATGGTGAGCTTCTCGGGATTTTTAGGTGGTTTCATCCCGTCACGAGTGACTCTCTAAACACCTATATCAACAGCCTATAGGTAACACGCCATTCTAGCACTATAATATGGAAAGTTAGTGCCATCGATATGTGGTGGTCTATGGGTATCCATCCCCTTTCTCTAAAAAGTGTCGGCTCGATTAGTGGTGAAGCTAAAACATTTCAAATGAGCCAAACCGGCTTTGATACCACTTGTAGGAAATGGTGATGCCTAAGAGGGGGATGAATTAGGACTTCTAAAAACTATCTCTATACTAGGCCACAACTAATTCCTTAGAGCAAAACCTATGCAAATAAACAATCTAGAATGTGTAAACTAGGTTTTATCTCAATACCTATTTATATGATATATAACAACCGTAGCAAAGCATGGACAACTGGCTAGTCATTAAATAGGATTCATCAAGTAGACCTTCTCTACCCAAAAGCTCAATAACACATGCATAATCTCTAGAAGACTCCCTATCCACTCCTTATGACTCCCCATTTCAAACTATACTCTACAAATAATGCAATATACAGTGCAAAACAGTACCTTGCATGACTGTTTACACGACCTGTTGGAGATGGCCTATCCAAGGTTTTATCCTCAGATTTTTAGTAATCGACTGGAAAATCCTCTTTCATTTGTCAACAAGACCTTAAAACCTACACACATTAAACACTTCCAGACATGTTACATGGTTTGGCACAGGACCCTCGGCAATCAACCTCTCAAAAATCTCGATTGCCTTAACCCTCACGCCATGGAGCGTTCCATGAGATCAAGTTCCTCCTAGGCATCCTCTTTTTTGAATGTAATGGCAAGAGCTCTACCTCTCAATGAAGAAGAAGAATGGAATTGGCTTAGTTTTAAGGAAACCGAGACCAAAACCTACACAGGGTTCACAAGCAACCCTGACAGTAGTAGCCCCACACACAAAGCTCATCCAAAGTCATCGTTGTCGATGTCACACTCGGTTTTAGAAGACAAACCGAATGCAAACCATGTACGTGCCAAGATCAAAAATTCACGTACATAATAATTACAAAACTGAACATCATTACACAGTGCTCGAAGAATAACATAAAGGAGTATTACTTTATTACATCATGATGCCAGAGCCATCCTTATAGTCATCAACTTAAACAATAATCGAAGTGTTAAACCGAAACGTAGTAATGACGAGGCCTTCACAGGCAGCTGACTGGGGGTTTGCGGATAATCTAATCTAGAATTTCTCGAAGTCCTAGAACTCCTAAAAATTCTCTGCATGGCCTTCATGTTCTCCTAAGCAGGGGTTTCAATGGGGACAACCTAGTGTTTTGTGTTTAAGCAAGGGTGAGTACACATCAACGTACTCAGCAAATGTCCCGTTTGGCTTAAGTGGACTAGCTTTATGTGGGGTGGAGCTCAAAGCAGTTGCTTTTAGTACGTCATTTATTTATTGTTAGTAAAATCCAAGTTTTAGCAATAACCCCAAGTTATTATCCCAAAAGGTACTCCCTCAAAGAGGAAATACAAGAATCCATAATTATAGTCATCATTATTAAACCACCATCTTCAATGTATCTAGAGTATCTATAATCAAAGGAGCTCCTAAGGCTACTCATAACCGTGAGCACGGCTGATATATTAGCTTCTAACCCTCTGCAGAGGTCGCACACTTTACCCATGAGCAGTGATCCCTGGTTGCCTCAGGTTGTATAGACTCTTAAACACTCCCAAGGTGAGTCGGCAAGGTTTCACTACGTAGCTTTTAGAAAGATTGCCTAGAGGTCATAGCCGCCCGTTAGGTTTCTCTAGTTTGATAAACACAGTACATGTCCCCAGGAGGGGTGACTAACAAAAGCAAAACGAAAGAACCTTGGCAGTCAGCCTCGGCGGAGCAAGTACTATGTCTAGACCCCATTAATGACACAACGGTGAAGCAGACTACACCTCAAGTTCCTCTAATTAATCAGCTAAGGGCACCCCATACCACCCTCATGGTTGTACTATTTTCCTAGGTGGTCATCCAACGAATAGGTCCTTATAGAGAGGTACTCGAGAAATAGCATGAGTCCCCTTTAGTGCCACAAGTTCATCATCATATCCAGAATAACATCATCGTATCATAACGTATTTTCACCATGTTCATTGATTAAAGTAAAGCACTAGCATGATATTGATCATAATAGCTCAACCCAAAAAGGTAATTTAAGGACAAGATAAACAGAAAACTAGTCAATCCTTAGGTTGATCATGGTATACGGGAGAGTAAATTATAAAGTAAGTAGGACATAATGGGTCAGAAGACACTTGCCTTCACCAAGTTGTTGCTTACGGACTTCTCCTGCAACTCCCTTGGGAAACACGGACTGCTCGTTGTCTACGCAAAGCAATCATTCATTCAACACACTTGGGGAAAAACAAAAGAACAATATACCAAGCAGTTGCAACATATTAATCATAGGTTCAACAGAAAGGTACAGACAAAGAGGTGTTCCCTAAGCCTAGGGTAGATCACTACACAAAGTGGTTCATTATTGACTAACCAAGTCTATGTTGTTATAGCACTTGCTCAAATATAATTAGTTCGGTGATGGGATTGCTCATTAGATAGTGTTAAACCTATAAACTTGAGTATTTGAACATTTGTTATGGTTTCCTAATTTTATTTTATTGCTATTAAGGTTCTAATAGCATCATCTTTAAACTAGAGATCAACTATAAATTGAGATATCAAAACAGTGGATGATTATACTTTTAGTAGATAAATAAAAACAAAATCAACAAAAATGCAATTTGAAGCACCTAATTTGGAGTTCATATGACAAAGTTATGAATTTTATAAGTTTTGAGATTTAAAACTCTAATTTAAATACATTTTCTTGATTAAATGAAGAATCAAGAGCCTAACTATAAGATTCCAGGGGCTTGGGTGAAAGAAAAAGGATGGTGGGTTTATTTTCAGAAACCTGTCACACCCAGATTTAAAGGATAAAATCGAGTGCGTCTCATATGTGCGCCAAAGAATAACATCACATATAATGACAAAATATATAGAGATAAATGTCACAAATATCATAAATGACATTATTACATAGAGGAAGTCTTACAAAAATAAATGATAGTAATAAAGCGAACTAAACATTATTCCTTGGCGCCATAAAGTTGACTAGGAGACGCCACCTAGATCAATTCATACTCCTCATTATAGGGCGGCTCCTCCTGGACCACCTGCTCTTCACCTATGGGGGGTTTATATATCGCAAGAGTGAGCTCATAAAACATTATAGCTCAACAAGTTGCGGGGAATACTGTGTATAAACTCACCAAAGATGGGAGCTCATGTGAAGTGTAAGGCTGATCAACAAATAATGGTTAAAGCTGAGCATGGCTTTTAATAAGTTGGTCAAATTTTATTAGCAGTTACTAAATGTATGTGACGGAACCTCCCAAGTCATTAGGCCCACCTATAGTCGTCCTTGTCCAACGGACCTCGACAACCCTGTAGGTGCCCCTGAATCACTTGACAAGTTCGATATCTGCTTTTCTTACCTTTCCCAAGAGCGTTTCACCCGTCACACAGACATTACAGAACATCAGAGATACGAAAATGCGGAAGCGATTACATAAACTTACCTTTATTTAAAAAGTAAGACAAAGTTATATATTACAGACCAGGATATAACTTATGAGTGCAGAGTAATATTATTACACACCATGGGAGGCAAAAAAAACCCCTCCCATTAAGCTTTTAAACAAAAGTTCTTATGGAGGAACCCTTCCTCCCGCAGCTTTACTCTTGGTTTTCTTCTTTTGAGACCACCTTGGAACAGAAACAACAAAAGTTTGTCGCTTCTTCACCTAAATACAATAGGAATAAAACCCTGAGTATGGAATTACTCAGCAAGACTTACCCGACTAAAGAAAAGACTCTCAAGGGCATGCTGGTCATCAGGGAGTCAAGGTAAGGTTTCTCAATAATCAAAGACTTTGTTCGCAGAAATGCTTACTAGAGTGGATCCTTAAAAATCCAATTTTTACTTGTCAGATTAGGTCAGATTACCTGTCTCTAGAGTTCTTTCTACCCTAGTTCAATCACTTGACCTGTACTAGCCAATTTCTTAACAACCCTTCATCTTTACTGGAATTCTACGTATAGGGCAGTGACCAAGTCTTCTTAACCGCGAAGGTACGGCGATCCGAATCGATTATACTCAGCTGAGGATCTCTAATCACACGACATATGTAGCACTTAACCCTTGCATATGTCAACCCGCCACCGGGGTTCTTAAGACCAGATCAGGTTCACGCCAAACGAGACTCCGAGAGCACAGATACACCACCGTCCAGCCTCTTGCCACGGAGGGTCCACGCTACTCTCGCCATCTCTCCACTTCCATTGTGTGGTATCTTATTCTGGCCTTAGTCTGCCCGAGGCAAGGCTTACCCATGACGAGGCATGTGACCAGTTAAAGGGTCCTCGGTCAGCAAGCCTACATCGACACAGTCCTTAATCGACTCAGACGGAGACACTACACCGAGACTCTCTTCTCGTGCAAGTCACCCGCCCGGTCTCAGCTTTATTATTTAAACCCAAAGGTTGGTACCTAGCAGAGGTACATCTTTTCCGATGTTGAACCCATCATGGCCATGATGGATCCACCATCACATTTTATTTTCAAAAACATCCCTCCCACTTTGCCACATCATCTTTTGTAAAAACAAAATCTTTTTCTTTGCTAAAGCAAGTCTAAGCATAGTAAAAACTTTTATAAAACAGGGATCCAGAGGAAGGTAATCAAATTCAAGGAGGGTAATGCAGGAATTGTTTTATCAATCAACTCCTATCACCTAATGCATCAATCAAGTGAGAAAGATTTTAAAAGAATCAAGGAGGTGGCAAATGCACCGGGGCTTGCCTTCGTTTATAGGTGAGTCAGGCTCGGATCCGCAGATGTCAAAGTAAAAGCAATTCCCTGCCTGATGTTCCGCATGTGGTGGTGGTGAAGTCTTCTCCTTTTCTACCTCAACCTCTTCTTCGTTTTCTAGATGTAACCATATATATATATAAGAATGAATGCCATGTAATGCTCATGAGAGTGCAAAGATAATAAGAATTTATTATCTAAAGTCTTGAATACAATTTTCCTTCACGGAACTCCGAGAACCTAGGGTTTCCGGAGTCAACAGTGGAGTTCAAAGAGCAGGGGGGTAGGGTTTTTGGTGCTAATTATCAAACAAGGTCCAAATCATACCAAATTCTACCCAAGGCCTCTAAATAGTGTTTTGAGTTCATATAAAAAGGTTTGGGCATTTTTGGAATTATTATCTATTTTCTAAAAATCCAGAACCATTGTTTTAAGCTATTTTAAATGCTCCAAAATTCCCTATTTGCCCTAAAAATCATAAAACTATTTTTATTAAATACTATTGAAAATAAGGAATCTAGGAAAATTGGTTTGATATTTTTAGGATTTTTCTACCATTTTCTAGAATTTATTTGGCTCTGGAAGAAAAAGATAAAGAAAAACTTGTAACAGTATTGGACCAAATCTGACCCAGGTCGGCCCAACAACAGCAGAAGCGCGCTCGCGTGGCAGTCTTGTAGAAAGGTGATAGTCGCCTAGAGGGGGGTGAATAGGGCGAAACTGAAACTTACAAAAATAATCACAACTACAAGTCGGGTTAGCGTTAGAACAATAATAGAGTCCGCGAGAGAGGATGCAAAACAAATCGCGAGCAAATAAGGAATGTGACATGAGGATTTGTTTTACCGAGGTTCGGTTCTCGCAAACCTACTCCCCGTTGAGGAGGCCACAAAGGCCGGGTCTCTTTCAACCCTTTCCCTCTCTCAAACGATCCACCGATCGAGTGAGCTTCTCCTTCTCAATCACTTGGGACACAAAGTCCCCGCAAGGACCACCACACAATTGGTGTCTCTTGCTTTGATTACAAGTGAATGAATTGATCACAAGAAACAAATGAGAAAGAAAGGAAGCGATCCAAGCGCAAGAGCTCAAATGAACACGGCAAATCACTCTCTCTCTAATCACTAGGGCTTTGTGTGGAGTTGGAGAGGATTTGATCTCTTTGTGTGCTTTGGAATGAATGCTAGAGCTCTTGTATAGTGGTTGGAAACTTGAATACTTGGATGCAATGAATGGTGGGTGGTTGGGGTTATTTATAGCCCCAACCACCAAACTAGCCGTTTGGTGGGGTTGTCTGTCGCATGGTGCACCGGACAGTCCGGTGCACACCGGACATGTCCGGTGCGCCAGCCACGTCACCAAAGCCGTTGGGTTCCGACCGTTGGAGCACTGTCTTCTGGGCCCGCCTGGATGTCCGGTGGCGCACCGGACATGCACTGTAGAGTGTCCGGTGCGCCAGCATGGGCGTGCCTGACTTCTGCGCGCGCTGGTGCGCATTTAATGCGTCTGCAGGTAGCCGTTGGCGCCGAAGTAGCCGTTGCCCCGTAGTTACACCGGACAGTCCGGTGCACACCGGACATGTCTGGTGAATTATAGCGGAGCAGCTGTCGTGAATTCCCGAGGCTGCCAAGTTCCAGAGCCGCGTCCTCTTGGAGCACTGGACACTGTCCGGTGTACACCGGACATGTCCGGTGAATTATAGCGCGCCGACTCTGAAAATTCCCGAAGGTGACGAGTTTGAGTTAGAGTCCTCTGGTGCACCGGACATGTCCAGTGGTGCACCGGACACTGTCCGGTGGCACACCGGACAGTCCGGTGCGCCAGACCAGAGGTGCCTTCGGTTGCCCCTTTGCTCTTTTTGTTGAACCCAATACTTGGTCTTTTTATTGGCTAAGTGTGAACCTTTTGCACTTGTAGAACTCATACACTAGAGCAAACTAGTTAGTCCAATTATTTGTGTTGGACAATTCAACCACCAAAATCAATTTGGAAAATAGGTGTAAGCCTAATTCCCTTTCAATCTCCCCCTTTTTGGTGATTGATGCCAACACAAACCAAAGCAAATATAGAAGTATATAAATGAACTAGTTTGCATAATGTAAGTGCAAAAATTACTTGGAATTGAGCCAATACAAATACTTAGGATGTGCATGGATTGTTTCTTTCTTATTTAACATTTTGGACCACGCTTGCACCACATGTTTTGTTTTTTTTTTTTTGAAAATTCTTTTGTAAACTCTTTTCAAAGTTCTTTTGCAAATAGTCAAAGGCAAAGGAATAAGATTTTGCAAAGCATTTTCAAGATTTGAAATTTTCTCCCCCTATTTCAAATGCTTTTCCTTTAACTAAAACAAAAACTCCCCCTAAATGAGATCCTCCTCTTAGTGTTCAAGAGGGTTTTGATATAAAATACTACTTTCTCCCCCTTTTGAACAAAATAAGATACCAATTGAAAATCTCCAATTTTTGAATTAGGTGGTGGTGCGGTCCTTTTGCTTTGGGCTCTATACTTTCTCCCCCTTTGGCATGAATCGCCAAAAACGGATACTTAGAGTGAAATATAAGCCCTTCTCTTTCAAATTTCTCCCTTTTGGCAAAATAAAATATGAGTGAAGATTATACCAAAGCCGGAGTTCTTTTGCTTTGTGCTTTCTCCCCCATGGATGAGGAGTGGCTTGGAGTGACGGCGAAGGATGAGTTTACGGAGTGGAAGCCTTTGTCTTCGCCGAAGACTCCAATTCCCTTTCAATATACCTATGACTTGGTTTGAAATACACTTGAAAACACATTAGTCATAGCATATATAAAAGAGACATGATCAAAAGGTATATTCATGAGCTATGTGTGCAAGTTAACAAAAGAAGTTTCTAGAATCAAGGATATTTAATTCATGCCTAAGTTTGGTAAAAGTTTGTTCATCAAGAGGCTTGGTAAAGATATCGGCTAATTGATCTTTAGTATTAATATAAGCAATCGCGATATCCCCCTTTTGTTGGTGATCCCTAAGAAAGTGATACCGAATGGCTGTGTTTAGTGCGGCTATGCTCGACGGGATTATCCGCCATCTTGATTGCACTCTCATTATCACATAGCAAAGGGACTTTGGTTAATTTGTAACCGTAGTCCCGCAGGGTTTGCCTCATCCAAAGCAATTGCGTGCAACAATGGTCTGCGGCAATATACTCGGCTTCGGCAGTTGAAAGAGCGACCGAATTTTGCTTCTTTGAAGCCCAAGACACCAAGGATCTTCCCAAGAACTGGCAAGTCCCCGATGTGCTCTTCCTATTAATTTTACACCCTTCCCAATCGGCATCTGAATAACCAATTAAATCAAATGTGGATCCCCGAGGGTACCAAAGTCCAAACTTAGGAGTATAAGCTAAATATCTCAAGATTCGTTTTACGGCCGTAAGGTGTGATTCCTTAGGGTCGGATTGGAATCTTGCACACATGCATACGGAAAGCATAATATCCGGTCGAGATGCACATAGATAAAGTAATGAACCTATCATCGACCGGTATACCTTTTGATCTACGGATTTACCTCCCGTGTCGAGGTCGAGATGCCCATTGGTTCCCATGGGAGTCTTGATGGGCTTGGCATCCTTCATTCCAAACTTGTTTAGAATGTCTTGAGTGTACTTCGTTTGGCAAATGAAGGTGCCCTCTTGGAGTTGCTTGACTTGGAATCCTAAGAAATACTTCAACTCCCCCATCATCGACATCTCGAATTTTTGTGTCATGATCCTACTAAATTCCTCACATGTAGATTCGTTAGTAGACCCAAATATAATATCATCAACATAAATTTGGCATACGAACAAATCATTTGCAAGAGTCTTAGTAAATAAAGTAGGATCAGCCTTGCCGACTTTGAAGCCATTTACAGTAAGGAAATCTCTAAGGCATTCATACCAAGCTCTTGGGGCTTGCTTGAGCCCATAAAGCGCCTTAGAGAGCCTATAGACATGGTTAGGATACTCACTGTCTTCAAAGCCAGGAGGTTGCTCAACATAGACCTCTTCCTTGATTGGTCCGTTGAGGAAGGCACTCTTCACGTCCATTTGGTAAAGCTTGAAGCCATGGTAAGTAGCATAGGCCAATAATATACGAATTGATTCAAGCCTAGCTACGGGTGCATAGGTTTCACCGAAATCCAAACCTTCGACTTGGGAGTATCCCTTGGCCACAAGTCGGGCTTTGTTCCTTGTCACCACACCATGTTCGTCTTGCTTGTTGCGGAAGACCCACTTGGTTCCTACAATATTTTGATTAGGACGTGGAACTAGGTGCCATACCTCGTTCCTCGTGAAATTGTTGAGCTCCTCTTGCATCGCCACCACCCAATCCGAATCTTGAAGTGCTTCCTCTACCCTGGTTGGCTTAATAGAGGAAACAAAAGAGTAATGTTCACAAAAATGTGCAACCCGAGATCTAGTAGTTACCCCCTTATGAATATCGCCGAGGATGGTGTCGACGGGGTGATCTCGTTGTATTGCTTGGTGGACTCTTGGGTGTGGCGGTCTTGGAACTTCCTCATCCTCCTTGTCTTGATCAATTGCATCTCCCCTTGATCATTGCTGTCATCTTGAGGTTGCTCATCTCTTTGATCTTCTCCTTCATCAACTTGAGCCTCGTCCTCATTTTGAGTCGGTGGAGATGCTTGCGTGGAAGAGGAAGGTTGATCTTGTGCATTTGGAGGCTCTTCGGATTCCTTAGGACACACATCCCCAATGGACATGTTCCTTAGCGCGATGCATGGAGCCTCTTCTTCACCTATCTCATCAAGATCAACTTGCTCTACTTGAGAGCCAATAGTCTCATCAAACACAACGTCACAAGAAACTTCAACAAGTCCTGAGGACTTCTTAAAGACTCTATATGCCTTTGTGTTTGAGTCATATCCTAGTAAAAAGCCTTCTACAGTCTTAGGAGCAAATTTAGATTTTCTACCTCTTTTAACAAGAATAAAGCATTTGCTACCAAAGACTCTAAAATATGAAATATTGGGCTTTTTACCGGTTAGGAGTTCGTATGATGTCTTCTTGAGGATTCGGTGTAGATATAACCGGTTGATGGCGTAGCACGCGGTGTTAACCGTCTCGACCCAAAACCGATCCGGTGTCTTGTACTCATCAAGCATGGTTCTTGCCATGTCCAATAGAGTTCGATTCTTCCTCTCCATTACACCATTTTGTTGTGGGGTGTAGGGAGAAGAGAACTCATGCTTGATGCCCTCTTCCTCAAGGAAGCCTTCAATTTGTGAGTTCTTGAACTTCGTCCCGTTGTCGCTTCTTATTTTCTTGATCCTTAAGCCGAACTCATTTTGAGCCCATCTTAAGAATCCCTTTAAGGTCTCTTGGGTTTGAGATTTTTCCTGCAAAAAGAACACCCAAGTGAAGCGAGAATAATCATCCACTATTACAAGACAATACTTACTCCCGCCGATGCTTATGTAAGCAATCGGGCCGAATAGATCCATGTGGAGTAGCTCAAGCGGCCTGTCGGTCGTCATGATGTTCTTGTGTGGATGATGGGCACCAACTTGCTTCCTGGCTTGGCAGGCGCTACAAATCCTGTCTTTCTCAAAATAAACATTGGTTAATCCTAAAATGTGCTCCCCCTTTAGAAGCTTGTGAAGATTCTTCATTCCAACATGGGCTAGTCGACGGTGCCAAAGCCAACCCATATTAGTCTTAGCAATTAAGCAAGTGTCGAGTTCAGCTCTATCGAAATCAACTAAGTATAGCTGACCCTCTAACACTCCCTTAAATGCTATTGAATCATCACTTCTTCTAAAGACAGTGACACCTACATCAGTAAATAGACAGTTGTAGCCCATTTGACATAACTGGGATACGGAAAGCAAATTGTAATCTAAAGAATCAACAAGAAAAACATTTGAAATAGAATGGTCAGTAGATATAGCAATTTTACCCAAACCTTTGATCAAACCTTGGTTTCCATCCCCGAATGTGATCGCTCGTTGGGGATCTTGGTTTTTCTCGTATGAGGAGAACATTTTCTTCTCCCCTGTCATGTGGTTCGTGCACCCGCTATCAATGATCCAACTAGTGCCCCCGGATGCATAAACCTACAAAACAAGTTTAGTTCTTTGTTTTAGGTACCCAAACGGTTTTGGGTCCTCTGGCATTAGAAACAAGAACTTTGGGTACCCAAACACAAGTCTTGGAGCCCTTGTGTTTGCCCCCAACAAACTTGGCAACTACCTTGCCGGATTTGTTAGTAAGCACATATGACGCATCAAAGGTTTTAAATGAAATTGCATGATCATTTGATGCATTAAGAGTTTTCCTTTTAGGCAACTTGGCATGGGTTGGTTGCCTAGGTCTAGATGTCTCACCCTTATACATAAAAGCATGATTAGGGCCAGAGTGAGACTTCCTAGAATGAATCCTCCTAATTTTGTCCTCGGGATAACCGGCAGGGTACAAAATGTAACCCTCGTTATCCTGAGGCATGGGAGCTTTGCCCTTAACAAAGTTAGACAATTTCTTAGGAGGGACATTAAGTTTGACATTGTCTCCCCTTTGGAAGCCAATACCATCCTTGATGCCAGGGCGTCTCCCATTATAGAGCATACTTCTAGCAAATTTAAACTTTTCATTTTCCAAGTTATGCTCGGCAATTTTAGCATCTAATATTGCTATATGATCATTTTGTTGTTTAATTAAAGCCATGTGATCATGTATAGCATTAATATCAACATCTCTACATCTAGTACAAATAGAAACATGCTCAATAGATGTAGAAGGTTTGCAAGTTTTTAATTCTACAACCTTAGCATGCAATATATTATTTTCACTTCTAAGGTTGGAAATAGTAGCATTGCAAACATCAAAATCTTTAGCCTTAGCAATTAATTTTTCATTTTCCTCGCTAAGGCTAGCAAGAGAAATGTTTAATTCATCAATCTTAGCAAGTAAATCAACATTATCATTTCTAAGATTGGGGATTGAAATATTACAAACATGAGAATCAACCTTAACATTTAAACTAGTATTTTCATTTCTAAGGTTGGCAATTAAGTCATGGCATGTGCTTAGCTCACTAGATAATTTTTGACATTTTTCAACCTCTAGAGCGTAAGCATTTTTAACCTTAACATGCTTTTTATTTTCCTTGATTAGGAAGTCCTCTTGGGAGTCCAAGAGATCATCCTTTTCATGGATGGCACTAATTAGCTCATTTAGTTTTTCCTTTTGTTCCATGTTAAGGTTGGCAAAAAGGATACGCAAATTATCTTTCTCATCACTAGCATTATCATCACTAGAAGATTCATATTTAGTGGAGGATTTTGATTTAACCTTCTTTCTTTTGTCGTCCTTTGCCATGAGGCACTTGTGGCCGACGTTGGGGAAGAGGAGGCCCTTGGTGATGGCGATGTTGGTGGCGTCCTCGTCGGAGGAGGAGTCGGTGGAGCTCTCGTCGGAGTCCCACTCACGGCACACATGGGCATCGCCGCCCTTTCTCTTGTGGTACCTCTTCTTTTCCTTTCTTCTTCCCTTCTTGTCGTCGCCCCTGTCACTGTCACTAGAAATAGGACATTTTGCAATAAAGTGACCGGGCTTACCACACTTGTAGCAAACCTTCTTGGAGCGGGACTTGTGGTCTTTCCCTCTCCTTTGCTTGAGGATTTGGCGGAAGCTCTTGATGATGAGCGCCATTTCCTCGTTGTCGAGCTTGGAGGCGTCGATGGGTTGTCTACTTGAAGTAGACTCCTCCTTCTTCTCTTCCGTCGCCTTGAATGCGACCAGTTGTGCTTCGGGTGTGGAGGAGGTGCCTTGCTCGATGATTTTCTTTGAGCCTTTAATCATTAGCTCAAAGCTCACAAATTTTCCTATAACTTCCTCGGGAGACATTAGCTTATATCTAGGATCACCTCGAATCAATTGAACTTGTGTAGGGTTAAGAAATACGAGGGATCTAAGAATAACCTTGACCATCTCATGGTCATCCCACTTTTCGCTCCCGAGGTTGCGCACTTGGTTTACCAAGGTCTTCAAGCGGTTGTACATAGCTTGTGGATCCTCCCCTTGGTGAAGCATGAAGCGACCGAGCTCCCCCTCGATCGTCTCCCGTTTGGTGATCTTTGTCACCTCGTCTCCCTCGTGCGCGGCCTTGAGTACATCCCAAATCTCCTTCGCACTTTTTAACCCTTGCACCTTGTTATACTCCTCTCGACTTAGAGAGGCGAGGAGTATAGTGGTTGCTTGGGAGTTAAAGTGGTGGATTTGGGCCACTTCGTCCGAGTCGTAGTCGTCATCCCCTACGGATGGCACCTGTACACCAAACTCAACAACATTCCATATGCTTGTGTGGAGTGAGGTTAGATGATGCCTCATTTTGTCACTCCACATATTATAATCTTCGCCGTCAAAAACCGGTGGTTTGCCTAATGGAACGGAGAGCAAAGGAGTACATTTTGAAATATGGGGATAGCGTAGAGGAATCTTACTATACTTCTTGCGCTCTTGGCGCTTAGAAGTAACGGACGGTGCATCGGAGTCGAAGGTCGATGGTGATGAAGAGTCGGTCTCGTAGTAGACCACTTTCCTCATCCTCTTGTGCTTGTCACCTCTCCTATCCGACTTGTGGGAACAGGATTTCTTCTCTTTTCCCTTCCCTTTGTTGGAGGAGTTTTTCTTCTCCTTCCTCTTGTTGCGGGACTCTTCCGATGAAGTCGACCCGTGGCTTGTAGAGGGCTTGTCGCCGGTCTCCATCTCCCTCTTGGCGAGTTCTCCCGACATTACTTCGAGCGGTTAGGCTCTAATGAAGCACCGGGCTCTGATACCAATTGATAGTCGCCTAGAGGGGGGGTGAATAGGGCGAAACTGAAACTTACAAAAATAATCACAACTACAAGCCGGGTTAGCGTTAGAACAATAATAGAGTCCGCGAGAGAGGATGCAAAACAAATCACGAGCAAATAAGGAATGTGACATGAGGATTTGTTTTACCGAGGTTCGGTTCTCGCAAACCTACTCCCCGTTGAGGAGGCCACAAAGGCCGGGTCTCTTTCAACCCTTTCCCTCTCTCAAACGATCCACCGATCGAGTGAGCTTCTCCTTCTCAATCACTTGGGACACAAAGTCCCCGCAAGGACCACCACACAATTGGTGTCTCTTGCTTTGATTATAAGTGAATGAATTGATCACAAGAAACAAATGAGAAAGAAAGGAAGCGATCCAAGCGCAAGAGCTCAAATGAACACGGCAAATCACTCTCTCTCTAATCACTAGGGCTTTGTGTGGAGTTGGAGAGGATTTGATCTCTTTGTGTGCTTTGGAATGAATGCTAGAGCTCTTGTATAGTGGTTGGAAACTTGAATACTTGGATGCAATGAATGGTGGGTGGTTGGGGTTATTTATAGCCCCAACCACCAAACTAGCCGTTTGGTGGGCCTGTCTGTCGCATGGTGCACCGGATAGTCCGGTGCACACCGGACATGTCCGGTGCGCCAGCCACGTCACCAAAGCCGTTGGGTTCCGACCGTTGGAGCACTGTCTTCTGGGCCCGCCTGGATGTCCGGTGGCGCACCGGACATGCACTGTAGAGTGTCTGGTGCGCCAGCATGAGCGTGCCTGACTTCTGCGCGCGCTGGCGCGCATTTAATGCGTCCGCAGGTAGCCGTTGGCGCCGAAGTAGCCGTTGCCCCGTAGTTACACCGGACAGTCCGGTGCACACCGGACATGTCCGGTGAATTATAGCGGAGCAGCTGTCGTGAATTCCCGAGGCTGCCAAGTTCCAGAGCCGCGTCCTCTTAGAGCACCGGACACTGTCCGGTGTACACCGGACATGTCCGGTGAATTATAGCGCGCCGACTCTGAAAATTCCCGAAGGTGACGAGTTTGAGTTGGAGTCCTCTGGTGCACCGGACATGTCCGGTGGTGCATCGGACACTTTCCGGTGGCACACCGGACAGTCTGGTGCGCCAGACCAGAGGTGCCTTCGGTTGCCCCTTTGCTCTTTTTGTTGAACCCAATACTTGGTCTTTTTATTGGCTAAGTGTGAACCTTTTGCACCTGTAGAACTCATACACTAGAGCAAACTAGTTAGTCCAATTATTTGTGTTGGACAATTCAACCACCAAAATCAATTTGGAAAATAGGTGTAAGCCAAATTCCCTTTCAAAAGGCCCCCACTATTTTGAATAACCTGAAGCAGGTCACATTACTATTCCATGGAGTCACTGACGCTTTTCAAATAAACCCCCGAACTTCTAACTCTTCTCACCTTGAAGCCCTCGACGGTACACCGCGCAAAGAACCGAGCTCCGGTGAGCTAACTGGCCGGAGGGAGCCAAGACTGGTGCCCCCAAGCGACTGACCCCGAATTGAATCCCTCCCAAGCATTTCCCCCAAACCAATTTCTGGTTTACAGCCCTACAGCGCTCTGCCCACGACGACCGCAAGCACTACGGCCAACCCAGCGCGTTCCCGGCGATTAAGGAGGACTTAGCTCAATTGGGTCGGTCGAGGAGCATCAGGGGAGCAAACTAATGCTGAAACAAGGTAACAGAGGGCAAGAACAAACCTGGAAGCGGCTGGCCACAGTGAGGTTGGTTTCACGGTGGTGGAAACTGTGATTGGGGGAAGTGAGCGATTCTCCGACTATGGTGGCTAATTGAGGGTGGAAGCGGGTGCTACGGCTTCGCAATTTAGAGACGAAGAGTTGTGCTCGGTTGATTTGAACGGAGAGGGTGAGGATGTGGTGAATTTATAGGCGCAGTAAGCCACTGCCATGGCCATGGTGATAACCATCGCCGGTCTTTGCCGGCGATCAACGGCGGCGTTAAGCGATATCCATTCTTACGGGCTTGCCACGTCCCCGCCGCGACAGTAACGTGGTCACATCGGCGCGGCGTGGATGAACGGAGGGGAGCGGCACCGATGACCAGATATGGCCGGAATAAGGAGCGGCCGCGTGGCAGCCGAAGTTATTGGTCTCCACCGCGGCGATCTTACCCAGAGCAAAAGGATCTTCGCGCGTAGATGCTCGCCGATCGATCATCCCGACCCCGACGCAAATTGCGGCGCGGATTGGTCGTCGGCGGTGAGGTTGCCGCGCTGGCGGTCTGATCCATTTCAGTTACTGTACCATGGCGTTCCATTCAGATAACCTGACAGAGCAACTTCAGGGCAATTTCTTTCCAGATTTCGCATAACAACTTCATCATCTCTCTGCACCAAAGTTGTAGAGCTACAAACCAGCTATAACTTTGCTACATTGTGCTCCCACAAAAAGTCTCTGGATCTTGCTTAAAATTAAGCCCTAAGTTCATGTAATCCTTCTGTCAGTCTGAAATTCAGACTTTAACAGCCTGACTTTGGGTGTGATTATCTCCAAATTCTTCATGACAACTGTGCTTACACTCTTAAGCAAAATTGTTCTCCTTTGATAGGTCTACAAATTTGATGTGGTGACCTAGGGCAAAAACCCTAGAATTTGAAAGCTACAGAGCTCCAAAGTTGAGCCCATATCACTGATTTTCAGACTTCATCAAAAGGGTCAAGTGTGGCTCTTTTGCACTTAAGTCCAAATCTCAAGTTTTGGATTGCAAATCTTCATGATTGTGAACCCTATGACTTAGGGCACTTTATTATCATGATTTTTGCACTTTGGTCCAAAAGTGGACTGATTTTACACTTAACCCCCTAGGGTTTGGTTTTAGGGTTTTCTAGGGTCCTTTTTAGGGTTTTTGGTATTTCAAGGGTGTGAGTGTAACTTAGGTCCATTCCTTGTAACATTTTATGATTATTACTCTTAAACTTTAGGGTTTTCTCTATTTGGCTCCTGTTTTACCCCTCAGATCCCTATTTAAGGTTAAGTACCCTACACTAGGGTCTTATTTGTAAAATGCCATAACAATACAACTTGTTTGAAATTTTTGCCTAATAAATGCACTCTAGGTGTGTCAAACATATGCAATGCCAATGCTTATGATGTTATGCTCAAGTTTTAGTAACAGTAACACCAGGGGTGTTACAATGTAAGTAACTATCAAACCAGAATAATAATAGATCAAATTAATAATAAACCACAATATAATGCAAATGATAAATTGAATTTAATTCCATAAATTAATCATGTGAGTGTCCGAGCCGCTCATGACCATGAGCACGGCTGATATACCAGTTTTATACTTTACAGAGGTTGCACATCTTTACCCACAAGTCATGTTATTCATCTGCCAAGGGATCGTGACTCATACACCCCTATCAAGTAAGCGAGGCAGGGTAACTCTACGAGGCCTTTACAAAGTTCTACTAGCTTCAAAAAACCCGCTATAGTTTCTAGGAAGCTCCAATACAGGGACCCCTCGTCTGACCGCCATCACGACAAAATCAACCCAAGGACCTTCCTATACTGACCACTGCCCTACTGCCCTTGCCCCTTTCGGGTAAGGTAGTCATCCACTAGCTTTCCTATTTAGTCAGCCAAGAGCGTCCCATACCACCCTTGTGGTAGCACTATTTTTCCGGGCGGTTCTCCATGTTCCAATTAACAATATGATCTTATCATGAACAATAAATAACAAATTGATAATAAAAGCCTGATCATGAATAATGTGTATCTCTATACCCAAAACCACATAAAGCAATAGCAGGTACTACCCAAAAGTTCGGTGGTAAACAAGGTACAAAGATAGTCAAACTAGGGTAACCTATTAGGTCCATCAAAATTAACCTATACAGATCATTATGATTAATAAGAACATTAATGGGTAAAAAGAAGTGATCAAGGACACAACTTGCCTTCAATGAGCTCCTGCTCAGCAGTCTCCACCTGCTAAACACCGGGATCCTCTGTGGCTTGCTCGTCTACTCGCAACAATACAAACCAGCACAAGATAGCAGAAATTAACATCACACCAAACAGCGGAACAGAATGCATGATAATATTCTACGCGTCTTAACGAGATCGTAGGAATAAAAATCACTAAATTCGGAGTTACGGTTATTGAGTTATGAATTTCCAAAGTTATTAAGTGGTTGATACAGATTAAGCCAAATGAATAATTTTAGTCTAAGTTTCATGGCTAAACAGAGTTACTGGTTGATAGACAATGTTAATACGAAATTATTGTCACCAGAATGGATCAAAAAGAATTTAATATGAATTTTCTATGAATTAAATAAGTTTCTGTAATTATTTTTATACCTAAAAATCAATTTCTAAATTCGTTTCTCTGATTTTCCCCTATCTGGACCACGCGCACAAAAATAGAGAAGCACGGGGGCTATCTTATAAAAATTCCCAGACTCAGCACTACACCCGAGTGGACTGCGGGTTGAAACCTAAATACCACGGGAGCTCTTTTACAACTTGCGCTATCTGAAGAGGTATGAACTGATCTTAGTCGTCCGACGGCCTGGATTAGACCGGTCTTGGTTAACCATCCCGTTTCCACGTTCTGTCGTTGGATTCGAGATCTGCGTTCGAGATCTGACCATGCATAACTCGCATCCTAGCCAATGGATCGAATCATGACAGTCCACAATTGATCGCGTACGCCCTATCTATCCTCAGATCACCATCCTACGGTCGCAATCCAACCTGGTCAAATCGTCACTTATCTTCTAATCCCAGCCATTCGATATTCATCCAACGGCCGAGCGAGACTCCGGCCGAAGCAGGGCGGCGGCGGCGAGCCACTACGGTGAGCTTCCTCCGCCGACCCATGGCTGGGGACTCCAGTACTACGGTTTCGCAATGGACTAATCCTACGCTGAGAGGAGATGGAGGCGGAGACAGTGGGGTAGTCCTTACCGACGGTCGCGAGGTGAACAAGGCAGGCCACGGCGCAAGTGGTTCTGCGGCGGAGATATGGATTCCAGCGAGGAATTCCCCGGCCCAGGGTAGTACTTGTTATCGCATATCACATACGAATTTTATATCACGCCCAGGGCGTGCGGCATCCACTAGTAAGAAAGATAGGAATGCTATATGCAGTCATCCAAGTAATCTACGATTACTGAAGCTGGCTCGTGTTATTGTGTGTGGTACTGAGCTCCGGAATACAGACCGCAGCCCTTTCCCAAAGAAAGAGAAAAGAAAGAAAAGAATACATGTTGGAACATAAAAACAAATACTTCGCCAATGTATAGCTAAAAAAACTATTCATAAGCTTGTTTGAGACAGAAATTTCACAAAAAATATTACAGGAAATTTACAGAAATAAGTTTAGTTTTACAGGGGAGAGAAATTGGCGTCGAAACAGGTAAACAGAGCCTAACCGTGTTCCCGAGAAGACGTTGTCGGTCTAAAGAAGTTTCTGAAAAAGAGAGTTTTTGTTCCAACCTTTTCGGGAAGAGGTTGTAGAGTACAGTAAGATTGAACAACCCTGAAGCGTCTCCAACCTCCGAACCTTTTTCTCTGCCTGACTGTCCCCGCGCCGGTCTTAGACTCCATCGTTCACGAGTTGCCCGATTTAGTTTATCAATCTGCACGCTCGAGCCTTAGACATAATCACACCAAACACAACGTTCTCATCTGTTAAGTTCAAACACATCTTCACATAGGAATTGGGTGTTATTGCATATTTCTACAGAAATAGCAAGAATAGTAGCTAATAAAACAAGCCTCTGCCGAGAGCGGTAATATTGCAATTGTGCAGTTGCAGTCGATCACTTTCTGGTTTACAACCTACAGTATGATCTGACTGGTTTCCTCTTAATTTCTTCATAAAACATCTACCAAGGCAACTGTTAGCTAGTCGTGGCCCAAAGCCTACCGAGAAACTGAAGCTACAGCTCGCTGCCTCGCTTTAAAGAACACTGGGCGGTCTGAACTACCTCAGTTGCATCAGCAATCAAGAACGAGAAGAGCAGTAGCAACTCGGTTACTCCTTGATGGCATCTCCCAGCTCTTCTTTGACCGTACCAGTTTGTTCATCCTGAATTTCTTTGTATGTTCCAGTTTGCTCATCGTATGAATACCTGTGCACATTGTAAACATAAGCACAGAAACTGAGGCCTATAGAGTCGACAACTTTTCTAACAAAAGCAGCAGCAAAAAACTAATACAAGGATTCAGTTATCCCGACGCATACAAAGTGCAAAATCAGCACACCTTCAACCTCAGTCAGCTAAAAGGGATTAATGCTATTGCAATGCAAGTGATAGTTATGGACTCTTACCATGGCCACCAATACCAGAGAACGCGTAATCAGACAGGACAGCCAAGCCGAAAAGAAAATAGCAACAGAAGTGGCTAAGATTTAGCAATCAGATAAGTTTAGAAACAAAGATATCCTCAAATAATTTGTTTAGGAGTCGGTTTGCTACTTATTACAAGAGTCAGTTTGTTCCTTGGCCACCCTAGCACCCTAGCGGAGTTTCATGCCAGAGCGAAGGAATCCGACCCTCTATTTGTCCACCGTGTTCTCTGCTTTCTCTCCCATAATCCTCTTTGTTGCTCTATTCTCCCATGCGTACACCTCCTAGAAAAACTAGAACACATCAATTGGTATCAGGAACAACCAACACATTGACAATCATGTCCGGCATTGTCAAAGATCCTAAGATAGCGACTTCCGACATTGCAAAATTGGACCAGATATTGCGGCAGCTTACAACCCTCAACAATTGGATGGCCTCCAAGTATCGCGAGTTGGCGAGACTAGAGGAGCAACCCTCGGATAATTCTACATCCGAGATGCCTCCAACTGATCTCTCCATTGGTGGCGGCAAAGGTAGCGGTCGTGTTCCAAGTGCTGGCGGCGATGGTTTCTTCGACCGAAGCTTGCGCGACAACTTCAACCCTCATTGCCACAAGCTGACGTTCCTCAACTATGATGGCGAGTCTGACACACTCCCTTGGCTCACCAAGTGTGAAATCTACTTTCGTGGTATGCGTAAGCTCACTGAGAAGGTTTGGCTCATAGTTGGCGCCATAGCCGAGTGGTACTACTCCATCGACCACAACCATAGTATCAGGCTCGCATTGCGAACTTCATCAACATGCAGTTCAGGCCTCGTCCCTGAACCAACGGCTTGGTCGAGCTTAAGGACCTTGTATCGCACGGGTACAATGGACAAATAGGTGCGGCATTTCTCCTTGCTATTGTGCCGCTACGAGGACTTACGCTTCAAAACAAGTCAATTTATCCACTGCAAGTCTCAATGAGCTATTGTGGACCAATGTCAAGCTCCAATGTCCCTCCAATTTGCATACAACCATGAGCCTTGCATGGGCATGCGAGCACCAATCAGAGACGACGCCTACTAGCAAGAACACGGTTTCTTGTCCAGCAAGTCGTGGCACCAACACGAAAGCTAAGCCGGAGATAGCAAGCCCTGCCAGGCCATGATTTAAACGGTCGACGATTGAGGAATTGGTGACCAAGCATGACGAGGAGTGCTAATCACTACTCAGAGAAGTATATCGCCGACCACAATTGCGCCTCCAAAGGTGTGTTCTTGCTCAAACTGGAAGACGATATGGAGGAACATGCAGCAACGACTGACCTAAGCATCTCCTAGCATGCCCTGGACAACATTGACATCAACAACACCATGAAGTTGTGCGTTATCATCAACGACACACCATTGGTGGCACTCCTAGACACCGACTCGACACACACCATCTAGGAGGTAGTGGCATCGAGCCTCGATCTGCTAGAAGAGCAACATCTAGGCCTCTCCGTTAAGGTGACCAATGGCGAAAAGGTCACCAGTCGTGGGGTCTACCCAAGATCCATGTCAACATCGATGTTGAGAGATTCTCCATCAATTGTTACATACTACCGCTAGATAGCTTCGATGTCGTTCTGGGGGTCCAATGGTTGCGCTCCCTTGGGCCAATTCTCTGGAACTTCAAAGAGCCACCTATGGCGTTCTGGTACCAGGGTCACATGATGCAACGGGCAAGGCCATAGGGGTCAACGGCACAACACGTATGTGCCACTCTCAGCATCACGTGATCTACTAGAGGCACTACTAGAGTCCTTCAACAACATTTCATAGATCCGCGCAGGTTGCCTCCACCTCATCGACGCAATCATTGCATCAAATAAGTTTCTAACTTCGATGGTCAACAAGTTGTTGGATGAGCTATGGTGTGATGTTCTTCACCAAGCTCGACCTCCGCAACTTCTACCACCAAGTGCGCATGCACCCAGACGATATCGACAAGACAACCTTCAGGACACATCAGGACCACTTTGAGTTCCTAGTGAAGCCATTCGGGGTCTTACCAATGCGCCATCCACATTCCAGTACTTGATGAACAGCGTGCTCAAGCCTTTCATCCGAAAATTGTGCTTGTGTTTTTTGATGATATATTGATGTTTAGCAGATCCTAGTCAGAGTACTTGCAAAACGTGAAATAGGTTCTCTAGAGATTGCAAGAGCATCGCTTATTTCTAAAGAAATACAAGTGTTCTTTCATCACATAATCAGTGGCCTCTCTTGGTCACATTTATTCAGCAATTGGCATGGCCATGGATGCGATGAAAATCTCAATCGTAAAAGCTTGGCCACGCCCTCAATCATTGCGAGTATTGTGAGGCTTCCTCGGGTTCACTGAATACAACCGCAAGTTAATTGCAGGCTATGGGGAGGCGGTTGTGCATCTTGCGGCGCTCTTGAAGCGAGAGGCCTTCACGTGGACGAATGAGACCGAGCTTGCATTTGACCAACTCAAGCACTTCATCGTAGATTGACTCATTTGGTACAGGCTTCATCGTAGTGCTTCACTAGGGTGATGATGCCATGTCTTTCTTCAACCGAACCGAGCAGTGGCACCTCGCCACCAGAAGCTTTTGTCTTACGAGGAGTTGATTGGGCTCATCAAGGCGTTGCGTCCCCGGTTCCCTATCTCTGGGGGTGCCTCTTCACAGTAAGGACCGACCACTACAGCATCAAGTTCATCGTTGATCGGTGTATATTTACTATTTTGCAGCATACATGGGTGAGCAAGTTATTCAGGAATGGTTTACTGGTACAATATCAGCCGGGCAAACTCAATGGAGTTGCAGATGTGTTGTCACAGCGAGAATGAAGGAGCAATCGTCCATAGTATTTCAGCCCCAACCTTCTAGCTATTGGATACATTGCAGACTGAATACACTTCCAATTCACAAGTAGCTGCAAGCCTGCAATAAGGGTCAAGATGACTGACAGTACAGCACCGGAAGAATGGACCGAGATGGATGATCTGTTGTTCAAAGGAAAGATTTTTGTTCCAAATACACAGACTACGGGCATCTTTTTATAACCCCCATACTATGGCATGAGTCAGGGAATTTGTGGGGGGCTGCTCCATCTGTCAACGGCACAAATTAGAACACCTACATCCTATTAGGTTATTGCAGCCCCTTCTCATTCCATATGAAGTATGGAGTGATATAACCATGGATTTTATTGAAGGGTTTCCTATGGTAGGTGGCAAATCTAATGCTTACAGTGGAGGATAGGTTCTCCAAATTTTCTTACTATTTCGTTGGGCCACCCTTAGACAGCCGCTTCAGTACCAAATGCATTTTTAAGAGATTGTCAAACTACATGAGTTTCTTTGCTCCATATTGAGTGACCGAGATACAATTTTCACTAGCTCTTTTTGGTTAGAATTGTTCCGTGTTGCTAGAGTAAAACTGCAAATGACTTCCTCTTTTCATCCGCAATCTAATGGACAATCAGAGGTTATAAACAGAACCCTGGGACCGACCAGGCGACTAGTCGCGATTAGGCGACGACTAGGGCGACTAGTCGACGCCTAGTCGGTCCCTGGTCGTCCTAGACTAGTAGTTATACTTATATAGGTATATATATAAATATACCTGTATACATTATATAAATTAGAACAAACAACTAGGATAAACAAAGTAACATATTGCTTCGTTGTGATTTGTGACTTACCTGAAACTGACATGTGACATCCCATAATGGAGTACAGAGAAGGGGGAGAAGTGGGGGGAGCAGGAGGGACCTTCAGATGATGTCCTCATCTCGTCACTGGTTCGCAGCCACCGCCGGTTGGAGACTGCAGCAGTGCAGCAGGCGAGCAGGACTGCAGAAGGGGCAGGGGACGCAGGGTGCTGTAGCCGCCGGCAATCAGGAGTACAGGACTGCAGGGGCGGTGCCAAGAGAGGAGAGGAGAGGAGACGTGCAGGTTGGAGACTGTTGGCGGCTAGGTTAGAATAGGAGAGGAGAGGGTACTCTAAATTAGACTGTAGATGGGCTAAAAAAGGCCCGATAACTAAACCCTAGCCGGGACAACCAGGACACATAACTCGGACGACTAGTCGCCCTAGTTGACGATTAGTTGGACGACCAGGACGACTAGGTCTTCTAGTCGAGTCGTCCAGCAAATCGTGTCCTAATTGCCGACCAGCCCGACTAATCGCGATTAGTCGGACGACTTGAAATCATTGATCTCCACTATATGGCTGGTGATCATCCTAAATCATGGTTAGGATGGTTGCCTTGGGCTGAACTCTGCTATAATACTTATCAAACTGCGGGTCATCTATGGTAGAGAGCTCCCCACATCACTATCATACCAGGAGACTGAACAAATAGCAAACAATGGATCACCATACGGTGGGAACAGATGAATTTTTGGAGCAGATCAAGGATAGGCTAGTAGAAGCCCAAGTAACAATGAAGCACTTTCAAGACAAGTCATGAAGAGACATGTTTTGCAGTAGGTGATTGAGTTTGGCTGAGGCTGCAGAAATGGACAATCGTGAGTCATGACACTTGCTCACTTTAAGTTGAGTCCTATGTTTAATGGCCCATATAAAGTATTCAAAAGGATTGGTGAAGTTTCTTATCGATTACAGCTGCCCTCAGAGGCCCACATTCATGATGTTTTCCATGTGGTGTTGCTCAAGAAGTATGAAGGACAGGCTCCTAAGGTAATCAGTCCTTTACCCGAGATATTACATGGGTATACAATTCCTGCCCCTGAAAAAGAGATTAAATCTCGACTGAATCGTGGAGTGTGGGAAGTCTTGATGCATCGGGTAGGCAGACCAGCTACAGACTCCTCATGGGAACAACTGGAAGAATTTAAGCGAAGATTTCTAGATGTACAACATGCGGACGAGCTGTTTGTTGGGAAGGGGAGAATGTTATGGACTCTTTCTTTGGCCGCCAACACCAGAGAAGACGCAAGCATGCAGGACAGCCAAACCGTGAAGAAAATAGCAACAAAAGTGGCTAAGATTTGGCAATTAGATAAGTTTAGAAGCAAAAGTATCTTCAAATAGTTTGTTTAGGAGTCGGTTTGCTGCTTCCTGGTGTGCGCCAGTTTGCTGTTTCCTAGTTTGGTTAGTTGGTTTTTCAATTGAGTCAAGGGTGCATACCTCTATATAAGCGCAGTACGATGTTATAGGGAGAGCACCGAAGAAATAAGAATCTCCTAGAGGGTGATTCCTTGGGCACCCTGGCAGAGTCTCACGCCAGAGCGACCGATGAAGGGATCAGACCCTCTGTTCGTCTGCCATATTCTCGGTGTTCTCACCCACAATCCTTGTTGCTCTATTCTCCCCTACGCAAACCAACAGTGCTCACATTACTAACTAGGTCATCTAAGCCAATACGTACTAAAATTTCTTGTTGGAACAGTTGAAAACAAACACATCAAGGAAGGTTTAACAGAACCCCTTGTGTTAAAATGCTTCACAAGCAATGGTCAGTGGCTAATCAACCGAAAGGGTTTGCAAGTGAGGGGGGGTAATGGGATACAAATCCTAAGAATTTGTCAGGTAATCACCAAAAATTCTGCTACTGATTGTTGGACAGCTACAGCCTACTATCATCTTGGCTCTCATCAAATTTATAATCATCCCCTGTTGTAAATCAAATTAAGCAGCCCAAGAGCTGTAAAGAACATATTCCTTCCCTGCACATAACCGGCAATGACACATCTTAGCTTCTTTATAAAATAGTTAGTAAACAACACATGTTCCCCTGGATAGTTACTGTTGTAATTCACAGCTAAGTATCAAAAACTCGGCCGGGGAGGGAAAGACCACCCTCCCGGTATTATATTAAGAAGAGACCGAAACAATGGTCCCGGCCGAGAAAATCCCCGAACCCTGGCCCCCCATCACTAACGGGCCGACGTCAACTGTCCACTCTGCAACGGCCCAACCGGAGGGTGGCGCATAGGACATCGTAACCCGAGAGCGGATGGGGCACAGCGAGGGGATTTTTTTTAACCAAGCCTAAAAATTCGCTCCCGAGGGGAATCGAACCCAGGACTTGGAGGTGCTACTCGGAAGTCCTTAACCACTAGGCTAGAGACCCTTTCGCTTCACAGCTAAGTATCACAACAATAACAACAACAAAGCCTTTATCCCATGCAAGAAGGGGTAGGCTAGAGTTAAAAACGGTAGAACCCACAAGTTAAGGTTCGGGCAAATAGATAGATGTTTTCCATGCACTCCTATTTAAGGCTAAATCTTTGGGTGCATCACATCCTTCCGAATCTCCTTTTACTGCATCTTTTCATGTCAACTCCAATCTTCTCTTTCTCTCTTCTCATTGCTATCATGCATTAGAATCTCACTACGCACTAGCGCCTCTGAAGGTCTCTGTCGTGGTTTCGAAAACCGGGGGACAATAAGATTTGTGTTCGGCAGGGAGTGCTAGTGCGGACTTGCTCCGAATGGTGAATCACTGGGACTCAAAGAGAAATCTGAGACACGGGGTTATACTAGTTCAAGTCGAGGCCCTAGTCCAATGTACTGTTGATCATGAAATTGCAGTAGGTTGTATTACAGCTCGTGTGCTTGTGTGTTGGAGAAAGAGAGGGCCTACCCTTTTATAGTTCAAGGGTAGAGCCTTGAAGAGGAGAGTTGTTCTCTACTAGTAAAGGGGTGATCTGTTGCCCTAGGTTGACGTAGTATCACTGAAAGTGTTCATAGGATCGTGTGTAATCGTACACCCAGCATGGCGTACTGACCTGTTCATCCGCCATACAGGTCCCTGTAGCGAGTCTGTTGCTGATGTCTTTGTGGTAGTGTGTGTGGGTCCCATAGATTAGTCTCACGGTGCGGTCGTACGAAGCGCGGCTCCTCACGTCATCATGAGCCCTACGTCATCCTTCAGCGTGTTGTAGACATCCATCCGATATGGTGTACTGTCCAGTCCTTCTAGTGTTCGGGTCACTGTTGGGATTCTAGTACCGAGGTCATCCGACGACCGGGCTTGACTGGCCCCACAACGTATTGGTGGCACGCCTGAGTTCGTGCGCGGGGGCGTACGGTTCGTGTTCTGATGGCGACCACTCGGCGCGCCTTCGGTGCGCCACACGTTTACCCGGGTGTGGCCTAAGGATGGTGCGTCCCGTCGTAGCCAACGTGGGCCAACCGCGTTGGGCTAGGGCTCCTTCCTCGCAGGTCCACTCAGTGGGAACTCAGACATTCGCCTCGCCTCGTGGACTTGCTAGGCGGGGTCTTGGTCAACCGCTCTGCCTCACGGACTTGCTCGGCGGAGACTTGGTCGTCCGCTCCACCTTGCGAACTTGCTTGGCGGGTACATGATCGTCTGCCTCGCCTCGTAGACATGCTCGGCGGGGGCTTGGTCGTCTGTCTCGCCTCGCAGACATGCTCAACGGGGACTTGGTCGTCCGTCTCGCCTCGCGGACTTGCTCAGCAAATGGGCCAGAAAGAGGTTATGGGCCTTACCTTGGGTACTCTATTCCTAGGTACTCGAAGTCTCCATTAAAAATATCCAAACCATCGCAACCGATATCAGACAAATTTTTCTTCAATTGGTGCCACCCTTGGCCTATCATGTATATCATCATTCCGGGCTCGATCCCTTCTTGTATGACCACAAATCCAACATAACCTACGCATTTCCGCAACACTTATCTATTGAGCATGTCAACTTTTTGTAGGCCAACATTCTACACCATAGAACATAGCATATTAGCTGGTCTTATCGTCATCCCAAAAAACTTGCCTTTTAGCTCCTATGGTATCCTCTTGTCATATAGAACTCTAGATGCTTGACGACACTACACCCACCCTACTATGATTCTATGGCTAGCATCTTCATCAATATCCCCGTCTCTCTATATCATTGATCCTAACTACCTAACGGGGTACCCTAAACTAATTTCTCCCCTCAATCCCCTCCAATCCCACCTATGATCCCCTTGCCACCAAATCAACCCTAAAGGTGTCCTTCCTAGGCAACATTTGACCTTCCAAACTAACATCTCCTTCCTCATGTGTAGTGCCAAAATCACATCTCATATCATATACTTTGTTTTAGTTCTACTGAGTCTAAAACCTTTGGACTCTAGAGTATCCGCCAAAAGTCTAGTTTCCTATTTAGTCCTACCCGACTTTCATCAACTAGCACTACATCGTCCACAAAAAGCATATACCAAGGGATATCCCCTTGTATGTCCCTTGTGACCTTATCCATCACCAAGACAAAAATGTAAGGGCCCAAAAATGATCCTTAATGTAGTCCTATTCTAATCGGGAAGTCATCTATGTCCACATCACTTGCTCGAACACTAATCACAACATTGTTATATATGTCCTTAATGAGTCATTGAGTCCAACATACTTCGTTGGAATTTTATGTTTGTCCAAAGCTCACAACATAACATTTCTTGGTATTTTATCATAAGCCTTCTTAAATCCACGAAAACCATGTGTAGATCCTTCTTTTGTTCTCTATACTGCTCTTTCACTTGTCTTATTAAGAAAATAGCTTCCATGGTTGACCTTCCAGGCATGAACCCAAATTGGTTCAAAGAAATACTCATTATTCCTCTCAGAAGATGCTTGATAACTCTATCCCATAGCTAAGTACATTAAAGAAAAAAGAAATCATGCAGTCAAAATGATGTTGCATTCTAAAGAAATGGTTGACATTAAAAAACCAATAACTACTAAACGTAAATCAAGGATGAATTGGGGACAATTTTACCAGGTTCCCGTAGATGCAGAACCATAATATCCAGAGTTAGGGTCATAGTAATAGCCTGTGCTGCTGCTATAGTAGTAACTGCATGAGAAAATGAATAGAAATACACAATCAACACATGCAATCTGTATAGACATTAGAACAATCACTGTGGCTAATCTTTTTTCATTTTCAAAACAACCCATAAAAATCCACGAAAAGCAGCATAGAAACAACTATAGCCTACCCTGAAGAAGGATCATATACATAGTCTGAGTCCACACTTCCATTATCGGCTTCTGCAGGAAGAAGGAAAAAATATTTGTGAAAGAAAACACAAGAGTTGCCAGAAAGAAGGGGAAATGTGCAACAGATTTCCACAAAAGAGAAAAAGAGTCAAAGATGTGAACTTACTCTTCACATCTGAGGTTCCAGGTTTCAAACCTGAACCTGCAGTATTGGCATCAGAACTATGTTTGGTATCATCGTTGTCATCATCGCCAAACATGTCCAGGTTACTGTCATCATCATTGATTGCAGCAGTGGCTGTATATACATTGGCAGTCGAGGGACCAAGTTCCATTTCCAGTACAGATGATGGTTGGTCAATTTCCAGTGCAGATGATGGTGTCTGGTTATATTTTGGGTCTTCAGAGACACCATCAACTTCTGGCAAACCAAGTCGAGCACGTGCCAAACGTTCATACCCAGCTGCAAAGGCAAAAGAGGGAGTAAAAATCAAACAAATTTCTTGAAATGACAATTTTAAGGAAATGACTAAGTAAGCAGTAAAGTAATGTAATGTGCGTCCCTAGGTAGGTCAGGTTGATGTCTCAAGATAAACATAGATCAAGTTATGCATAGTGCCATAGTGGTGCTAACTTCAGGGATACATGACAACATTAAACATGCAATCAAGCGACTGCACCTCATGCATTCACAAAAGCAACACCATGACTCTGTTTCCATTGGGGGAAAGGTAGAGATAACCTTGATAATGCAGAACCTATGTATTTTGCTTTTTTTTTACTCAAGCGATGATAAAAAAATCAAAGATGGTGATCCTTTTGTGTGCAATCAGTTCGCTCCGATAAACCAGTACCATCAAAGCGAAATTAGGTGGTCATGAAATGGAATTTCCATGTGCTAGTAAGAAAGAAAACAACTAACCAGCCTCGCGTTCAAAGGTCTCACGATCATCTGAGTAAACATCTACACCAAAACGTGCACAACAGGGAATAAGTCACATTGACACTGAAATGACATATGTAGGGACAAAAAGAAATATGAAATACTCCCTCCGTTTCAAATTATAAGACATTCCAACACACTTGAAGAGACAAAGTATCTCAAGTTGACCAAAACTATACAGAGAATTATAAAGATTTATGACATCAGATAGGTATACTATGAAAATATAATTAATGAAGAATCTAATGATGCTTAGTTGGTCCCATACGTTATTATTTCATCATATAAATTTGGTCAAACTTTAGATACTTTTACTCTCCAGGGAAGTTGAAATGACTTATAATTTGGGATGGAGGGAGTAAAATTTGAACAAAGAAAAGCATACTATAATCGCCGTTCTCCATTAGCTTCATGGCAGCTTCAGTCAATTCATCAAATATACGTTTAGTCCCCTCAGCCATCTTTCCACGTTTATCCGTGGATGTACCCTTCAACCTTTTCAAGGCTTGCATTATCTAGCAGTCGTTGTACAATATTTAGTGTTGTAAGTTTAGATATTTTGATATATGAGAATCCATTGAGGAAACCAAGTATAATTCAGTAGCTAAGCCCAAAATAGTAAGTCAGTAAAGTAGACACAGGAACTAAATGCTATAAATTGTTGAACAATAAAGGACAAAAAAATGGACTGCATAAATATTTGCAAATGATGCAACAAAAACACACCGTTTCTCCTGGCTCAAGCAAGTTTGCTATCTGCCTTTTTAACCTCCCAATGTCATCGGAAGAGAGGTCCTCAAACTCGTCTACTTTCTCTTTGCCTTTGTTCTGAACCTTTGCAGCATATGTTGGGTCAACTTCCACACTGTCCAACCAAGCATCCTACAAGACGAACCTGCGTGTGTCACCAATGGTAATTTCTTATACGATAATGTTAACAATGCTAAACGGAAAACCTTCATACCTTAATCTCATTGCCTCTTGCATACTCCACAAAGTTCCCATTCTCATCGAAATACCCTTCTTCCCTTTCTCGCTCCAAGTTAAACGGCTCTATCCGGATACCATCGTCAACAAAGTTAACACTGTCCTGTTGAGAGCCAAAACACAGCTCACCTAGCATTCATTTGCTGTCAATGTTAATAAACAGGGAAAAAGAGGCAAGCAGAGAATCAGCGCATACGTTGTAGCGGACTTCGAAGCCCTTCACCTCAGCGGCACCTCCCTTCGCGTCGTCTCCCTCCTTGAGCTGGCCGTGGCGCTGCCGCGCCCGCCGCTCCGCCGCAAGCTCCGGATTCAGCATGCTGTCGAGGTCCACAGCGTTGCCAGAGGGGCCTCCCTCCGCACCGACGTCGCGGTACTTGGCCTTCTTCCCCTTAGGGAACCGCGGCTTGCGCTCCCTGCGAGCGCGGCGACAGACACAAAATCAACGTGAGCCCTGCTAGGGCGTGAGACCAAAACCCTAACCAGGATAACTTGACGAGAGGGAAAGCAAGGGAGAGGTGTCGGGCCGCCTTACCGGCCAGCATCGTCGTCATCGCCTGCGGTGGGGGTGAGAGGGCGCTTGGTGCCACGCGACGGCTCTGTGATCTCCATGGTTCGGCGGTGGCGGTGGCGGCGGCGGAGGCGACGGAGGCGAACGGAGTGGCGTCAGCTGCGAGCACGTGGGACCAAGACGAGACGAACCCAGCGGAGTACGGTGCCGTTTTGGGCTGTCACCGCCAGGCTTTCAGTGGTGCAGTTCGAACTCTAAACTGGTTTGGGCTGCGTGGATGGGCCTAGGTGGGCCTAGCCTGGCTGGGGCAAGCAGTTTATTCTGGAGTGTTTGGTTGGTGGTGACTTTATTTTTCTACTAGCAAATATGTCTCTACACTATAACTGGATAAATATAAATATACTATGTGAGTGTCCGTGTGTTGCAACAGAACCGTATAATAACACGAAAAATTATGTACATATGTGTGTTATATTGTTATAGATATGTGCTCGTGCGTTGCGACGGAAGTAAATGATTTGTATGAAACATTAATACGGAACGACAAACATCACTATAATATGCAAAATACGTGTGGAAAACATTATCAATATCACACAAATTATTTTTAACAAAGTTAATTTAGAATTTTTAGTTACAAACAAATGTGTCGACAACTGTATACTAATCAGCTAATCCTTTTTAGCGATATCGATAAGTCTCTGTTGTATGTTTGCAGGGATGACATATCGGCATTGCAACCACTGCTCAGGAGAAGACGAAGCCGTGGAAGGAGACTTCCAGGAGTTCCAAGACTACGATGAATTCTAGGCGTGGGTTAGCGGCAACCCCCAGTCGGCTGCCTGTGAAGGCCGCGTTTATCTACGTTTCGTTTTTGCACTTTGATTATTGTAAATACTATGTGGATGTCTCAGACATATGATGTAATCGACTATTATTTCCCTTTTAATACTATTTGAGCACTGTGTGATGATGTCCATGTTATGTAACTGCTGTGTACGTGAATTGCTGATCCTGGCACGTACATGGTTCTGAAAGCTCTCTTGTGAGTTTTGGTGTTTGAATGACAACTCAATTAAAGGACTAACGAGTGTACTAAGTGTTGAACAGGTGCTTAAGGTAAAGCCTACAGGGTTCAACACAAGTGAACAATTGTGATGGTCCAAGAACTGGATTATGGATACATGATGGACATCACAAGTAGGATGGACATTGCATAAAGTGAGACTCGGGTGCGAAGCTCGGAGACAACTGATCAAGCCAAGGACGGAGGCAAGAGAAGCTTCGAGGTACCAAGTGCACGGGAGAAGGTCAAGGAGGCTGAGGAACCCAAAGCCAAGGGTGAAGAAGAAGGCTTGCAAAGTCAAGGGTGATCGAGTTGAGAAGAGCTATAACACACCAAGGATCACTACATAAGGACGTGACTTACAACCAATGAAGTAACAGCTACAGTTATGTGGTGTAAGTCATAAGGCTCAAGACCAAACTCTAAGAAGGAGATCAAGGTCACTAGAAGGAGAACAAGTGTCAAAACCAGAACTGGAAGCAGCCTAAAAGAGCTAAGTTCACCTTGATCTTTAGTTTGGGTTGTTCCTAGGTTTGGAGATGTTCTATGTGATCTTTGCAGGATGTTGGAGCCAAGAAATGTCAATCTAGATCAAGTCAAGCAGACTTGATGATTTATGAGTCCAACATCGAAGCTCATGCATGTGAAATGCTATAGATGTAATAATTAAGAGAAGGTATGTTTCTAGACTTAGTACATTGGTTTTGTGTACTAATATATTTGTCTAAGTGTTAGAAACAGAAAGAAGAAGAAGAAAGAAGAGGAGAAAATGACTTGGCTGTGTGCTGCCAAGACCCAGCTCGGTCTGGAGCACCGGACTGTCCGGTGTGCACCGGACAGTGTCCGGTGCGCCAGGCTGACTCGGCTCGAACTGGCCGCTCTCGGGAATTCGCCGACGGCGTACGGCTAAAATTCACCGGACTGTCCGCTGTGCACCGGACTGTCCGGTGAGCCAACGGTCGGCCAGGGCCAACGGTCGGCCGCGCAATCCGCGCGGGACACGTGGCCGAGCCAACGGTCGGAAGACGGCACCGGACTGTCCGGTGTGCACCGGACTGTCCGGTGCGCCAACGGCTCGCAGATCTCCAACGGGCTGCAACGGTCGGCAGCGCCAGATAAGGAAACAAATCGGGCACCGGACAGTGTCCGGTGTGCACCGGACTGTCCGGTGCCCCCGACGACAGAAGGCAAGGTTGGCCTTCTAGAATTGCTTCCAACGGCTCCTAGGCTCCTTGTGCCTATAAAAGGGACCCCTAGGCGCCTCCAGCAGAAAATAAGTGCAGCCAACAAGTATAGACATCACTCGGATCAATTCTCGCTCTCCCTCTTGTGTGTAACTCTATAGTTTGTGTAAAAGGCACAGCTATAAGCCTTTAGAGAGAGGAGTAGTGCTGCTAAGAGCTAGAGCAAGGTCTTGAGCGTATCGTTACTCTGCCGGGGTGCTGCCAAGAAGTTTGTAAGCAGCCGCGGTTCTGTTGTAACCCCACTCAATAGTGAAAGGCTCTATCTGTCATTCTGACAGATCTGAGCAAACGGAGGAAGGAGTTGAAATAGACTCCAAGCCCAGGTGTGGCTAACTCCAACGAGGACTAGGCAAGCATTTCAGGCTTGGCCGAACCTCGGGATAAATCCTTGCGTCTGTGTGCTCTGTTCTATATTGTATCCTGACTCTCTGTCTTACTCGTCTTTATATCTGCACTTCAATACTTATCTGTGGTATAAGCTTTATTTGAAGTGCAGGACACTTTTGAGACAGGATCTCTGATTCCGCTGCAACCTACTCGAAGAGTCTTCTCACTCCACTGCGTACTAAGTCTTCGAGTAGAGTAAGAATTTAAGTTTTAAAGTAATAAGTTTTATTCGCCTATTCACCCCCCCCCCCTCTAGGCGACATCCAGATCCTGTTCCCGGGTCAAAGGGAACTTTCAATTGGTATCGGAGCTAGGCCTCTCCAGTGTGGGCTTAGCCGTCCGGAGATAACGATGTCGTCACAAGAGGTAACTGTAGAACTTCTTTTAGGCGATGGCTCTAATTACAAATCTTGGTCTGTCTCTATTTATAATGCTTTCATGAGTGTTGATCCTGATTTGAGACAGATCTTTAGGAGAAGTATTTTTCCATCTGATATTAGTAAAAATCCCTCTAATGAAGAACTAAGATGTTTTTCTCTCAATCACCGTGCTTGCAGCATCTTAGTTGATTCTCTTTCTAGAGGTGCTTATTTTGCCATCACGAGTAGTGGTAATGATTTAATTGTTGATGCTCATGATTTATGGAATAGAATTAAAGTAAAATATTGTGTGGCAAATTGTACTGCTTCTACTCCCCATATTGCTTGTGATACTAACTCGTCAAAAGGAGAAGATCAAGAACGATGGGCACCAAACGATGAATCCACCTCACCGACAGGTTTGTCTTCCACTAGTTATAAATGTCTTATTGCTAACAATCATAGTGGAGACGAAAGCGATGAGGAGGAGGAATATGAGGATGATAGCGAGGATGAGTCTTCATCATCACAAGGTACATTTTCCTATATTGCTTCCACTGACATTAATGACAGGGAAAATGAGACCGATGATGTGGAAGAAGAGGAGATTCGCCGTTTCTACAACCATCTCGACAAAGAAGACAAAATGCTCTTGGTTAAGTTGTTGAGGAGGAACAAGGAACAAGGCGAGACGCTTCTCAGGCTAGAGGAGACTCTCATCAAAACAAACAACAGCCTGGAGAAGATGACCAAAGAACATGAGGAGCTAAAGTGCTCTCATGATAATTTGGTCCAACGGTATGAATCTATTTTATTTGAGCAAAGAAATAATCATGATGCATTATCTGATATTGCTCAACTTAAAATGGAAAACGTCATGCTTAAGAGACAAGTAGAAATTCTTAATTTAGAAAAACTTGCTCTAGGTGAAGAATATGATATGTTGTCATATTCTCATAATAAACTAGTTGATGACCATATCATGCTTAATGTTGCTCATGAGGTTATAATTGTAAACTTAACTTCATGTGAACCTCATTCTTGCACAAGTACACATTTAGATAATTCATCACCATGTGCTAACCCCTGTTGTTCAAAAGAAAGCCAATGTTTGAATAAGCATCAAGCTGCAGGGTCTCAAAAGAAATTGTGTGGGAACAAGAAGCAAAGACAACTGAGGAGAAGACACATTGCTCAACTCTCTCAAGATATCCACGGGCGCGGGGTGAAGAAGCTTGAGAAAGGAAAAACTGCAGCAAGTGTCAAGCTCAATAAGAGAAATATTCCTAAAGATGAAGAAATCAACATGAGTTTGGAAAAAGGTAAAGATTCAATTAATCATGTTGTTTGCACTGACCCTCTCTCCATGTCATTCAAGTACACAAAGGGAAAAGGAAAAAGGAGGTGTTTCAAGTGCAAGAAGGTAGGCCACCTCATCGCGTCTTGTCCGTACAAAGACAAGAATGAAGGGACAAGGAGTTGTTTCGGATGCAACAATAAGGACCACACGATCACTTCATGTCCGGTCATGAAGAATCAAGGATGTGCATCCTCCAAGGTGACCCTCACCAAAGAAAATGACACACAGCAAGCGTCGTGTCAAGTTGAGCGACGCTTCTGCTACAAGTGTGGTGAGCAGGGTCATCTATCCAAGGTATGTTACAAAGGTAAGATTCCTAAACAAGTGAATTTGTGTCAATCTTATTCGCATAGGAGACTCAAATCATACACTTGTGCTAGATCTATAACGAGATCACCTAGAACTAGCACAAAGGCAATTTGGGTACCAAAGGCACATTTAGATGATCATTATGGACCCATCCCAAGATGGGTACCAAACTGTGCTAACTAGACCATGCAGGTGCCTTGAGATGGACTGGAGACCATGGGAGAGCTTAAGACGGTTATCTTAAACTCTATGCTTAAGCTGTTAATTGTTTTGGTGCCTTAATTGTGAAACACTAATCCCATGTTCATCTCAAGTGAAATAAGGTGTGTAGGTCCTGAATCATTATTGGTGAATCAAGTAAAGGACCTTGATGAGAATCTAAAACCTGCTCTCCAAAGGACGGTACCCCGTGTATTTTAAGTACATAATTGCAATTGAGTATTGCTCTTAAGTTGGATTGTTGTGCTACCTGTCTTTGGAGTAGTTATACTTTATGATTGCTTGTGTTAAATGAATCATAATGAAGTCTGCTTAATCATGACTGGTGCTATATAGGATATATCTTTTGAATCATTCATGGGTAACTCTTTCATTTGTTATATCCACAACGATTAACTCTCTTAGTGTACATGGATAAGCCTGTAACTTTTTGTAAGTCATGCTATGTGCAAATATGACATTTTGTTTAGTCCATGTTCACATGATTACCCTAGTTTGGTACTGTGTGAAGTTCAAATCCATGTCGTGCCCCTTTTGAGCTATGAGGTGCATGAGCAAAAGGAGCCCTGAATTGGTGATAACTAGTGCTCTCATAAAGGCAAAGGTATGGAAGATGGAGCTATGCAATTTCATTAAATATTCTTGAAATTCCGTTGAGTGTGATCATAGCGATGTTCTTGTTTTTCAATTGGTAATATCTTAGCTTAGGTAATTTATGCCTTTGAAATGTTGTTTCTTTTGGTGCATCTAAGAAACCTCCTTAATTATGGCATGCTTAGACATTACGCTTTATATGCATGATTGTGTTGTTCTTCAATTGGTACATATGGTACAATGTTTGTCATGCATGTAGCATGTTTAGATTGCCATGTATGTGGTACAATAATTGGCATGCATTGCTGTATTAAGTCAATCTGTCATGTGGTACTCAATTGGTATCTCTTTGTGATAAAATTTAGAGTATGCTTTAACCAAGGTATGTTGTGTTCCCCTCTAGTTCTAAGGAAGCTAGAATGTGCAAAGTGCAAGTCATTCAAATACTTGATGCACAAATTGAGGGGGAGCACACATAACTTGCGTCCTTTGAGACTAACTGTTTCTTGAGCAATCTTGTATAGTCTCTAGATGGAAAAGAGGAAATAAGCAAGAAATGGAGCATTCAGGACTTGGGTACCTCTGTAAGTCAAGAAATTGGTATCTCAAATTGTGAGTAAGTGCATATCTTTAGATTGCTCATGCTCTATAATATATGGTGATAATAGATGCTTAAATATCATGGAGCCATGATAATAAATGAACTTTGCAATCGGTATCTTTCAAGTGGTAGCCGCAATAGTTCGCTTCAATTGACATCTTTTGATAATCATGAGAATAGAAGTTTCTTCTTGTGCCCAATACTATAACTTGTTCTAAGTTTGGTGTCTTAGCAACAAGAAAAAGTTAGGAGAAAGAATCAGGCACAAGCATGGAGAAGCTCTCGAAAGATTAACTACTTTCAAGATGGGAAGTACACTACAACATGGTAAAGGTACAAAAGGAAGTATTAATCTTTTTGCATATATGTATCTTACCTAAATGTTGATAGTGCATATGTTCAATAAGTAAGGGGGAGTCTTTGATAGTCGTCTTTCCCCTTGACACCCTGCTGTCCCTTGACATCATCCTATGTTCTTGCTTGAGTATAGTTTTTGGTGTTTGATGTCAAAGGGGGAGAATTTGTGTGTATTAAAGCTTATCTCAACCTGAGAGGAAAGCTTATCCTGCTCATCCTAAGGGGTGACGTGTTAGTTTGAGCTTTGTCAAGTGTGATATTCATATGCTTCTTGCAGTTATTATATGTGTTGCATCATATGGACTAATGCTTCCGTTGCTATGAATTAATTGGCATCTATTGTGTTCATTCTGAAATAGACAGTCATGTGGATAATGATGCATATGGTTAATGATGCTTTAAGATTGCTTTAAATTGGTATCTTAGTTTAAATTAGTATCTTAATGGTGAATAGTGGTAGGTTGATATTCCTATGATATATCCACTAAATTGAATGGTGTTTAACTCTGATTGTGTGCATTTGTGTGTTTGATTATGTGCATTTGTGTGGTATAGTATCATGATTTGATTCTTGACACAATGCATCCTAAAAAGTGCTAAGGTGTAGAAATGTTTCGAATTGCCTAAGTATGTGCAAATTGGCGTCTGAGGTGCAGATTATGTTTTTTGAAGTAAGCACATATTTAGGGGGAGCATTCTATAATCTTAGAATTCAAAATTTGTGCTTCAAATTTTATTCTCATGTAAGCTTTAATTGTGTTGCCATCAATCACCAAAAAGGGGGAGATTGAAAGCTCTCTTGTGAGTTTTGGTGTTTGAATGACAACTCAATTAAAGGACTAACGAGTGTACTAAGTGTTGAACAGGTGCTTAAGGTAAAGCCTACAGGGTTCAACACAAGTGAACAATTGTGATGGTCCAAGAACTGGATTATGGATACATGATGGACATCACAAGTAGGATGGACATTGCATAAAGTGAGACTCGGGTGCGAAGCTCGGAGACAACTGATCAAGCCAAGGACGGAGGCAAGAGAAGCTTCGAGGTACCAAGTGCACGGGAGAAGGTCAAGGAGGCTGAGGAACCCAAAGCCAAGGGTGAAGAAGAAGGCTTGCAAAGTCAAGGGTGATCGAGTTGAGAAGAGCTATAACACACCAAGGATCACTACATAAGGACGTGACTTACAACCAATGAAGTAACAGCTACAGTTATGTGGTGTAAGTCATAAGGCTCAAGACCAAACTCTAAGAAGGAGATCAAGGTCACTAGAAGGAGAACAAGTGTCAAAACCAGAACTGGAAGCAGCCTAAAAGAGCTAAGTTCACCTTGATCTTTAGTTTGGGTTGTTCCTAGGTTTGGAGATGTTCTATGTGATCTTTGCAGGATGTTGGAGCCAAGAAATGTCAATCTAGATCAAGTCAAGCAGACTTGATGATTTATGAGTCCAACATCGAAGCTCATGCATGTGAAATGCTATAGATGTAATAATTAAGAGAAGGTATGTTTCTAGACTTAGTACATTGGTTTTGTGTACTAATATATTTGTCTAAGTGTTAGAAACAGAAAGAAGAAGAAGAAAGAAGAGGAGAAAATGACTTGGCTGTGTGCTGCCAAGACCCAGCTCGGTCTGGAGCACCGGACTGTCCGGTGTGCACCGGACAGTGTCCGGTGCGCCAGGCTGACTCGGCTCGAACTGGCCGCTCTCGGGAATTCGCCGACGGCGTACGGCTAAAATTCACCGGACTGTCCGCTGTGCACCGGACTGTCCGGTGAGCCAACGGTCGGCCAGGGCCAACGGTCGGCCGCGCAATCCGCGCGGGACACGTGGCCGAGCCAACGGTCGGAAGACGGCACCGGACTGTCCGGTGTGCACCGGACTGTCCGGTGCGCCAACGGCTCGCAGATCTCCAACGGGCTGCAACGGTCGGCAGCGCCAGATAAGGAAACAAATCGGGCACCGGACAGTGTCCGGTGTGCACCGGACTGTCCGGTGCCCCCGACGACAGAAGGCAAGGTTGGCCTTCTAGAATTGCTTCCAACGGCTCCTAGGCTCCTTGTGCCTATAAAAGGGACCCCTAGGCGCCTCCAGCAGAAAATAAGTGCAGCCAACAAGTATAGACATCACTCGGATCAATTCTCGCTCTCCCTCTTGTGTGTAACTCTATAGTTTGTGTAGAAGGCACAGCTATAAGCCTTTAGAGAGAGGAGTAGTGCTGCTAAGAGCTAGAGCAAGGTCTTGAGCGTATCGTTACTCTGCCGGGGTGCTGCCAAGAAGTTTGTAAGCAGCCGCGGTTCTGTTGTAACCCCACTCAATAGTGAAAGGCTCTATCTGTCATTCTGACAGATCTGAGCAAACGGAGGAAGGAGTTGAAATAGACTCCAAGCCCAGGTGTGGCTAACTCCAACGAGGACTAGGCAAGCATTTCAGGCTTGGCCGAACCTCGGGATAAATCCTTGCGTCTGTGTGCTCTGTTCTATATTGTATCCTGACTCTCTGTCTTACTCGTCTTTATATCTGCACTTCAATACTTATCTGTGGTATAAGCTTTATTTGAAGTGCAGGACACTTTTGAGACAGGATCTCTGATTCCGCTGCAACCTACTCGAAGAGTCTTCTCACTCCACTGCGTACTAAGTCTTCGAGTAGAGTAAGAATTTAAGTTTTAAAGTAATAAGTTTTATTCGCCTATTCACCCCCCCCCTCTAGGCGACATCCAGATCCTGTTCCCGGGTCAAAGGGAACTTTCAGGTTCGCATTCGATTTGCCTTCTAAAACCGGGTGTGACATCTGTAATGGAGTCTTTTATATTTATGTTAATTCATTTATTTTTACTTGCAGGGTCTAATACTTAGTAATGCTTTAAGAGCACAAAAGAATGCTGAAGACGAGAGCTGCACTATTGCTCTCAACAACCTTCGAACAGAGGTTATCAAGCTGAGGAATAAAGCCACGGAAAAAGACAAAATTCTACTTACATTGGTGGACAGAGTAAAGAAGGATGAAGCTAACTTCAAGGCTCAAACTAAAATTCAAAAGAATGAGATTAAAGACCTTCGAAGGCAACTAGCTAAAGCCAACTTAAAGTGTGTTGTCGCCGAAGCTGATCGAGATGCCAGTGAACACTGGAAGAATTATTTAGAAAAACAGTTGCAGAGCTTCGCTCCTCCAAAGAAAGATGTTTTGAGAAATCTGTGGAGTGTATGAAGAAAATAAAGACTAGCTTCGCTAACGTAGGCGCGTATTCGAGCAAAGACAACTTTATACGAGGCGACCCCGAAGGCGTTATCGAATGGATCAGTAATGAAGCCGAATATTTTGAAGAAATTTTAAGCGATCGTGGGGACGTCTGCGCATTTTCTGGTGCAAGAGGAATTACGGCCGTCTTGGAGAAGGTGGATTGTAATCACGTTAAGACCTTGGCCTAGGCTGAAGCTGCCTTCTCCATGGACGTCACAAAGGACCCCTCGGCCGAAGCAAGTCTAATAGGCGGAAAAATTTTCACTGATATATGGGAAAATGGCGGCCAAGAAATGGCTCATGAAATAATGAAGAAAAGCGAAAAAGATCTTTATGACGCTCGAGAAGCAGCAAAAGAGGCAGAAAGGGCAGCAACACTCGAAAGAGGAATAGGTACTACTTAATGGCTTTTAGCTTTGTCATTTAATTTTTTGTGACTTCGAACTAACTAATGTTTTGTACCGCAGCTGAACTTTCTCCTCCACTAGAGCCATTCGACCCACTAGCCGACCCAGAAACAAAGAAGAAAGAAGAAATTATTGACATGGCCGAAGCTATTATCGACGAAGTTGTTGTCAAGCTACTAACCGAAACTGCTGAAAAAGTTTTGAAGGAAGAGTAGCAGCTATTGTAAAAACATTTCTAAGATATTAATGTAACATTTGCTGAACTAAGTTTGTAATATTTTATAATTTTTGAATGTAATATGTAAATTGTTTTTAGTTCAATTCTTTACGATGCATGAAACTTTACGTATGTACCGTTTTTTAGCCTTCGACGAAAAAACACCTTCCCTTCTTTTCATGCTTCGTGAAGAAAAACTTTTATATCTCATGAGAATATCCATACTTCGTAAAGATCATCCAAGCTTCGTAAAAACATTAATGCTTCGTAAACAATAGATTTCTTCTTCCATATCAGAGCTGATGAAGTTGTACTTCTTCAAAACTTATTTTGTGCCTTAGCACAATTTCACTTCTTCGAAACATTCCCCGAAGGTCAACATTGTATCCCCTTCGTGTACCATTGATGCAATATGATGTATGATGTTATGTTATACGAAATGATGTGATGATATTATGTTATGCGAAATGATGTTTATGCCGAAGACACACTCACACTGCCATAGTGGAATACACAATCTATTTGCCGCTTATTTTTCGGCTTCACCGCTTATTTTTTGGTGTATCAGCGCTAACTTTTCACTGTAAATTCTACATTCCCTTAGGAACGTCTTTTGAACTTCTTCGCCTTCTATTTTGGCGGTATTCGCATTGACTTTTAGCGCTTCGCCTTATATTTCAGCGGTATTTAGCTCTGCAATCCCTTTGGAACGACTTTTGAGCAGAAAACTTACGCTGCGCTCCCTTAGAAATGACTTTTTATAGCTTCGGCAAACTTACGCTGCGTTCGTTAGGAACGACTTTTTGTAGCTTCGACAATTTTTGAACTTCGTGAATCTGTGGAGAAGATATATTTCACAATGGCAAAAAATGAAGCTATTACAAGAAATTGGAAATGGCAAGAAAACTAAGCTTACAATAATTGTTCCTTATTAAAGATGAAAATGACAATGAATGTAAAATTGTTTCATGGTTAGGATATCTCTCAATAGATGTGTTTCGACTCTGGCATAGTACCGTTGACTGTGCGAGCTTCGAACTCCTCCCTGAAATCTCGCTGTTGATGAGTCTGTTGGCTCCCTTCTGGCTGCTGGCCTCGTGAATATACAGGTTGTAGTGGTGGCGGAGGTGAAGGCTGTGGCCAAGACGCTTGTGGCTGGCTAGCCGAAGCAACAGAAGCTGCAGGATGGTTACCCACATACTCTGGTATGTAGGGTGAGTGATACGAAGTGGTGTGCATGACCTGCTTCGGCTGGTTCTGCTGAGCTGCAACTTCTGTTATTTCCTTTTGTTTCTGAATAGTGACATGGCACATCCTTATAGTATGGCCCTTGTCATCACCACAGAATAAGCAATAAATTTTTCTGGATTGATCCCCAAACCTTCCTCCGAAGCCCATGGTGCCTCTGCTTCTTGGAGCTGACGACCAAAAAGAGTTTTGTTGTTGCCCCGAAGATTGTGAAGTATATTGTGACTTCTGCAGCTAACTTCCTCTGTCATCACTCTGGGTGGAGTGAATTGACATGACATACCTTGGGTGGATTCTTCCTCCGAAGCCCTTGGTCATCTCAGAGAACCTGTAGGCTTCCTCCCTTCTTTGGCGAAAGTCATTGTCAGCCCGGATGTATTCATCCATCTTTTGAAGCAACTTTTCCAGGGTCTGAGGGGGCTTCCTGGTGAAGCATTGGGTCGTAGGTCCTGGCCGAAGCCCTTTGATCATGGCCTCAATGATGATTTCATTGGACACAGTTGGCGCTTGTGCCCTTAAACGCAAGAACCTTCAGCATACGCCTGGATGTATTCTTCGTGGTCTTGCGTGCACTGGAATAAAGCTTGAGCAGTAACCGGCTTCGTCTGAAACCCTATGAAACTGGTGATCAGCATGTCCTTCAGCTTCTGCCATGATGTGATTGTTCCTGGCCGAAGAGAGGAGTATCAGGTTTGCGCAACATTCTTGACTGCCATGACGAAAGATTTTGCCATGACTGCGATATTGCCCCCATATGAAGATATGGTTGCTTCGTAGCTCATCAAAAACTACTTCGGATATGAGTGCCCATCATACATGGGGAGCTAGGGTGGCTTGTATGATGGGGCCATGGGGTAGCCTGCAGTTCTGCTGACAGAGGAGAAGCATTATCAAAGCAAAATTTCTATGATGGAAATCATCATACCATCCATCCTCGTTGAAGAAGCCTTCTTGATGAAGCTCCCTATGTTGGGGCCTTCGTTCTTGTTCATCTTGAGCAAGATGACATACTTCTTCAGTGGCTTCATCAATCTGCCTTTGAAGATCAGCTAGTCGGGCCATCTTCTCCTTCTTCTTTTGTACTTGCTGATGAAGTATCTCCATGTTTCTGATTTCTTGGTCCAACTCTTCCTCCTGGAGTGTTGGGCTAGTGGCCTTCCTCTTCTGGCTTCGGGCCTCTCGGAGAGAAAGGTTCTCCTGATTTGGGTCCAGTGGCTGTAATGCAGTAGCCCCTGTCGCTGAAGCTTTCTTCGGCGGCATGATGAGGGTCAGTGCTTGCCGAAGGTGGTCGAAAAAGGGTAATGATCTTCAGACGAAGGTCATGAAGGACGTACCTTCATTATCACAATATGTACTAATTGAAAGGAGAAGCATATGAAACATGAAAGATAACATAGATAATTACATGACATTATATGACATTATGATATATACTTCTTATTATATAATCATGAATAGATGAGAACAATATTGAATTACATTTGTACCTTCGTTCTGATAGAAGATGAAAGTACAAGCGTGACGCACAAGCGGGTACCAGTCAGCGTGAATAGTACGGGAGTACTGTTCACCTATTTATAGGCACTGGACGCAGCCCATGAGAAATTACAATTATACCCTTTACATTTAATATTGGCTTATAGAAAAATCTATGAGGACTGAACAGCCTTTTCCCCTTTAAGTCGGTTCCCTTTTCTGCAATTTAGTCGAAGCTCCCTTCCGCGTAGCTTCGGAGCGACGATAACCTTCGTCACGATCAAGCTCCTCATCGTGTATGCTTTTATCATAATCCGAAGATACCTATCCACAAATCATACTTGGAAGACATTGTTAAATTATGTTTTTGAGGACCTTCGGAGGACGAAGGCCCCCCACAGAGCACTTGTATCTCCATATTAGGTGGTAAATAATCTGTTAGTGAGAGTAACTTCCACCAGCATGGAACAAAAATCCCATTGCGGTAAAAGTTAACTTCGAACAACAGTCGAAGTAGTCTCCCCCTCTCCCTTCCCATAATTTTGAATGAACTATAAATGAAATCCCTGTAACCTGGTGATACTTTTAAGAAACAACGCACGAATGTGTTGTTCGGAGAGAGAGAGAGAGGAGGATGAGGAGAGGAGCAGTTACCATGGAACACCGGCGCTGCGCAAGGATGCGGAGTGGCGGCACACCGGCGGGCGGGAGCGGGGCTCCTTCTTCGTCGCCGGCAGCGGCACAACGGTGATGTACCCGGAGTACGTAGTGGCACCACACTTGGAGAGAGCACCGGTGACGGTTGTGGACGCAGAGTGCGGGACACTTTGAGAGAGGAAGGGGTAGATGTGGTGTGCGGAGGTAGGGAGAGAGGAGGGGGAGCAATGGGGGGAAGGCACCCGCGAGACTTGGTGGACGAGATCTTTGAGGGAGAGGATAGGAAGAAAGAGGGCGCGGAGGGAGCGACTGCCATGGATGGAAGGGGGCGGAGGGAGCGCGATTGCCATGAAGGGGGAGCAGGGCGCGACTGGTGGGCGATTTACGGCGGATCTCTGGCGCGATTTGTGGACGGGGACAGAGGCGAGCGGGGCGCGGCTGGTGGGCGATTTGCGGCGAATCTCTAGCACGCCTACCATGAAGCTCCAGCTTGCGACCTGGCGCGATTTGTGTTGGGGACAGAGGCGAGCTGGGCGCGACTAGTGGGCGATTTGTGGCGGATCTCTGGCGCGACTGCCATGAAGCTCCAGCTTGAGACTTGGCGCGATTTGTGGGCGCGGACAGAGGCTGCCATGGCGGCGAACTGCAGAGAGGAGAGCGGGGGTGCGGAGATGGCGGCGAGAGAGAGCGCAGATGGCGGGCGAGAGAGACAGCAGAGAGGAGAGCGGGGTCGGACCTTCCATGGAACACGCGGACCTTCCCTGGTTGGAGATTTTCCTTACATGATGGCGGGCGAGAGAGGAGAGCGGGGGCGGGGAGGGTCTGGCGGTGAAATAGAGCGCAAATTGCGGGTCTGGCGGTGGATAGCAGAGAGCGAGAACGCGAGAGAGGAGAGCGGGCGACTGCAGACGACAGAACCGTGCACCAAAAATTGTGAACGTCTACACTAACATCTTATAGAGTAGTATAGATTAAGGTAACTTCAACAAATCTCAATATTCGATTTCCAAATTATATTGTCGAAGAAAAAAGAAAAACAGAGGTCCAATAGCTCTCTAGACCCGCTCCCAATCAGGTCGCACACGTAAACCGAGCTCTAGCCTGCACATATTTTCGTCAACCCCCGCAACTCCTTTTCCCTCGTGCTCGGAGCGGTCATCATGGGGCCCAGCATCTAGTTTAGCCCGCGATGCTGGCATCCTCCATGATCGACTTTATTAGGTTGTCTTCAGCGACGTCCTCTATATCTATTATTTATATTCGTTTTTACAGTCTTCTCTAAAAGATTTCATCATCTATATCTCGTTCCTCTCCAACAACTTCTCTAAATCACGTATTCTATACATGAATACATATATTAGATACATTTTTTTATTTTTTGTACATACGTATTTGTCATCTTCTCAAATATATTATATATATTTTAGTTTTTCTAAACCGGTTATTTAAAGTATTCAGATGGATAGAATATCGTTTAGAGAATCTCTGTATAGAGAGAATCCAGTAGCGTCATCAGGTAGCGTTTGATTGAAGAACAAACTAGAACGGAGCCGTTCTGTCCCAGTTTTGTTGTTGTTTGGTTATAAAGTAACTAGAACGGAATGGCTCCAATTAGGGAATATTCTTCTCGGATCCGGAACCATTCCACTCCAAAAAATCAACCGGACGTAGCCGCTCCGTTCCCATCCCGCTCGCACAGTCACACTCCGTTCCATTCACTCATGCAACCAAACAAAAAACAGAGCCGCTCCGTTCCAGATTACCAAATACATAACAGAGCGGCTCCGTTCCTAGAATCAGGGATGGAACGACTCCGTTCTACTTGGCTCCTCAGCCAAACACTACCTAAATTTAAAGGACCGTTTAGAGAATGTTGCGGGAGAGCGTAGAGGACCGTTTAATCCTCTATATTTAGGATACATGAGGCTTTAGGGGTCCTTGCCAGCCTGACATGCTGTTGTTGTGCCGACTACTATTGCCTTGTACAGGTAGAAAACCCGTACTGACCCATTCAAAAAGATTTTAAGGAAATTATTGAGAGTTATTGGAGTATTAACTTTTTTAGGGATTTAATATTTAAAAAAATCCTAATATTTTAGGGAGTTATATTTTTTAACTTATTATAGTTGCTCTTATACAGTCATGTGGATAACTTGTATAACTCGAAGATTTATTAGTAAGTAAAACGCACGTGTGACACGCGCGTGTGAAGAAAAAAATATAGCATATTCTGAAATTTTATTCTATTGTTATTTGACTATAGTTTCTGCGCTCCTGTCGTCTTTTTGACCATCCAATTCTAATTGAAATATGTATCTAATGGTTGTGGTAGATATAAGGAAAGTGGTTTTTTATGGTATAGACAGATAGATAATCGTGTCATATGTTCGGATTTATCTTAAGCTGACCCTACCGTGCCTCGACATTCGTTAGCATTCAAATTTACATCAGAGCATGTTACAATGAGAGGCTATAAACAGACTAAATGCTGAGGTGGAGGAAAGAAAAAAAGAGAGAAGAAACATGCTCTAAATTTACAACTGAATTAAACACAAGAACCAAAAAGATTTATAAAATAGATAAGTGGAGTCCTACATTAATAATGAAGAACTAATTAATATATAGATAGGTTAAATGGTACTCCTATTAGTCGTTTTGGATTTATCCTAAATCATACTATCTAAACTTTGACTATATATAAAAGATTTAATTATTTTACACTAAAAAAATTATATATTATGGTATTTCAAGTCATGATTAATTTAGTAATTTTGCTTTTATATTGTAAAATTTTATAAAACATTTGATATAACCGATCAAAGTTAATAGTGATTGGTGTAAGGCAAATCTAAAACGAATAAATTATGTGGATGAACCAATCTGCAAAGACCTTTATAATCAGCGATTGATTGTATTATTAAACTTACCCTACTATCTAGGCCTCATAACCATAACGTACAACGTCCTAGCATGCCATAGTTTTCTAGACAGTTGTTTGATTTATTACCATAATTATAACGCTCTACTTTTTCTTACCGCCCATGTCATGGACTTATTTTCTTGTTAAGACTAGTTTGAAAACCCTATTTTTTCAATGGATTTTCATTTTTTCAAGGTAAATTAGTTGTTTTTCTTAAAAAATAGGAATCTCTTAAGAAAACATAGTTCCAAAACTAGCCCTAAATTTATCATAAATATAATTTTAATTTTTCTCAACGTACATTTTATGGTAACCACAGTTTACCTAACATTCAACGCGGTAGACTTCAGCACCAAACAAATAAACTAACTCTTAATCCAATAATCTCATTATATATGTTCATATCTATTTTATGATCATACTCCACACAAATGGTGACTAGTTAGTTGTGCCTAATAGATCGTGCATATAGTCATGTAGAACATTTTTTTACACTGTAGATGATACTATTTGCATAGTGAAGTTTGAAAATAAGAGGTCAGATAGAGATGTAATAGACTAATAGGAGAGCTACTAGAGATAGCCTTATATATGTTGCACCTACTTATAAAAATATGTGGGAGTGATATGCCAATTTAATACTCTACTAGGTGAGTGCCCGTACGTTGCCATGGAAGTTAAAAATTAGTATAAAACATAGATACAATATGACAAACATTACTATGATATATAAAATCCACGAGGCAAGATATCACCATAACACTAAGTTAGCAGCTAGCGGTGGTGATCGACAAACTATTGTTGAACTTAGTTTCACAGATTTAGGGAAACAGGTTCACAAGTTCAGATTAACAGCTACTTCTGTCAATCTCAGTGTTCAGACTGAATCACAGGTTCACACTCACTGATTTCAGGCTCACAGGTTCATCATTTGCCATCTTCAGCATTTGTGTCACACCTGGGCTTTAAGGAATAAAGCCGGGTGCATCTCATACATGCGTCAAAGAAGACAACATATATAATAACAGAGTGTATAGAGAAAAATGTCACAATAAAATCAGAGTACTTATTACATAGCGGAAGTCTTACAAAAATAAAATATGAATATCGCAGGAACTAAAATTTATCCTTGGCGCCAGAAAGCTGACTGGGAGACGCCACCTAGATCAAGTCGAATGCCTCGGTGTTAGGCGGCTCCTCTTCGACCACCTGCTCTTCTCCTGTGGGGGGTGTGAGACAGCAAGAGTGAGCTCACACATGTTCATCGCTCAACAAGTTGTGGGGAATAATGTGGCATGAACTCACTAAAGGTGGGAGTTTATGAAGTGTAAGGATGATCAATGAAATAAAGGTTGAAGCTGAGCATTGCTTTTAGAAGTTGGTCAAAATTTTATTAGCAGTTACTAAGTGTAAGTAAATACCAAACCTTAGAAATAATAAATAAAAGTAATAGTAAAATATGAAGGATTACGAGGAGGCTACGCTAGCGTAAAACAAAATTTTCACCCCATAAAACCAAGAACTACTGCGGTTATAGGTCATGGAATTACCACTAGACGCGCAGAGCAGCGGAAGACGTCTCGATGTAGACGAACGCGTCGAGCAGTGCCATGCAGTCGTCGGCGTCCTTCACGTCCTCGCACGGTTCGTCCTAGTGCTCCAGATGTAGCACCTCCGAGGTATTCACACGTACAGGGAGGAAGCGTCGCATACCGAACTGCTAGGTTCGCGACGGCGGCTTGGCGAGGGCGAGAGGCGAGCGACTACTTGTTTGCTGGTGGCCGATTAGGGTTAACCTAACCGCGCCCCCGCCTCTCATTATATAGGCGTTATGGTGGGCTTCTGACACCGAGGCCCATCAGTAACCCTAAAGCCCAGTCTAATTTCGGATCTAATCCGAGTTAGGCTTCCTTCCCCTTAAGTGTGTGACCCTATAGGTTCACGTACAAATAGACATAGCCCGAGTACTCTTACTTGGCCCAATAATTGACAGCGGCCTCTAGCAAGACATGTCAACTCCTATGCGCACGTAAAGATCATATCAGACGAACCATTGCAACATTACGTACATGTTGTTCCCTTTGTCTCACGATATTTGGTCTGGCTCTAAGCTGACCTCTCTTTCTCGATACTGTGAATTGGAATCCTTTCAATGGTTAACTCTTAACCCTAGCACGGCCATGCATTTTTTGATCCAATCACTCGAGGGGCCCAGAGATATCTCTCTCACAAAGAGAGGGACAAATTCCATCTTGACTGACCATGCCTCACAGCATGCTTCCTGACAAACCCAAAACTATCTTTATAACTACCCAGTTACGGAATAGTGTTTGATAGTCCCTAAGTAAGTCAATTCACATCTTGAGAACATGAGACAATCTCAGGTCTAAGGATACAATATTCATGTTGCAAAAAGAGAACTATATTACAATATCTCACGTTGGGTCGATCCAGCCTCATGTCATACATGCGCCCACATTATTACTTTAACATCTCCATGTTCATGACTTGTGAAATGTAGTCATCAACTAATACATGTGCTAGTCATCGACTCTGACTAGGGATATCATTTAGAATAACCATATAAGTAAAGAATCTCACAAACAATTCACATAATTGCTAATCAATACAAGGTGCCTTCCATGGATATTCATTTAAGCAATATATATATATATATATATCATGGATACAAAGAAATATGCTCATCTCTATGATTATCTCTAGGGCGTATTTCTAACAGTCTCCCACTTGCACTAGAGTTAATCTAGAAGATATCTAATACCCATAGATCTCATGTGTGCCTCATGCTTACGTTGTGGAAGAGGTTTTGTCAAAGGATCAGCAACATTCAAATCCGTATGTATTTTGCATATCTTTATCTCACCCCGCCTTACGAATTCCCGTATGAGGTGAAACTTGCGCAGTGCGTGTTTGTTTTTCTGGTGGTTCCTTGGCTCCTTAGCTTGCGCAATAGCCCCATTGTTGTCACAGTAGAGGTTCAATGGACTAGATGCATTAGGAAACACACCAAGCTCGATGAGGAACTTCCTTATCCAAACACCTTCCTTCGCAGATTTAGAAGCTGCAATGTACTCGGCTTCTGTTGTAGAATCAGTCACAGTCTCCTGTTTGGAACTCTTCCAACTAACAGCACCACCATTTATTGTGAACACAAAACCTGATTGCGATTTTAACTCGTCTGGGTCAGTTTGGAAGCTAGCATCGGTGTAACCAGTTACAACGAGCTCCTCCTTACCCCATATACCAGGAACATATCTTTAGTCCTTCTTAAGTACTTAAGAATGCCTTTTACCGGTGTTCAATGACCCTCACCTGGATCAGCCTGGTACCTACTCGTAGCACTTATAGCGTATGAAACATCTGGGCGTGTACTTATCATGGCATACATGATTGATCTAATTGCTGAGGCGTATGGTACCTTACTCATGCGCTCCCGCTCATTAGCCGTCGCAGGACATTGCATCTGGCTAAGGTGTATACCATGTGACATAGGTAAGAACCCTTTCTTGGACTGTTCCATGTTGAACCGTTTCAAAACCTTGTCAATGTACGTATCTTGACTTAATCCTATAAGCCTATTCGACCTATCTCTATAGATCCTTATGCCCAAAATATATGCTGCTTCCCCTAAGTCCTTCATAGAAAAACTCTTTTTTAATGAAGCCTTGACGGACTCCAGCATAGGAATGTCATTCCCAATCAATAATATGTCATCCACATACAAGATCAGAAATACAACAGCGCTCCCACTTTCCTTCTTGTAAACACAAGCTTCTTCTTCATTCTGATGAAAACCAAGCCCTTTGATCACTTCTTCAAAACAAATGTTCCAACTCCGAGATGCTTGCTTCAACCCATAAATGGATTTCTGAAGTTTGCATATCTTTCCAGCATTGATCAGATCGACAAAACCCTCGGGCTGTATCATATACACGTCCTCATCTAGGTTTCCATTAAGGAAAGCTGTTTTGACATCCATCTGCCAAATCTCATAATCGAAATATGCGGCAATAGCTAGAATGATCCGAATAGATTTAAGCATCGCTACTGGCGAGAATGTCTCGTCATAGTCAACTCCATGAACTTGTTGAAAACCCTTTGCAACAAGTCGAGCCTTATAGATGTGAACATTTCCATCCATGTCTTTCTTCTTCTTATAGATCCATTTGCATTCTATGGGTCTAACACCATCAGGCGGGTCAGCCAAGTTCCAAACTTGATTTTCTCCCATGGAATCTATCTCGGATCTCATGGCGACTTGTCATTTCTCGGAATCTGGGTCCATCATCGCTTCTGCATATGTTGCAGGTTCGTCGTTGTCTAACAACAACACTTCCCCATTGCCCAACAATAGCACTTCTCTTCGTGCCTCGCGAAGCCTTACTGACCTTCGTGGTTGTGGTGGTGATTCTCTTGCCATAGACGTCTCAACTTGTTCTGCTACATTAGCATCACTTGTTGAATCTTGTCCCACTGGCTCATCCTGAACTTCTTCAAGATACACCTTTTGTTTACTTTTCTCTCTTTTGAGAAACTCTTTATCTAAGAACACACCGTTCCGGGCGACAAACACTTTGCCCTCTGACCGGTGGTAAAAGTAATATCCTAAAGTTTCCTTTGGATATCCCACAAACATGCACTTGTCTGATTTTGGAGTGAGTTTATCCGACTGAAGTCGCTTGACGTAAACCTCACAACCCCAAATCTTCAAAAAAGACAAACTGGGAGTCTTCCCAGTCCACATCTCATATGGTGTCTTAACTACGGACTTAGACGGTACCCTATTTAGTGTGAGAGCTGTTGTTTCTAGAGCGTATCCCCAAAACAACAAAGGTAGGTCCGACTAGCTCATCATTGATCGAACCATATCCAATAAAGTCCGATTACGTTGCTCAGATACGTCATTCCTCTGAGGCGTTCCAGGCGGCGTAAGCTGTGGAACAATTCCACAACTCCTTAGATGATTGCTAAACTCATGACTCAAATATTCACCTCCACGATCCGATCGCAGTGCTTTAATTTTCTTGCCACGCTAATTTTCTACTTCATTCTGAAACTCTTTGAACTTTTCTAAGGATTCAGACTTGTGTTTCATTAAGTAGACATACCCATATCTACTAAAATCATCAGTGAAGGTTATGAAGTATTGGAATCCTCTCCTAGCTGTCGTACTCATTGGTCCGCACACATCAGTATGTATGAGTTCCAATAAATCTAATGTCCTCTCCGGTAAACCCGTGAAGGGCGCCTTGGTCATCTTACCAAGTAAGCAAGCTTGACATGTCTCGTATGATTCAAAATCAAACGAAGTTAAAAGCCCATCATAATGAAGCTTCTTCATGCGATTCTCACTTATATGACCCAAACGACAGTGCCACATGTAGGTAGGACTTAAATCATTAGGCCGAGGCCTTTTAGCACTAATATTACAGATAGGTGCATCATCAAGATTTAAAATGAATAACCCATTCATAATGGATGCAAAAGCCACAAACATGCCATTCTTAGAGATCACACAACCATTGTTTTCACTCGCAAATGAATAACCATCCTTCATCAAACATGAAGGAGACATAATGTTTCGACTCATACTAGGAACTAGATAACAATTATTTAACTCCAAAATAAATCCTGATGGGAGGTGGAGTTGCATCGTCCTGACGGTCAACACAGCAACTCTTGCATTATTACCTACCCGGAAATCAACTTCTCCTCTTTTCACGCTTCTACTTCTTATCATTCCCTGCATCGAATTGCAAATATGGGCAATCGATCCGGTATCAAATACCCAAGGATTAATATAAGAATCAGCAAGAAAAATTTCTGTAATGTGAATAGCAAGTGTACCTGCTGCGGTTGTACCCTTACCGCCGCGATCCTTAATAGAGGCCAAGTACTGCTTGCAATTCCTTTTCCAGTGACCAAGTTCTTTGCAATAAAAGCACTCTGCATCTGCAGCTGGTCCAGCCTTGGGCTTTTGATTTGGCTTGGATACTGTATCCTTTGCCTTGCCCTTCTTCTTTTGAGATTTACCCTTCTTCTTAAAGTTGGGTTTGTTTTGGACCGCCATCACATGGCCGCTGCTGCCAGCGCTTTTCTTTATGTCCCCCTCTGCTGTTTTCAGCATGCCACATAGTTCATTGAGGCCCCTCTCCGCCCCATGCATATGGTAGTTCGTAATGAAGTTTCCATAGCTGGGCGGAAGAGATGCCAAAATGAAGTCAGTGGCCAACTCTTGGCTTATTGGTAAGCCTAGCTTCTCCAACCTCTGACTGTAACCAACCATTTTGATTACGTGTGGTCCAACTGCTGCGCCTTCTGCTAGCTTGCATTCCAGAAAGGCTTTGGACACATTGAACCTTTTAGTCCTAGCCTGAGTCTGGAACATATCCTTGAGCGCCACGATCATATCGTGCACCTTATGGTTTGTCTCAAACTGCATCTGTAGCTCAGGCTCCATGCAAGCAAGCATCAGGCAACTCACTTCAAGATTAGCATCCATTGCTTTCTTGTAAGCGGTTTTAGCTACAGTAGTTGCATTTTCACCAGGATCCTCTGGCAGTGGGGTGTCTAGAACGTCTTCCTTTTTTTCAGCCCTGAGAACAATTCTCAGGTTACGGATCCAATCCGTATAGTTTGTTCACTTATCCTTTTCAAGAATTGATCGCAAAGTAAATGTTGGTGTGCTAGGTGCCATTTATCTACAACAAAATAATGCAAAATACTAAGACAAAAATATCCATGATAGAGTAAATCATATTAAACATTTAATAGTCTACTCCCACTAAAATCAATATCCCTCGATTGATACTTAGTGATTCAGAACCCACAACTAACAAGTATACTAGTGAGCTTTAGCATCACCGCTAGAAGACAAGGTAGATCGGTAAGCAACTCCTTGCTAATCATATCATATATATGACTTCTGTTGTTGGGTGACATCTCTATGTCTCGGCTCCCAACCTTATGCCCCAAAGTCCTTAACCATTAAGCTGACTTTGTTTAAGTTAACCAACCCTTTCTGCAGTTCGTATCCGATACAAACCTATCTAGTCAAGGAAAACTGGTGGCACCCTAATTTCATAGACCCACCACCAATTGTACAAGACTTATGATAGTGCAAGGTTTGGAGAGGCATTTAAGCTTAAACATTTATGAGGGATCGTCCTACTTATATCATCGCACACAAGGACATATATGCAATATGAACAAGTAGAACATTAAGAATGGCATTCACACAACAGTTGTGATTCGGTATGGCTTGCTATCACATGGTGATCCCCATCTCCAATAATCTGTCCATCACGATGATCTCCACCTCCATGATATAGGTATGCCATCCTTCAGGTGATGAGTCCTTCAAGACCTATCTAACGTATGCTGGTAAACAAAGTACATATACGCTTTGGATCATCACATGCTGACACGCAGGTCATTACATTAAATTTGGACAATACATGTGGCTCCAGCCGTATTGCCCTGGTCACGACACGCAGGTCATGAATAATTCATTAATATGCATCATATACACACAATAGCCATACTGATCACAAGATGTCCTGCAAAAACAGGTTAGACAAACACGTTTCTATATGTTCGCCACTACAGCAGATAGCCACGGCGGTCCCCCGCGGGTCTCAGGGCAGCGCCCTAAAAACCTCACAGGATTCCATGCATCGTATGTATGGAAATTCCACTGAAAATCTCATGACGTCGATCTGTTACGTCAATCTGCTGGTTGTGTACGCAGTTAGCCCCGATGGTGATTCCAGCTGGTAGGGGCAAGTCGCGCACATAACAGAGAAGGACAAACTAATCTCTTCAGTTATATCCGATGTAATCTACTTCAACCCTTTATAACCAATTTATCTAATCAAACCGTGCATCAAGTAGATCCATCTCATGAACCTAGATCCAGACCTAAAACTACACAGAACCTGGCTCTGATACCACTGAAGGATTACGGGGAGGCTACGCTAGCGTAAAACACAATTTTCACCCCATAAAACCAAGAACTACTGCGGTTATAGGTCATAGAATTACCACTAGACGCGCAGAGCAGCGGAAGACGTCTCGATGTAGACGAACGCGTCGAGCAGTGCCGTGCAGTCATCGACGTCCTTCACGTCCTCGCACGGTTCGTCCTAGTGCTCTAGATGTAGCACCTCTGAGGTATCCACACGTATAGGGAGGAAGCGTCGCGTACCGAACTGCTAGGTTCGCGACGGCGGCTTGGCGAGGGCGAGAGGCGAGCGACTACTTGTTTGCTGGTGGCCGATTAGGGTTAACCTAACCGCGCCCCCGCCCCTCATTATATAGGCGTTATGGTGGGCTTCTGACACCGAGGCCCATCAGTAACCCTAAAGCCCAGTCTAATTTCGGATCTAATCCGAGTTAGGCTTCCTTCCCCTTAAGTGTGTGACCCTATAGGTTCACGTACAAATAGACATAGCCCGAGTACTCTTACTTAGCCCAATAATTGACAGCGGCCTCTAGCAAGACATGTCAACTCCTATGCGCACGTAAAGATCATATCAGACAAACCATTGCAACATTACGTACATGTTGTTCCCTTTGTCTCACGATATTTGGTCTGGCTCTAAGTTGACCTCTCTTTCTCGATACTGTGAATTGGAATCCTTTCAATAGTTAACTCTTAACCCTAGCACGACCATGCATTTCTTGATCCAATCACTCGAGGGGCACAGAGATATCTCTCTCACAAAGAGAGGGACAAATTCCATCTTGACTGACCATGCCTCACAGCATGCTTTCTGACAAACCCAAAACTACCTTTATAACTACCTAGTTACGGAATAGCGTTTGATAGGCCCTAAGTAAGTCAATTCACATCTTGAGAACATGCGACAATCTTAGGTCTAAGGATACAATATTCATGTTGCAAAAAGAGAACTATATTACAATATCTCACGTTGGGTCGGTCCAGCCTCATGTCATACATGCGCCCACATTATTAGTTTAACATCTCCATGTTCATGACTTGTGAAATGTAGTCATCAACTAATACATGTGCCAGTCATCGACTCTGACTAGGGACATCATTTAGAATAACCATATAAGTAAAGAATCTCACAAACAATTCACATAATTGCTAATCAATACAAGGTGCCTTCCATGGATATTCAATTAAGCAATATATATATCATGGATACAAAGAAATATGCTCATCTCTATGATTATCTCTACGGCATATTTCTAACAAAATAATCCCAAATGCAATGAAATGACAAATTAAGTTTAAGTTCCATAAATTAATCATGTGAGTGTCCGAGCCGCTCATGACCGTGAGCATGGCTAGTATACCAGTTTTACACTCTGCAGAGGTTGCGCATCTTTACCCACAAGTCGTGTTACCCATTTGTCATGGAGTTGATCAGACCCCATACACCTCTACCAAGGAAGCGAGGCAGGGTACCACTACGAGGCCTTTACAAAGTTCCACTAGCTTCAGACTACCCGCTACAGTTTATAGGAAGCTCCAGTGCAGGAATTCCTCGCCTGACCGCCATCGTAGCAAAATCAACCCAAGGACCTCCCTACACTGACCACTCCCCTACTGCCCTTGCCCCTTTCGGGTAAGGTAGCCATCCACTAGCTTTCCTAGTTAATCAGCCAAGGGTGTCCTATTAAACCCTTGTGGTAGCACTGTTTTCCCGGGTGGCTCTCCATGTTCCCATTAACATAATGATCTTATCATGAACATAAAATAATGAACAGATAATAAAAAGTGTAATCATGAGTAGTAAATATCTCTATACCCAAATCCACATAAAGCAATAGCATGTACTACCCAAAAATTTAGTAGTAAAACTAGTGGTGAACCAAGGTATAAAGATAGTCAAATCTAGGGTATTCTATTGGGTCCCATCAAAATTAACCTATGCAGATCATTATGAATAATAAGAATATGAATGGGTAAAAGAAGTGATCCAGGGCACAACTTGCCTTCCACGAGCTCCTGCTCAGCAGTCTATACCAGCTGAACCTCAGAATCCCCCGTAGCTTGCTCGTCTACTCGCATCAACACAATACATACATAGTATAGCAAAAATTAACATTACACCAAACATGTAAATAAAATACACACTAATAATCTAGACATTAAAATGAGATCATCGGAACTGGAATCATTAAATTTGGAGTTATAAATTTTAAGTTGTGGATTTTCCAAGGTTTTATGTATTTAGTACATGATTAAGTGATAGATAAATTTTAATGTGTTTGTCATGTCAGAACATAGGTACTAATGGCTAGACAATAATATTACAAAAATTTAGGAACTGGAATGGATCAATTTGGAGTTCATATGCATTTTCTATGAATTATACAAATTCTATGAATTGTTTTTATATTAATAACTCATTTTCTAATTTATTTTCCTGATTTTATAATTCTCTGGACGGGGCCTCATTTTCTGGAAAACGCAGGGGTCTCGGGGTAAGTTTGCCTGAGACACAGAGAATAGCTCTACGGATCGCAGGTTGATTACTATAAAATAGAGGGGCCTAATAGCTAAACCGACCAGCCTAAGGGGTATAGACAAACACTGGCCGTTGGATTAGAATCGAAGGGCGACGATTAGATCTATCCACCAATCACTCGGCCTTCGACGAGGGCCGTCGGATCTCGATCCAAAGGTCTTGATTCAATGAGCGCTAAACGCCACCCGACCGCTAGATTGAACATCGACGGCGACGATCTCACGATTGAAACGGTATCCGGCCCTCTAATCCGAGCCGCCCGTTGGGGATCGCCCAGGTTCAGATTTCAAACTCACATGTTCAGGCTCAGTTTAGATTTCAGGCTCACAGGTTCATACCCATATATCTCAGGCTTAGGTTTATCATTTGTCAGGTTCACAAAACAAGTTCACAAAATCAGATTTAGATTTCACAAAAACAAGTTCACATATTCACAACTTTAGATTTTACATGTTTACAAATAGAGGTTAAAACAAGTTCACAAAAAAAAATACAAACAGGTTCACAAACGCAGAACAGGAGGTCTTCTTTTGATGTGCCAGCTTCTTTGTGAGATACATTGATATGCAAATAGGTATATGCACGTGCATTGCTATACAAATAGGAATATGCACGTGCATTGCTACGGACTCAATATGATAAAATACATTGATATGCAAAAACGATAATTATTATTCTATACTTTTGTTAACATTAATAAAATTGGATGTTTACATACCTTAAAATATATAGTAAGGTGCCCACGTGTTAATAGGATTTGGATTTCTCTGTGACCGCGGCACAAGCAATGCTTACTGGTTTCTATGATTTTTTCTTGCGAGTGAGTATATTGGTAGATTCTTGTTTTTTGCTTCCTATGTATGACATCTTTGTTGTTTTTAAATTCTTGGGGTGGATAAATATAACTGGGAAACTTTCTATGATGTCCTTATCTGATTGTGCCAGTTATATCAATCATGCAAATTCTAAAATGGGTATATCATATAACCTTGATTCCTTTTGAACAATTTAGTTTACAAAATAACTATGTTTGTATATGAATAGAGGACAGCCGTTACAAAGCACATATACCTTACTATATCTTTTAAGGTACATAAACAATATACATTTATAATGATGTTAGCAAAAAAAAATTACAATTAGTATTTTGCATATCATTGTATCGTTCATTCATATTTCAAATAAATTAGAACGACGTTGAAATACAAGAAGTGAGCAGAATGCTGAAGGGCATTGTAACAGATTTAAGCTCTTTAAAGGGTGTTTGGTTTCCATAGACTAATTTTTAGTCACTTTATTTTATTCTGTTTTAGTTACTAAACTGCCGAATACGGAAAACTAAAATAGAGTTTTAGTTTTTGTATTTAGCAATTTAGCGACTAAAATGAAATAAATGGAAGGGCTAAAATTTAGTCCATAGAAACAAAACACCCCATTATAATATAATAGGCTAGGGATGTGTGTTCAATAATATATTTTTCTCTTGTTGCTACTGTGCCATTAGATTTCTATAAAAGGAAGTATCTGTCTATAGTCATGCTTTCAATTTTATAATGCCTTTTAAACAATTTGGCAATGCTACTCTGCGCTGTCTGTTCAAATTTCAGTTATGGCCAAACGAGTAGTGTTTTCAAATTTCATTCAATTCCATAGGTGATATTCAACACTACCTTTGTATTCTAAAAAGTCAAGTACCAAATGCAGGACAAGTGTAGTGACAATTATGGTTCGCTGCTCTGCTTAAGCGCCATGAACTGCCATGTGCATCATCAACTAATTTTGTTATTTATTTATTTTGGTTTGGGTGGGTATTTATTTAAAAATTGCGATATCAAAGCCTCATAAGACTCATCAAACCAGAAACCCATAAGTTCTTTTTATTAAGAGGAGAGCAAGCGTGTATCAATTGTTAAATGAAATCTCCTGATAAGTGTAAAACATCATAGCAACCTATTGTGTTCTCAAAGCACCTCGTATTTCAGAGTAAATCTCCCTGCTTGCCCCCACCGCAGTCCACTGTATGTACCCATGTTTTCTTTGCAAATCAAATGCAATCGCCAGCCAGATGTCGATTGCGGCAGTCAGGTCATCATCCCTGGTCCTGTCAGCGAGGTCGTGCTGTATCCTCAGGAGGAGCGCTAATTCCAGCCCCTTCAAGCCTGTCATGTCCCCACTCAGTAAGGCGTCTACATCCGCTTCCTTGGGCGGGCACCGCACGGCCTCGTCGTCTTTGTCATCGCCATCCTTCGCTGGCACGAAGGGGTTGTCAGCCACAAAGAAGGCAACCAAGGAGTTGCGGTTCTGGCAGAGCTGGAGGCCCACCCATCTCATCTCCGTTGTCGCCGTCCTTCGCTAGCGCGACTCCCCAGCAGCACGGGAGCCTAGAAGGTGGAGACGACCTTGGAGGAGTCCACCGAGCTTTGGATCTTGCTGGCCTGCGGGAGCGAGGACGTGGACCACCACATGGCGGAGGCATGGGCTTGGATGGCTTGGACACAGTGTTCTCCTTCCCAACGACGGTGGAGGTGGTGCGGCTTGGGTGCGGTGTTCTCCTTCATGGCAACGGCGGAGGTGGCGCTCGCAGGCTACCGTGGACGAGCACGGGGCTGGTCCTACGTCAGGGAGCCCTCGTCCTTCCTCGGCGATTGGGGCGAGGCAGAGGAGGAGGTGGTGATTTGTGTGGCGAGAGACGAACGAGGGATGCTCGTGGAGGGAAGGATCCAATCGGGGGTGCTGATGACGGAGGCAAAAGGCATGGGCGCATGGCACGCGTCGTGCGGGGGCAAAGGCCTGGTCGCGCTTGGCTGATCTCTGAGGCAAAGGGCGGGTCACGTTGCACAGAGGCGGAGGCGGAGGCCTAGGTGTGAACTGCGTGCGGAAGGGTGCGGCGAAGGATTCACAGGGCGGACTGACGGTGGAGATTGAGGAGATGTGGAGGGGGAGTGGGTGCTGCATGCGTGACATAGCGGTGGGCGAGGAAGGAGTTGCACGACATCAGATCCATCTGTGAGATCGGAGGTGAGCAGAACCTGTGGTAGAACACGGTGCACGCGATCTACGTTATAATCTTATATAATAGTAGGGATATACTTTGAAGATAAGACTAGATTCTTGCCCGTGCGTTGCTATGGGCTTCAAAATTCACACTATTCTATATATTTTCTACTCCTCCATTCTAAATTATACGATATTTTAGCTTTTCTAAATATATTACCTTTATTATGTGTCTAGACATATACGTATATTTAAGTGTATAGAAAATATATATTTAAAAGTCAAAATATTTTATAATTTGGAATGGGGCAAATAGTTAACATTATATGAAAGGATGTCTTATATGTACCATACTATCATGGTTTTGATTTGAGTAAGACATGGCGATTGAAACACCTTGTATGGTCGAATGCCTTGCAAGGACATCTTTAAGCGTCTTTTCTAGAAGCCAATGGTGAAAGATCTACCATAAATAACTAGGTTTCTAGACTGTTGTTGCCAACGTGAGGAGAAGGCCATATCTTTTGCTCTGTGGTCGCCTAACTAGCAATTGAAGCCACCTCTTCAGCAGCGGCGAGGGTACGCTTAGGCCTAGGAATGGGCCATGAAAACTCATGGGCAGAAAGGGCCTCCAAACTTATGGGCTAATAAATTTGGGTCTTTTTTGGTTCCACACTGATTAGGGTAGAGTTGGATCAAGCCGTTTGATGTGTTTGGTTTGAGGTCAAAGTTGGATGAGTCGGGGGCGACACCGTCCCCTCGATTTTTTGGGATCACGCCGCCCCCAAAAATCACTCTGGTATTCACCTCGCCCCCGCTTGACTCTCAACCAAACACTATAGAAAACGTGACCGCCTCATTCCATCCCTCCCTGTACATTCAACCAAACGCACCGCTAGCACATATCGATCATCAAACACGGACCAAGCATGTGCCTGGATCGTGTGAAGGGCATAGCCCGTGGATCGTGTGAAGGGCACCTTGGATTATATGAAGCGACAACACCTTTCTCCGTGGTCTGGTCATCTGGAGAGTGGCGGCGAGCGCCATGGAGACATAAGGTCACCGGAGATGCTCCTCACATGCTTCCTGTTGTCTTCCCATTCCAGAGCGTGTGCTTCTTGTTGCATGGTCTGGAGGGAAGCAGAGATCCATGTGGAGTTTGGATTTGCTTCTCCCTTTTCTTAGTAAGTGCCCTAACCTAGCGTCTGTTCGTTGACTCTGCTGTTCACCTGATAACCACTATCGATCTTTGCTTCTAGTCGAACAACCGGTGACCTAAATCTCTGTTGTAGAGCTTCTCATCTCTGCATATGTATGTCATGTGCAGGTATTGAATCTTACAACTAGAGCAGATTTTGCATACGTGATTTTAATGACGAAGACACATTTTCACTCATCTCTGTGTCTGTATGTCGTGTGTAGTTGTGTTTTGAAGATGTTTTTGTAGAGGTTATTGTACTGATGAAGACACACCTGATAAAAAAGGATGTCTATGTTTTTCTATGTTTTATGGACTGCAACATCTAAACAAAAAAGTAATTCTGAATTTTATTACGAGTTGCATCCATCAGTGTGTATAGAAGTACAAGTTATATTTGTTTGAGGACCATGCGTGAGCCCATGGATTGTACAGATTCAATTAGATAGTACTACTAACATAGATAAGTTTTCATCTGTTCCCTGTAATCTCTATGGTTCATAGCTTTCTTAACATTTTCTAGGAGGAAAGCTTTAGTTTGTTTTCTGGTTTTAGAGCTTCCATGTTTTTTGGTAATTCTAGTCTATTGTTTATTATCAATTGTCAATGTTCTAGAGATTGGAGTTAGATTACCGATTTGTTCATATATTGGTCGTTGTCCATACTTCCTTTCTATATGTTCGGGTGGAGTTAATTAGTATCATATGAACTCTAGTCACCATTCTGATTAATTGGTGTATGTTAGTTGCAAGCACGCCACTTTGTCTCTTATCACTATTATTAATTGTACATGTTCTAGAGTTAGATACTATTATAAGCGTGTTGTTGTTGTTGTTGTTGTGTGTGTGTGTATATATATAAATTATAAATGGTACAATTTCAATTGGTGATTTTGCAGCCTAGGCCATGGAGGGGGTTTCATCAGCTCCAGAAATGGACGGAGCTATCTCAACTGACCAATCAAGCAGATCAACAAAAAGAAGGGCTAAAGTGTAGGATCATGTTGATTCAGAGCTAATAGATGGGAAAGAGAAGGCGGTTTACAAATACTATAAGGCCCACTTATCTTCTGTTGCGGATAAAGGTACAATTCATCTAAATAGGCACATTTTTGTGTATTGCCATGCAATTCCACTAGAAGAGAGACATAGGTTCTTAGCGACCCAAAAAACAAAGCTCGATGTTGCTCATGTTTTCGACCCTGTAGGCTTTCGAGGTCTAATAGCCAAGTACTTCCTTAGCACAGAGATTCCATTTTGAAAGTGTGAAGATCGTTCTTGGAAAGAAATGATAAATTACTGCCAACCATCTTTTCGATTAGTCAGTTGACAGACGGTCCGTTCAAATTTTATGTTGTTGCATGAAGAAGAGAAGTTACAGTTGATGGATCAATTTACAAAGTTAAAATCCCATATTAGTATGACTGTTGATCTTTGGTCCTCTAACCAAAACCTTGGCTATCTCAGTGTAACAACACATTTCATTAGTGAAGACTTTGAGTTGCACAAAAAGATTATTGCATTCAAGAAGATCTCCTTCCATCATACATCTTATGTTGTGCAAGATGGTATTACCTCTTGTTTGCTAGAGTGGGGATTGGTTGGGGATTTGTTTACGCTGCCATTGGATAATGCTAGTGTAAACAATAGAGCAATGAAAGATATGCAAGATGCATTGGGCAACCAAATGTTTTTCGGTGGTGAACACCTCCATGTGAGATGTTCTTCTCATGTGCTCAATATCATGGTTCAAGCTGGATTGAAGATCGTTCCAAATGCGGTCGAGAGCGTGAGGGACATTATCAAGGTCGTGACATCTACACCATCTCGTTTGCAAACCTTCAATTCAGTTGTTCAAGCATTAGGTCTTAGAAGTAAATCAAGGCTGATTCTTGATGTTCCACATTGTTGGAATGCAACATATGATATGCTAAACTGTCACACCCAGTTTTGGAAGGTAAACCGAATGCGAACCATGTATGTGCTAGGATCAGAACTCACGTACACAGCGATTACATAATTGGACATCATCACACAATGCTTGAATTAAATAGCGGAAAGGTACTTAGTTACATCAAGATGTCTGAGACATCCACAGAGTCTATTACATAAATATAGTGTTTAACAATAACATCAAAGTGCGGAGTATCAAAACGTAGAATGTAAGCCTACACAGGCAGCTGACTAGGGGTTTGCCACTAAAGTAAACTAGAACCTGTCATAGTCCTGGAACTCCTTAAAGTCCTCCATGTTACCAGCTTCACCTCCTGAGCACTGAGAATAGTGGGGACAACCTGGGGTGGGGTGGTTTATAAAGCAAGGGTGAGTACACATCAACGTACTCAGCAAATGTCCCGTTTGGCTAAAGTGGACTAGCTGTATGTGGAGTTAAGGTTAAGCAATTGCTTTTAGTTGGTCAAGTTTTATTACTATAAGTAGATCCAAGTTTTAGTAATAACCTAGTTATTATCCAGAAGCACTCCCTCCAAGAGGAAATACTAGAGATCAGAATTATAATCATCATCATAAAAGTAATCAAAGTTATTCTAATCGAAGAGGATCCCAATGCTGCTCATAACCGTGAGCACGGCTGATATACCAGTTTCTAACACTCTGCAGAGGTTGCACACTTTACCCACAAGCCGTGATTCCCATTCTGCCCGGGGTTCTAGCCTCCCCATTGATCACTACCAAGGTGACTTGGCAGGGTCTCACTATGTAGCCTTTACAATGATTTCCCAGAGGTCATAGCCACCCGTTAGGTTTCTCTAGTTTGATAAACACAATACATCTCCCTAGAGGAAGGGTGACTAACAAAACCAAATAAAAAAACCTCTGCAACCAGCCTCGACAGAGCAAGTACTGTGCCCGAACCCCATTGACGGCCCTACGACGAAGCCAACTACTCCTCTGGTTCCTCTAATTAATCAGCTAAGGGCGTCCCATTCCACCCTCATGGTTGCACTGTTATCCCGGGTTGTCACTCCCCAAACAGGTCCTTAAGGAGAGCAACTCAGGAAATAGCCTGAGCCCCCTAAAAGAGTCATAAGAACCTCATCGGGATAACATCATCGTATCATAAAAGATCACATCATGTTCGTTGATTAAGTTAAAGCAATAACATAAGCTAACCATGATTAACCCAAGAAGGTAAACAAGGGTAAGGTAAATACAGACTAGTCAATCCTTAAGTTTCAATAATGTAAATGTGGGACAGTGAATTATAAAGTAAAGTAGGACATGATAGGTCTTAGGACACTTGCCTTCACTAGGTTGTTGCTCAGAGGGATCTTTGGCAACACACTCAGGAACCACGAGTTGCTTGTTGTCTAAGTAAAGCGAGCATACATTCAATACATTTGGAAAGTAAAAATGAACTTCACATCACACATGAACAAACATTGACACACAACTCAAAAAGCTATAGCATCAAGTACAGGGGAATGATATCAAGTTACAAAATGGACTAATCCTAAGTGGGGAATTGATTATTCTCTAAGTGTTTAGAACATAGTTCAAAAAGATTAAGAGGTAATTAAACAAGTAGAGATTAAATTATAAGAGGAACTACTCTTATTTAGGAATTTGATTATCCTTTAAGTGTTATCCATAATTACATACCTAATTCTATTTATGTCATTAAGGCCTAAAGGTTAAACCAAAAATGAATCCATGTACTGCATAACACTAATCTCACAAGATTAATTATACTTTACTCCTAGGATTCTCCTTTTATTTATTTCATTAAATAAATAAATCAACATACACTTTAATTCTATATTCTAAGTGTAAAAATTAAAGTACACATATTACAGTTGGTCATATTTTATTTGAACAGAGAATATTTTTGTGAACATTTTGCAATTTGAACCACTAAATTTGGAGCTCATATGAAAAAGATATGAAATAAACAAGTTTTGAAGTTTGAAATATGAAATTAAGGCTAAATCTGTGATTAAACAAAAGTACAAGGGTCTAACTAAAACAAACCAGGGACCTATGCGCTAAAACAGAGGACGATGGGTTAATTTCCTAAAACCAGGGGGTTCTTAAGCAAAACAACCACGCGAAGGGGTATCGGGCTCCCTCAACCGTTGGATCAGAAACCAACGGCTGAGATTAGATCGCGTGGGCGCGTAGGCGCAGCTAACAAGCGGGGCCAGGGCGCCAGCGAGCCAGGGCGGGCTGACCGACTGGGCCCAGAGGCAGAGGCACGGGTGAGGGGGAGAGAGGGGGGCGGTCAGATCCTGATCGAAGGGCTAGGATTAGATCTACTCGGGTTGAGTCCGAACCACCCGATCTCGGACAGACTGCCGAGATCTAACGGCCAGGACTGGCTTGGGCGCGGTGGCGTTGCTCGGTCCCGTGGCGAGAGTTCGTCGGGGACGAGCAGACCGGCCACGGCGGGGCACTAGAGGCTCGGGGACTAGACTAGGCGCAATCAGGGAGGTCTGGCGAACTCGGCCTTGGCCTACACGCTGGCGCAGGAGCACCAGAGGGCGCAGACCACGGCGGAGCGGGCTAACGGCAGCGCTGGATTGCTCCAGCGAGCAATCGCGCAAGCTATAGAGCGAGGATAACCAAATTAAGGGCACGGGCAGGTCGCTTACCTCGAACAAAAGCAATGGCGTCACAAAACGATGGCAGAGGCGCAGGGGCTCGACGGGGCGACGGTGGCGGACTCCGGCTGCGCAAGAAAACTCTCTGGTGAGCGTGAATCGGACGCAGCAGGGAGGGAGAGGGCACACCGAAGGGTGTCCTGAGTAGCTGACGGCAAGGCGAAGCTCACCGTGGCACTGGACGGGGCACGGGTGCAACGACGGCCACGGAACAGGCGATGGACATCGGCGGGTGGTGGTGGAGCTCTCGGTTCGCGTGGGTAGAGCGAGAGAGAGGGCGAGGGAGCTAGGCAGAGGGCACAAATGAGAGAGGGGAGGTGGGCGAGCAGAGTGCGGGGTTCAAAAGGGGCGCGGGGGCTCAGACGTGGCCGGAGAACGCGCGGTCGTGGGCGCGTCCACGACGGGGAGATGATGGGCGGGAGGTTAGAGACAGGATGACAGGTGGGGACAACGAGACAGAGAGAGAGGGAGCGGGCGCACGCAAGGGAAACAACGCCCACAGCTCGGCCCCACAGTGCAGTGAGAGAGAGAGGGGAGAGAGCGCGCTTGGGTTGGCGCCGACAGGCGGGACCCACCTATCAGACGCAGGGGGTGCGCGGGCGCGCGGGCTTGTATAAATGGGCTGACTTGGGCTCAATTGGTCTGTTCTATTTTCCTGGAATTTCTATTGCCTTTTCTATTTATTTTCTCTAGGGTTTTCTGTAACACCCTAGGTGTTTATCATCTGCTCGACCACAAGTGCGGACTTTAACACGTAATATCAATGGATAAAATGGATGCTAAATTTTAAACATCTTCGCCTATCGTGATTTTAATATCGCATCTGTTTCATCTGTCGCGAGTTCGACATTATTTTTATCTATCCGGGCTCATCCTAAATTTTCGTGATGTTCGGAACATCGTTGTTCCGAAAATCGGTGCATCAAGTGATTATGTAAAATTCATCGCTCGCGTGAATACGAATTTGGAAGCTCGACCCACTTGGATGATTTTTATCCTGGGCAAATTAATTTGAACTCGACGATAGAAATGTTTGGAGCAAAATAATCTAAATTGCGCACTATCCGAGAAAAATCATGCGCGAGGATATGATCCAATTTATTCTTCAGCACACTCTATAAAATAATAAAATCAACTGTGTTTAGACAACGGATAAATTTTTATCCGAGTTCGACTAAACCAGTGTTGTCTCTAATAATGTATCCGATATCCAGTCCGTTTCCGTGTTGCCCGAAACAGTCACGAAAACTATCCAAACGAAATTTAGTCAGAATCGTAAACCTCGGACTTTCTGTTTCGTGATCCAAGAAAATAATGTTTATAACCGTTTGCCATATCGCGCATCGACTCTTTGTTCATCGCTAGAAATCCCGATTAAAAAAAATCTTAATTCCTAAAATATATGCGAATTCAAAAAAAAGAGAAAAAGAAGAAATAAAAAAATCTGCAGCCACCGTCCCTATCCCACCCTCGTTTTCTCTCTCACTGATATTTTCCGCCACCGCCTCCTTTCCTTATCTCCTACGCGGTCTTCTTCTCCAGGGGATCGCTCAGCTCCCTAACGTCTTCCTCCCTGCGCTCTTTCCCCAGCCTACGCGCTCCTCCTTCCTCCTCCTCTGCCGTGCCCCTCTAGCTCGGATTCCAGTGCCCAGTCGCGGAGCCCCTGCACTCGCCAGCGCCTGCTCCCTGGAGCTTCCTCGCTGGGCGCTTAGCCGCTCCCTTCTCTGCTCCCCCTGATCGTTCCCATGGCGTGCCCCATCTCTCTGCCGTGAGCTCGCTGGCTTCTTCCAGCCGCGCTCAGCCGCTCCTTTGCTCTCCCTGCGTCGGCCTCTCCTACAAGTTTCATCTTCCTACACGCGCACAGCCGTGCGCCTCTCTCTCCAGCTCGCCTCCGCTCTCTAGCGCTCCCTCTGCCCTCTCACTGCCACGCGCGTCCTCCCATGGCGCTCGGTTTCTAGCTCCCAGCGCCGCGGTTCCCTCCCCCAGCTTCCTCTGCTCCTCCATCCCCATCTCGCCCTTTAGCCATGGTCGCTGTAGCTCAGTTCGGCTGCTCGGTGCCCAATCCCCTGTGCCGCGCGCCGTTTCACCAACTTGCCCCTGCGCGTGCATCCTCCCGCGCTCGTGCCGTCCCTGCTCATCGCCGCGCGCACCTGCTTCCTGTGCGCACAGCCGGCTTCTCCTCCAGCCGTGCTTGCTGCTCGCCCCAGCTTGGAGTTTGCCCCGCTCGGATTTCGCTTGGTCGCCCGCCGTTCCCCGCGTGCGCCCATCTCCCTGCTGTTGCGTCAACCGGGGTTTCCTGCTCGCCAGCGTGCCATCTCGGCTCGCTCGGCCTTAAGCCCCATCGCGTCATCGACTTCGTCGATTGTCGTCGTTCGTCGCCGCGTCGTGTCTGCTCGTCCTCGCCAAGATCTAGCCCTGCGAGCTCTACGCGCCTTGGCTGTGCGTCGTTGTGATGTTACCGTCTCGCTGAGTCTCCAAGCCAGCCATCAAGTTCTGCATTCATTTCTGTGCCGCACATATTCATCTTTGCTAGCTGGCCGTGCACCTCACTTCGCCGTTCCATGTCCACCAGTTGCCATTGCTCATCCACGTCAAGACATCACCCGCCGTGGTTCAGCTCGCTAGTTCGTCGTTGTTCCGTCGTCTCGTCTCGATGCTAGTCCCTACATGACATCTCTGACTTGTGTTCGCGCCGGCAAAAGCATCCCAAGAAGATGTAGAGAAGCAAGCCCTTGGTCGATGCCCCAAGTGCTCGGTGAAAGGCCAGAACAAGAATCATCACCATTTATGCGGGGTTCTAGTTAATATGAAGAGATTCCAAGAGTTGTGAATGGAAGAGAAAGTGAAGCTCCATTCTATACTTGTCAGCTGTTTGATCGAAGACTTCAATCGAAGACTGTCGTCGTTCTCGCAAATATTGAATCAAGTCAATAATGGTGAGCCAAATCACTATTTTTACTATTGATTTTATGATGTGAAATAAGACGCTTAGTTTGCGTATGAAGTTAAGTTAGAACTACCAGTGATGCGAGGTATGCTTTGAGGAGTTTAGTTGCCGAGTATATTCGAACTAGTTCTATTTTGCAGAGTGTAGTATTTCGGTGACGTGTAAGTTAAATTCAGTATTTTATGCAATTGTCGATAAATCTATCGATGCTAAGTGTGTTCAGTGCGCGTAAGATGAAGTCGATGTCTTGCGCTAGTAGTTAGTATCATCTATGTTTGTGATCGATAATGTTGGAGTTGGATGTGATCGACGATTTTCTTATCTAGTGATTGGTGTAATGTGGTATAATTTATAAAGCGAGGGATAAGTGTAGAATTTAATTAATTAGCTGATAAGTTGTGTTTGGGCTAATTATATTAAATGTGTATAATTTGTTGTTTTGTAATATTTTCATTAGAGTCGGTTAATCTAGAGAAGCGTAATCATTGTACTTCATACGTCAATAACTAGTGTTTCCGTATGAAACGGTACAACGCCTCACCGCTAGGTGTTTAATTCGCTATTGCGTAGCTCTATTTAGGTTTGTAATATTCCTGTTTATATGCATTCATGTGCATTATGCAAATCATTTAGGTATGTTAATTGATCACGTGAAGCGGAAGACGAGCCAAGTCGACCCCAAGCGCGGGCTAATCCACATGGTGAAGCTGATGAACTAATCTAAAGATGGATAGACAAAACAAGTATCAGAACAAAAGATGATCGTCAAGTGGACATCGTCTAACAACACTAACCTAGTGTTACTCAGGCAAGCCCTGGTGCATTTGCCACCTCCTTGTTGTTTTAAAATCTTTATCACCTTGTTTGATGCATTAGGTGATAGGAGTTGTGTGCTAAACCGTTGATGCATTTCCTTCCTTGAAAAATTGATTACCCTTCATTGAAACCCTTTTTGAAAAGAATTTTATGATGCTTAGCCTTGCTTTAGCAAATAAAAATGTTTTGTTTTAAAACAAAAGTGATGCTTTAGTGGGTGGGAATATTTTCGAAAATAAAACTTGATGGTGGATCCGTCAAAGGCCTTGATGGGTTCAACATCGGAAAAGATGTACCTCTGCCAGGTACCAAACTTTGGGTTTTGAAATAATAAAGCTGAGACTGGGCGGGTGACTTGCACGAGAAGAGAGTCTCGGTGTAGTGTCTCCGTCTGAGTCGATTAAGGACCGTGTCGATGTAGGCTTGCTGATTAAGGACCTTTTAACTGGTCACATGCCTCATCATGGGTAAGCTTTGCCTTGGGTAGACTAATACCAGAATAAGACAACACGCAATGGGAGTGGAGAGATGGCTAGAGTTGCGTGTTCCCTCCGTGGCAAGAGGCTGGACGGTGGTGTATCTGTGCTCTCGGTTGGCGTGAACCTGATCTGGTCTTAAGAACCCCGATGGCGAGTTGACATATGCAAGGGTTAAGTGCTACATATGTCGTGTGATTGGAGATCCCCAGCTAGGTATTAATCGATTCGGATCGCCGTTACTTCTCGGACATAAAGACTTGGTCACTGTCCTACACGTAGCAATCCAGTGAACTGATGGGATGATAAAAGACGGCTAGTATAGGCCAAGTGCTTGAACTAGGGTAGAAAGAACTCTAGATGCAGGTAACTTTACTTAACTTGACAAGTAAAAATGGATTTTAAGGATCCACTCATAGTAAGCTTTTCTGCAAACAGAGTCTTTGATTCTTGATAAGCCATACCTTGACTCCCTCAAGCCAGCATATCCTTGAGAGTCTTTTCTTTAGTTGGGTAAGTCTTGCTGAGTAATTCCGTACTTAGGGTTTTATTCCCTGTTGTTTTTCAGGTTATAGTTTTGTGCTGCTGATGATGGTGTTAAGTGCCGGTGGGCTCGACCTTCTTATAAGTCTAAGTAACTCTTCTATACTTCTTATTGAGGATGGTCACTTGAGCTAGCATATATTTCAAAACTACAAATAATTTATAATAGTTCAAAGTTATTTCTTTGAATCACTTTTGTAATCACTCCGATCATGTACAAAGTAAAATTTTTGTAACTTGTAAAATTTGGTAATAAGATTTCCGCTGCAAACTGTTGGTGTGTGATTTGTGTTACTTAATCTCGCGATCTTGGTTGTAAGTGGTTTATTCGGTGTCCTTGGGGCAATCGGATGGATCCTGTTAAGTTATCTGGTGCACATGCATAGCAGTCTGAGGTCTTTGAGACAAGGACAGGTGCATGTGGGCCCAATAACTTGGGAGGTTCTGCCACAGGCTGGTATCGGAGCAAGATTAAGTATATACGGTCACATACGTATTTTCAAAACAAAAGTTTTGGTTTTAGAAAACCTATTTTCAACTAAACACATTATTTGGCTTTGGAAAACAGCTTTGAAAAACTATAATGCTAGCGACATCCTCTGTTAAGCTCTAAACTAAGGACTATCAGGTGGCTTATTTAAAAAACCACTAACCCACAACCGGGGGTATTGCATACATGTGTATTGTTATTTTTGAGGCCATTCAGTTTTGAATGGATCGACACCCAAGGTAAGCTGAGATGTGAGAGCATGACCAAACAAACGTCGGTCTAGGGAAGAGTATAAAAAGCACTTGATTATATACATGTTTCACATATGTATACTAGGTGAGTGCCCGTGCGTTGCAACGGAACCGTATAATAACACGATAACAATATATATTATAGATATGTGATCGTGCATTGCTCGGAAGTAGATTTGTATGAAACATTGATACGGAACGACAAACATCACTATAATATGCAAAATACGTGTGGAAAACATTATCAGTATCACACAAATTATTTCTAATAAAAACAATTGTAGCATGCAAACATGACTTGATAATACACTAGACCAATCAAACAGAAGACGAACATCATCCTATTAGTTTGTTAGCTGAACATGCAACTCCACGCTCGGAGTCGACGACGTCGGGGTCAGCGGCGTGCTCCAACCAATCTTTTCCATCATGTCAGACTGGTAAAATGGAATGTTAGATGATCCAAACAATTTTAACTAAACTAACAAGGACCAAGAATGGTGATGCATCGAAAAAAGGTAAGAAATAAATCACCCTAGAGGCTAGGCATAATGTAACACCACGTGATGCATCGAAAGAAGAAACCAGATGCTTATGTTAGTCGTGAACAAGAATTAAGTTTAGCGTTAAAAAATAAGAAGTCAAAATCTCACCACGTCAGGAATATCAAGTCCACGAGCAGCCACATTAGTGCACAATAAGATGCCCTTTCCTACCTTGCAAAAGCTAAAGAATGTAGTAGTTTGCTTCTGTTGCTTCTGTTTTCCATGGATATCAGAACACTCTATCCCAAGAAAATTCAGAAGTTCAGCGTGGAACTTTACTGAATTACATGATCTTCTTATTCCGCTTCTTTCTTAGGAAAGCATACAGAACCAAGAACCTTTTATCGCTAGAAATGACACAATAACCCTGCTGCAGGCCTTCAATAGTAGCCTGACAAAGCACCATAGTTATTTTTTTCTATAGAAGACTCTTGGAAGGACAGTTGAATAACCAGGTAAACCAATTCCTTACCTTTTACTTATCATCATCAACTCCAACATAAACATGCTTTTTTACTTTCTTCATTTTTCTCAAATGACAGTTTAGCAAAATTTTCAACCTGTGGGGCATCACCGCATAAGAAGAGCAAATTATATAAGAAAAGTTGACTACAAGCAGCATAAAAGATCTACTAACCTCTGGAGTCTGTGTAGCAGAAAAAAGAACAGTCTGCCTATTCTGCATATCATCCATGATGATCCAACAAAAATATAAAACATTATGTCAATGTGAAGTTTAAATCTGTAATATGCATATGAAATAGGAAGTACATAGCCCATGTGCCTGGGGAAGGCGTTTAAATATTTGTTTCATGTCTTCCTCAAAGTTTTGCTCAAGTATGCGATCGGCTTCATCAATGACATCTTTTGCATAATTACATAGATGCACAAAGTAAGTTGGAGAGGGGATCAATCAGCCATGGTATTATTGTAGGAATGAAAAAAAATAATATGATAATTTAGCTTGTTTTAAACAGTTCCATATATTTTGAATATTATGATGGATGAGGTGCACTGCAATGCTTGCTAAGGAACATGAACTTACTCAATGGTAGACACCAGTTGTTTAACTATTGAAGCTGGAGGAAAGGTCAGTTTTGTTGAACAAGTTGATTCAGTTGGTATGCTTGAGGAATCCTCGTTCTCTGAGGGGCTTATTTCTAGGACCTGGGACCACGAAGTTTTGAGTAGCATACGTGAAGATCCAGCTGATTAAATAGCCAATTATGCTTATAACAAGAAATGAAATGAAATAGAGAATTTAAGCATCCAACAAAGAGGCCTTTTGTGTACTTAACAATAAGTATTTGAGGGGCTTATTGTTATCCTCTAAGCATTGCCTTACTCTGGTGATAGATAATTGGTTCTGAGTGAAATACTCTGTCGACTCCATGCCCAACAAAACACTCCACAACACCAAAACCGTTCCTTTCAGCATGCTCACTGAAATGTTCAAATATAATAGTGAAACACTCCACAACACCAAAATCGTTCCTTTCAGCATGCTCACTGAAATGTTCAAATATAATAGTGTGCCGTCGCAAGAGAAGGTGCAACTGCTAGCTTCCTCCACGCATCTTGTTTTATTTTCAGCAGTTCAGAAAGCATGGCTTCACAACCTAGATCATTTGCAAGTAAATCCATCACTAAAAGAATTGTTTGTACTTCTATTGGGCATTTTAGTTTAGAGGTGAAATAATAGATACAGATCTATTGCTTTTTACTATTTCAGCATGCCTAGCTTGCATTCTCTTTTCCCTTAGGGTTTTGTATCAGAATCATAATTTAATTGTGACAATATTTCAGGATTTAACCATGACAATATTATTTTGACAAAATTCATGGAAAACAAGGAATCTAGGAATCCTGGAGCCTGATTAAAAAACAAATACATTGCCAAGTCATAGATAATTCCTTGAAATAGTTACCGATTCTTTTGATGTGTTGTTTGTTTGACATCTATGTCTACTTCAACATGTGTTGTTTGATGAGTACTTTATTTCTCTCTCTTTTTTGTGTGATACAATAAATTGTAGACCATACTAGTGTTATTTTGCCTAACATGACTCATACAACTTGCACAGTCGCTAACCAACGAGAAGTTACCAAGCATGCGTAGAAGCTTTTCTTGATTGAGCTGAAAAGCTGCCAGTGGAGTCCAAATTGCTTTCTTTCCTTCAAATACTTATTTAGAAAAAGACTGTGATATAGTCGAAATCTAAAACGTGCGAGCATGTGGAAGCGTGCGAGCATGTGGCATGGCCCGTTGCGTACCTGGGTGAGGAGGCTGAGCAGGTGGCGCTTCCAGAGCATGTCGTTGTCTTCGGTGGAGAAGGCAGACGGTGATTGTGTCCTAGCCGCCGAGGTGGAGGAGGAATGGTGCCCAGAAGGCCTGGATGCGGTGGGTGCGCTCGAAGCAGATGGAGTACGCGAGCAGGTAGGCCAGCTATAGAAGCAGGCTCAGCACGGCGGAGAAGAGGAGAGACACCTGGTGGAGGGCGGGACTGGTGAGCACAAGCATGCGGATCTCCCAGTCATTCCATGTTGCCAGAAAGCTGTCCTTGTATGTTGCCAGGAAGCGTCTGGAATCTGGATCACAAAAGAACCAGCAGCAAAGACCATCATATTCATGCTCGCTTCATCATGCAAAAGGAATAAACTAATTCTTCAAATAATCTAGCATCCAACAAAGAGGCATTTTGTGTACTTAACAAAAAAGGGTTTCGATACTAACTGCAGAACTATGAATATTGTCCCTAACAGCTCCCGCAAACTCAATATCCAGTCCAATCCACCAGAACCGATTGCTCCATTTGGCTGTGTTTAACACACCCAACTGCCCCAATTTGTCATAAAAAAATTGCTCAGGGGAGGCTCAGCAAACACAGCCATATGCTTCTGTTGGGGATATGCTTCGTAGCCGAAGATCCTAAAGAAATAAATACCTTCGGTAGATCCTCTCCAAAACAGCGCCGAAGCTATCAACTATAAAGCTTCGGTACAGTGACATGTCTCAAGACGAAGGGGTGAACCGACTTAAAGATGAAATGACTTAAAGACCCATGGTATTCTGTGTCATTATTATAGTTCATTGTAAAGGGTATAAATGTAATTATATACAGGCTGTGAACTGTGCCTATAAATAGGTGAACAGTACCCCTATACTGTTCACGTGTTCTCCTGTAATCGCGCATTGGGCATTTGTTTTTGCTTCACGCTGGTATTTTTGCTTTTCTTCGAGCCGAAGGTACATTTGTAATTTGTTATCATTTTTACAATAATGAAATAGAGATGAGTTAATAATAATAATCATGTGTTTAAATTATTTTACATATTTTTTTACCCTTCCTCATTATTTGTTGTGTTTATGAAGGTATAACCTTCATAACCTTCATCTGGAATCCATTATATCCTGAGGGAAATAATGCTTCGAAGGACGAAGAACTATAACATTTAACAATTTCTATGTTGCCTTGTTCTTGATTCATAGCATTTGAGAACAAGTCCCTAACATTGGCGCCCACCTCCGGTGAACTCACTTCCACTTTTTTGAGCTGATGGCTTCGTTCAAGAATCAAGATGGAATTGCTTCGGCTCCGAAGCTGGTTCTTCCGATAACAGGCGGTTCATGCTCAGAGCCGGCCAACAAGAAACAGAAGAAGGAGGCACAGAGAAGAGTACAACATGTAGGGGTACAAGGACCCTTCATCAAATCAAGATGGTCTCACATCCCAATTACCTTTTCTCAAGAGGATCTTCAGCTCAAGGATTACCCACACAATGATGCTATGATTATCTCTTGTGTGATCAAAGGATTTCTGGTCCATAATGTTTTGGTTGATACAGGTAGTGCAACTGATATCATATTTGCTAAGGCCTTCAGACAGATGCAAGAGCCCGAAGACAAGATCCATGATGCCACACATTCCCTTTGTGGCTTCGGAGGAAGGCAGATTGTAGCACTCGGAAAAATTACAATGCCAATAACCTTCGGATTTATCAACAACACAAGGATTGAACAAGTTGTATTCGATATTGTTGACAAGGAATACCCTTACAATGCAATCATTGGTCGTGGTGCTCTCAATGCCTTCGAAGCAATTCTTCATCCAGCATATCTTTGCATGAAGATACCTTCGGACCAAGGACCCATTGCTATTCATGGAAGTCAGGAAGCTGCCAGAAGGGCCGAAGGAAACTGGACAGACTCAAAAGCAATCCATAACATAGATGGAGCTGAAGCTTGTGAGCAATACAAGTTCAGAAGGGAGAAAGCTGCTTCAGCCGATCAGCCGAAGCCCATGCTCTTATGCGAGGACATAGCAGAGCAGAAGGTGCTGTTGGGATCCCAACTGTCTGAAGAACAGGAGAAAACCTTGATAAGGTTTCTGTTCAACAACAAAGATGTTTTTGCATGGTCAGCTAATGATCTTTGCGGAGTTAACAGGGATGTTATTGAACACTCACTCAATGTTGATCCATCCTTCAGACCCAGAAAGCAGAGGCTTCGGAAGATGTCTGATGACAAGGCCGAAGGTGCTCGGAATGAAGTGAAAAGACTCCTCAGTGTCGGAGTTATCAGAGAGGTAAAATACCCAGAATGGCTGGCTAACACTGTTATGGTAAAGAAGGCCAATGGTAAATGGAGGATGTGTATCGATTTACTGATCTCAACAAGGCCTATCCGAAGGACGAGTTTCCATTGCCAAGGATAGATTCCCTAGTTGATGCAGCAGCTTCATCAGACCTTATGAGTCTGCTGGATTGTTATTCAGGCTATCATCAAATTTGGATGAAGGAGGATGAGCCGAAGACCAGCTTCATAACCCCTAGTGGAACATATTGATATCTTTGGATGCCTGAGGGGCTCAAGAATGCTGGAGGAAGCTTCAGCAGAATGACAGCGAAGGTTCTTCAATCTCAGATAGGCAGAAATGTGCTAACTTATGTTGATGATATCATTGTAAAAAGCACGAAGCAAGAGAATCACATTACTGATCTACAGGAGACCTTCGCTAATTTTAGACAGGCCGGTTTAAAGTTGAATCCAGAAAAATGTGTCTTCGGGGTGAAGAAAGGGAAATTTCTTGGCTGCCTAGTTTCAACAAAAGGGATTGAGGCTAATCCAAATAAAATCGAAGCTATCCTTCGAATGGAACCACCAAGTACAAAGAAGGGGGCTCAAAGATTAACAGGAAGACTGACATCTCTCAACAGATTCATATCTAGATCAGCAGAGAGAAATTTACCATTTTTCGAAGTGCTGAAGTCAGCCGAAGTTTTTCAATGGGGACCAGTCCAGCAGAGAGCCTTCGAAGAGCTGAAGCAATATTTGATAGACCTAACAACACTAACTCCACCAACGCCAGGGGCTCCTCTGTTGCTATATGTGGTAGCTTCGCACTCAGCAGTGAGTGCAGCACTTGTTTAAGAGAAGCTTGAAGGCCGAGTCAAAAAGCAAGCCCCAATATACTTTGTATCCGAAGTTCTTAGTTTATCAAAGAAAAATTATACAGAATTGGAGAAGGTGCTATATGCTGTTTTGATGGCCTCCAGGAAGCTTCAGCACTACTTTCAAGCATACAATATAGTTGTTCCTTCTTCACAACCATTGAAGGATATTATGAGAAATAGAGAAGCTACTGGAAGGGTTGGAAAATGGGCTGTGGAGCTCAATGAATTTTGTATTGATTACGTGCATAGATCTTCGATTCAGTCCCAAGCATTGGCAGACTTCATTGCTGACTGGACGCCAGGGGCTCAGGAAGAAGAAATGAGTAAAGATGCCGAAGTTTGGACAGTATTTTGCGATGGATCTTGGGGAACCTTCAGAGCAGGAGCAGCTGCTGTGTTGGTCGCACCTTCCAAAGTTAAAACTTGTTACGCAATAAGACTTGATTTCAGTTGCACAAATAACATTGCTGAGTACGAAGCTTTGCTCTTGGGTCTTCGAAAGTTAAAGGCAATGGGAATCAGAAGGGCGGTTCTTAAAACTGATTCCCAGGTTATTTCTGGTCATATTGACAAAAGTTATAAAGCAAGAGATCCGAAGCTTGAAAAATATTTAGACACGGTCCGAAGGATTGAGGCTTCCTTTGAGGGGTTTTCTGTTAAAAATATTCCTCGTGGAGAAAATGAATATGCTGATTTATTAGCCAAGTCAGCAGCACAGGGGCTGCCCTTACCTTCGGAAGTATTTTTCGAAACAATAAAAGCACCTTCGGTTGAGCTTCTTGAAAGAGCAGTCCTCAACATATCCCCTGTCTATAGTGAAGACTGGAGAACTGAGATCATCTCCTTCCTTCAGGGTAACTTTCTCTCAGATGATGAAGCTTATAACAGGAGGATAGAGGCAAGAGCTCGACCATATGTTATAATAGAAGGGGAGCTATACAAGCGTGGGGTCTGTTCTCCGTTACTCAAGTGTTTATCCAGAGCCGAAGGTATAGAACTGATGAAGGAAATACACGTAGGCCTATGTGGATCTCATATTGGATCTAGGCCTTTGCTTGGAAAAGTTTTTCGTCAAGGATTTTATTGGCCAAAGGCAGCTTCGGATGCAGCGGAATTAGTCCAAAAGTGCGAAGGTTGTCAGAAATGTGCAAGGGATCAAAAACAACCTTCGTCTCTAACTCAGTTAATACAACCCACTTGGCCATTGCAAAGGTGGGGCCTTGATTTATTAGGTCCGTTACCACCAGCACAAGGAAACTTAAGATATGTTGTAGTGGCAGTGGAATATTTTTCTAAATGGATTGAGGCAAAGCCTTTAGCCACAATAACTTTGGTCACTATTCAAAAGTTTTTCTGGCAAAATATTGTTTGTCGTTTCAGAGTACCGAAGGCTATTACTGTAGATAATGGGACACAGTTTGATTCCGAAGCTTTCAGAGAATTTTGTGATCAAATTGGCACGAAGATCCATTTTGCATCAGTTCGACATCCGGAGTCAAATGGACTTGTTGAAAGAGCTAATGACATCATAATGACAGGAATAATGAAGTTAATCTTCAATCAGCCCAGGGGAAAGTGGCCAGACGAATTAATCAAAGTGGTGTGGAGCCACAACACAACAATATCAAGATCAACAGGCATTACCCCATTCAAACTATTGTTTGGTGACGAAGCAATAACTCCGGAAGAAGCCAAAACAGGAACAATAAGAATAGTAGCTTCGGCAGAAGGCAAAGCTGAAGCTGATTACTCTGTGGAAAAAGATGCTATAGAGGGGATCAGGCTTTAAGCTGTGGAAAACATCAACAAATACCAAGCTAAAACAATAAAATGGCGTGATAGAAAGGTTAGGCTAAAGAACATCGAGCCAGGACATTTGGTGCTTCGAAGGGTAGCCAACCCAGAGACAGTAGGCAAATTACAGCTGAAGTGGGAAGGACCTTTTCTGGTAGTATCTTCGTCAAGACCCGGTTCCTACAGGTTGAAGGATATGGACGGCAACAACATTCCTAGATCATGGAATGCGGACGAGCTTCGGCGATATTATGTTTAGCTTGATGTAATTTTTTCTATTCTTTCTTGTGGCACCCTTTTCCTTTCCAAAGGGGGAGAAAGGTTTTTAATGGGGCCACAACATGTAATTTTTCTTTTCCTTATTTCAATTCTATAAGACTGATATCCCCCAAAGATGTAAATGTAAAATCTGACAACACACCATCGAGTGCAAAGGAAAAAGAAAATAAAACAGGGAGAAGCTCAAAAGTCGTTCCTAAGGGAATGCAGAGCTTACAGCGAAAAATAAACGCTGATTCCGCCGAAAGTAAAAGGCGAAGAAGCTCCTAAGGGAGGCTTACAGCAAAAAATAAACGCTGATTCCACCGAAAGTAAAAGGCGAAGAAGCTCCTAAGGGAGGCTTACAGCGAAAAATAAACGCTGATTCCGCCGAAAGTAAAAGGCGAAGAAGCTCCTAAGGGAGGCTTACAGCAAAAAGTCAGCGCTGATACACCGAAAAATAAACGGTGAAGCCGAAAAATAAGCGGCAAAGAAGGTTTGAGTCATTCTCAAGGGAATATGGCTTCGAATATGTATTTGAACATTCATTTGCACGATACATTACATCATGACATTTGCATTCATAAACATTCACTTAGACATACATAGGATCATCATCAGCATAACGTACAAACATGCTTCGGTCCCAAAAGGAAAGCAATTTTATGCTTTGCTGTGTACGCAAAGAAGGGAAGGTGTTTTTCGCCTATGGCTCAAAAGTATTAATTCCGTCCACACCAAAGCATTTCATACATGCTGGAAAAGTAAGATTATATTACAAAGTAAAACTCAGATTACATCATATTTTGTACAAGTTATTACAGGAGTTTTTTGAGCTACTTTTACAAGACCATTCAAGCTTCGACACTATCTCTGGAGCTTCGTTCTTCTATTCTGCAGCTGCAGCTCCGGCCTGGTCAATCTGTACGAAAGTATTATAAGCCAAATTCAAAAATTCAAAGGAAAAGGTAAGAATAAGGTATGATTTTGTTAACAGCTTGAGGTGACTCCGAGCTTCGTCACCAGCTTTGCTCCGACCACCCTTTGTCCATACTAACTTTATAAATCTGTTTGCAATACTTCGAGCCAGATTCGGAACATCATCTAAGTCTGTCGGTGACAGGCTAAAGTTGGGTCTATTAACAATCTTGCCGTGTTCACAGCCAGACTTCAAAAAAGCAACAGCTGTGCCCCGAGAAGCTGCCAGGGCACAAAAGTCGCTATGCCCAGCTATAATTTCGTCAAGATCATTAATTTCACCTTCAATGTGCTCGAAGGCACCAGGCAGGTCTTCGACCGAAGGAGTAAACTCTTCACTACTGGCTCCGACAAAATGGAACACTTGCTTTAGCTGATGAATACACCGAGTGTAGAACTCCAAACATTTATTTTGAAGATCTTTCAAAGATTCTTTCAATTCCAAGTTTCTTTGAGTTTTGGCTTCAAGCCATGCATCAAGCTTCAGTCTCTCTTGTTCAAAATTTTCTGACTAGGAAAGAAGCTTCGAATTTAATTCTGTTATTTTTGCTTCAGCATCCACTAATAAGCCTTCGACTGTTTGTAGCTTGAAGACTTTTTTCTCAATGGCAGCAGATTGCTCCTTTATTTTGTTTTCTAAATTTTCAATTATAATTTCTTGCCTTTTATCCTCTAAATCTTGTTGCAGTTTTAATGCCTTGCTCAAAAGCATGCTCTGTGCACAAATAGCCTTCGTTAGAAAATATTTTCGTACCACAAGTAATAAGAGTTAGACACAAAATGTTTACCTTGAAATTAGAATAGAATAAACTACCGACAATATGCTGTCGACGGTAGTGGCTGATATCCGCTTCAAGCTTCGGGAAGCCGATACTCTTCGATAAGGTACCAACAACCTTCGCACCGGTTTGGTCTCGTATACAGCCTAACCCTTCATCATCAATACCACCAAAGAGAAGCGCCCCCGGCCGATATTCACAAGATATAGCATACTCTTTTAATTCCTCTTTTTCAGCTTCAATCAGCTCCTGGCCAACTAAGTTTCGGAAGTCAAAAGTTTCATCTTCCGAGGTATCTTCGGTTATTCCTCCTTTCTCGGGCTTGGCAGCCATGGTCTCTTCAGTGGCTGCAATAGTTTCTTCAGCGGCCATGTTTAGCAGCATTTTATCTATATCAGCGGCTATGCTCCCTAAATTAATATTGTCGGGGACCATAATTAGGGGTACCCCCAAGACTCCTAATCTCAGCTGGTAACCCCCATCAGCACAAAGCTGCAAAGGCCTGATGGGTGCGATTAAGTCAAGGCTCGGTCCACTCAAGGGATACGATCCCGCCTCGCTCGAGCCCAGCCTCGGGCAAGGGCAGCCGACCCCGAAGGATTCACGCCTCGCCTGAGGCACCCCCTCAAGCAACGGACACACCTTCGGCTCGCCCGAGGCCTAGTCTTCGCCAAGAAGCAACCTTGGCCAGGTCGCCACACCGACCGACCGTATCACAGAAGCATTTAATGCAAAGATGGCCTGACACCTTATCCTGACGCGCGCCCCTCAATCGACAGAGCCGAAGTGACCGCAGTCACTTCGCCGCTCCACTGACCGGCCTGACAAGAGGACAGCGCCGCCTGCGTTGCTCCGACTGCTGTGCCGCTCGACAGAGTGAGGCTGATAGAAGCCAAGTCCGGCTTCGGGCGCCATAGGAAACTCCGCGTCGCCCGACCCAGGGCTCGGACCCGGCCTCGGCCCCGGAAGACGACGAACTCCGCCTCGCCCGACCCCAGGGCTCGGACTCGGCCTCGGCCCCAGAAGACGACGGACTCTGCCTCGCCCAACCCTAGGGCTCGGACTCGGCCTCGGCCCCGGAAGACGACGGACTCCGCCTCGTCCGACCCTAGGGCTCGGACTCAGCCTCGGCCCCGGAAGACGATGGACTCCGCCTCACCCGACCCCAGGGCTCGGACCCGGCCTCGGCCCCGGAAGACGACAGACTCCGTCTCGCCTGACCCAGGGCTCGGACCCGGCCTCGGCCCCGGAAGACGACGAACTCTGCCTCGCCCGACCCCAGGTCTCGGACTTGGCCTTGGCCTCGGAAGATGACGGACTCCGCCTTGCCTGACCCGGGGCTCGGACTCGACCTCGACCTTGACCTTGGAAGATAGACTCGACCTCGACCTCGGAGGAGCCTCCGCCTCGCCCAACCCAGGGCTCGGACCGACCATGTCATAGGGGGGCCATCATTACCCTACCCCTAGCTAGCTCAGGCTATGGGGAACAAGACCGGCGTCCCATCCGGCTCGCCCCGGTAAACAAGTAATGATAGCGCCCCGCGTGCTCCATGACGACGGCGGCTCTCAACCCCTTACAGAAGCAAGGAGACGTCAGCAAGGACTCGACAGCCTCGACAGCTGTCCTTCCGCAAGGCTCCATCGCTCCTCCGACGGCCACGACATCACATGAACAGGGTGCCAAAACCTCTCCGGCTGCCACGACGGCATGTACTTAGGGGGCTAGCTCCTCTCTGCTAGACACGTTAGCACACTGCTACATCTTCTATTGTACACCTAGGCCCTCTCCTTACGCCTATAAAAGGAAGGCCCAGGGCACTCGTACAGGAGGTTGGCCGCGCGGGGAGGACGGGACGGCGCGTGCAGGCCTCTCGCTCCCTCCCACGCGGACGCTTGTAACCCCCTACTGCAAGCGCACCCGACCTGGGCACGGGACAGACACGAAGGCCGCGGGTTTCCCCTCTACGCCTGTCTCCTTGTTTCCCCCCTCCGTGCTCCGTCTCTCGCCGACCCATCTGGGCTGGGGCATGCGGCGACAATTCACTCGTCGGTCCAGGGACCCCCAGGGTCGAAACGCCGACAGTTGGCGCGCCAGGTAGGGGCCTGCTGCGTGTTGACGAACAGCTTCCCATCAAGCTCCAGATGGGTAGTCTCCAGCAACCTTTCCAGCCCGGGACGGTGCTCCGTTTCGGGAGTCTTGAGTTCATGTCCCTCGATGACAGCTACGACATGATACTCCTTCCTACGCCGCGTGACAGCGATAATGGCGGCCGACAACCCGCCTGCCGGCGACGGAATCAACGACGTCTTCCCCACGTGGTGGAAGAACAACATTCGGATTTTTCTCGTCGCCTCCTCCGCCGACGGAGGAGGAGGCGGGGCAACCAAGGCCAAGCAGGAGGCGGCACCTCGTCGGCTGTCGAGCGAGTCGACGGCACCGGCGCCCCAACGGGGGACAAGTCGAGCGTCGCCCTCGCGTCTGAGACGAAGACGAGCGCCGTTTCCCCGCAACACGCCAACTCCAAGCGGACGGACGACGCCAGCACGCTCGCAAAGGACTTGCTGGGCGTCACCCTCGTACCCGAGACGATGGTGCAGTCTGCCCCTAACGCGACTTCGTCACCACCCGTCGACCAGGAGGTACCGACCGATTCCCATCTCGTGCCTTTTGGATTCAGCCTCGACCCACCAAGCGACTTCGCTTCGGTGGAAGCCTTCATAGAGGCATGTCCAAACTCTCCGGGGTGTGGTATGCGGTCACCATGGGACCGGCTGACAGCCGTCTCGACCTATGGGCCCTCGGATTCCGAGGAAGATGACGAGCCCGACTTATGTTGGGATTTCTCTGGACTTGGTAACCCCAGTGCCATGCAGGACTTCATGACCGCATGCGACTACTGCCTTTCCGACTGTTCCGACGGTAGCCGCAGCTTCGGCAACGAGGACTGCGGCCCAAGTCGTGAATGTTTCCATGTCGATCTAGGGGGTCCCGGCGAAGGCAATCATCTTGGTATACCGGAAAACGGTGATCCCCCTAGGCCTGCAACTCGCGTTGACATCCTTCGGGAGCTAGCTGTGGTCCCAGTCCCTGCGAGGGGTTAGAACACACAGCTCGAGCAAATCCGCGAGATGCAGGCCAGGCTCGACGAGGGAGCAGGAACACTTGAGCTGTTCCGCCGGGACATCCGGCAGGAATGGGCAGGCCAAGCTCCGGCCGGAGAAGCGCGTCATCTACCCCAGGGCATCCAGCACCGCATCGCCAACGATGTCAGGCCAAGACCGCCACCGGCTTCCAGTGGGTTCGGCCAGAACCTGGCTGCAGTGGCAATACTTCTCCGCGCGATGCCGGAGCCATCAATCACCGAGGGGCGGCACATCCAGGGAGAGCTCAAGAATCTCCTGGAGGATGCCGCGGTCCGACGGGTCGAAAGCTCTGCCACCCGAAGGCAGGGGTACCCCTCGGAGCATCACGCCGCGACTTCCCGGTTCGTGCGGGAAGCCTCGGTCCACACCGGGCACATGTGCAACACAGCGCCTGCGGCCCTAGGACACCTCGGCAACGAGCACCATCACCGCAACCATCGAACCCACCTCGATGAGAGGGTGCGCCGAGGCTACCACTCCAGGCGTGGGGGACGCTATGACAACGGGGTGGATTGGAGTCCCTCGCCCGAACCACCCGGTCCGCAGGTTTTCAGCCAGGCCATACGACGGGTGCCGTTCCCGACCCGATTCCGAACCCCGACTACCATCACAAAGTACTCGAGGGAAACGAGGCCGGAACTGTGGCTCGCGGACTACCGGCTGGCCTGCTAACTTGGTGGAATGGACGACGACAACCTCATCATCCGCAACCTCCCCCTGTTCCTCTCCGACACCGCTCGAGCCTGGTTGGAGCACCTGCCTTCGGGGCAGATCTCCGACTGGGATGACCTGGTCCAAGCCTTCGCCGGCAACTTCCAGGGCACGTACATGCGCCCTGGGAACTCCTGGGATCTCCGAAGCTGCCGCCAGCAGCCGGGGGAGTCTCTCCGGGACTACATCCGGCGATTCTTGAAGCAGCGCACCGAGATACCCAATGTCACTGACTCGGATGTCATCAGCGCATTCCTCGCTGGCACCACCTGCCGCGACCTGGTGAGCAAGCTGGGTCGCAAGACCCCCACCAGGGCGAGCGAGCTGATGGACATCGCCACCAAGTTCGCCTCTGGCCAGGAGGCGGTTGAGGCCATCTTCCGGAAAGACAAGCAGCCCCAGGGTCGCCAGCCGGAAGATGTCCCCGAGGCGTCCACTCAGCGCGGCACCAAGAAGAAAGGCAAGAAGAAGTCACAAGCGAAACACGACGCCGCCGATGTGGACCTTGTTGCTGCCGCTGAGTACAAGAACCCTCGGAAACCTCCTGGGGGCGCCAACCTCTTCGACAAGATGCTCAAGGAGCCATGCCCCTATCATTAGGGGCCCGTCAAGCACACCCTTGAGGAGTGCGCCATGCTTCGGCGCCACTTTCACAAGGCCGGGCCACCTACGGAAGGTGGCAGGGCCCGCAATGACGATAAGGAGGAGGATCACAAGGCAGGAGAGTTCCTCGAGGTCCACGACTGCTTCATGATCTACGGTGGGCGAGTGGCGAATGCCTCGGCTCGGCACCGCAAGCAAGAGCGTCGGGAGGTCTGCTCAGTAAAGGTGGCAGCGCCAGTCTACCTAGACTGGTCCGACAAGCCCATCACCTTTGACCAGGGCGACCATCCCGACCACGTGCTGAGCCTGGGGAAATATCAGCTCGTTGTCGACCCCGTCATCGGCAACGTTAGGCTCACCAAGGTCCTCATGGACGGAGGCAACAGCCTCAACATCATCTACGCCGAGACCCTTGGGCTCCTGCGGATCGATCTGTCCTCGGTCCGGGCGGGCGCGACGCCTTTCCACGGGATCATCCCCGAGAAACGCGTCCAGCCCCTCGGATAACTCGATCTACCCGTCTGCTTCGGGACTCCCTCCAACTTCCGAAGGGAAACCCTCATGTTCGAGGTGGTGGGGTTCCGAGGAACCTACCACGCAGTGCTGGGGAGGCCATGCTACGCCAAGTTCATGGCCGTCCCCAACTACACCCACCTACCCGCTCAAGCTCTGCAAACAATACCCATCACCTAGCCGTTTGCTGTGTGGGGCCTGGACCTCGTCGGTCCCCTGCAGAAGGCACCCGGGGGCTACACGCACCTGCTGGTCGCCATCGACAAATTCTCCAAGTGGATCGAGGTCCGACCCCTAAACAGCATCAGGTCCGAACAGGCGGTGGCTTTCTTCACCAACATCGTCCATCGCTTTGGGGTCCCGAACTCCATCATCACCGACAATGGCACCCAGTTCACCGGCAGAAAGTTCCTGGACTTCTGCGAGGATCACCATATCCGGGTGGACTGGGCCGCCGTGGCTCACCCCATGACGAATGGGCAAGTGGAGCGTGCCAACGACATGATTCTGCAAGGACTCAAGCCACGGATCTACAACGACCTCAACAAGTTCGGCAAGCGATGGATGAAGGAGCTCCCCTTGGTGGTTTGGAGTCTAAGGACGATGCCGAGCCGAGCCACGGGCTTCACACCATTCTTTCTAGTCTATGGGGCCGAGGCCATCTTGCCCACGGACTTAGAATACGGTTCCCCGAGGACGAGGGCCTACGATGACCGACGCAACCGGACTGACCGAGAAGACTCACTGGACCAGCTGGGAGAGGCTCGGGACATGGGCTTACTACACTCGGCACGGTATCATCAGTCCCTGCGACGCTACCACGCCTGAGGGGTTCGGTCCCAAGACCTCCAGGTGGGCGACTTGGTGCTTCGGCTACGACAAGACGCCCGAGGGCGGCACAAGCTCACGCCTCCCTGGGAAGGGTCGTTCATCATCGCCAAGGTTTTGAAGCCCGGGACGTACAAGCTGGCCAACAGTTAGGGCAAGGTCTACAGCAACGCTTGGAACATCCGACAGCTACGTCGCTTCTACCCTTAAGATGCTTTCAAGTTGTTCGTACACCTCGTTCACGCACAAAGTCTAACCATCAAGAAAGGGTCAGCCTTGCCTCGGCAAAGCCCGACCCTCCCTCGGGGGCTAGAAGGGGGGAACCCCCTCTGCGTCAAAATTTTCCTCGAAAAAAGTCTTCCATCAGAAAGGCTTTTGCGTCTCCCGGCTACGTCAGTAACAGAACCCCAAGAAACGAATAAGGGTGCATGTAAGTGGCAAGGCCGACTGAGCCGAGGGACTCCAACGCCTCTGGGGTATGGATACCTCACTCATCGCCTACCACGAAAAATGACTCTTACTTGGGCAAGCTACCCTGCTACTGACGAACGGGTCCGGATACGCAAAACGAAAAGAAAAGAAACACAACCTTATATTACGATAATAAGGTGTTCGGGCCTCGGCGGCCGCAAAAGACACATATGCATTCAAAGAAAACTGCTCCGGCAGAATCAGGCGTCGCCCGGAGAAGGAGCCGCGCCCTCGGCTTCGTCCCCACCCTCGGCAAGATCCGCCCCGGCCTCGGACGGTGGCGCAAGCGGGAAGATCTCTGCTTCGAAGGTGGTTGCCAGCACCATGCTTGGGCCCGCGACGACCGTGTCGAGCCTCTGGACTTCGGCCAGGGCGGCTTCATCTTCGTCGGGGAGGCAATACCCCTCGCTGACTCGCTCCAGATCCACGTCATAGTGAGAAGCGAGCACGACGAAGGCCCGCCTGACGCCGTGATGCAGCGCCTCGCGGAGTCTGCCACGTGCATGGTCACCCAAGGCCTGTAGGCGAATTTGAGGGGAGCTTCCCGAGGGGACGTCGTCAAATCCAAAGACCCGGCAGAAGGTCGAGATAGCCTCGGACATGGCCGCGTGGTCGGCCTCCCTCTGCTCGGTCGCCTGAGCAAGCGCCTTGGTGGACTTATCAAGGGCAGACTCGAGCTCTGCGAACAGCCAAAGCGGAAGACTCCTAACACGAGTTGAGTAACAAAGCCGAATCGAAATCTTAAAACAGCCAAGACATACCTTCGGCTCGGGCACGCTGCTCCAAGGATGCGGCTTGGGCCACGGCTAGGTCTGCTGCAAGGATTCCGGCCTGAGCAGACGCCTCGGCTAACTGGACTCCAAGAGCCTCAGCCCGGCTTTCGGCCTCGGCGGCCCGGCCCCAGGATTGGTCCCGCTCGCCGGTGACCTGGTCAAGCTCCGACTGCTGCCATTGCGCCTCTGCGCGTGCCGCTGCTGCCTCTGCTCCCAAATCGACACAGAGCAACCGAAGGTCCACCACCTCGGCGCTCTGTTGGGAGAGGCGCGCGGTAGTCCTGGCAAGCGTGGTCCTCAGGGACCACAGCGAACCCCAGACATCGACCTCGTGGTGGATGAATGACGACTTGGCGGTGCTCAGATCCGTCAGATCCTGAGGGAAGGAAGCGGGGCATCACAAAGAACGCCTTAATCACGTGAAAGGTATGCCTGAAATCATTACATGGAGGATTTTGGGGACGTCCCTGCAAAGGACTTCCAAGGTCGACCGGAGCGACCCCACCGTTGCCTCGGCACACTCACGAAGCCCGTCCCAAGACTGCTCCTCCCGATCATCGTCAAGAACGAAGAAGGGATCCGAGGCCCCACGGGTCCGGAACCAAAGCAACTGGCGCCGCCCGTCGGAACCGCGCTGTGCAGGGACAAGGCTGCCGCCCGACGGGACGGGTCGCGGGTCCGTGCCCCCTCCTCCGAGACACCCAGTGGCGACGCCTCGGCCATCTCAGCATAGGCGGCAACGGGTGGCTCCACGACCAGAACAGCAATGGCCTCGGCAGCAGCCGGCGCCACCGCCAGCAGCGTGTCTGGTGAGCCCGAGGCCACGGCCGCGCCGGCGGCTTCCCCTAGCGTGACGACGGCCTTGACAGAGGAGTCAGCCTCGGGAGCTTGCCCCACGACAACTAGTGCCGCCTGAGCCCCCCGCTCTGGGGCATCTTGCGAGGAGGTCAGCTGGCCGGCGAGGCCCTGTGCGGCACTAGCTACAGAAGCCGACGCCGTCTTAAGGGCCTTCCGGGGAGCCAGACCGGTCGAACCGTGCCTTCGCTTGCTAAGGAGAGAAGGAAAGTCAGGATAGGGACATACAAAGGAGGAGCCAGAACGAAGACATCCTAAGATACTTACCCACTCCGAGCCATGATCAATCGTGCCTGTGGGGAGGTCTCTCGAACCTCGATCCCCGAGGGTACCACCGAGGCCTACCCCGCTGCCGGCTTCGGTACCGTCCCCGCCTTGGGTGCCCGAGGCACCCGATGGACGGACTGCCCAGAAGCAGCCACGATAACCCGAGCATTGCCCTCCTGCGCAGTTGTAACGCCCCGAATTTTGCAGTTGAATTTTTTCTTTTCTTTACTCGCCAAATTCGGGCGTTACCTTTTCTTTTTCTTTTTCCCCTCGCTAGACCTTGACTTTTTCCAAAGCTAGCGGGATTCGGTTTGGAATTCCCGTGTAAAGAAAAACCCTAAAATTGCTTTATGTTGTTTGATGCACCATGCCGAACTATGCATTCTTTGATTGCTTGAAAGTGCAAATGCATTCATCTAGGAAGATCGGATTTCGAAAATGAGAGAAACCTTTTCTTTCTTTTTCTTTTTCTTTTTCTTTCTCTCTCTCTTCCCTTTTCTCTCTCCCGCGCCGTGGGCCCCCCTGGCCGGCCCAGCCGCCTGGCGCGCCCCTCTTGGGCCTCAGCCGGCCCAACCGCCCCACCCCCTGCCCTTTTCCCCTTACCCCTCTCCCTCTCCCTCCCTCTCTCCCATTCTCTCCCTAGACGCCGCCGCCCCCTGCCCTAGCCCCGCCCCTGCAGCTCGGCCGCCGCCCCCTGCAGTTCGGCCGCCCGACCCCGGTGAGCCCCCCTCCCCCCTCCTCCCTCCCTCTCCCCTCTCCCCTCTTCTTCCCCCAGCCCGCCCGGCCGCGCCTGGCCCCCGGCCGCGCCTGGCCCCCAGCCGCCCCCTGCCCGCCGGTTCGGCCGCGCCCCTGGCCGGCCCCAGCCGCGCCCGGCCGCGCCCTGGCCACGCCTGGCCGCGCCCGGCCGCGCCCCCAGCCAGCCCCCAGCCGCGCGCCTGGCCGCGCCTGGCCGCGCCCGGCCGCGCCCTGGCCGCCCGCCTGGCCGCGCCCCCCCACCCCTGCGCGCCCGCCAGCCCAGCCGCCGGTTCAACCGCCCCCCGGGCCGGTTCAACCGCCCCGGCTCAGCCGCCCCCCCCCGCGCTCGGCCGCCCCTGCTCGGCCGGCCCAGCCGCCGGTTCAACCGCCTCCAGGGCCGGTTCAACCGCCCCCCTTTTTTTATTTATTTATTTTTTTATATTATTTTATTTATTTTGTTTTACTTTCTGTTGTCATAGTTATTTTATTTTAGGCAGGCTAATCATTGTTCATGTTATTGAAATAGGAAATTTGATTTAGAATTTCGTTGCGCTAGTTGATTCATGTAATTAACTGTTTATCTCGTTCAATGTTGATCAACTTAAAATGACTAGATTTCCATTAGTGCATATAACAGAATTCTTTTGTTAAGAATCTATTGAAACTAGAGTGCATAATTTAACTAATCATTAGTGCATAAGATTTAACCCCCCCTGCGAGACCCTTTCCCGTTTCTTTCTAACCTTAATGAATGCGATATCGAATGTCATACTTGATGCATATTCGCTTTACTTGTTCCCTTGTATGGTGTACTGTTCTTTTGTATTAAATATGTGGATGTATGTATGTTTGCGCTCGCATAGAGAACGATCCGGTCGAAGAGCCCGAGGAATTCGCAGGAGAAGCCCCTGAGCAGCAGTCGGTTGGTGGAGGCAAGTGTCCTTTGACCTATTTCTGTCCTATTCATTCTTTAATTCACCTCCCGCATTACACATTTATACCTAAGGATTGACTAGTTTTTGTTATCCATGTCCTTGTTTACCTACTTGGGTCGGATTATTACTGCTTAGTCTGATGCTATTGCCCAACTCTAATCAATGAACATGATGTGATTATCTATGATACGCTGTTTTCCCTTCTTATTTATGAGTATATTTGTGACCTTTAAGGGGACTCGAGCGGTTTCTCGAGTGCCTCTCCGTAAGGACCTGTTCAATGGATGACCGCCCGGGAAAACAGTGCAACCATGAGGGTGGAATGGGACGCCCTTAGCTGAATAATTAGAGGAACCGGGGTGTAGATCACTTAGCCGTTGTGCCGTCAATGGGGCTCGGTGTATGCGGCTCGCTCTGCCAAGGTTGATTTGTCCCTTGGGGAGGAGTGCGGTACATTTAGGAAACCTAACGGGTGGCTACAGCCCCGGGGAATCTTTGTAAAGGCTACGTAGTGAGACCCTGCCTATTCACCTTGGTAGTGTTTAAGGGTTTGATCGGCCCGAGGCAAGAGGGAATCACGGCTTGTGGGTAAAGTGCGCAACCTCTGCAGAGTGTTATGAAACTGATATATCAGCCGTGCTCGCGGTTATGAGCGGCCAAGGGAGCTCCAGAGATTAGTGATACTTGATCAGAGACATTTTGGTACAGGTGGCAATGAGATTGATGATTCTGATTATGATTATGGTGCTGGTAAGTGGTATTCTTTCCGTTTGGAAAGGATACATTGGGCTAATAACTTGGGTTAATGTTAAAACCTGGCTTCCTACTAGTAAGTAATAACCTGACCAACTAAAAGCAACTGCTTGACTTATCCCCACATAAAGCTAGTCCACTACAGCCAAACGGGATGCTTGCTGAGTATGTTGATGTGTACTCACCCTTGCTCTACACACCAATCCCCCCCTCCAGGTTGTCAGCATTGCAACCACTGCTCAGGAGAAGATGAAGCTGTGGAAGGAGACTTCCAGGAGTTCCAAGACTACGACGAGTTCTAGGTGTGGGTCAGCGGCAACCCCCAGTCGGCTGCCTGTGAAGGCCGCGCTATCTACGTTTCTTTTCCGCACTTTGATTTATTGTAAGAACTATATGGACGTCTCAGACGTATGATGTAATCGACTATTATCTCCCCTTTTAATACTATTTGAGCATTGTGTGATGATGTCCATGTTATGTAACTGCTGTGTACGTGAATAACTGATCCTGGCACGTACATGGTTCACATTCGGTTTACCTTCTAAAAACCGGGTGTGACATAAGTGGTATCAAAGCCGTGCTGACTGTAGGACCGCTAACCTAGAGTAGAATGGTCGTTCTAAGGACTATAGACCTCTGTCCCTGCCTTGACTTTGGTATCCCTTCAAAAGTTGGTCCTACTGACCAAACCTATGTTCTACTATATATTGTACCTTGCTGAAAATTATGTTTTATTCTGATCCTTCATTTATTTATGATTCATTATTTGCTGGTCATACTAATTCTGTTCTCACCCTTTTGCTTGCGATGTCTTTTGTAGATGGCTCGTCTTAGACACACTGCACGAAAGTCCGTCATCCCCTTCTTACCCTCCCGCCTTGCTGAGCGTCCGCTTCGCCGTCCCGTGGCCGGACAGTCCAGCCACTTGGAGAGACTGCACCACCGCCTGCATGAGGAGCAGGAACGTCGACGCCAGGAGCAGCGGGGCTCTTCCTTCTCGCTCCAGCAGGAGATAGAGTCTGTGAGGAGCTGCTCCCCTGTGCTTCCCCTGGAGGCGCCCCCTGCACCACCACTGGGCGCCCCAGCTTCTGGAGTAGCTGCTGGAGGAGACCCAGACGACGGAGGTGGCGACGACAGCTTGAGCCACGACATCGACTTCTCTGCTGACCATGAGCCGGAAGGATGGGTTGCTCGACCCATCACTCGCGACGCTGCTCGCGGGTGTCACTTCCACGACGCGCTCGACACCCTGCTACGTCGGGCACTTGACCGGCGTACTTGGTCCATCGAGTATCGCTGTGTGGTCTACCAGCATAGTCGCGGGGTCTACCCGGACCGCTGGGAGGCGACCTGTTTGGTGCGCCGTCCGGAGAACAGTCTCCAGGGCGCGGAGGCTTGCTCAGAGCACTATTCTATCTCTGAGCGGGACTCAGCTGAGGCAGCCATGCAGGATGCTGCACGGCGTGCGCTTTCGCACTACTGCTCGGTTCTCGGTGGGGTAGCTGACGGTCTCGACCTGAAGTATTACCCCCGCCGTCCATCTGGCAGCACAGGAGGCGTGATTGTTTCACCTGCTGGTGAGGACAATCCTAGGTTGAGCAGCACAGTCAACCTAGCCGCCGTGCTAAACACGGAGCTGGACCATGCATTAGACGAGCTGAGTAGGGCTCGTGCTGAGATCGCCCTGCTGCGGGCTGAGCGCGCGGAACGTCGTCACTTGGATGATGGTTCCCCCGCTCCCGTCGGGACTCAGCACCCGTATCGCTCACCTCGGCGTGGACTCCAGTCTTATGGCAATCCCGACTGCAAGACCAAGATAAATCTAGAACCATAGCTCGTTAGAGTTGGATCTTGTAATTAATACGAAATATATATACATAGAAGCTTCAGTCTTAGCGTTAGTCTCGGTTTTAGTTAGTCTTAGTTAGACAGGGTAGTTTGCTATATCCTGTGCATTTATGTTTGTCATGATGAACTACGTTTGGTTTGGATCTTTGTAATGATTGTCACCAGAATGTGGGTATCCCCTGCATTTTGGCTTATCTATTATGTTAATGGAGTTAGTTATATAGTTGGGAAACCCTTTATTCTACTTTCCTCTTTATCTGAGAAGCTGTGTGGTCTGCGATGGAGATCAGTGAAGATGCTCATCTGTTCAGTGCTGTTGGAGAATTCTATACTCTTTTCTTATGCTGCAAGATTTGCCAGATCAGTTCTGATGTGTGGTTGCGTTCTGCAGATGTCAGAGAACAGGCGCAGAGGAGGAAGGCGTGCTCAGCAGGAGCAGGCCGCTCCGCAGGAAGAAGTGCCTCAGCAGCAGCACCTGCCACCCCCGCCCCCGATGTCGATCGAGCAGATGTTTCTGATGCAGACTCAGGCAGTTCAGGCCATCGGTCAGACTCTGGCCGCCATTCAGCAGCAGTAGCAGCAGCAACAGCAGCAGGCTCCACCCCCGCCTCAGATGCCTCAGATGCCCAGAGACAAGCGTGCTGAATTCATGAGAGGTCATCCCCCAACGTTCGCTCACTCTTCTGACCCCATGGATGCTGAAGATTGGCTGCGCACTGTGGAGCGGGAGTTGCATACCGCTCAGTGTGATGACAGGGAGAAAGTCTTGTATGGTCCCCGTCTGTTGAGAGGAGCAGCCCAATCATGGTGGGAGTCTTACCTCGCCACCCATGCCAACCCCGATGCCATCACCTGGGAAGAGTTCAGAGGTAGCTTTCGTCAGTACCATGTGCCTGCAGGTCTGATGACAGTGAAGAAGGAGGAGTTCCTGGCCCTTAAGCAAGGGTCATCATCTGTCAGTGAGTATCGAGACAGGTTTCTGCAGTTGTCTCGCTATGCTCCTGAAGATGTCAACACCGACGCCAAGCGACAGTACCGTTTCTTGAGAGGCTTGGTCGACCCTCTTCAGTACCAACTGATGAATCATACCTTCCCGACATTCCAGCACCTGATTGATAGAGCAATCATGACAGAAAGGAAGCGTAAGGAGATGGAGGATCGTAAGCGCAAGATCAGTGGACCCCAGCCTGGAAGCAGCAGTCGTCCTCGTTTTTCAGGCAATCAACCTCAGCAGTTCAGGCAGAACCAGCGTCCACCTCAGCAGCATCAGCAGCATCAGCAGCGTCAGCAGTATCAGCAGTTCCAAAGGCAGTATCCTCAGCATCAGTACCAGAGCCGTCAGAGCAATCAGTCAGGAGGTCAGTTTTAGAGGCAGAATCAGCAGACACCTCGTCTTCCTGCCCCAGCAAGCCAGCAGAACAACCAGGCAGCACCAGCTCAGGTTGGAAACAGGGCATGTTTCCACTGTGGAGAGCAAGGCCATTGGGTGATGCAATGTCCGAAGAAGGCAGCCCAACAGCAGTCAGGCCCCAATGCCCCAGCAAAGCAGAATGTGTCTCAGTCTGGAGCAGGCAACCGCCCTCAGCAGCGCTACAATCATGGAAGACTGAACCACTTGGAGGCTGAAGCAGTTCAGGAGGCCCCCGACATGATAGTAGGTATGTTCCCAGTCGACTCCCATGTTGCAGAAGTGTTATTTGATACTGGAGCAACACATTCTTTCATTACTGCATCATGGGTGAAAGCACATAATCTTCCAATTACTACCATGTCAACCCCCATTCAAATTGACTCAGCCGGTGGTAGAATTCGAGCTGATAGCATATGTTTGAATATAAGTGTGGAAATAAGGGGGATAGCGTGTCCCGCTAACCTTATAGTAATGGGTACTCAGGGAATAGATGTCATCCTAGGGATGAATTGGCTAGATAAGTATCAGGCAGTTATCAGTTGTGATAAGAGGACAATCAAGTTGGTGTCCCCACTAGGAGAGGAAGTGGTGACCGAGTTAGTCCCGCCTGAGCCAAAGAAAGGAAGTTGTTATCAGATGGCCGTCGATAGCAGTGAAGCAGACCCAATTGAGAGTATCAGGGTTGTGTCTGAATTCCCAGATGTGTTTCCAAAGGACTTACCGGGTATGCCACCAGAGCGGAAAGTTGAGTTTGCCATAGAGCTTCTTCCTGGAACCGCCCCTATCTTTAAGAGAGCTTACAGAATATCCGGACCAGAGTTGGTTGAGCTTAAGAAGCAGATTGATGAGCTGTCAAAGAAAGGCTACATCCGGCCAAGCACCTCGCCTTGGGCCGCCCCTGTCTTGTTTGTGGAGAAGAAAGATAGCACCAAGAGAATGTGTATCGATTATCGAGCTTTGAATGAAGTCACGATCAAGAACAAGTATCCCTTGCCCAGGATAGAAGATCTGTTCGACCAGTTGAGAGGAGCCAGTGTGTTCTCCAAGATTGATCTGAGGTCAGGTTATCATCAGCTCAGGATCCGACCTTCGGACATTCCGAAGACGGCATTCATTACCAAGTATGGTTTGTATGAGTTCACAGTGATGTCTTTTGGTTTGACCAACGCACCAGCGTTCTTTATGAACTTGATGAACAGTGTATTCATGGATTATCTTGATAAGTTTGTGGTGGTATTCATTGATGACATTCTGGTTTATTCTCAAAGCGAAGAAGAACATGCAGATCATTTGAGGATGGTATTGCAGAGATTGCGAGAGCACCAGTTGTATGCAAAGTTGAGCAAGTGTGAGTTCTGGATCAGTGAAGTCCTGTTCTTGGGTCACATAATCAACAAAGAAGGATTGGCTGTGGATCCGAAGAAAGTGGTAGACATTCTGAACTGGAAAGCGCCAACGGATGCTCGAGGAATCAAGAGCTTCATTGGAATGGCCGGTTATTATCGGCGATTCATTGAAGGGTTTTCGAAGATTGCGAAACCAATGACAGCGTTGCTAGGCAACAAAGTTGAGTTCAAGTGGACCCAGAAATGTCAAGAGGCCTTCGAAGCGCTGAAAGAGAAGTTGACAACAGCGCCTGTCCTAGTCTTGCCTGATGTGCACAAGCCCTTCTCTGTGTACTGTGATGCTTGTTACACAGGTTTGGGATGCGTGTTGATGCAAGAGGGAAGAGTCATGGCTTACTCGTCCCGACAGCTGAAGGTTCATGAGAAGAATTACCCAATCCATGATCTAGAGTTGGCAGCAGTGGTTCACGCACTGAAGACATGGAGGCACTATCTGTATGGACAGAAATGCGATGTTTACACAGATCACAAGAGTCTTAAGTACATATTCACTCAGACAGAGCTGAATATGAGGCAAAGAAGATGGTTAGAATTGATCAAAGACTATGAGTTGGAGATTCATTACCATCCAGGCAAAGCAAACATAGTGGCAGATGCTTTGAGCAGAAAGAGTCAAGTCAATCTGATGGTCGCTCGTCCGATGCCTTATGAGTTGGCCAAGGAGTTCGACATGTTGAGTCTCGGATTTCTGAACAATTCGCGAGGAGTCATAGTTGAGTTGGAACCTACCTTGGAGCGAGAAATCAAAGAAGCGCAGAAGAATGATGAGAAGATCAGTGAGATTCGGCGACTGATTCTAGATGGCAGAGGCAAAGATTTTCGAGAAGATGCAGAAGGCGTGATATGGTTCAAAGACCGCTTGTGTGTTCCCAATGTCCAGTCTATTCGGGAGTTGATCCTTAAGGAAGCTCATGAGACAGCCTATTCGATTCACCCTGGTAGTGAGAAGATGTATCAGGATCTGAAGAAGAAATTCTGGTGGTACGGAATGAAGAGGGAAATCGCAGAGCATGTGGCTATGTGCGATAGTTGTCGAAGAATTAAGGCAGAACACCAGAGACCTGCTGGATTGTTGCAACCATTGCAGATCCCTCAGTGGAAATGGGATGAAATTGGTATGGATTTCATAGTCGGATTGCCTTGCACTCGAGCCGGCTACGATTCTATTTGGGTAGTAGTGGACCGTTTGACCAAGTCAGCCCACTTCATACCTGTCAGGACCAACTACAGCAGTGCAGTATTGGCAGAACTGTATATGTCTCGGATCGTTTGTCTTCATGGTGTGCCAAAGAAGATAGTGTCAGACAGAGGAACGCAGTTCACCTCTCATTTCTGGCAGCAGTTGCATGAAGCCTTGGGCACGCATTTGAATTTCAGTTCAGCTTATCATCCGCAGACAGATGGCCAGACCGAAAGAACCAATCAAATTCTTGAAGACATGTTGAGAGCCTGTGCGCTGCAAGATCAGTCCGGATGGGACAAGCGATTGCCTTATGCAGAGTTTTCCTATAACAACAGTTACCAGGCCAGTTTGAAGATGTCACCGTTTCAAGCGCTTTATGGAAGAAGTTGTAGAACTCCGTTGCAATGGGATCAGCCTGGAGAGAAGCAAGTGTTTGGACCAGATATTCTGCTTGAAGCTGAAGAGAACATCAAGACGGTCCGAGAGAACCTGAAGATAGCGCAATCGAGGCAGCGAAGCTATGCAGACACAAGAAGAAGAGAGCTGAGTTTTGAAGTCGGAGACTTTGTCTATCTGAAAGTGTCACCGATCAGAGGAGTCAGAAGGTTCGGAATCAAAGGCAAGCTAGCACCCCGCTACATTGGTCCGTACCAGATCCTCTCAAAGCGTGGAGAAGTGGCCTATCAGCTCAGTCTGCCAGAGAATTTGTCAGCTGTGCATGATGTCTTTCATGTGTCTCAGTTGAAGAAGTGCTTGCGTGTGCCAGAGGAGTAGTTGCCAGTGGAAGGTCTGGAAGTCCAGGAGGACTTGACCTATGTTGAGAAGCCAGCTCAAATCCTTGAGGTTGCAGATAGAGTCACCCGAAGGAAGACCATCAGAATGTGCAAAGTCAGATGGAATCACCACTCTGAGGAAGAAGCAACCTGGGAGCGTGAAGATGATTTGATGGCCAAGTACCCAGAACTCTTTGCTAGCCAACCCTGAATCTCGAGGGCGAGATTCTTTTAAGGGGGATAGGTTTGTAACGCCCCGAATTTTGCAGTTGAATTTTTTCTTTTCTTTACTCGCCAAATTCGGGCGTTACCTTTTCTTTTTCTTTTTCCCCTCGCTAGACCTTGACTTTTTCCAAAGCTAGCGGGATTTGATTTGGAATTCCCGTGTAAAGAAAAACCCTAAAATTGCTTTATGTTGTTTGATGCACCATGCCGAACTATGCATTCTTTGATTGCTTGAAAGTGCAAATGCATTCATCTAGGAAGATCGGATTTCGAAAATGAGAGAAACCTTTTCTTTCTTTTTCTTTTTCTTTTTCTTTTTCTTTCTCTCTCTCTTCCCTTTTCTCTCTCCCGCGCCGTGGGCCCCCCTGGCCGGCCCAGCCGCCTGGCGCGCCCCTCTTGGGCCTCAGCCGGCCCAACCGCCCCACCCCCCTCCCCTTTTCCCCTTACCCCTCTCCCTCTCCCTCCCTCTCTCCCATTCTCTCCCTAGCCGCCGCCGCCCCCTGCCCTAGCCCCGCCCCTGCAGCTCGGCCGCCGCCCCCTGCAGTTCGGCCGCCCGACCCCGGTGAGCCCCCCTCCCCCCTCCTCCCTCCCTCTCCCCTCTCCCCTCTTCTTCCCCCAGCCCGCCCGGCCGCGCCTGGCCCTCGGCCGCGCCTGGCCCCCAGCCGCCCCCTGCCCGCCGGTTCGGCCGCGCCCCTGGCCGGCCCCAGCCGCGCCCGGCCGCGCCCTGGCCGCGCCCGGCCGTGCCCTGGCCGCGCCTGGCCGCGCCTGGCCGCGCCCGGCCGCGCCCCCAGCCGGCCCCCAGCCGCGCGCCTGGCCGCGCCTGGCCGCGCCCGGCCGCGCCCTGGCCGCCCGCCTGGCCGCGCCCCCCCGCCCCTGCGCGCCCGCCGGCCCAGCCGCCGGTTCAACCGCCCCCCGGGCCAGTTCAACCGCCCCGGCTCAGCCGCCCCCCACGCGCTCGGCCGCCCCTGCTCGGCCGGCCCAGCCGCCGGTTCAACCGCCTCCAGGGCCGGTTCAACCGCCCCCCTTTTTTTATTTATTTTTTTATATTATTTTATTTATTTTGTTTTACTTTCTGTTGTCATAGTTATTTTATTTTAGGCAGGCTAATCATTGTTCATGTTATTGAAATAGGAAACTTGATTTAGAATTTCGTTGCGCTAGTTGATTCATGTAATTAACTGTTTATCTCGTTCAATGTTGATCAACTTAAAATGACTAGATTTCCATTAGTGCATATAACAGAATTCTTTTGTTAAGAACCTATTGAAACTAGAGTGCATAATTTAACTAATCATTAGTGCATAAGATTTAACCCCCACTGCGAGACCCTTTCCCGTTTCTTTCTAACCTTAATGAATGCGATATCGAATGTCATACTTGATGCATATTCGCTTTACTTGTTCCCTTGTATGGTGTACTGTTCTTTTGTATTAAATATGTGGATGTATGTATGTTTGCGCTCGCATAGAGAACGATCCGGTCGAAGAGCCCGAGGAATTCGCAGGAGAAGCCCCTGAGCAGCAGTCGGTTGGTGGAGGCAAGTGTCCTTTGACCTATTTCTGTCCTATTCATTCTTTAATTCACCTCCCGCATTACACATTTATACCTAAGGATTGACTAGTTTTTGTTATCCATGTCCTTGTTTACCTACTTGGGTCGGATTATTACTGCTTAGTCTGATGCTATTGCCCAACTCTAATCAATGAACATGATGTGATTATCTATGATACGCTGTTTTCCCTTCTTATTTATGAGTATATTTGTGACCTTTAAGGGGACTCGAGCGGTTTCTCGAGTGCCTCTCCGTAAGGACCTGTTCAATGGATGACCGCCCGGGAAAACAGTGCAACCATGAGGGTGGAATGGGACGCCCTTAGCTGAATAATTAGAGGAACCGGGGTGAAGATCACTTAGCCGTTGTGCCGTCAATGGGGCTCGGTGTATGCGGCTCGCTCTGCCAAGGTTTATTTGTCCCTTGGGGAGGAGTGCGGTACATTTAGGAAACCTAACGGGTGGCTACAGCCCCGGGGAATCTTTGTAAAGGCTACGTAGTGAGACCCTGCCTATTCACCTTGGTAGTGTTTAAGGGTTTGATCGGCCCGAGGCAAGAGGGAATCACGGCTTGTGGGTAAAGTGCGCAACCTCTGCAGAGTGTTATGAAACTGATATATCAGCCGTGCTCGCGGTTATGAGCGGCCAAGGGAGCTCCAGAGATTAGTGATACTTGATCAGAGACATTTTGGTACAGGTGGCAATGAGATTGATGATTCTGATTATGATTATGGTGCTGGTAAGTGGTATTCTTTCCGTTTGGAAAGGATACATTGGGCTAATAACTTGGGTTAATGTTAAAACCTGGCTTCCTACTAGTAAGTAATAACCTGACCAACTAAAAGCAACTGCTTGACTTATCCCCACATAAAGCTAGTCCACTACAGCCAAACGGGATGCTTGCTGAGTATGTTGATGTGTACTCACCCTTGCTCTACACACCAATCCCCCCCCTCCAGGTTGTCAGCATTGCAACCACTGCTCAGGAGAAGATGAAGCTGTGGAAGGAGACTTCCAGGAGTTCCAAGACTACGACGAGTTCTAGGTGTGGGTCAGCGGCAACCCCCAGTCGGCTGCCTGTGAAGGCCGCGCTATCTACGTTTCTTTTCCGCACTTTGATTTATTGTAAGAACTATATGGACGTCTCAGACGTATGATGTAATCGACTATTATCTCCCCTTTTAATACTATTTGAGCATTGTGTGATGATGTCCATGTTATGTAACTGCTGTGTACGTGAATAACTGATCCTGGCACGTACATGGTTCGCATTCGGTTTACCTTCTAAAAACCGGGTGTGACAGCAGTCGGCATGGGCGACGGTTCTCGGGGAACAGGCAGCTCAGCCTGACTCCCCGGGGTCACCTCGACTACCTCGGCCGAGGGGTCAAGTAGCCCCTCGGTCTGCCCCGCTCTTCGGACCGGGACCCCGACGTCCCGGCCCTGGACACCGACAGCACCAGCCCGCCCGGGTGCTGGCTTGACAACCCCTGGCCCAGCCTCAGACCCGGGCTGAGGCCAAGGCGGGCGGCCATGTCATCGTCTTCATCGTCGTCTTCGTTGTCGTCGTCGTCATCAGGCGTCTCCGGTGATGGCTCCCTCAGGAGCCCATCTCTCTCCTGCCGACGACGGAGCCTTTCCAAGGCGTCCCGAGCCCGCGTCCTTCTTCTCCTTCCTCTTCTCCATAGCGACCCTTCGCGCAGCTCGGTCCACCGCGTCCTCCGGGACCGGTGGCAGGGAAGGCTTGTGATGCCTTACCTCCTAGAGACAGATGAAAAGTCTTGGCTGTGAGAACCAAGGGCAATCCGACGCAACAAGAAAGAAGGAGCGGACACTCACTAGGGACACACACCCGCGGTCGTGACGCATCAAGGGCTAGGAGAGGGCGCCGACGTCCGGTTTCCCCAACGTGCTGGCTACCCGCCTGTGGAGGTCATCGACAGGAAGGGGATCCGAGGACATCCGCAAACCCCCCAAGACGGCCCCCGGCGTCATCTCCCAAAGCGGTAGCCACCGCTCTGTCAAGGGAAGCACCCTCCAGCGATGAATGGTGGCAACCACCCCCGCAGCGGTGAGCCCTCCTTTCCGCAGCTCCTCTAGGGCCTTCAGAAGGGGCTAGAGATTCTTCTGTCTGTCGCGCGGGGCCCCGTAGCGCCAGTTCTCGATGGCGGCAGTCACCACTCGCCGAGAAAACGACGGGAGTCTCCCGTCGTCATTTCGGAGATAGAACCACCGGCGCTGCCACCCTTTGTTCAAAGACGCGAGGATGGCGGGGATGTACTACGACGCCCGCGCCTGCCTCAGCTGGAGGATGCAGCCACCAGCCCGCACTGCCATGTGGACCCTTCTCGCCCCCGTCGGCGAGGCAAAAAGCTCCGTGGAGAAGAGATGGGTCCACAGGTCCCAGTGAGGGTCAATCCCCAAATATCCTTCACAAACCACCGTGAAGATGACAGCTTGCGAGATGGAATTGGGACTGAGGTTGTGCAGCTCCACCCCGTAGGCATGCAGAATCGCTCGCATAAAACGGCTTGCCGGCACTCCGAGCCCCCGCTCATGAAAGGAAACGAAGCTCACGACATACCCCGGCGGCGGGGACGGGGCGGCTCTGCTCGGAGGGGCCATCCACTCCGGCTGCAAGTCACCAGAGAGAAGGCAAAGCAAACCCTCAGCAACAAGGGCCTCCAGGTCATCCGCCGTGACGGTGGAGAAAGGCCACAGGTCGCGCGGCGAAACGATGGTCACCTGGTCAGCCAGCACCAAGCAGAAGAGGTGGCGGCGGGGAGGACGAGGTGCACGGTTTCCTTTCTCTGGCTATTCCCTCGGGTTGCGAAAACCTAAGTGAGAGGCAAGCAGTAGAGTAGGAAACCACCACCAGTCCCTCTCTCGAATATATGAAGGCCCAGGCAAGACCCGTTCAACACTTCGCCCGAACCCACCGCGAGATTCAAAACTCAAAGCAAGATGACGTGCCCGTGTTCCGTTCCTCGAATGGCTCGCGCACGCGCAACGGCTGCCCCGTGAACCACTCGTCCCGTCGCATTAACTCTGCGGCAGGACAGGCGGCACCTTTGGCAGGCGAAGCACGCGACGCTTCGCTTCCGCCGTAATGACCGCGTCAAAAGAAAAGGTGCGCCACGTCGTTCGATTTCGTATCTTTTCCCTTTTTTCTCTTTCTCTCTCTTACGATAGGGATCGGGAAAGGGGATACCCCGAAAGGGATCCTTCTCCGCGAAGGAAATGGGCCCCGAGCCCCCCTACTGATCAGAGGTTTGAAGGCTGGCCCCTTGGAAGGGTTCAACAGCTGCCTCAGAGCACTCAGGCTCCGTGCCCATTACTGGTCAGAGGTTCGACGGCTGGCCCCTCGGAAGGGTTCAATGGCCGCCTCAGGCTACTCGGGCTTCGCGCCCACTACTGATCAGGGGTTCGTAGGCTAGCCCCTGAAGGGTTCGACAACCGCCTTAGATGCTGAGCGAGGGATGACCCTGGGTACGTTCGATACATAACCAAGGCTCGGGCTATGCTCCCGAGGTACCCTAGGACATTTCCGAGACCGACGGGAACGATTTTGTAACGGAATCCCACCAGAGGGAGGCATCGAGCCCTCGGACCCCATCAAAAGGGGTCCGGGTCCGGCAAATCACCCGCAGGTACTTTTGGAGCGCGCCTCCGGGCCACTAGCCGACCCCTAACGGATGGGGCACGGGCGACCACTCGGATCACCCGTTAGCAACTCACTGGAGACACCATGTTCGGCGCCCTCCGAGGGCAACATGGCGCTTTCCCCCCCTCCTCCTTGCGGAAAGGCGACACAAGGGCGTATGTAAAAAAGTCGAGTCTGTCCTTGATCGTCCTCTCGCTCTGTGCGGAGGCTCGGGGGCTGCTCTCGCAAACCCGGCTCCGGCCAAACCGTTGACAACGTCAACATACTAGCCCGAGAACTTGGGACTCGACTGTGCACCCGGGCTATGGCCAGTTCGCATGAGGGAACAACCAGACCGGCTGAAGCATCACGAAACGCATTAAGACCTCAAAGGAGTCTAACCACTCCTCCGAGGCCTCGGGGGCTACACCCGGCGGGTGCGCTCGCGCGCACCCACTGGAACGAAACGCAACCGAGAAAGGTCGGTCCCCTTGCAAAAAAGTGTGACAAAAGCCTCCAAGCGAGTATTAACACTCCCTTTGAGGCTCGGGGGCTACTGTCGGGGACCATAATTAGGGGTACCCCCAAGACTCCTAATCTCAGCTGGTAACCCCCATCAGCACAAAGCTGCAAAGGCCTAATGGGTGCGATTAAGTCAAGGCTCGGTCCACTCAAGGGATACGATCCCGCCTCGCTCGAGCCCAGCCTCGGGCAAGGGCAGCCGACCCCGAAGGATTCATGCCTCGCCTGAGGCACCCCCTCAAGCAATGGACACACCTTCGGCTCGCCCGAGGCCCAGTCTTCGCCAAGAAGCAACCTTGGCCAGGTCGCCACACCGACCGACCGTATCGCAGAAGCATTTAATGCAAAGATGGCCTGACACCTTATCCTGACGCGCGCCCCTCAGTCGACAGAGCCAAAGTGACCGCAGTCACTTCGCCGCTCCACTGACTGGCCTGACAAGAGGACAGCGCCGCCTGCATCGCTCCGACTGCTGTGCCTCTCGACAGAGTGAGGCTGATAGCAGCCAAGTCCGGCTTCAGGCGCCATAGGAAACTCCGCCTCGCCCGACCCCAGGGCTTGGACCCGGCCTCAGCCTCGGAAGACGACGAACTCTGCCTCGCCCGACCCCAGGGCTCGGACTCGGCCTCGGCCCCAGAAGACGAAGGACTCTGCCTCGCCCGACCCTAGGGCTCAGACTCGGCCTTGGCCCCGGAAGACGACGGACTCCGCCTCGCCCGACCCTAGGGCTCGGACTCAGCCTCGGCCCTGGATGACGACGGACTCCGCCTCGCCCGACCTAGGGCTCGGACCTGGCCTCGGCCACGGAAGACGATGAACTCTGCCTCGCTCGACCCTAGGGCTCGGACTCGGCCTCGGCCCCAGAAGACGACGGACTCCGCCTCGCCTGACCCCAGGGCTCGGACTCGGCCTCGGCCCCGGAAGACGACAAACTCCGCCTTGCCCGACCCGGGGCTTGGACTCAACCTCGACCTCGACCTCGGAAGACAGACTCGACCTCGACCTCGGAGGAGCCTCCACCTCGCCCGACCTAGGGCTCGGACCGACCACGTCACAGGGGGCCATCATTACCCTACCCCTAGCTAGCTCAAGCTATGGGGAACAAGACCGGCGTCCCATCCGGCTCGCCCCGGTAAACAAGTAATGATGGCGCCCCGCATGCTCCATGACGACGGCGACTCTCAACCCCTTACGGAAGCAAGGAGACGTCAGCAAGGACTCGACAGCCTCGACAGCTGTCCTTCCGCAAGGCTCCATCGCTCCTCCGACGGCCACGACATCACATGAACAGGGTGCCAAAACCTCTCCGGCTGCCATGACGACATGTACTTAGGGCGCTAGCTCCTCTCTGCTAGACACGTTAGCACACTGCTACATCTCCTATTGTACACCTGGGCCCTCTCCTTACGCCTATAAAAGGAAGGCCCAGGGTACTCGTACAGGAGGTTGGCCACGCGGGGAGGACGAGACGACGCGTGCAGGCCTCTCGCTCCCTCCCACGCGGATGCTTGTAACCCCTTACTGCAAGCGCACCCGACCTGGGCGCGGGACAAACATGAAGGCCACGGGTTTCCCCTCTACGCCTATCTCCTTGTTTCCCCCTCCGTGCTCCGTCTCGCGCCGACCCATCTAGGCTGGGGCACACGGCGACAATTCACTCATCGGTCCAGGGACCCCCCAGGGTCGAAACGCCGACAAATATCTTTGGAGTTAGCATCTTCGGCTCTGGCCTCTTCTACAGCAGCCTCCGAAGGTACAGCTTCAGTAGCTGTCATGATTTCAATTGCCGGCATCTTCAGAGTTGGAGCTCTTGGTGGTGTTGTTTCAATCACTTCAGTCACGGCAACAATCCTTTGTCTTTTTGGCCTAGATGCCTTTGTCTTTGTGGGCTCCTTTTCATTATGAAAAAGCTTCGTCAGATGAAGCCCCAATGGACTTAGTTTGACAGGCAAAGTTTCAGTCATTACCTTTAGAATTTCCTCTATTTCAGCATCAGAAGATGTCGCATAAGTCTTCTCTTCTTCATCAATTAATTTTTGTTCCGGGATTGATTCCTTTCTTTTCTTCGAAGTTAACACTTTCGATTCAAACTTTTCTTTCTTCTTTTTTGATTGATCTTCGTCGTCTTTGATCAAAGCGCCAGCTACTCTTTTCCTTTTCTGCCCTTCGGCACCCTTGTCGAGTCGCTCGAGGATATTCAAAGCCTATAGCATCAAGCACTCTGTTTAGCCTTCATTTCGGCCGGGTGCCGAAGGCTGCTGTCATCAATTGATCCTCCTTTTTAGAATAGTTCCCAAGAATTTCAGTGCACATTACTTCGATTGTTTTGAGCCATTCTTGGCAGGGTGCTTTGAAATATTTCTTGAACTTATAGTGGTAAGGCAGTCGGACAAGCTCCCCCTCTTTCTTCTCCTTTTCAAGCTTCGGCATAGCCCATTCCTTCATAGTTGGAAATATTTTGTAAGCCAGAAATTCCTGCACTAAATCTCTAGTGCCAATGTGTTCTGCGATAATCCTAAATTCAGCCAATGCAGTTTGCGTTGGACCTTCTGGTGTCATATTGCATTGGGGTCTGGTTTCTCCGAAGATCAGTTCAAGCAGACTCTGGACCAGCTTCTCCTTGTCATCATCAACTTTGACGTAGAACCATTCCGATTTCCAGCCTGCCGGCCACTTGCTTCGGTAGCTGATCACAGGAAATTTTGTAGTTTTCCGATAGGCAAAATTGTAACAACCAAAATTTTCATGTAGCCCATTCTTTCTGGCCTTGGTTTGGTAATGTAGCTCGTGCACCCGGCAGAAACCTTCGGCAAATGGTTCCACCCCCTGGCTTCGGAGAGCCCAAATATAAACACTAAGCCTAACAATAGCGTTAGGAGTTAGTTGATGAAAGTGGATCCCAAACTTCTTTAGCACATCGGCAATCATCCTATTCAAAGGAAATCTCAAACCAGCTTTGAGGAAACTCTTGAAAATCACTATTTCATCCTTCTGTGGCTTCGGAGTAGTTTCTTCTCCACCGAAGCGAATCAGCTCTTTTTTATCTTCGCTAAAGTAGCCCAACTTCACCATCTTAGGAAAATCAGCTTTGGAGATGGTCGACTTTCCGAAGTCCAGGTGGCTAGGCTTGCTCGGCACTGCGATGTTATAATCATCTTCAGAATCAGTCTCTTCAATATCTGCTTGCTCTGCTTCAGCAGCGGGGACGTCTTCCGGTGTCATCAACCCAGATCGCTTCATTGCTTCGGAAATAGGAATAGTTTCCACAACTTCGGTTTCGTCTCCCTCGCGATCGACTCTTGCAGTAGAGCGAACTCTGGCCATTTGATTATGGCTTACTTGAAATTTTTTGAATTGGCTTTTTGTCTTTTTCGAAGCTCTTACACTTGCGCCGAAGCAGATTTTGTATGAGCGCAATGATCAAGCTTCGGCTATGACTAAAAATTTGGCACCAAACAGTACAATAGCAATGAATGCTGCGGTAACTCCACACCTACCCGTCTGTTTATATAGTGCTGCATGTGGGAAGGTGAATCAGCAAGGTCTCCAACACCGAACAAACAGTCACCCGCGCTCACTGAACGGTGGGCCACATAGCTCGAGAAGGTGAATCGCTGGTAAGAGTGTAATCGGTGCAAGATGGGTCGCTCGTCCGACGATTATTTTAATCGTTTCTCGCCAACGAGCTCAGGGAAGGTGTTTTTTGGATCTTCGGCATCCCGAAGCTTAGAAGATTTTTCACGGATCAAGCTCGTTACTTAAAACAATCTAGCGCCGCGAAGGGGCTACTGTTGGGGGTATGCTTCGTAGCCGAAGATCCTAAAGAAATAAATACCTTCGGCAGATCCTCTCCAAAACAGCGCCGAAGTTATCAACTATAAAGCTTCGGTATAGTGACATGTCTTAAGACGAAGGGGTGAACCGACTTAAAGATGAAATGACTTAAAGACCCATGGTATTCTGTGTCATTATTATAGTTCATTGTAAAGGGTATAAATGTAATTATATACAGGCTATGAACTGTGCCTATAAATAGGTGAACAGTACCCATGTACTGTTCACGTGTTCTCCTGTAATCGCGCATTGGGCATTTGTTTTTTGCTTCACGCTGGTATTTTTGCTTTTCTTCAAGCCGAAGGTACATTTGTAACTTGTTATCATTTTTACAATAATGAAATAGAGATGAGTTAATAATAATAATCATGTGTTTAAATAATTTTACATATTTTTTACCCTTCCTCATTATTTGTTGTGTTTATGAAGGTATAACCTTCATAACCTTCATCTGGAATCCATTATATCCTGAGGGAAATAATGCTTCGAAGGATGAAGAACTATAACATTTAACAATTTCTATGTTGCCTTGTTCTTGATTCATAGCATTTGAGAACAAGTCACCAACAACTTCCATGGAATCTACACCGTGGAGCATTGGCAAAGCCCAACAAAGCTTGAATCCAGAGCTTCACGATTCTGATGAGCCACACTGTGAAAACAAAGAAGCACATAGGCCAATAGCAGTTCAGCTGCCTGGAACAGCAACCACTTCCACCACAACTCGACATCAATTCACCAATCTCTCCGTCACAATCAGCTCAATTGCTCGGATTCAACACCATTACCACCAACCTGCACGAGCACCGGACTAAATGGAGCAGCACCGAGTTGGAGGAGTAGAACGACAAGAACCCCGTACCTCATCACGCAGCGACGGCGGCTTCACGTCCGGATCCCGCCCCGTGGCGCTCGCTTCGGCGGCTTCCTGATCCAGGGACGTCCTCGGCGACGGCGCTCGGCTACACCCGCCGAATCCTTCGGCATCTGCGCCCCCCACCACAACCGATCCCACCCCACCCCCACCCGAGAGCTCATCAGATTCGGAAGTGGGAGCGAACAGCGAGCGCGAGGACCCCGCGCGACAGCACACGTACCTCGGAGGTCGGCCTTGATGTTGGTGAGCACGCGGGCGGCGACAGAGTGGATCGTGGTGTGAGCGCAGGACACCAGCGACTGCGGTGGCTGCATGGTGTGGCCTACCTAGCAGTGACCCGGGGGCCGCGGCGGCGTAGGAAGGGGGCTCATGCGGAGGAAGGGGAGCCGCGGGGGAAGGAGCTTGGTGCGTGGGCAGGGGGCGCGGGCTCGCGGGCGGGATACCCGACGCCGATGGAAGGGCGAGGATGGGGGCGCCTATGGAAGGGATCGCGAGAGCGAGGATTGCAGGGCATTCTAGAATGACGCACGTCAAAGCTCGGTCAGCGGGGCGGGGGCGAGAATCATGGGAGCGGGGGCATGGCGCACACTGGTGGACGCCCTCGTTACCGTCTTATAGAGTAGTAATAGATATGAAGGCTGCGATGTGGAGTATTCACTTTTTAGGAATTCAGTACCCCATGGATGTGTATGGGTATACAGACATGGGAATACTGAGAAGTGTAATGTACTTGTAATGACGCACCTACGCTCAGGTAAGAAGGTAAGTTACCATAATGAGTTTCCCTATGGTTAAAGTGTGGCAATGGCGCCTATGCGTGGCTCGACGCTTAATGATGAGCTAGCCTCCATATAGCAATATATGGAGTATAAACTGTGATAAACTGTCATGTGTGAACTGCATCATGGGAAATTGGGCTGTGATGAAAATTTTCTGCAGGTACACTAACCTCGAAAACATATGTGTAGTTGACGACTAGCAAAATACCGTGAGAGTCGTAAGTATGCCACCGAGATAGAACGTTATTGCCACATTGTGTTGGCAAAAACTTGTGAGGATGAATAGGACGAGCATGCATCCTGATTGTTGCATCTTGCTTGTCACCTATACACCCAAAATGCTTCTCTCACCTTTATTCTAATAACCGGTGATTGTAGATAATGTGGTGTAATGTTGTATTATGAACTTTGAGGAAATAGTTGTCCTCCATTCTTTAGGTAATCTGTTTAGGTGTTGTACGTGTTTGCCTATCACACCTGGTTTTGGAAGGTAAACGAATGCGAACGATGTACGTGCCAGGATCAGAAACTCATGTACACAGCGATTACATAATTGGACATCATCACACAATACTCGAAATAAATAGTAGAAAGGTACTTTATTACATTAAGATGTCTAAGACATCCACAGAGTCTAATACATAACAATTGTTCAACATAATTATCAAAGTGCGGAATTATGAAACGTAGATGCTAAGCCTACACAGGCAGCTGACTGGGGGTTTGCCAATAAGAAAGAACTAGAACTCGTCGTAGTCCTAAAACTCCTCAAAATCTTCCATCTTGCCAGCATCACCTCCTGAGTACTGAGTACAGTGGGGACAACCTGGGGTGGGGTGGTGTGTAAAGCAAGGGTGAGTACACATCAACGTACTCAGCAAATGTCCCGTTTGGCTAAAGTGGACTAGCTGTATATGGAGTTGAGGTCAAGCAGTTGCTTTTAAGTTAGTCAAGTATTTATTATTATTAGTAGAGCCATCTTTTAGTAATAAACCCAGTTATTACCCAAAAGTACTTCCTCAAACGAGGAAATACCAAAGATCAGATTTTATAACATCATTATTAACCATTATCACATAATTATCAAAAGTTCTTCTAATCAAAGAGGATCCCAAGGCTGCTCTTAACCATGAGCTCGGCTGATATATCAGTTTTTAACACTCTGCAGAGGTTGTACACTTTACCCACAAGTCGTGATCCCTTTTCAGCCTAGGTTGTACACACCCGATCTTCACTACCAAGGTGAATGGACAGGGATACACTACATAGCCTTTACAAAGACTCCCCTGGTGCATAGCTGCTCATTGGGTTTCGCCAGTCATACAAACGCAGTACACCTCCCCAAGGTGGGTGACTAACAAAACCAAATTGAAAGAACCTCTGCACCCCAACCTTGGCAGAGCGAGCACTATGCCCCGGCCCCCATTAACGACCCTCCGGCAAAGCCAACTACACCCCCAGGTTCATCTAATTAATCAGCTAAGGGCGTCCCATTCCACCCTCATGGTTGTACTGTTATCCCGGGTGGTCACTCCACGAACAGGTCCTTACGGAGAGGTTCTCAGGAAAAAGGACTGAGCCCCCTAAGGTATCACAAGATCATCCACATAATCGGGATAACAGTATCGTATCATAAATGTTCACATCATGTTTATTGATTAAGTTAAGGCAATAGCGAAATGCTAACCATGATAACCCGAAAAGGTAAACAAGGATAAGTGAATACAAACTAGTCAATCCTTAGGTTTCATAAAGTAACACGAGATAGTGAATCATAAAGTATGTAGGACATAATAGGTCAGAGACACTTGCCTTCACCAGGTTGCTGCTCAGGGAGGTCTCCAACAACACACTCAGAAACCTCGGACTTCTTGTTGTCTAAATAAAGCGAGCATGCATTCAATACATTTGGAAAGTACAAATGAACATCACACCAAACATGTACAAACATTGGAACACATCTTAAAAAGATACAATACTACTTAAGGGATAATGAATTCAAAGTATAACATAAACCATAACATACCTTAACTTTATTTGAAAATAGATTACTATTTCCCTAAGTGTTATTTATAAGTACATAATCATAGATCAATTTATTTTGTTGTGACCTATAATTTAGAACAGAGGTGAACTCATACAATACCTATCATTAATCTCACAAGTTTACACATGATTAAATCTCTAAGGTTCTCCTTTTATTTATTTTATTAAATAAATAGAATTACAACTATATTAGTTCATATTCCATCATAAAAATTAGAGTGTGCAGACAGTGAGTGAAACCATTTTATTCAGACAGAGAATAATTCTGTGAACATTTTGCAATTTGAATCACTAAATTTGGAGTTCATATGCAAAAGTTATGAATTAAACAAGTTTAGGAATTCAAAATATGAAATCAGGGTTAATTTTGTGAATATTTAAAAGTCCAGGGCTAAATCTGTAAGATTACAGGGGTCTGCGCGCGAAAACCAGGGACGGCGGGTTTATTTCCAATAAATCGAGGGTCTCTTACGCGAAACAACCACGCGAAGGGGTATCCGGTGAATCTAATCGTTAGATCTGAAACCAATGGCTGAGATTAGATCTATTGTCGAGGGCGGGCGAGCGCTGACAGGCGGGCCAGGGAGTGTCAGTGACAGAGGGAGGGGGGAGCACGCTGACCGAGCGGCCCAGCGCTAGGGGCTTTGGGCGCTGACAGGCGGGCCAGGGCATCAGGGCTTGCGGGCGCGAAGCAGTATCCTGGGGTCCAGGCCGTTCGATCAAGATCAGACGGAGGGGATCCGAGGGGGTCTGAGCCATTCAATCAAGATCGGATGGGGAAATTAGACCGGGGAAAGATGAGCGGCTGCGGGTGGCGCTGATAGGTGGGTCAGGGCGTCAGGCGCGCGTGCGCGAAGCGTTATCCCGTGATCCGGGCCATGCGATCAAGATTGGACGGGGGAAATCAGATCGGGGAAACAGACGTGCGTGAAGCGGTGCCACTCCTCTCCGCGGCGGTGAAGTCGTCGGAGTTGAGGCAGGCGCGAGCTAGGGTGGCTCAAGGGTCGCCAGAGTTGGGCAGAGAGGGAGAGGGCGCCACAGCGAACTCAATGGCGGGGAAGGGGCCATGAATCCACTGACAGAGAGGGTAGAACAGTGGCGAGGTCTCAGGCGGGCCGAAGAAACTCCGGTAAGCCATTCTGGCCACGGGAGGGGTCTTAAGGCGCGCTAAGGCCTTGACTAACTTCAGCAGAGGCAGGGGTGACATAAGGGCCTACTCCGGTGAACTAGATCGGGCTAAATCGGCCGACCACCGTGCGAGCACCGCGGATCGCCATGGCCGAGCACCGGCGAAGGTGAAATTGGCCGAGCACAGAGCGCAATAAGGGAAATTGGGCATGGGGATGGGTGTCTCACCTTGGGGCGGAGCTTGGGGAGGCTTGGAGCGGTCTCTAGCGAGCTGGATGGCCAGGAACGCGGGCGCGGGTCTCCGGTGGCGGCTGGTGGTGTGGGCAGAGCACGAGAGAGGGTGAAGCTGTGCGAAATGAGGTGAGGGGTGTGCGCGGGGCACTGGCGGGGCTCTAAAAAGGGAGCTGGGCGCGTGGGCGGGCATTGTGGCCAAGAAATCTGATGACGTGCGCGAGTGCGCACGCGCCGGTCCACGGCGAGCGCGGAAGGGGCAGAACTAACAGGTAGGGTCCATGGCGCAGAGAGAGAAGAAAGGGGTGCGTGGGGCAACGGCTCGGCGACTGGCGATCTAGGCCCGCGAGACAGAGAGAGAGGGAGCGCGTGGGTGAGGGGAAACTGGCACCGACAGATCGGCCCCACTGGGCAGCGAGAGAGAGAGAGGGAGGGCGCGCGCGAGGGAGAACTACCGCTGACAGGCGGGTCCGCCTGTTAGGCGGCGCGGGCACGCGGCCTGGCTGGGCTTAGTGGGCCAACTGGGCTGCTTTCTCTTTTCCTTTTTCTCTGGATTTTCTAATTCCTTTTCCATTTCTTTTTCTATAGGGTTTTCAAATCCAAATTCAAACTAGGTTTTGAAATTCAAATTAATTCAAACATGTGCAACACTCCAAAGAATATTTTAAGCTCAACATGATGCAACATGTCATGACCCATAAGGTTTTGACAAAAATAAATAATTAACCTCCACTAGTTTAGGCTATCTCTAATCAAAAAGGAAAAAGGGAGAATGAATCTAGAGAGAGAAAACCTAGAGTGAGAAAAAGAAGAGTAACACATGATTTTGTGTGATAATTAGAAAGAAATTTTATAGCCCCAAAATCAGGGTGTTACAGACCTATCCCCCTTAAAAGAATCTCGCCCTCGAGATTCAGGGCTGGCTAGAAAAGAGCTCAGGGTACTTGGCTTTTAAATCATCTTCTCGTTCCTAGGTGGCTTCTTCTTTTGAGTGGTGGTCCCATTTGACCTTGCACATCCTAATGGTACTTCTCCGAGTGACCCGATTTGCTGTCTCCATAATTTGAGTTGGCTTCTCAATATAAGTCAGATCTTCTTGAATTTCAAGATCCTCTGCTGGCAACTGCTCTTCTGGCACTCTCAAGCATTTCTTCAACTGTGACACATGGAACACATCGTGCACAGCTGACAGATTCTTTGGTAAGCTGAGTTGATAAGCCACTACTCCACGTCTAGCTTGAATCTGATACGGTCCAATATAACGAGGTGTTAGCTTGCCTTTGACTCCAAACCTTTTGGTTCCTCTGATGGGTGACACCTTCAAATAGACATAGTCTCCCACTTCAAAATTGAGTTCTCTTCTTCTGGTGTCAGCATAGCTTCGCTGTCTGGACTGTGCTGCCTTTAAATTCTCTCGGACCATTTTGATGTTTTCTTCAGCTTCAAGCAAAATATCTGGACCGAACACCTGTCTTTCACCAGGTTGATCCCAATGCAATGGAGTTTTGCAATTCCTCCCATAGAGCGCTTCGAATGGTGACATCTTCTGACTGGCTTGGTAGCTGTTGTTGTAAGATAATTCTGCATATGGTAATCTCTTGTCCCAACCTATCTTGTCTTGCAAAGCACAAGCCCTCAACATATCTTCCAGAATCTGATTGGTTCTCTCTGTTTGACCATCTGTCTGCGGGTGGTAAGCTGAGCTAAACTTTAAATGTGTGCCCAAGGCCTCATGTAACTGCTACCAAAAATGGGAGGTGAACTGGGTGCCTCTGTCTGATACTATCTTCTTCGGAACGCCATGCAAGCACATAATCCGAGCCATGTATAGTTTGGCTAACACCACACTATTGTGGGTGGTCTTGAATGGTATCAAATGGGTTGCCTTTGTCAAACAGTCCACTACTACCCAGGTGGAGTCATAACCAGTACGAGTGCAGGGCAAACCGACTATAAAGTCCATTCCGATCTCATCCCATTTCCACTGAGGAATCTGCAATGGTTACAACAACCCTGCAGGACTCTGATGTTCTGCTTTAATCCTCTGACAACTGTTACATACAACCACATACTCTGCTATCTCCCTTTTCATACCGTACCACCAAAATCTTTTCTTCAGGTCTTGGTACATCTTCTTACTACCGGGGTGTATAGAGTATGCTGTCTCATGGGCTTCTTTGAGAATTAGTTCCTGGATCAATTTGATGTCGGGAACACACAGTCTGTCCTTGAACCATACTACTCCTTCTACATCCTCACGGAAATCCTTGCCTTTCCCATCTATGATCAGCTGCTGGATCTCGTTGATTTTCTCATCATCCTTCTGACCTTTCCTAAGGTCTTGCTCTAGAGTGGGTTCCAACTCAATTGTCACTCCCTAAGTGTTGTTCAGAAATCTGAGGCTCAATCTGTCGAACTCCTTCGCTCTCTCATACGACATCTGGTAAGCGGCCAACATATTGACTTGACTTTTTCTACTAAGAGCATCTGCAACCACATTTGCTTTGCCTGGTGATAATGAATCTCCAGCTCATAATCTTTGATCAATTCTAGTCTTCTTTGCTGTCTCATATTTAACTCTGACTGAGTGAATATGTACTTGAGGCTCTTGTGGTCCGTGTAGATATCACACTTCTGCCCATAAAGATAATGCCTCCCGGTCTTCAATGCATGAACCACGGCTGCTAACTCTAGATCATGAGTAGGATAATTCCTCTCATGAATATTCAATTGTCGGGACGAGTATGCCACTACTCTCCCTTCCTGCATCAACACACATCCCAGTCTGGTGTACGAAGCATTGCAATACACTAAGAATGGCTTGTGAACATCTGGTAGAATCAGTACTGGTGCCGTTGTCAACTTCTCCTTCAATGTCTCAAAGGACTTCTAGCATGCTGGGGTCCACTTGAACTCAACCTTCTTTGCCAACAATGCTTTCATTGGCCTGGCAATCTTGGAGAAACCTTCAATGAAGCGTTGATAATAACTGGCCATTTCAATGAAACTCTAGATTCCTCGAACATCTTTTAGTGCTTTCCAGTCCAAGATAGCTGTTACCTTCTTCGGATCTACAGCCAATCCCTCTCGATTTATAATGTGACCTAAGAATAGGACTTCACTAATCCAGAACTCGCACTTGCTAAGCTTGGCATACAACTGATAATCTCGTAGCATCTAGAGTACTTTCCTCAAATGCTCCTCATGCTCTTGCTCATTCTAGGAATATATAAGAATGTCATCAATAAATACCACCACGAACTTGTCGAGGTACTCCATGAACACACTGTTCATCAAGTACATGAAGTAAGCTGGCACATTCGTCAAACCTAATGACATGACCGTGAACTCATACGGTCCATACTTGGTGATAAATGCTGTCTTCGGTATATCTGAAGGTCGGATTCTGAGCTGATGGTAGCCTGACCTCAGATCTATCTTCGAGAACACACTAGCTCCTCTCAACTGATCAAATAAATCTTCAATTATGGGCAGGGGGTACTTGTTCTTGATAGTAACTTAATTCAAGGATCTGTAGTCAATGCACATCCTCTTTGTGCCATCCTTCTTCTCCACAAACAATACTGTGGCTGCCCAAGGCAAGGTACTCGGTCTGATGTAGCCTTTCTCTAACAACTCATCAATCTGCTTCTTGAGTTCCACCAATTCTGGTCTGGACACTCGATAGGCTCTCTTGGAAATATGGGCAGTGCCTGGAATAAGCTCTATGGCAAATTCAACCTTCCTCTTAGGTGGCATACCTGGTAACTCTTCGGGAAACACATCTGGGAAATCTGATACTACACTGATAGCCTCTGATGGTTCAATCTCCTCAATGTGGGCGGTGACTTGGTGACAACTCCCTTTCCTTGGTCCAGACAAGACCAACTCCACTAACACTTCTTCTCCTGATAAGGACACTAACTTCACTGTTCTCTTATCACAACTAAGACTGGCCTAATACTTGGTTATCCAATTCATCCCTAGGATGACATCTATAGTTGTATCCTAGTTACCCATAACTATTAAATCAGTGGGGAACTCTATCCCCCTTATTTGGACTCTTGCACTAGGGCAAAATCTATCCGTTTGGGTCCTTCCACCAACTGAACTAACTCTCATAGGTGGATACATGGGTGCTACTGGTATATTATGTGATTCTACCCATGATGCAGTTACAAAAGAATGCGTTGCTCCAGTATCAAATAAGACATTTGCGGAATGGTACTCGACTGAAAACGTACCTAATACCACTCCTGGAGTCTCCTGGACTGTGTCGGCCTCCAAGTGGTTCACCTTTCCATACTGGGCACGAGGTTGCCCACGGTTGTTTCCTCCTTGCTGCATTGCATTCTGCCTAACTGGGGCATTGGGAGCTGGCTACTGCTGAGCTACTTTCTTTGGGCAATGATTCGCCCAATGGCCTTGTTCCCCACAGTGGAAACATGCATGACTTCCTCCTTGCACTAGCGCTGCTTGGTTGTTCTGGTTGGTTGCTGGGGCAGGAAGACGGGCTGCCTGGTTGCTCTGATGCTGGTATTGATTTCCTCCTTGCTGATTGTTTTGACGGTACTGCTGCTGCTGAGGAAACTGCCTCTAGTACTGTTGCGGCTGGTTCTGACACTGATGCTGATGCTAATGCTAGTGCTGGTGACCTAGCTTGAATTGCTAAGGTGGGTTGCCTGAGTAGCGAGGACGACTGCTACTCCCAACCTGAGGTCCACCAATCTTGCGTTTCTTGTCCTCCATCTCCTGACGCTTCCTTTCTATCATGATTGCTCTGTCTATCAGATGCTGGAAGGTAGAGAAGGTGTGGTTCATCAGCTGATAATGGAGGGGATCAACCAATCCTCTCAGAAAGCGGTACTGCCTTTTGGCATCCGTGTTGACATCTTCTGGGGCATAACGCGACAGCTACAAAAACTTGTCCCTGTACTCACTGACGGATAGGGGACCTTGCTTCAGGGCGAGAAACTCCTCCTTCCTCACTATCATTAGTCCCTCGGGCACATGGTAGCGACGGAAGTTGTCCCTGAACTCTTCCCAAGTAATGGCTTCATAGTTGGCATGGATGGCGAGGTAAGACTCCCACCAAGACTGTGCTGCTCCCCTCAGCTGTCGGAGACCATACAACACCTTCTCACGATCGTTGCACTGGGCAGTGTGCAACTCATACTCCACGGTATGCAGCCAATCTTCCGCGTCCATGGGATCAGCAGAGCAGGCAAAGACAGGGGGATGGCCCCTCATGAATTCTTCCCGCTTGTCTCTGGGCACTTGAGGCATCTGGACTTGCACTAGAGGCTGAGGCGGTGGTGGCTGCTGCTGCACCTGCTGCATCGCTGCTAATGTCTGACCAATTGCCTGGACTGCTTGGGTCTGCATTAAAAACATCTGCTCAATGGTCATCGGGGGTGGTGGTGGCAATTGCTGCTGCGGAGCTACCTCCTCTTGGGGTGCCTGCTGCTCTGGCTGTGCACGCCTCGCACCTCTGCGCCTTTTCTCAGACATCCGTAGGAATCACACACATATCAGATCTGACTCTGCAGTCTTTCAGCATAAGAAAAGATATACAGAAATCTTCACTGCACTGAACAATTGATCATCTTCACTGATAGCTTCTCAGATAAGGAGGAAAGTGGAAATAGATGGATTACCCAACTAAATAACTGAATTTATTAACAACTACACCAAATTGTAGGGGATACCCACACCTTGATGGTAATCATTACAAAGATCCAACTTCAGTACATGTCCATCATAACAAGCATCCAACATAAGATAAGCAAACTAACTCGAACTAAGACTAATTAGACTGAGACACTGAACTAAGAATTATTACAGACTCCGACTCTGTCGATCTAAGGATCCAAATCTATTTGGGTCCTGTAGTCTAGGGTACCATAGTCGAAGCGACCACGGGGCGGCAAACGGTAAGGGTGCTGAATCCCAACAGGGGCAGGGGAACCACCATCCAGATAGTGGCGTGTCACGCATTCAGCACGCACTTCCATAACCTCCACCCAAACCTTGCTCAACTCGTCAAGGGCGTGGTCCAATTCTGTGTTGAGCACGACAACCAGATTGACCATGCTGCTCAGCCTGGGATTGCCCTCACCAACTGGTGAGACAATCACACCTCCAGCACTGCCGGTCGAACGACGAGGATAGTACTTTAGGTCAAGGCCATCAGCTACCCCGCTGAACAACGAGCAATACTGAGAAAGTGCCCATCGTGCTGCATCTTGCATGGCTGCCTCGGTAGTATCCCTCTTAGTAATAGAATAGTGCTCTGAGAAGGCCTCTGCACCCTAGAGATCATCGCTCGGACGGCGCACCAAGCAAGTAGCCTCCCACTGGTCCGGGTATTGCCCGCGACGAAGCTAGTAGACTACACAACGGTACTCGATAGACCAAGTGTGTCGGTCGAAAGCCCGACATAACAAGGTATCGAGAGCGTCGTGGAAGTGACACCCGCGAGCAGCATCACGAGTGATGGGTCTCGCGATCCATCCCTCCGGCTCCTTTGAAAGCTCCGTGCCATGGCTCAAACTGCCACTGGCATCGTCGTCGTCTCCGTCTCTGTCAGGGTCTCCTCCAGCAGTCGGGATGCCCTGTGGTGGTGCAAGGGGCATCTCTGGCTTGGGTGCAGGGGAAGGCGGCCTCTCAAACTCCACCTCCCACTGAGGGGAGGGGGAAGAGTCCTACTGCTCCTGCTCCTGCTCCTGGTGTCGGCGCTCCTGCTCCTCGTGCAGGCAACAATGCAGTCTCTCCAGTTGACTGGACTGACCTGACACTGTGCGACGTAGTGGATGCTTCACTAGGCGAGAAGGCAAAAAGGGGATCACAGACTTACGTACAGTGCACCTGATACGGGCCATCTACAAAAGACATCGTAAGCACAAGAGTAAGAGTAGAACTATGAGACCAGAAAGTAAACAGAGAGAAAAGTGAGATAAAACTTTTGAGATAAGTAAACAACATAGAGTTGATCAAGATGACCATCTTTTGAAAAGACACTAAGGTCAAGGTAAGAGTAAGGGTCTATAGTCCTTAGGGCGACCATTCTAGTCTAGGTTAGCGGTCCTACAGTCAGCAAAGGCTTTGATACCACTTACGTCACACCCGGTTTTGGAAGGTAAACCGAATGCGAACCATGTACGTGCCATGATCAGAAACTCACGTACACAACGATTACATAATTGGACATCATCACACAATGCTCGAAATAAACAGCAGAAAGGTACTTTAATACATCAAGATGTCCAAGACATCCATAGAGTCTAATACATAACCATTGTTCAACATAATTATCAAAGTGCGGAATTACGAAACGTAGATGCTAAGCCTACACAGGCAGCTGACTGGGGGGTTGCCACTAAGAAAGAACTAGAACTCGTCGTAGTCCTGAAACTCCTCGAAATCTTCCATGTTGCCAGCATCACCTCCTGAGTACTGAGTACAGTGGGGACAACTTGGGGTGGGGTGGTGTGTAAAGCAAGGGTGAGTACACATCAACGTACTCAGCAAATGTCCCGTTTGGCTAAAGTGGACTAGCTGTATATGGAGTTGAGGTCAAGTAGTTGCTTTTAAGTTAGTCAAGTATTTATTATTATTAGTAGAGCCATCTTTTAGTAATAAACCCAGTTATTACCCAAAAGTACTTCCTCAAACGAGGAAATACCAAAGATCAGATTTTATAACATCATTATTAACCATCATCACATAAGTATCCAAAGTTCTTCTAATCAAAGAGGATCCCAAGGCTGCTCTTAACCGTGAGCTCGGCTGATATACCAGTTTTTAACACTCTGCAGAGGTTGTACACTTTACCCACAAGTCGTGATCCCTTTCCATCCTGGGTTGTACCGACCCGATCTTCACTACCAAGGTGAATGGCCAGGGATACACTACGTAGCCTTTACAAAGACTCCCCTGGTGCATAGCTACTCGTTAGGTTTCGCCAGTCTTACAAATGCAGTACACCTCCCCAATGTGGGTGACTAACAAAACCAAATTGAAAGAACCTCTGCACCCCAACCTTGGCAGAGCGAGCACTACGCCTCGGCCCCCATTGACGGCCCTCCAGCAAAGCCAACTACACCCCCAGGTTCATCTAATTCATCAGCTAAGGGCGTCCCATTCCACCCTCATGGTTGTACTGTTATCCCGGGTGGTCACTCCACGAACAGGTCCTTATGGAGAGGTACTCAGGAAAAAGGCCTGAGCCCCCTAAGGTATCACAAGATCATCCACATAATCAGGATAACAATATTGTATCATAAATGTTCACATCATATTCATTGATTAAGTTAAGGCAATAGCGAAATGCTAACCATGATAACCCGAAAAGGTAAACAAGGATAAGTGAATACAGACTAGTCAATCCTTAGGTTTCATAAAGTAATGCGGGACAATGAATCATAAAGTATGTAGGACATAATAGGTCAGAGGACACTTGCCTTCACCAGGTTGCTGCTTAGGGAGGTCTCCAACAACACACTCAGGAACCTCGGACTGCTCGTTGGCTAAATAAAGCGAGCATGCATTCAATACATTTGGAAAGTACAAATGAACATCACACCTGTTGGAGACTTGTTCTCAAATACTATGAATTAAGAACAAGGCAACATAAAAAATAGGTTAATGTTTAATGCCCTTCGTCCTTTGAAGCATTATTTCCCCAAGGATATAATGATCTTCAGACGAAGGTTGTAAAGGATATACCTTCATCATTACAGTACATATCAATGAGATGCGAAGCATATGAAACATGAAAAATAACATAGATAATTATATGACATTATAACTTCTTATTATTTAATCATGAATGGATAAGAACTATATCAAATTACATTTGTACCTTCGTCTTGATAGAAGATGAGAATACAAGCATGACGCACGATCAGGTACAAGTCAGCGTGAACAGTACGGGGTACTGTTCATCTATTTATAGGCATAGGGCGCAGCCTGTGAAATATTACATTCATGCCCTTTACAAAAGATTACATCTGTGACGCGGACTCTAATGGACTAATCTGTCATTTCATCTTTAAGTTGGTGCAATCCTTCGTCTTGAGACATGCCATTATGCCGAAGCTTCATGGATGATAGCTTCGGCGCTGCTTTTGAAAGGATCTGCCGAAGGTGTTTCTTCCTACAGAATCTTCGGCGACGAAGCATACCCCCAACAGTAGCCCCTTCGCGGTGCTAGATCGTTTTTCGTAACAAGCTTGATCCGTGAAAGAGTCTCCTAGGCTTCGGGAAGCCGAAGATCCGAAAAACACCTTCCCTGAGCTCGTTGCCGAGAAATGATTAAAATATTCTGAGCGCAAAATGGTCCCACCATGCAGTGGATACACGCGTCCTGGCGATTCATCTTCTCGGGTTCTGTGGCCCACCGTTCAGTGAGTGCGGGCGACTGTTCGTCCGGTGCGGAAGACTTGACGATTCACCTTCTTACCTGCGGCACTATATAAACAGACGGGTAGGTGTGAAGTTACCACAGCATTCATTGCTATTGCACTATTTTGCTGCCAAAAATTTGACCATAGCCGAAGCTTGTTCATCACAGTCAATCGAAGCAATTTTGCTTCGTCACAAGAGGAAAAGCTTCGTGAAATCAAAAAAGTCAGCAATCTTCATTAAAAAATTGTAAGGAATTTATCATCAAATGGCAAGGGTACGTTCTACGGCCAGGGTTATACGTGATGGAGAGGAAGCCGAAGCTGCTGAAACCGCTCCAATTTCCGAAGTGATGAAATGGTCAGAGCTGGCAGTGCCGGAAGAAGCTTCTGAAGGTACCCCTGCTGCCGAAGCTGAGCAGATTGATGTTGAAGAAGGTGAAACTAAAGATGAGTACAATGCCATGCCATCTAAACCTAGCCACCTGGAGTTTGGGAAGTCCACAATTACCGAAGGTGATATGCCTAAGTTGATAAAGCTAGGTTATATCAGTGAAGCCAAGAAGAAGCTAGTTCATTTTGGTGGAGAGGAAATTACTCCAAAGCCAGGAAAGGATGAGGTGGTAGTCTTTAAAAGCTTCTTTAAAGCAATATTGAGATTTCCTTTGCATGAGATGATTGTGGATGTGTTGGAGAAGTTTGGGATTTATCTTCATCAGCTAACTCCTAACGCCATCGTTAGGCTTAGCGTTTACATTTGGGCTCTCCGAAGCCAAGTGGCGAAACCGCTTGCCGAAGGCTTCTGCCGGGCACATGAGCTTCATTATCAGACAAAAGCTAGAGAAGATGGGCTGCACGAGAATTTCGGCTGCTACAATTTTGCTTATCGCAAAGATGCAAAGTCTCCAGTTATTAGCTATCGTACCAAATGGCCCACCGACTGGAAGACCGAGTGGTTTTATGTTAAGGTTGATGAGAAGAAGGAGAAGCTGGTTCAGAGCCCGTTGGGGTTAATCTTTGGAGAAACTAGGCCCCAGTGCAACATGTTGCCGGAATCACCATGCCAAATTGCCTTGGGTGAATTTCGAGTTGTTTCGAAGCACATTGGCACTAGGGATTTGGTGCAAGAATTCTTAGCTTTCAGAGTATTCCCGACTTTGAAAGAATGGGACATGCCGAAGCCCAAAGGGGAGAAGAAAAGGAAAGAACTTGTTCGGCTACCCTATCATTATAAATTCAAAAAACACTTCAAAGAACCTTGCCAAGAATGGTTAGACACGATTGAAGTTATGTGCAACGAGATCCTTGGCAACTATTCTAAAAAAGAAGATCAATTAATGACTGCAGCCTTCGGCACTCGACCGAAGCGAAGGTTAAACCGGGTCTTGGATGCACTGAATTTTGAGTATCCTGACTATGAGCGATTGGACAGAGGGGCCGAAGGGCAAAAAAGAAAAAGAGTTGTTAGTGTTCTGAATAGAGAAGCTGCTAAATTGGTGAAGAGAGATGAAGAAATTTTGAAGAAAAGAAAATTGAGCCCTGAGCCGAAGATGGCTGCTCCGAAGAAAAGAAAGGCTGCTGCTCCGAAGCCAAAAACGAATGATATAGAGGAAGAGGCTCCTTCAACGCCTTCTACTGCCGATGTGGAAGAAATTTTAAAGGTAATGACTGAATCTTTGCCTGTCAAGCTAAGTCCACTAGGGCCACATCTGATGAAGCTTTTTTAGAAGGAGAAGGAGCCTTCGATAGCGAAGAAGCCTGCTGAGCGGAAGAAATGAAGAATCATTCATGTAGTTCAAGTTATTGAGCAGACACCGCCGGTGGCCTCGGCATCAAAGACACCAGCCATGGAGAGCACTACTGCTACTGAAGCCGTAGTCATTGAAGCTGAAACTGAAGCTGACACTGCCGAAGCTGAGGTCGCCGAAGATACAAATCTAGAAACCACACTTGCTGATATTGACAACATGCTTCTGAATGAGCCTGCGGAAAAAGCTGCTAGGGTTGCTAAAGAAACTCTGGCCACAACGCCTGGGAAAGGAAAAGAGAAAGCCGAAGATATCTCGAAAGAAGAAGACTTCAATTTTCAGGACATACTTGGGCAAGAATTGTCAAAGGCTGAAAAAGAAGAACTGAAGGAATATGCCATATCTTGCGGGTACAGACCCGTGGCGCTGCTCTTCGGGGGAGTTAACGAGGAAAGCTTAGGATGCCTTCGGGACAGTACTGGGGCGAAAGTTGTCGGCACTCTATCGAAGAGTATTGGCCTTCCGAAGGTTGAAGCAGACCTCAGCAGGTATCGGCGGCATCATGTCGCTGGTAGTCTATTCTATGCTAATTTTAAGGTAAAATTCTCAATTTTTTATTGTTTCGTTATGAAGATGTTATCTGATGAAGGTTATTTTGTTAGAGCTTACTGTTGGGGACTTGTTCTCAAATACTAAGAATTAAGAACAAGGCAACATAAAAAGTGTTAAATGTTAAGGTCCTTCGTCCTTCGAAACATTATTTCCTTTCGGGATATAATGAATTTCAGACGAAGGTCGTGAAGGACATACCTTCGTAAGCACAAGACATAATGATGAAATATTTACATAGACAAACATTGTTATTGGATCATTTCTATTTTATTATCATGGAAAAATAAAAATGATTATATATTACAAATGTACCTTCGGCTCGAAGGAAGAGGAAAGAACAAGCGTGATGGAAAAACAAGATGCCAAGTCAGCGTGAACAGTACGGGAGTACTGTTCATCTATTTATAGGCAAGGGACGCAGCCCATGCAGAATTACATTCATGCCCTTTATAAAACTTTACAATGATGACTCAGGCCCTTATGGACTGAAGGGTCATTCTATCTTTAAGTCGGTTTGATCCTTCACCTTCGGGCACGCTATAACTCCAAAGCTTCACAAGTGGTAGCTTCAGCATTTCGTATAAGTAGCTTTCACCGAAGCTGTTTCTTCTTAAAGGACCTTCGGCGACGAAGCATGGTCCCAACAGTAGCCCCTTCGCGGTGCTAGATCGTTTTTCGTAACGAGCTTGATCCGTGAAAAAAGTCTTCTAGGCTTCGGGAAGCCGAAGGTCCGAAAAAACACCTTCCCTGAGCTCGTTGCCGAGAAACGATAAAGCTTCCAGTGCGGAGCGGTCCCACCATTCAGCGAGTGCGAGCGACTGTTTGCCCGGTGTAAAATTCTTGATGGTCCACCTCCCTACCTGCAGCAGTATAAAAACAGATGGGTAGATGTGAAGTTACCACAACATTCATTGCTATTGCACTGTTTTGCTGCCAAAAATTTTAACCATAGCCGAAGCTTGACTTCTTCATTCGAACGAAGTTGTAGTTTGGAATCTGCTTCGTCACAAGAGGAGCTTCGGAAGAAAAAGGTCACTAACTTGCAAAAAAAATTTCAAAAACATTCAAAATCAAATGGCCAGATTACGCTCGACTGCTAGGGTTGAACGTGAGGGAGACGAAGCCGAAGCTGCTGATACTGTTCCAATTTCCGAAGCAATGAAGCGCTCTGGGCTGGTGAGGGCGGAAGACACGCAAATCGCTGAAGGCACCGCTGCCGCCGAAACAGAACGCGCTGCTGCTGAAGAGACCGATTCCGAAGATGACTACAACAGCGCAGTGCCGAGCAAGCCCAGCCACCTGGATTTCGGCAAATCTACAATTTCCAAAGCTGATTTTGCAAAGATGGTAAAGCTGGGCTATCTTCGTGAAGCCGATAAGAAATCAATTCGCTTTGGTGGAGAAGAGACCACCCCGCAGCCAGAAGCAGATGAAATAGTGGTTTTTAAGAGTTTCTTCAAAGCTGGATTAAGACTTCCGTTTCATGGAATGATTGCAGATGTGTTGAAGAAGTTTGGGATTTTCTTCCATCAGCTGACTCCTAACGCCATCGTTAGGCTCAATGTTTACATTTGGGCCCTCCGAAGCCAGGGGGTGGAACCATTTCCCGATGGATTCTGCCGGGTGCATGAACTGCACTACCAGATAAAGGCCAGAAAAGATGGGCTGCATGAAAATTTTGGATGTTACAATTTTGCTTACCGAAAGACCTCAAAGTTTCCCATAATCAGCTACCGAAGCAAGTGGCCGGCAGGCTGGAAATCTGAATGGTTTTATGTCAAAGTTGAAGACGACAAGGAAAAGCTAGTGCAAAGTACACTTGAATTGGCCTTCGGAGAGACCAGACCCCCTTGCAATATGACACCAAAAAGTCCGGCCCAAACTGCTTTGGCTGAATTTAAAATTATTTCAAAGCATATCGGCACCAGGGACCTGGTGCAAGAGTTCTTGGCCTTCAGGGTTTTCCCTACTTTGAAAGAATGGGAAATGCCGAAGCTGGAAGGGGAGAAGAAAGAAGGGGAACTTGTCCGGTTACCTTATTATTTCAAGTTCAAGAAATACTTTAAAACACCTTGTCAAGAGTGGCTGGATACAGTTGAAGTAATGTGCAATGAAATACTCGGTAATTACTCCAAAAAAGAAGATCAGCTAATGACTGCAGCCTTCGGCACCCGTCCGAAGCGAAGACTGAACCGAGTGTTGGATGCCCTGGGTTTTGAATACCCTGACTATGAACGACTGAATAAGGGTGCTGAAGACCAAAAAAGGAAAAGGGTGGCCGAAGCTTTGAACAAAGATGAGAAAGAACCACCAAAAGAAAAGAGTATTCCAAAGAAGCGAAGAATATCATCTCCGAAGCGAAAATTATCCGACGAAGAGGGGACTCCTGCATCACCTTCTACCACCAACGTGGAGGAAATTTTAAAGGTAATGACTGAATCCCTGCCCGTGAAACTAAGTCCATTAGGGCCTCAACTGATGAAGCTTTTTCAGAAGGAAGAGGAGCCCGAAAAAACGAAGAAAATAACCAAAACAAAGAGACAAAGAATTATTGCAGTGACCGAAGTCATTGACAGGACGCCACCGAGGGCTTCAGCTCGGAAGGCGCCAGCGGTTGAGGACACAACAAATGTCGAAGTCACACCTTCGGAGGTTGGGGCTACCGAAGCCATCTCGGCCGAAGATTTGAACTTGGAAACTACAATTGAAGACATCGACAAAATACTGCTAGACATGGCCGCAGAAGAAGCTACTACTGCTGCCGAAGAGACCATGGCCACAGTGCCTGGAAAAGGAAAGGAAATAGCCGAAGATACTTCGGAGGACGAAGCTTTCATGTTTCAAAATTTAGTTGGACAAGAACTGTCGAAAGCCGAAGTAGAAGAGCTTAAAGAATATGCCAAATCTTGCGGATATAAGCCAGGAGCTCTTCTTTTCGGAGGTATTGACGATGAGAAATTAAGCTGTATCCGGGATCAAACCGGAGCTAAGATTATCGGTACTCTATCAAAGAGTATTGGTTTTTCGAAGCTAGAAACGGATATCAACCGCTACCGACGACAACATATCGTTGGTAGTTTATTTTATTCCAATTTCAAGGTAAACAACTTTTCTCTGACTTTTATTGTTTTTAATAGCGAAAATGTTTCTAACAAAGGTTGTTTGTGTGCAGAGCATGCTGCTGAGCAAAGCTTTGAAAATGCAGCAAGATTTGGAAGATAAAAAACACGAAGTTATAATTGAAAATTTAGAGAGCAAAATAAAAGAGCAATCATCTGCTATCGAAAAGAAAGACTTTGAACTCCAGACAGCTGAAGGCTTATTGGCAGAAATTGAAGCTAGAATAGCAGAATTGAATACGAAGCTTCTCTGCCAATCAGAACAATTTGAACAAGAGAAGCAAGAGCTTAATGCAAAACTTGAGGCCGAAGTCCAAAAAACCTCAGATTTGAAAAAATCATTGACCAGCCTTCAAGACAAATGTTTGGAATTTAGCAACAACTGTATTCAACGATTAAAAAAGATCTTTTATTCAGTTGGAGCCAGCAGTGTAAAGTTCACCCCTTCAGCTGAAAATTTACCAGAAACCTTCGAACATATTGAAGGTGAAATTGATGAGCTTGACGAAATTATAGCCGGGCACGGTGACTTCTGTGCTTTGGTGGCTTCTCGGGGCACTGCTGCAGCATTTCTGAAGGCTGGCTGTGATCATGGAAAAATTGTCAACAGGCCCAATTTCACTTTATCACCATCAATTTTAGATGACATTCCTGACCTCGCCCGAAGTATTTCAAACAGATTTATAAAGATGATATGGACAAAACGCGGGCGAGAAAAGGCTGGAGACGAAGCCCGAAGTCATCTTGAACCACTAAGAAATCATACCTTGTGCTTACCTTCTCCTTTAAACTTGGTTTTTATTCACAATATCTTGATTCATGTAGGATGACGAAGCTGAAACTGATGCTTGGAGGATATGCAGTCGAAGCTGAAGCCCGGTGAAGACCAGTAGGAGTAGACTGTAGAAAAACTCAAAAGACTTTTGTAATATCTTTTGTAAATTCAGCTAAACTCTTCTTTAATGAACTTTGTTCATACCTTATAATATATTCTTACCCTTTCATCAATGTACGAGGCGCTTTGATGTGGACGAAATTAGTATTTTGAGCCGAAGGCGAAAAAATACCTTCCCTTCTTTTCGTACACAACGAAGCATAAAACACTGCCTCTTCTCTTTGCCGAAGCCTTTCTTTTTTGTACACAACAAAGCATAAGACACTGCCTCTTCTTTTTGCCGAAGCCTTTCTTTTTTGTATACAACGAAGCAACCATTTATGATATGATGATGGTTATCCTACATATGCCTGAATGAATGTTTATGAATGCAAATGTTATGATGTAATGTGATATGCAAATGAATGACCATACACATGTCCGAAGCCATAACCACGACCGATATTTCCTTAGAAATAATCACATATCAGCGCTGACTTTTCGCTGTAAGCCTCCCTTAGGAGCTTCTTCGCCTTTTACTTTCGGTGGTATCAGCGTTGACTTTTCGCTGTAAGCCTCCCTTAGGAGCTTCTTCGCCTTTTACTTTCGGCGGTATCAGCGTTGACTTTTCGCTGTAAGCTCTGCATTCCCTTTGGAACGACTTTTGAGCAGAAAACTTACACTGCGCTCCCTTTGGAACGACTTCTTTGGTAGCTTCGTCGTGCTCTGCATCCCCTTGGGGACGGCTTTCGAGCTTCTCCCCTGCTTTTTTTGGCACTCGATGGTGCTTTCTCAGTTTTTACATTTACATCTTTGGGGGATTTTGCTTTTATAGAACTGGAAATAAAAGAGAAATTACATGCTATGGCCCCATTAAAAACCTTTCTCCCCCTTCAGAAAGGAAAAGGGTGCCATAAAAGAAAAAATAAAGTATAAAAAATTACATCAAACTACACATAATATCGCCGAAGCTCATCCGAATTCCAAGATCTAGGAATGTCGTTGCCGTCCATATCCTTCAATCTGTATGAACCGGGTCTTGACGAAGATACCACCAAAAAAGGTCCCTCCCATTTCAGTTGCAATTTGCCCACTATGTCTGGGTTAGCCACTCTCCGAAGCACCAAATGTCCTGGCTCAATATTCTTCAGCCGGACCTTTCTATCACGCCATTTTATTGTTTCGGCTTGATATTTATTAATGTTTTCCACAGCTTGAAGCCTGATCCCTTCTATAGCATCTTTTTCCACAGAGTGATTAGCTTCAAATTCTGATTCTGCCGAAGCTGCTACTCTTATTGATCCAGTTTTGGCTTCTTCCGGAGTCATTGCTTCGTCACCAAACAATAATTTAAATGGGGTAAAACCTGTTGACCTTGATGTTGTTGTGTTGTGGCTCCACACCACTTTGATTAACTGATCTGGCCACTTTCCCCTGGGTTGATTGAAGATTAACTTCATTATTCCTGTCATTATGATGCCATTAGCTCTTTCAACAAGTCCATTTGACTCCGGATGTCTAACTGATGCAAAATGGATCTTCGTGCCAATTTGATCACAGAATTCTCTGAAAGCTTCGGAGTCGAACTGTGTCCCATTATCTACAGTGATAGCCTTTGGCACTCCGAAACGACAAACAATATTCTGCCAGAAAAACTTTTGAATGATGGCCGAGGTTATTGTGGCTAAAGGCTTTGCCTCAATCCATTTAGAAAAATATTCCACTGCCACTACAACATATCTTAAGTTTCCTTGGGCTGGTGGCAACGGACCTAACAAATCAAGGCCCCACCTTTGCAATGGCCAAGTGGGTTGTATTAGCTGAGTCAAAGACGAAGGTTGTTTTTGATCTCTTGCACATTTTTGACAACCTTTGCACTTTTGGACTAATTCAGCTGCATCCGAAGCTGCCTTCGGCCAATAGAACTCTTGTCGAAAAACTTTTCCAAGCAACAGCCTTGATCCAATGTGAGATCCACATAAGCCTGCATGTATTTCCTTCATCAATTCTATGCCTTCGGCTCTGGACAAGCACTTGAGTAATGGAGCACAGACTCCATGCTTGTACAGCTCCCCTTTTATTATGACATATGGCCGAGCTCTTGCCTCTATCCTCTTGTTGTAAGTTTCGTCATCTGAAAGAAAGTTACCTTGTAAGTAAGAGATGATCTCAGTTCTCTAGTCTTCACTATAAACAGGAGATATATTGAGGACTGCTCTTTCAAGAAGTTCCACCGAAGATGCTTTTATTGTTTCGAAAAATACATCCGAAGGTAGAGGCAGCCCCTGTGCTGCTGACTTGGCTAACAAATCAGCATGCTCATTTTCTCCTCGAGAAATATTTTTGATAGAAAATCCTTTGAAGGAAGCTTCAATCCTTCGGATCGTGTCTAGATATTTCTCAAGCTTCGGGTCTCTAGCCTTACAACTCTTGTCGATATGACCCGAAACAACCTGGGAATCAGTTTTAAGGATGGCCCTTCTGATTCCCATTGCCTTTAACTTCCGAAGACCCAAAAGCAGGGCTTCGTACTCAGCGATATTATTTGTGCAACTGAAATCCAGCCTTGCCACATAACAAGTTTTAACCTTGGAGGGTGAAACCAACACAGCAGCCGCTCCTGCTCCGAAGGTTCCCCAGGATCCATTGCAAAACACTGTCCATGCTTCGGCATCTTTATTCGTTCCTTCCTCATGAGCCCCTGGCGTCCAATCAGCAATGAAATCTGCTAATGCCTGGGACTGAATCAAAGATCTATGAACATAATCAATACAAAATTCATTGAGCTCCGTAGCCCATTTTCCAATCCATCCAGTAGCTTCTTTATTTCTCATAATGTCCTTCAACGGTTGCGAAGAAGGAACAATTATGTTGTATGCTTGAAAATAATGCTGAAGCTTCCTGGAGGCCATCAAAACAACATATAACACCTTCTCCAATTCTGTGTAATTTTTCTTTGATAGACTAAGAACCTCAGATACAAAATATATTGGGGCCTGCCTCTTGACTTGGCCATCAAGCTTCTCCTGGACAAGTGCTGCACTTACCGCTGAGTGCGAAGCTGCCACATATAATAACAGAGGAGCCCCTGGCGTTGGTGGAGTCAATGTTGTTAGATCTATCAAATATTGCTTCAATTCTTCGAAGGCTTTTTGTTGGATTGGTCCCCATTGAAAGATTTTGGCTGATTTCAGAACTTCGAAGAATGGTAAATTTCTTTCTGCTGATCTAGATATGAACCGATTCAAAGATGCCAATCTTCCTGTCAACCGCTGAGCCGCCTTCTTTGTGCTTGGTGGTTCCATCCGAAGGATAGCTTCGATCTTATTTGGATTAGCCTCGATCCCCTTCGTTGAAACCAGACAACCAAGGAACTTGCCCTTCTTCACTCCGAAGACACATTTTTCTGGATTCAACTTTAGACCAGCTTGTCTGAATGGCGAAGGTCTCTTGCAGATCAGCAATGTGATTTTCTTGCTTCGTGCTTTTTACAATGATATCATCAACATAAGTTAGCACATTTCTGCCTATCTGAGACTGAAGAACCTTCACTGTCATTATGCTGAAGCTTCCTCCAGCATTCTTGAGCCCCTCAGGCATCCGAAGGTAGCAATAAGTTCCACTAGGAGTTATGAAGCTGGTCTTCGGCTCATCCTCCTTCTTCATCCAAATTTGGTGATAGCCTGAATAACAATCTAATAGACTCATGAGCTCTGATGAAGCTGCTGCATCAACTAAAGAATCTATCCTTGGTAATGGGAATTCGTCCTTCGGACAGGCCTTGTTGAGATCAGTGAAATCGATACACATTCTCCATTTGCCATTAGCCTTTTTCACCATAACAGTGTTAGCTAGCCATTCTGGGTACTTTACTTCCCTGATAACTCCTACACTGAGGAGTCTTTTGACTTCATTCCGAGCCCCTTCAGCCTTGTCATCAGACATCTTCCGAAGCCTCTGCTTTCTGGGTCTGAAGGATGGGTCAACATTGAGCGAGTGTTCAATAACATCCCTATTAACCCCGCAAAGATCATTAGCTGACCATGCAAAAACATCTTTGTTGTTGAACAAAAACCTTATCAAGGTTTTCTCCTGCTCTTCGGATAATTGGGAGCCCAACAGGACCTTCTGCTCTGCTATATCTTCGCATAAGAGCATGGGCTTCGGCTGATCTGCCGAAGCTGCTTTCTCCCTTCTGAATTTGTACTGTTCACAAGCTTCAGCTCTATCTATGTTATGAATTGCTTTTGAATCAGTCCAGTTTCCTTCAGCCCTTCTGGCAGCTTCCTGACTTCCATGAATAGCAATGGGTCCTTGGTCTGAAGGTATCTTCATGCAAAGATAGGCAGGATGAAGAATCGCTTCGAAGGCATTGAGAGTACCACGACCAATGATTGCATTGTAAGGGTACTCCATGTCAACAATATCAAACACAATTTGCTCAGTTCTGGTGTTGTTAATGAATCCGAAGGTCACTGGCATGGTGATCTTGCCAAGTGCTACAATCTGTCGTCCTCCGAAGCCACAGAGAGGGTGTGTAGCATCATGAATCTTGTCTTCTGGCTCTTGCATCTGTCTGAAGGCCTTGGCAAATATGATATCAGCTGCACTGCCTGTATCAACCAAAACATTGTGGACCAGAAACCCTTTGATGACACAAGAAATAACCATAGCATCATTGTGAGGGAAATCTTTCAGCTGAAGATCCTCTTGGGAGAAGGTGATTGGAATGTGAGACCATCTTGACTTGATGAAGGGTCCCTGCACCCCAACATGCTGTACCCTTCTTTGTGCCTCCTTCTTCTGTTTCTTGTTGGCTGGCTCTGAGCATGAACCGCCTGTGATCGGGAGCACCAGCTTCAAAGCCGAAGCAGTTGCAGCCTGGTTCTTGAACGAAGCCATCAGCTCAAAAAAGTGGAAGTGAGTTGACCGGAGGTGGGCGCCAATGTTGGGGATTTGTTCTCAAATACTAAGAATTAAGAACAAGGCAACATAAAAAGTGTTAAATGTTAAGGTCCTTCGTCCTTCGAAACATTATTTCCTTTCGGGATATAATGAATTTCGGACGAAGGTCGTGAAGGACATACCTTCGTAAGCACAAGACATAATGATGAAATATTTACATAGACAAACATTGTTATTGGATCATTTCTATTTTATTATCATGGAAAAATAAAAATGATTATATATTACAAATGTACCTTCGGCTCAAAGGAAGAGGAAAGAACAAGCGTGACGGAAAAACAAGATGCCAAGTCAGCGTGAATAGTACGGGAGTACTGTTCATCTATTTATAGGCAAGGGACGCAGCCCATGCAGAATTACATTCATGCCCTTTATAAAACTTTACAATGATGACTCAGGCCCTTATGGACTGAAGGGTCATTCTATCTTTAAGTCGGTTTGATCCTTCACCTTCGGGCACGCTATAACTCCGAAGCTTCACAAGTGGTAGCTTCGGCATTTCGTATAAGCAGCTTTCACCGAAGCTGTTTCTTCTTAAAGGACCTTCGACGACGAAGCATGGTCCCAACACTTACTACTGAGCAAATTCCTAAGGATGCAACAAGACCTCGAGGACAAAAAGAATGAAATTATAATTGATGGCCTGGAGAAGAAGATTAAAGACCACGAAACTGCCCTGGAGAAAAAGGACTTCGTACTTCAAACCATGGAAGGTTCACTAGCAGAGGCCCAGGCTAAAATTGCTAGATTGAATAGTGAACTTTCCATGGAAAATAAAAATTTTGAGACCAAACTCGAAGCTGAAGCTGAGAAAAATTCAAATTTGCAGAAATCACTGAAAGAGCTTCAAGAAAAATGTTTAAGCTTCGGCACCCAATGCCTGCAGCGGCTAAAGCAGGTTTTCAACTCGGTTGGAGCCAATGCTGAGAAATTCAGTCCTTCGGTTGAGAACCTGCCGAAAACCTTCGAACATATTGAAGGCGAGGTTGATGCCCTTGACGAAGTTATAGCTGGTCATGCCGATTTCTGCGCTCTGCTAGCTTCTCGGGGCACGACTGTTGCCTTCATGAAATCTGGCTACACGCATGGAAAAATTATCAACAGACCAAATTTTAATGTACCATCGACAGAACTAATTGATATCCCCAGCCTAGCTCGGAGTATAGGAAATAGATTTATAACTCAAATTTGGGTAAAGGGCGGGCGAAAAATGGCTGGCGACGAAGCTCGAAGCCACCTTAAGCCGGTAAAAAATTTGTGCCTGTTACTTTACCTTCTCCTTGAAATTTGCACTTCTCTCATACCGCTTTAATATGTACAGGATGACGAAGCTGAGGAACAATGATCCGAAGCTTGACAGATGGCCCAAAGCTCGATAATGTCGAAGCTGAAGACCTTGCTGCGAAAAATTCTAGAGAAAATTTTGTAATATCGTTGTAAAAATATTGTAATTTTAAGGATCAGATACCAACTTTGTAAATTTGTGTATACCTTGTGATATATTTTTACCTTTTCATCCATGTGTGAACTGCTTTGATATGGACGAAACTTGTATTTTTTTTGAGCCGAAGGCGAAAAACACCTTCCCTTCTTTTCGTACACAACGAAGCATGAAATTGCTTCTTTTTCTTTTTGTTGAAGCTTTATCCTTATAGCCGAAGCATGTGCCTATGTCTGTATGGTATGATGATGATCCTGTGTATGTCTAAATGAATGTTTTATGAATGCAAATGTATGATGTAATGTGACGTGCAAATGAATGTCCAAACATACAAAGCCACAACCATAGCTTTCATTCCCTTAGGAGTGACTGAAGTCTCTTTGCCGCTTTTTTCGGCTTCACCGCTTATTTTTCGGTGTATCAGCGCTGACTTTTCGCTGTAAGTTCTGCATCCCCTTAGGAACGTCTTTTGAACTGCTTCACCTTCTATTTCGGCGGTATTCGCGTTGACTTTTCACGCTTCGCCTTATATTTCGGCGGTATTTGACTCTGCATTCCCTTAGGAACGACTTTTGAGCAGAAAACTTACGCTGCGATCCCTTAGGAACGGCTTTTTGTAGCTTTGTCGTGCTCTGCATCCCCTTAGGGATGGCTTTCGAGCTTCTCCCTTTTTTTTCTTTTTCTCTGCACTCGATGGTGCATGCTCAGATTTTACATTTACATTTTTTGGGGGATTTTGCTCTCGTAGAGCTGAATAAGGAAAGAAAAATTACATGCTATGGCCCCATTAAAAACCTTTCTCCCCCTTTGGAAAGGAAAAGGGTGCCATAGGAAAAATTACATCAAGTTATACATAATATTGCCAAAGCTCATCCGCATTCCAAGATCTAGGAATGTCGTTGCCGTCCATATCCTTCAATCTGTAAGAACCGGGTCTTGACGAAGATATTACCAGAAAAGGTCCTTCTCACTTCAGCTGTAGCTTGCCTACTGTATCTGGGTTGGCTACTCTCCGAAGTACCAAATGCCCTGGCTTAATATTCTTTAGCCGAACTTTTCTGTCACGCCATTTTATTGTTTCGGCTTGGTATTTATTGATATTCTCCACAGCCTGAAGCCTGATCCCTTCTATAACATCTTTTGCCACAGAATAATCAGCTTCGTCCTCTGCCAAAGCCATTGTTCTTATTGACCCTGCCTTAGCTTCTTCTGGGGTTATTGCTTCGTCACCAAACAATAATTTGAATAGCGTAAAACCTGTTGGCCTTGATATTGTTGTGTTGTGGCTCTAGACCACTTTGATCAATTCATCTGGCCATTTTCCTCTGGGCTGATTGAAGATTAACTTCATTATTCCCGTCATTATAATGCCATTAGCTCTTTCGACAAGTCCATTTGACTCCGGATGTCTGACCGATGCAAAATGAATCTCCGTGCCAATCTGTTCACAGAATTCCTTAAAAACTGTAAGGAAAATGGACCCCGGCCATTTGGCTAATTGAGTTTTGGTGTTTGATGATTAACACAACCTGTGGACTAACACATTTGCTAGTGTTTATAATTGTAGTTCACAGGATGCGATGAGGATTGGACCTAGGTGATGAGGATGCAACACCTCAGAAGAAGACATAAAAAGATGTATAGAAGTCCAAGACTCAAGAACAAAAGAAGCCCGAAGCAATCAGCGAAGGAATCCAAGATACGGCTGTCAGCCAGCGCCTGGTGGCGCACCGGACAGTCTGCGCAGAGAGGCCCACAGACAGGCGCTCTCTGGTTGTAGCACCAGTCTGTCCGGTGGGGCACCGGACAGACGGCAATGGTCGGATCCAATGATCGACTGCTACAGGCGCCAACGGTCGGCTGATGTGGCGGGCACCGGACACTGCACAGTGGCTGTTCGGTGGTGCACCGGACTGTCCGGTGCACCCGACGACAGAAAGCTGCTGCTTTCTGTCCAACGGCTAGTTTGGGGTTTGGAGGCTATAAATACCACCCCAACCGGCCATTCTCAAGTGTGAGAGCCCAAGCAACATACCAAGGCACATAGTGCATATTTCCAAGAGCTCAAACACCCAAGTGCTTAAAAGAATCACTCGGTGATTAGCGTAGGTGCTTTGCGAAGTGCTTAGGTTAGTTAGACCGCTTTAGCGCTTGCTCTAGGTGAATCCTAGTTAGTTGAGTGAGTTTAGAAAAACCACACAACCCCTCGGCTCTTGCACGAGCCGTTGTAATTGTACCGAGTGGGGCGAGAGTGTTGCGGGACCGTGACAACCGCGTTTGTGTCACGGCCGCCACCGTGTACCGGAGGGAACGAGGCCCACGGCGTTTCGGCCGGAAGCTCGATAGTGGAGACGGCGGGGAGTGTCCGAGAGGAGCCGGAAGCGGAGCACCACTTGCGCGTGGAGAAGGCCCGCGACTCTCTACGGAGTTACTCGACCGTGGTGCTTGGCCCTCGCGTGGGCTTCCCTTTGCGTAGGGGCACCAACAAGGATTAGTCGGGATCTTGCGCGGTTCCGGATACCTCGGTAAAAATACCAGCGTCATCCACGAGAGTTTGCTTCTCTACTTTGCTCTTTAAGCTTCCGCATTTATATTAAGCATTTAAGTTTCAATCTTGTATTCATACTTATCTAGTGTAGATTGAAACTTAGCCTTTGTGGTAGAGATAGCAACACTTAGACAAAACCTAGATTGCACTCTCTAGTTTGATTATTTGCATAGGTTTTGCTCTAGGGATTTTATTGTGGCCTAGTTTAGTAAAAGTTTTAGAAGTCCTAATTCACCCCCCTCTTAGGCGTCACCTGTTTTCCTACAATTGGTATCAGAGCCCGGTTTGGCTCATTTGAAACGCTTTAGCTTCACCGCTAAAAGAGCTGACACTTTTTAGAGGAAGGGATGGATACCCATAGGCCACCACACTTCGACGACACTAACTTTCCCTATTATAGTGCTAGAATGGCTTGTTACCTAGAGGCCGTTGATCTAGGTGTTTGGAGAGTCACTCGTGACGGGATGAAACCCCTCAAGAATCTCGAGAAACCCACCACGAGTGAGGAAAAAGAAATTCATTTAAATGCTAGAGCCAAAAATTGCTTGTATGAATCTCTTAGCATGGATATTTTTAATCAAGTATTTACCTTGAAAACTGCTAATGAGATTTGGCTAAAATTGCATGAGCTCCATGACGGCACATCCAATGTCCGTGAGCAAAAACATTGCCTAGTCTTAAATGAGTATAATTCTTTTTCTATGAAAGATGATGAGCTTGTTAGAGACATGTATTCACGTTTGAATCTAATTATCAATGAGCTCAACTCTATTGGCATTAATAAGCTAGGTGATGCGGACATTGTGAGGAAGATTATCTCCCTGCTATCACAACAAAGATATGGGAGCATCATCACCATCCTTCACAATATGGAGGACTTGAGCAACATGACCCCGACCATTGTGATTGGGAAAATCGTGGCTTTTGAGATGTCGCGAAAAATGAGTCGGGGAGAGGAGCCAACTTCCTCAAGGCCATATGCTTTTGCATGTGATGAAAGGAAGGGCAAAAAGAAGGCTCCCACTCCAAGTTCCTCAAGTGAAGAAGAGGAAGAAGAAGAAAGTGATGATGATGAAGATAATAAACCATGCACATCATCCTCCGAGGACGAAGAAACAATCCGACGCGTCGGAAAGGTAATGAGGATGATCCGCAAGATTAATCTAATGGGTGTGCCCCTGCAGGTCGAGGATCTTCTCTTTAACATTAACAGGAAAAAGCAAAGGAAGAGAGGATGCTTCACATGTGGGGAGAAGGGCCACTTTAGGACAACTGTCCAAATATGGCCAAACCCAAAAAGGAGAGGAGCAAAGGCAAGGCGCTAACAAGTGTTAGAACTTGGGATGATTCTTCAAGTGAAGATGAACCTCCAAGGACGCACAGCCACCGGTCCTTATCACGCTCATCACGGTCATCACACAAATGCCTTATGGCAAGAGGTAACAAAAGCATTCCATCCTCTAGTGATGAAAGTAGTAGTGATGATGAAGGTGAGGGAAAGGCCTCTCTAGATGAGCTTGCGGAAGCCGTAGAATTTTTCCAGGATGTTTGCACTAAGCAAAAAGCTCAACTTAAAACTTTGAAAAATATGTTGGTTAGCTCTCAAAATGATTACAAAGGTTTGCTAGAAAAATTTGAAACTTTTGCAAACTTAAATAGTGAGCTATCAACTAAAATTGAGCTATTAGAATCTAGTGCTCCATCCACTGCTACCGATGATAGCCTTATTAAAAAGAATGAAAAACTGAAGGCTAAGTTAGCTAGCTCCCAAGAAGCTATTGAAAATTTGCTAGAGAAAATGGAAATTCTTAGCATACATAATAATGAGCTAACTACTAAGCTAGAAAACATTGGTAGCACCCCAGCAGCATCTTTAGTTGAAATACCTGAAATAATTAAGAAAGATGCTTCTACTTCCTGCTTCGATTTAATTGATGATTCTAACCCCTGCAACCAAGTCGTTGTTGAGAATATTTGTGGCAGAACCACCCGAATTATTCCAGCTTAAGTGCCTAAGTCACGCCTCAAGGGCCGTAACACACTTCAATCGGAATAACCCGTCAGTCCTTCAGATCTAGTCTGATAGAGCCACTTAACCAGGATCAGATTCCACAATCTCACTCGAAGGTGAGTCACAGAAGAAATACAATAAAACAGGAAACCTCTAATTAAGTACTGAGTTATTACATAAATCGGAGTTTTGAGTAGCAAATAAAGTTCATAAATAAAGTGCAGCGGATAAACGATGTCGTCGGTATCGAGGAAATGGGCAAGGCCTAGCCCACTACTCCTCGTGCTCCTCTCCTGCCGGAGCAGCATCCCACTCGACCGTCCAACCCGGTGGCAGGGTGGCAGGCCAAGTCACACCATCAACTATTTCCTGCATGGTACCTGCAAAAATTGTGCCACAAGCAAGGCTGAGTATACTAATACTCAGCTAGACTTACCCGGTGTGAGGAGTCTACTCCTGTACCTCTAGACTATGCAGCTGTTTGGCTGAGGGGTTTGGTTTGCCAAAAGCACTAGCTGTTACTAAAATCAATTTTTAGCTTTTCCAATTCTATCATCATTAACTTAGCTAGATTTGCTCCTTCTAAGCATACATGGTGACAATCATTTAATTCAAACAACAAGTTATCTCATGTAACCTCATTTCACTTCTTACTCGATGCAGTACAAGGAATCAAGCAGTCTCATTAGCTGCGAGAAGCAGACGATTCGAATTGAGTTTTAACCTTGCAAGGTAAACCTAAACACACGACATGTCAGGGCACTCCGACCCTGCACATGACAACCGTCCCCATCGATTCCCCGTTCGCGTCCAGGCCTCACCGCCTTGGCATACAATGCTCCACTGACCCCGGCTGCCGCCGTGCAGTGACCGCACTTGTACCCACCATAGCTAGCATGGGAGACACAGTCTCAGGTCGCATGAGGGATAAAGTCCGCGCCCGGCTTCACTCAGGTACTAGGTTTACCGGTTACCATTTTCCCCGGCATGTGCTTAGTATGTTCAAAAGCTTGACTCAGGTATCCACACATTAATCCTTAGTTCTTTTTCCTGTCTCATGGACAAGACATCCTCCCTGGATCCAAGTCCATAGACCAATGTACATCCCGTTATCAAGATGAATACAATCAATTCCTGACCTCGCGCGAGTGCTAGAAAAATCACTCGTCTTCTACCGAGATCCTGATTAGCAAAGCAGCTACTCGACCTAGCATACTAGTATTCATCTCAAAAAGGAATCCTATGTTCATGCAACTAGAGGTTTCAAGCAACTCCTACACTTAAGTGCGCATTACAAACCTACAAACATTAAGTGTAGTAAAATAGCATATATAAATGGTTATGCATAAAACCGGGGCTTGCCTTCAATTGCTGGGGCTGCGGGGAGATCCTCAATAGCAGCCTCTGAAGCCTGCTCCTGGTCCTCCTCTTGGACAGGTCCTTGCTCGGGGATGAGCATGTACTCTCCGTCGGCAAGATTACAATCTAATGAATGCAATGCGTAAGATATATGCATGAGATGATATGTGCTTTTAGAAATTACAACTTAAGGGTGTATGATCTTTCTGAGTTAAACAAGGTTAACTTTACTTATGTAAGACCCTTTTAGTGGTATACTAGATAAATTGGTTTAAACTTAGCTAAGGTAAGTGGTAGATTCATTTTTGGGGGTTCCACTGAGTTCCTTTTAAGCTTTTAGGGAGAATTGATGAGTATTCAAGACAGGCTTATTGGGGTGGGGTTTATTCCTTTATTCCTTTTCTTTTATTCCTTTAATGTTTTGGAGTGGGTTTGAACTACAAGTTGCTTTTATAAAATTCTAAAAATTCTGCAAAAATTACAGTGGCTGGGCACTGGGGTATGATTCTTTGTTTCAAAATTTGGGGATCAGAAAGTAAATAGTTTTCTCTAGACAAAATTATTAAATTCTAGGGTAGAAGGGGTGCTTTGAACTACAACTATTATTTAACAGTGGGTAATTCTCTAAAACTTATTTTTGCTGGCTTTTAGGTGTTGTAACATGACTTGATACAAATTTCTAGTCATTAATACCTTTTAATTATTTTTATATGGTTTTCCCAAGTTTCTAGCCATATAGATGCTTTCTACTACCACTATATTTAAAAAATATCAAACAACAGAGTTCTCATTTTTCTTAGTTATTGTTTTGTGCAAGAGCAATCATTCTGAAGTTTGGCATCTTTTTGCTTAAGGGAAGGGGTGGTATGCATTATTTGAATTAAGTGGCCTTTCTCTTAAATCATTAGCAATAGGTATGAGTTTGCTTCTTTTTCATGGGTTTGCATTTTTCTCTGGTAGTTCTTCACATTATGGACTTAGAAAAATTTTGGTTGCCCATTATTGCATCATTAGGGGTTATTCAAGAATTATTGGGAAAATGCCTTATTATCACTTTACATTTATTTTCCTTACTTAAAAAGTTGGGCTGAGGTGCTCTTTATTTTTATAGTGGGGCTCTGGTGGTTGTAAGTTTACTGGAATTTTATTATCCATTTTGGGTATAGTTTTATAGCTCTACAATTGATTTTCAGTCTATATAAGGCTTAAATAAATCATTTTAATTTAAAACTGGTGCAATTTAATGGTCTCTGTATTTTTCCTAGGTTCTCTATTACATAAGTGAACTAGGAAAAATAATCTTAATCATTGTTCAATAAATTCTAATGCCTTTCTGATTTTCTCTAAGTTTTGGACAAAATAGCTTTAAATGAATAACTACATTATAATTTCCAGTGCTGGGGTTCCTACTAATTTTAAATAGTGTCTAAATGAGGTTGGAACATCTACAAATTTTCTTAGGTTCAGCACAGAAGAAAAACTAATTTTCCTTAATTAACCAAGGTTTGGTGGGTTTCTGTTTTTAATTTTAAACTTTAAAATTTAGAACAAAAAGCATAGGGTTTACTATTTTTAAATGATAGTTCATAATATTCAGGAGCTAGCAAAATTGGTTTGACAACTTTTTATGAAGAATTCATCAAGTTATGGTTTTTCTAAGTTCTCTGGTCATTTTAAAAAGAATAACAGAATTGGTTTAATGAAAATCCACTTTGCACTGGGGTCCGTGACGGGTTTTTAAGTTTTCCTCGCGAATCAGTCCTTAGGCTACTATTCACATGAGTCACTGACGTTACAGAAAACCCCTCGGGTTCTACCAATCCTAACCCGAGGTCCTTCTTCTACCTTAACAGTAACCGCGGCGGAAGAAAAGGGCGGAGGGGCTTACCGGCGGCGAGATTGCTCCGGTGAAGTGGTCGAGGATGTAGGTGAGGTCTCGGGGATCACAACGAGGTGCGGGTCGCCGTCGGAGATGGCCGGAGTCGGTCGGTCCACGCGCGCAGGCGGGGATTCTCGTCGGCGGCGAGGAGACCGGCCTGGTCACGGCGAGGTAGGTCAATTGAATGGGTCAGAGGGGTCCATGGGATGCCAGAGAAGACATGAGCGCAAGGAATTGGGTGAAGACTCACTGGATAACTCGGTCCACGCGCGGCGGCGGAAGACCGAAGTCCGGTGAGGTCGATCTCGGGCATCCGGTGAAGTCCGGCCTGGTCCGAGGGCTTGGCGAGCTTCACGGGCTACTGGTGGAGCTAGCCGAAGCACTGGCTCGACTTGGGGATGGCTGGAGGGGGCTGGCCACGGTGGCCGAAGCTCTGGCGGCAATGGCGGGCGGAATTGAGCTCGCCGGAGCTAAGGGAAAGTGGCTGGCCGGTGAGGGTGAGTGCGGGGTGAAGTGAGGCGCACTTGGGAAGGCTTTATAGGCACGACGCGGTGCACGGGCGGTCGTGGACCGGCGAGCGCGCGCGGGTGTGCACTGGAGAGCGCGGGTGCGCGAACGGGCGTGAACCGGAGGTGTCAGCCACGGTCGAACACGTGTGCCCGATGCTTCTGCCCGAGTTCAAGCACTGATTGGGAGCAAATCTTCGCGAATTTGGGCAAGATCGCTGTGAAGGATTTGTTCACCTGACCAAGCTTTGTCTTTTGTGTATGGATGTCGCGCGGTTTTAGGCTAGGGACAGGGAGTTGTAGCGTCACCAAGGTGCCAGTGTCAGAATGCCTGGTCCCGAGGTCAAACCGCTCCAAAGCCATGTCAAAAGAATTTGGTTTGAGTTCAAACTTTTCCAGGATGTGTTCAAGGGAATTTGGCACAACTTTGATATTTGGATCTCTTGGTTTTGAGTTTCGAAAAACAGAGAACACAGTTGATCTTTGGAAGGAGGTCTGAATTTCAGAAATTCAGAAATCTGAATTTCTCTAAGGGTTTATAGATCAAGGGCTGATTTGAGAACTTAATTGAGTTAATTTGGCTAAGCTTTCTCAATCTTTCTTGTTGTTTATTAAATATACTTTAACTTTTATAATTGGCTCAAGTCATAATTTCAAATTTTCCCTACCCTTTTTCTTATTCTCTTGAATTTTGCCCATGGGGCTTACTTAGGGTTTTCATTAGGGTTACATATTCTTTTCCTGTTAAAATACTCAATTGTCTTGATCATGATACTTTTAAGTATATACTTGGTGAATTCTTTATTACTTAAGTTATTTTGATGCTCATGCTTAATTTGATTCACATAGAATGATGGTTCTGGGTTTGGCAATTGAGAGAAACCCTAGGTGACACTGGGGTGTCACAATATTGTTGTAGAGACATGTTCGGATGAGGTTGCAAAGGAAAATGAACAATTAAAGTAAGAAGTGGCTCGCCTTGGCAAGGCTTTGTATGACAAGAAAGGCAAAGCCAAACAAATCCGACCTCCACAGGATAACACCACTGCGGGAGTGAACAAGCCTATGGAGGGAGAAACTGTGATTTGTTGGCTATGCCACAAGGAAGGCCACAAGTCTTTCCAATGCAAGACGATGACTGGGGATAAACAAAGGCAAAAGCTCAAGGAAAAGCCATCAAGCAAAATCTCCAACACCTACATCAAAAAGGTGAACAAAAAGGATGCTACACCATACTTGATCAAGAAGAAAAAGAATGGAAAGGTGATAGCAATCAAGGCCAACAAGCAAGCCAACAAAGGAAAAGGGGCCAAATGCATCTGGGTACCAAAGGAAATAATTTCAACCATGAAAAGCACCAAGAAGGTTTGGATCCCTAAAGGGAAGTGAGTGGACCGAAGGTCTTCGGGAAATTTGGAGACTTGGCAAAATTGGGATGTATATCATGGGATACATCATATTGGATCAAGTTTATTGCCAAGTGGGTTAGTGAAAATTTTGGACCCAAATTTCCCACCCATGACTAAGGTAACTAGATTTATTGTATCTCTTATTTTTTAGATATGCGTATCTATTTACTTTGCATCTAGTTTACCCTTCTTGCCTAGTATTACATTTGTTATTTACTCTTGTTTAAAATCATGCATACTAGGTAAATCATATGGTAGGATTGCTTGTTTTTAATTCATACACTTAAGCAAACCTACATGGTTTAAGATGTTAATTTGAGCACGACACATAGCTTCTATATCACTCCATAGTAAATGATGCATCAATTGAAATTTTTGATTTCCACAAGTTGTATCATTTAACTTATATGTGCCAAAGTTCGGATTATAAATAATTTGCCCCTCTTGATATCAAATCAAAGTGCATGTCTCCTACAAGTATTCAAAACTTGTATGCACACCTTTAGGGGGAGGTTACTCTATAATCTAACACTTTGAGACTAACACCTTTTCAAGTCTATTTCATGTGATAGTCTCATTGTAAGGAAAATAAGGTCCCCGGAGAAAGACAACAATCTTCCACTGCAAAATCTCCAAGAACTCTCATGTCTCTCAAGCTCGCCATTGAATTTCAATCGGTATATTTTGAGACTACTTTGTATATCATTTACATGTCTTCTCCAACATTTGATTAGACTATATTTCATATCCTATACTTCCATGTTGCTAAAAATGCATAAGTACTTAACTCATATTCTGTTACCTATGCATAAGGGAAGTTAGTCTATTCAAATCATGACTTGCACCTTTAATTTTCACATGCTTTTTCCTAAATAGAGGATCTCTGTCAGGGGGAGTATTTCTTCATCTCTAAAAAGGGGGAGAAACTTCTTTCTAAAGAGAACACTCATTTAGGAGGAGTAATCCTTTCAACTGATATCATTCATGTGGTTTAATTTAGTATCCTTCAAATGGTATCATCTGGTACGAGGGCAAGCTTTTATTTACTTCCTACATGCTTTTAATGTCTTCCTTTTCGGTGGTTGATGCCAAAGGGGGAGAAGTTCAGGGACCAAAGCAATGAAAACTATATCAAACACCGAACACCACCAATGTTCAGGGACCAAAGCAATGAAAACTATATCAAACACCGAACACCACCAATTTAAAATTTTATATCTCCAAATGGTTTTTAAGTGGTTTTGGTTATTTGGTCCAAAAATAGGAAGTAAGTGAATTATGGAGTTAGGGGGAGGCTTAAGTCCATAATATCACATTGTGGGGACAATCATGCATCTTAGCAAGTAGATTGCATATTTTAATTCAAATACTTGTATTATTTGCTTGCTTTGGTTGTGTTGTCATCAATCACCAAAAAGGGGGAGATTGTAAGGAAAATGGACCCCGACCATTTGGCTAATTGAGTTTTGGTGTTTGATGATTAACACAACCTGTGGACTAACGCATTTGCTAGTGTTTATAATTGTAGTTCACAGGATGCGATGAGGATTGGACCTAGGCGATGAGGATGCAACACCTCAAAAGAAGACATAAAAAGATGCATAGAAGTCCAAGACTCAAGAACAAAAGAAGCCTAAAGCAATCAGCGAAGGAATCCAAGATACGGGCTGTCAGCTAGCGCCTGGTGGCGCACCGGACAGTGCGGTCCGGTGTGCACCGGACTGTCCGGTGTGGCACTGGACAGTCTGCGCAGAGAGGCCTACAGACAAGCGCTCTCTGGTTGTAGCACCGGTCTGTCCGGTGGGGCACCGGACAGTCGGCACCGGACTGTCTGGTGTGCACCGGACAGACGGCAACGGTCGGATCCAACGGTCGACTGCTATAGGTGCCAATGGTCGGCTGACGTGGCATGCACCAGACACTGCACAGTGGCTGTCCGGTGGTGCACCGGACTGTCCGGTGCACCCGACGACAGAAAGCTGCTGCTTTCTGTCCAACGGCTAGTTTGGGGTTTGGAGGCTATAAATACCACCCCAACCGGCCATTCTCAAGTGTGAGAGCCCAAGCAACATACCAAGGCACATAGTGCATATTTCCAAGAGCTCAAACACCCAAGTGCTTAAAAGAATCACTCGGTGATTAGCGTAGGTGCTTTGCGAAGTGCTTAGGTTAGTTAGACCACTTTAGCGCTTGCTCTAGGTGAATCCTAGTTAGTTGAGTGAGTTTAGAAAAACCACACAACCCCTTGGCTCTTGCGCGAGCCGTTGTAATTGTATCGAGTGGGGCGAGAGTCTTGCGAGACCGTGACAACCGCGTTTGTGTCACGGCCGCCACCATGTACTGGAGGGAACGAGGCCCGCGGCATTTCAGCCGGAAGCTCGATAGTGGAGACGGCGGGGAGCGTCCGAGAGGAGCCGGAAGCGGAGCACCACTTGCGCGTGGAGAAGGCCCGCGGCTCTCTACGGAGTTACTCGACCGTGGTGCTTGGCCCTCGCGTGGGCTTCCCTTTGCGTAGGGGCACCAACGAGGATTAGTCGGGACCTTGCGCAGTTCCGGATACCTCGGTAAAAATACAGGCGTCATCCACGAGAGTTTGCTTCTCTACTTTGCTCTTTAAGCTTCCGCATTTATATTAAGCATTTAAGTTTCAATCTTGTATTCATACTTATCTAGTGTAGATTGAAACTTAGCCTTTGCGGTAGAGATAGCAACACTTAGACAAAACCTAGATTGCACTCTCTAGTTTGATTATTTGCATAGGTTTTGCTCTAGGGATTTTATTGTGGCCTAGTTTAGTAAAAGTTTTAGAAGTCCTAATTCACCCCTCCCTCTTAGGCGTCACCCGTTTTCCTAGAAAAACTTCGGCATCAAATTGTGTTTCGTTATCTACAGTAATAGCCTTCGGCACTCCGAAGCGACAAACAATGTTCTGCCAGAAGAATTTCTGGACGGTGACTGAAGTTATTGTGGCCAGGGGCTTCGCCTCAATCCACTTAGAAAAATACTCTACCGCCACCACAACATATTTTAGATTTCCTTGTGCTGGTGGAAGTGGGCCTAGCAAATCGAGGCCCCACCTTTGCAACGACCAAGTGGGCTGTATTAACTGAGTGAGAGATGAAGGTTGCTTCTGGTCTCTTGCACATTTTTGACAGCCTTCACATTTTTGTACCAACTCTGCTGCATCTGAAGCTGCCTTCGACCAATAAAATCCTTGTCGAAAAACTTTTCCCAATAAGGGCCTAGACCCAATGTGAGATCCACACAAACCTATATGTATCTCTTTCATTAATTCAATACCTTCGGTTCTTGATAAGCACTTAAGGAGTGGGGAACAAACTCCATGTTTATACAATTCCCCTTCTATTATCACATATGGTTTTGTCCTTACCTCCATTCTCTTGTTATAAACTTCACCATTGGAGAGACAGTTGCCTTGGAGGAAGGATATGATTTTAGTTCTCCAGTCTTCACTGTGCACTGGAGAAATGGTAAGTACAACTTTTTCCATAAGTTCAATCGAAGGTGCCTTTATTGTTTCAAAAAATACTTCCGAAAGTAGAGGGAGCCCCTGGGCCGCTGATTTGGCTAGCAAATGTGCATGCTCGTTTTCGCCTCTTGGAATATTCTTGACAGAAAAACCTTCGAAAGAAGCCTCCAACCTTCGAACTGTATCCAGATATCTTTCAAGCTTTGGATCCCGTGCCTTGCTACTTTTGTCCATGTGGCCCACAATAACCTGGGAATTAGTCTTTAGGATGGCCCTTCTTATTCCCATTCCCCTTAGCTTCCGAAGCCCCAATAGAAGTGCTTCGTATTCAGCAATATTGTTTGTGCAACTAAAATCCAGCTTGACTGCATAACATGTTTTGACTTTTGAAGGTGCCACTAGGACCGCAGCTACTCCTGCACCGAAGGCTCCCCAAGAACCATCACAGAACACTATCCAAGCTTCGGCATCTTTGCTTGTCTCCTCTTCGTGAGCCCCTGGTGTCCAATCAGCGATGAAATCTACTAGTGCTTGGGATTGGATTGAAGATCTGTGCACGTAATCAATAGTGAATTCATGGAGCTCGGCGACCCATTTTCCAATCCTTCCAGTGGCTTCTCTATTCCTCATAATATCCTTTAGAGGTTGTGATGAGGGAACAATTATATGATAAGCTTGGAAATAATGCTGAAGCTTTCTGGAGGCCATTAATACAGCACACAACACTTTTTCCAATTCTGTGTAATTTTTCTTTGATAAACTTAATACTTCAGAGACAAAGTAAACTGGGACTTGCTTCTTAGTTTGTCCTCCAAGCTTCTCCTGCACAAGCGCTGCACTTACTACAGAATGCGAAGCTGCTACATATAATAGCAAAGGAGCCCCTAGCACTGGTGGAGTTAATGTTGTTAGATCAATTAGGTATTGCTTCAGCTCTTCAAAGGCTTTCTGTTGAGTTGAACCCCATTTAAAGACTTCGGCTGACTTTAGTACTTCAAAGAATGGTAAATTTCTTTCTGCTGATCTAGATATGAATCGATTCAAATATGCAAGTCTTCCTTTCAGCCGCTGGGCCCCCTTCTTTGTGCCTGGTGGCTCCATCCGAAGGATAGCTTCGATTTTGCTTGGATTAGCTTCGATCCCCTTCGTTGAAACTAGACAGCCAAGGAACTTGCCCTTCTTCACTCCGAAGACACATTTTTCTGGATTTAATTTTAGGCCAGCTTGCCTAAAATTAGCAAATGTTTCCTGCAAATCAGTAATATGGTTTTCTTGCTTCGTGCTCTTCACTATGATATCATCAACATATGTTAGCACATTTCTGCCTATCTAAGAATGAAGGACCTTGGCCGTCATCCTATTGAAGCTTCCTCCAGCATTCTTGAGCCCCTCAGGCATCCGAAGATAACAATATGTACCACTAGGGGTTATGAAGCTGGTCTTTGGCGCATCTTCCTTTTTCATCCAAATTTGATGATAGCCTGAATAACAATCTAGTAGACTCATGAGCTCTGACGAAGCTACTGCATCTACTAGAGAATCTATTCTCGGTAATGGGAACTCATCCTTTGGACAAGCCTTGTTTAGATCAGTAAAATCAATGCACATTCTCCATTTACCATTGGCCTTCTTCACCATGAAAGTGTTGGCTAACCATTCTGGGTATGTTACTTCTCTGATGACACCAGCACTGAGAAGTCTTTTTACTTCATTCCGAGCACCTTCAGCTTTGTCATCAGACATTTTCCGAAGTTTTTGCTTTCTGGGCCTGAAGGATGGATCAACATTGAGTGAATGTTCAATGACATCCCTGTTGACACCACAGAGATCATTGGCTGACCATGCAAAAACATCCTTGTTGTTGAATAAAAACCTTATCAAAGTTTTTTCCTGCTCTTCAGATAATTGAGACCCTAGTAGTACCTTCTGCTCTGCTATGTCTTCACATAGAAGCATGGGCTTCGGCTGATCAGCCGAAGCGGCCTTCTCTCTTCTGTACTTGTACTGCTCACAAGCTTCAGCTCCATCTATATTGTGGATGGCTTTTGAGTCTGTCCAATTTCCCTCAGCCTTTCTGGCGGCTTCCTAACTTCCATGAATTGCAATAGGCCCTTGTTCCGAAGGTATCTTCATGCATAGATATGCTGGATGAAGAATTGCTTTGAAAGCATTAAGTGTCCCACGACCAATGATTGCATTGTAAGGATATTCCATGTCAATAATATCAAACACAACCTGTTTAGTCCTTGTGTTGTGGACAAATCCAAAGGTTACTGACATTGTGATCTTGCTGAGTGCTACAATCTGCCTTCCTCCAAAGCCACAAAGAGGGTGTGTAGCATCATGGATCTTGTCCTCTGGCTCTTGCATCTGTCTGAAGGCCTTAGCAAATATGATGTCAGATGCACTGCCTGTATCAACCAAAACATTGTGGACCAGAAATCCCTTAATAACACAAGATATGACCATAGCATTATTATCAGGATAATCCTTGAGCTGAAGGTCCTCCTGGGAGAAGGTGATTGGGATGTGGGACCATTTTGTATTGATGAAGGGTCCCTGCACCCCAACATGTTGCACCCTTCTCTGAGCTTCCTTTTTATGCTTCTTGTTGTCCGGCTCTGAGCATGAACTGCCTATTATCGGGAGCACCAGCTTCGTAGCCGAAGCAGCTTTAGCTTGCTTGTTGGACGAAGCCATCAGCTCAATCAGTGGAAGTGAGTTCACCGGAGGTGGGCGCCAATGTTGGAGACTTGTTCTCAAATACTATGAATTAAGAACAAGGCAACACAAAAAATAGGTTAATGGTTAATGCCCTTCGTCCTTTGAAGCATTATTTCCCCAAGGATATAATGATCTTCAGACGAAGGTTGTAAAGGATATACCTTCATCATTACAGTACATATCAATGATATGCGAAGCATATGAAACATGAAAAATAACATAGATAATTATATGACATTATAACTTCTTATTATGTAATCATGAATGGATAAGAACTATATCGAATTACATTTGTACCTTCGTCTTGACAGAAGATGAGAATACAAGCGTGATACACGATTAGGTACAAGTCAGCGTGAACAGTACGGGGGTACTGTTCATGTATTTATAGGCACAGGGCACAACCTGTGAAATATTACATTCATGCCCTTTACAAAAGATTACATCTGTGACGCGGACTCTCATGGACTAATCGGTCATTTCATCTTTAAGTCGGTGCAATCCTTCGTCTTGAGACATGCCATTATGTTGAAGCTTCATGGATGATAGCTTCGGCGCTGCTTTTGAAAGGATCCGCTGAAGGTGTTTCTTCCTACAGAATCTTCGGTGACGAAGCATACCCCCAACAACACCAAACATGTACAAACACTGGAACACATCTTAAAAAGACACAATACTACTTAAGGGATAATGAATTCAAAGTATAACATAAACCATAACATACCTTAACTTTATTTGAAAATAGATTACTATTTCCCTAAGTGTTATTTACAAGTACATAATCATAGATCAATTTATTTTGCTGTGACCTATAATTTAGAACAGAGGTGAACTCATACAATACCTATCATTAATCTCACAAGTTTACACATGATTAAATCTCTAAGGTTCTCCTTTTATTTATTTTATTAAATAAGTAGAACTACAACTATATTAGTTCATATTCCATCATAAAAATTAGAGTGTGCAGACAGTAAGTGAAACCATTTTATTCAGACAGAGAATAATTCTGTGAACATTTTGTAATTTGAATCACTAAATTTGGAGTTCATATGCAAAAGTATGAATTAAACAAGTTTGGGAATTCAAAATATGAAATTAGGGTTAAGTATGTGAATATTTAAAAGTCCAGGGCTAAATCTATAAGATTACAGGGGTCTGCGCGTGAAAACCAGGGATGATGGGTTTATTTCCAATAAATCGAGGGTCTCTTACGCAAAACAACCATGCGAAGCGGTATCGAGTGAATCTAACCGTTAGATCTAAAACCAACGGCTCAAATTAGATCTGCGGCCGAGGGTGCGTGCGCGCGGGTGGGCGAGCACTGACAGGCGGGCTAGGGAGTGTCAGCGACAGAGGGGGAGCGCACTGACCGAGCGGGCGCAGTGCCAGGGGGTTTGGGCACTGACAAGCGGGCCAGGGCATCAGGGCGCGCTGGCGTGAAGCGGTATCCTGGGGTCCAGGTCGTTCGATCAAGATCGGACGGAGGGGGTCCAAGGGGGTCAATCAAGATCGGACGGGGAAATCAGACCGAGGAAAGATGAGTGACTATGGTTGGCGCTGACAGGTGGGTCAGGGCATTAGGCGCGCGTGCGCGAAGCGGTTTCCATTGGTCTGGGCCGTGCGATCAAGATCGGACAGGTGAAATCAGACCGGGAAACAGACGTGTGCGAAGCGGCGTCGCTCCTCTCCGCGGCGATGAGGTCGTTGGAGTTGAGGCAGGCACGAGCTAGGGTGGCTCCAGGGTCGCCGGAGTTGGGCAGAGAGGGAGAGGGCGCCACGGCAAACTCAATGGCGGGAAGGGGCCATGAATCCACTGGCAGAGAGGGTAGAACGGCGGCGAGAAGGTCTCTGGCGGGCCGAAGAAACTCCGGTGAGCCATTCCGGCCACGGGGAGGGTCTTAAGGCGCGCTAAGGCCTTGGCTAACTTCAGCAGAGGCAGGGATGACACAGGGGCCTACTCCGGTGAACTAGACCGGGCTAAATCGGCCGGCCACTGCGCGAGCACGGCAGACCGCCGCGGCCGAGCACCAGCGAAGGTGAAATTGGCCGAGCACAGAGTGCAATAAGGGAAATTGGGCACGGGGATGAGTGTCTCACCTCGGGGCGGAGCTCGGGGAGGCTTGGAGCGGTCTCCGGCGAGCTGGATGGCCGGGAACGTGGCGTGGGTCTCCGACGGCGGCTGGTGGCATGGGAAGAGTGTGCGAGAGGGCGAAGATGTGCGAAATGAGGTGAGGGGTGTGTGCGGGGAACTGGCGGGGCTCTAAAAAGGGAGCTAGGCGCATGGGCGGGCGTCGTGGCTGAGAAATCCAGCGACGTGCGCGAGTGCGCACGCACCGATCCACGATGAGCATGGAAGGGGCGGAACTAACAGGTAGGGTCCACGACGCAGAGAGAGAAGAAAGGGGTGCGAGGGGCAATGGCTCGGCGACTGGCGATCCAGGCCCGTGAGACAGAGAGAGAGGGAGCGCGCAGGCGAGGGGAAACTGGTGCCGATAGATCGGCCCCACTGGGCAGCGAGCGAGAGAGGGAGGGCGAGCGCGAAGGAGAACTGTCGCTGACAGGTGGGGTCCGCCTGTTACGCGGCGCGGGCGCACGGCCTGGCTGGGCTTAGTGGGCCGATTGGGCTGATTTCTCTTTTCCTTTTTCTCTGGATTTTCTAATTCCTTTTCCATTTCTTTTTCTATAGGGTTTTCAAATTCAAACTAGGTTTCAAATTCAAATTAATTCAAACATGTGCAATACTCCAAAGAATATTTTAAGCTCAACATGATGCAACATGTCATGACCCATAAGGTTTGACAAAAATAAATAATTAACCTCCATTAGTTTAGGCTATCTCTAATCAAAAAGGAAAAGGGAGAATGAATCTAGAGAGAGAGAAAACCTAGAGTGAGAAAAAGAAGAGTAACACATGATTTTGGGTGATAATTAGAAAAGAAATTTTATACCCCCAAAATTAGGGTGTTACATTGCCCTTGTGCTTGATGTGCCGATAGAATGTCGGTGACCTGTTTGCCTAAACCTTAGATTAGGCCATGTTCTTGTTTAGTGAACCATGACCCAAATTTGAATTTTCCATTATCCCTCCGTGACCAAGCTCATACAAATGAATGCTTAGATAATTCCTTTGTTGGACATAAAGTGTACCCAAGCTTAAAACAAGAATCTGATGCAGGTTGAGGTCCCTATTGTATTCAGCCTCTCCTTGTGGATCATCTTGTCGCTTTATCAACCCAACCTAGGAAAGACATGTCCAATCATTTTTCTGGAATTTGATGCCTTTGGTTTCCCCATATCTATCGAAGGCATACCAACTTAATCTTATGCTTGTTTTCCCTCCGTATCAAATTAGATACTAATCCTTGACCTTGTAATCTCTATGATGGGCATAGAAATATGCTTGGGGCTAAATTATCAGTCTCCCATCGTACTCCCTCACCAACCAATTTAGGTTATGGCCATGCCTTGTTCATTTCATCGGGCCATGATCTTTTTGGCTCTCTACTTGTAACCGTTTTGATAGCCTTGGAGCTTTTTAGTGTTGGAAAATAGCTGATTAGCTCTCAGAATGGAGATTGACTTTCCCTACTGCTGAGATGCAGGAGTTTGTTCATTCGCTCTCTTATTTAATCCATGCATTCCTGAACCAAGCCAGTTCCTTTCGCATGGAAGAAATGGATGAACAACCTGACCAAATGGATTTCTACTCAAGTGCATGATCTCCTGTTAACCAGAGTGAACTCTCAACCCTTGGCTTACCAATGGTACTGAGAGGACCTACTCAATGTAAAGGTAGTTCAACATGTTGGTTTTACTAACTTGTAGCTACATTGTGAACAAAGGTTGAGTTTAGAGATCGTTTTATCGAGTTGTATAAACTCACTTTTGTACAACCCACCTTAAGGAAGTGTTTAGAAGAATTGAAATTAAGTCGTTCAGTAACCACCTAGTCATCACTCTAGTCGTGTCTCGATCGCCTCATGTATGGTTTTCTGACGTGTGTTATCAATTTGAGCCATGATTAGTGCTCGATAAAATGGATTGGTTATGAAGGCAGTATGTACAGATCCCTCCGCTGGTGATTTTCTCGAATCTATATCACCTTTCAGGGACTTGGATTCTCTAGCTAACATGAGTTAACTATGATGTTGTTCGACATCCACACTCATCTCGTGTGCTATGAACTTATCGTGACCACTTGTTGGTAAACCTCCTTTTGTGTGTTTTACCCAAGATGGTGCATCTGATTCTGCTTGGGTAAGATCGCGTATTTGCCACTTGCTCAACAGACTCAGATAGTACAGTGTTATCAGAAAAAGCAAACTGCACACATGGAACCTTATGTGTTCCTCTAGCAGACAACGTCTCTATTGGTGGACATTTCTAAATTAGCCTAAGGCAATACATGTTATGTTCGCTAGAGAAATCACATTCTGAGACACTCGCCTTTGCTTGGAACTACCTTGTGATTATCGTTGATATGGACATAGGTTACATTATTCTCTACTCTTAGAAGTCTTTTGTTCCAAATCTCGGGACGAGATTCTTTTAAGGGGGGAGGGTTGTAACACCCCAGGTGTTTATCGTCTACTCGACCACGAGTGCGAACTTTAACACGTAATATCAGTGGATAAAATGGATGCTAAATTTTAAATATCTTCGCCTATCACGATTTTAATATCGCATCTGTTTCGTCTGTCGCGATTTCGACATCATTTTTATCTATCTGGGCTCACCCTAAATTTTCGTGATGTTCGGAACATCGTTGTTCCGAAAATCAGTGCATCCGATGATTATGTAAAATTCATCGCTCGCGCGAATACGAATTCGGAAGCTCGACCCACTCGGATGATTTTTATCCTGGGCAAATTAATTTGAACTCGACGACAAAAATGTTCGAAGCAAAATAATCTAAATCGCGCACTATCCGAGAAAAATTGTGCGCGAGGATATGATCCAATTTATTCTTCAGCACACTCTGTAAAATAATAAAATCAACTGTGTTTAGACAACGGATAAATTTTTATCCGAGTTTGACTAAACCAGTGTTGTCTCAAATAATGTATCTGATATCCAGTCCATTTCCGTGTTGCCCGAAACAGTCACGAAAACTATCCAAATGAAATTTAGTCAGAATCGTAAACCTCGGACTTTCTGTTTCGTGATCCAAGAAAATAATGTGTATAGTCGTTTGCTGTATCGCGCATCGACTCTTTGTTCGTCACTAAAAATCCCGATTCAAAAAAATCTTAATTCCCAAAATATCTGCAAATTCAAAAAAAAGAAAAAGAAGAAATAAAAAAAATCTGCAGCCACTGTCCCTATCCCACCGCTCTTTTTCTCTCTCACTGATATTTTCCGCCGCCTCCTTTCCTTATCTCCTACGCGGTCTTCTTCTCTAGGGGATCGCTCAGCTCCCTAGCGTCTTCCTCCCTGCGCTATTTCCCTAGCCTGCACGCTCCTCCTTCCTCCTCCTCTGCCGCGCCCCTGTGGCTCGGATTCCAGTGCCTAGCCGCGGAGCCCCTGCGCTCGCCGGCGCCTGCTCCCTGGAGCTTCCTTGCCGCGCGCTCAGCCGCTCCCTTTTCTGCTCCCCCTGCTCGTTCCCATGGCGCCCCCATCTCTCTGCCATGAGCTTGCTGGCTTCTTGCAGCCGTGCTCAGCCGCTCCTCTGCTCCCCCTGCGTCGGCCTCTCCTGCAAGTTTCATCTTCCTACACGCGCACAGCCGAGTGCCTCTCTCTCCAGCTCGCCTCCGCTCTCTAGCGCTCCCTCTACCCTCTCATTGCCGCGTGCGTCCTCCCATGGTGCTCGACGTCTAGCTCCCAGTGCTGCGGTTCCCTCCCTCATCTTCCTCTGCTCCTCCATCCCCATCTCACCCTTTAGCCATGGTCGCTGTAGCTCAGTTCGGCTGCTCGGCGCCCAATCCCCTATGCCACACGCCGTTTCACCAGCTCGCCACTGCGCGTGCATCCTCCCGCGCTCGCGCCGTCCTTGCTCATCGCCGCGCACGCGCTTGCTTCCTGTGCGTGCAGTTGACTTCTCCTCCAACTGCGCCTACTGCTCGCCCCAGCTTGGAGTTCACCCCGCTCGGATTTCGCTTGGTCACCCACTGTTCCCCGTGCGCGCCCATATCCCTACTGTTGCATCGACCGAGGTTTCCTACTCGCCAGCGCGCCCTCTCGGCTTGCTCGGCCTTAAGCCCCATCGCGTCATCGACTTCGTCGGTTGTCGTCATTCGTCGCCACGTCGTGTGTGCTCGTCCTCGCCAAGATCTGGCCCTGCGAGCTCTACGCGCCTTGGCTACGCGTCGCCGTGATGTTACCGTCTCGCTGAGTCTCCAAGCCGGCCATCAAGTTCTGCTTTCGTTTCTATGCCGCACACATTCATCTTTGCTAGCTGGCCGTGCACCTCACTTCGCCGTTCCGTGTCCACCAGTCGCCATTGCTCATCCGCGTCAAGACATCACCCGCCGTGGTTCAGCTCGCTAGTTCGTCGTTGTTCCGTCATCTCGTCTCGATGCCTGTCCCTACGTGACATCTCCAACTTGTGTTCGCGCTAGCAAAAGAATCCCAAGAAGATGTAGAGAAGCAAGCCCTTGGTCGATGCCCCAAGTGCTTGGCAAAAGGCTAGAACAAGAATCATCACCATTTATGCGGGGTTCTAGTCAATATGAAGAGATTCCAAGAGTTGTGGATGGAAGAGAAAGTGAAGCTCTATTCTATACTCGTCAGCTATTTTATCGAAGACTTCAATCGAAGACTGTCGTCGTTCTCGCAAATATTGAATCAAGTCAATAATGGTGAGCCAAATCACTATTTTTACTATTGAATTTATGATCGTGAAATAAGATGCTTAGTTTGCGTATGAAGTTAAGTTAGAACTACCAGTGATGTGAGGTGTGCTTCGAGGAGTTTAGTTACTGAGTATATTCGAACTAGTTCTATTTTGCAGAGTATAGTATTTTGGTGACGTGTAAGTTAAATTCAGTATTTTATGCAGTTGTCGATAAATTTGTCGATGCTAAGTGTGTTCAGTGCGCGTAAGATGAAGTCGATGTCCTGCGCTAGTAGTTAGTATCATCTACGTTTGTGATCGATAATGTTGGAGTAGGATATGATCAACGATTTTCTTATCTAATGATTGGTGTAATGTGGTATAATTTATAAAGCGAGGGATAAGTGTAGAATTTAATTAATTAGCTGATAAGTTGTGTTTGGGCTAATTATATTAAATGCGTATAATTTGTTGTTTCATAATATTTTTGTTAGAGTCGGTTAATATAGAGAAGCGTAATCATTGTACTTCATACGTCAATAACTAGTGTTTCCGTATGAAACGGTACAACGCCTCGCTGCTAGGTGTTTAATTTGCTATCGTGTAGCACTATTTAGTTTGTAATATTCCTGTTTATATGCATTCATGTGTATTATGTAAATCATTTAGGTACGTTAATTGAGCACGTGAAGCGGAAGACGAGCCAAGTCGACCCCAAGTGCGGGCTAGTCCGCATGGTGAAGCTGATGAACTAATCTGAAGATGGTCAGACGAAACAAGTATCAGAACAAAAGATGATCATCAAGTGGACATCGTCTAACAACACTAACCTAGTGTTACTCAGGCAAGCCCCGGTGCATTTGCCACCTCCTTGCTGTTTTAAAATCTTTATCACCTTGTTTGATGCATTAGGTGATAGGAGTTGTGTGCTAAACCGTTGATGCATTTCCTTCCTTAAAAAATTGATTACCCTTCCTTGAAACCCTTTTTGAAAAGAAATTTATGATGCTTAGCCTTGCTTTAGCAAATAAAAATGTTTTGTTTTAAAACTAAAGTGATGCTTCAGTGGGTGGGAATGTTTTCGAAAATAAAACTTGATGGTGGATCTGTCAAAGGCCTTGATGGGTTCAACATCAGAAAAGATGTACCTCTACTAGGTACCATACTTTGGGTTTTGAAATAATAAAGCTGAGACCGGGCGGGTGACTTGCACGAGAAGAGAGTCTCGGTGTAGTGTCTCCGTCTAAGTCGATTAAGGACCGTGTCGATGTAGGCTTGCTGATTGAGGACCTTTTAACTGGTCACATGCCTCATCATGGGTAAGCTTTGCCTCGGGCAGACTAATACCAGAATAAGACAACACGCAATGGGAGTGGAGAGATGGCGAGAGTAGCGTGTACCCTCTGTGGCAAGAGGCTGGACGGTGGTGTATCTGTGCTCTCGGTTGGCATGAACCTGATCTGGTCTACTGCCCTACACGTAGCAATCCAGTGAACTAATGGGATGATAAAAGACGGCTAGTATAGGCCAAGTGCTTGAACTAGGGTAGAAAGAACTCTAGATGCAGGTAAATTTACTTAACTTGACAAGTGTTGGTACTCGCTTTTCTGGGCAAGCGGATCCAACATGAGAGTGGAAAGAGTGCTTGCAAGGTTCAACGGGGAATGGTAATAGCTTTGTTAATCTGCCCTCTCCAGGGTACTGTACGGGGGTATTTATAGGCACCCAAGTGCCTACCGTCCTCGGGCAAGGACGTTTATGCCCTCGGGTACCCAGAGTATCCTCAGAATATTCCCCCAAGGGGAGGTTACGGACCATCATTACAGAAAAGGCTATTACAGATGAGGCTCGTAACATGCTTATCCCTGCAGGGCCCATTCTACTGGGTCGAATCCCACTTGGGCTTCCGGACACGATGTGGACGTGAGGCTAGCAGGCATGTTCAGAGTCTTGCCTTCGTCTAGGAATGGAGAAGAGCGAAGCCGTGGAGTCCAGTCGTGAAGTTCTCATCGAACCGATGTCCTTGGCATCGTTGGTGAAGCGAGGCGACGAAAAGGCATAGAGTGAAGGGTAGCGTCTTCGCCTTCGCCCCAACATTTGGCCTCCGAGGGACCAGTTCGATTGATTCATCTGGTGCCGAAGACGTCGCTAGATGGTGGAGACGCTGCCCTCGCTCAAAGAGGTCCCGCGGGGGTTTTTGAGGTGACCTTTGATGGACGTGGCACTGTTGGACTGCGTGTTTCCCGAAGCGCCGCGCCCTATCTATAGAAAGGGGCAGCGTGGCTTGGGCTATCGCTTACCTTTGCGTGCGCTGGAAAACCCTAACTTTTTGAAAACGCTCGCCCGCTCGCCTGCGTTCCTTATTCTTCTGCTTCAGAGATCTGGCCCACGTCATGCAAACCGCGCGCCACCGTCAACGGTACGTAGCAATGTCGTCTTCTTCCTCATCTGCTGCGAATGCGCCTTTGGCCGATTCGTCGTTCGGGGATACTCTGAGCGATTTGGCGGCGATGGAGTTACAACCAGGCCACACGGTGGAGTTCGGCGTCTCGAGGATTTCCTCGGTTCACATGCAGGACATGCAGCAATTGGGGCAGAAGAGATTCCTGAGCCTGAGGGTGAATTAGTTGTGTTCGAGGCATTCTTCATCGTCGGCCTTCGCCTACCTGCGCATCGTTTCATGGTGGAGGTCTTGCAGAGGTTCAACGTCCAAGTCCACCAGTTGACACCTAACGCCGTGGTGGCCCTGGCGAAGTATGTCTGGGTGGTGACTTCATATGGCGGTCAGCCCTCCGTGGAGGTCTTTGCCAAGAACTATTGTCTGCACTGGCAAAAGAGAAAAAATGGAAATAAGATTGCACAGTTTGGATCGTGCACCTTCACGCTGAGGACCAGAAAGACTTCGGCGGAAGTCGTGGAACTAGTCCCCTGCGCATGCATCAAGTGGGGCAACTGGTGGGACTATTGGTTTTATGTTTCGGGAGGGGAAGTTGAAGACCTCCTAGGGCTCCTTGCAGCCGTAATGTGCTCCCACTGTCATGTGGCATTTCCACCGTTTGAGGTGGCGGAGGACGATGAGGACGAAGGGGCCTCCGGTGCACTGCCCGCATGAGTAGCGGGCGTGATTTGGTTGAGGAATTCATCGGTTATGGAGTGTGGCCCTTGGCGCATGGCTGGGTGCTTGGCGAAGTGTGCCCTCGCTAGATGCCTACCTTAGGCGGGTAGCTGGTGCAAAGTCCTACCTTCGCCTTGGATTTGCGCGGCCGGAACCCAGCCGCGTTCGTGCGTGAAGTAGAGGATGGGGGTGTGAGGATTGTGGGGCGGTATGCGCCAAGGACGGAGGCTCTGCGGAGTTGGGATATTCGTGGATCCAATGTTCGCTTGAACTGTGTCTTCGAGTTAAACCGTTTGCCATATGGTAGTTACCCTGGAGACGGCGCTGCTGCTGCTATCAATCGCCACGGAAAAAAGCCAGCGGCTGCGGTTGAGGAAGGCCCTTCACGGGAGGATGCGTCGGCCATTAAGAAGAGAAAACTAGGTACTGTAGCTGAGGGGTCGGGGGTCTCCGATCATTTTGCTGTGGAGTTAATGGGGACTTGTGCGGCCCTCGGGGCAAGGATGTCTTTGCCCGAGCTCTAGGAGTCTTCGGCGCGAATGCTGGAGGTTATCGGGGGTCGATGGCCAAGGAATGTTCCGATCCCCCGAGCGACCGATGAGGACATATTTACGTCTTGTTTGGCCCGTGAGATGAAGATTTTTCCTTATGGACGAAATATTGCTGCTGTTGTATCGGCAGTGATGGACAAGGATCGTCAAGATGCGACGCAGAAGCACCGGGCGTTCACTAGCGTCAGGGACCCTAGTCACGAGGTCAAGAGGGCGCAGGGAGGCGTGAAGTCCACTACCCCCGATAGCAGCAGACCACCACTGGCTATGAAGCCAGCCATCCCCGGGCCCAGCAAATCTTCGTCAGGTGCGAGGGCTGTCACTTTCGAGTCGGGCAAGCCGCCCTTGGCTGAGCCCACGAAGGAGCGAAGGCCGCCGTCTCCAGTGCGCACCGACGAGGCGGTGACAGGTGGTACCGACCTGGACATGGACATCTGCATGGATGATTACCGCGTAGGTGGTGTCATGATGTTTGATGCGCACATGGGTCGAGGACTCATTGGTGAGTTTTTTTTTAACATGTGGACTGGGTCTTGAACAAGATTGTGGTGCCGGGTTGGATGCTAGGCAACTGGCTATTGTCCCGGCTCTGGCGGCAGCCACACCGGCTGCGGTGGCGGCCGAGGCGAAGGGTACTTTGTAGGACCCATGGTCCAAATTTTGCGCCAGCGGCGAGATTTTGTAGGCTGCTGCCGTTAAAGACGTGGCGGGTTCTGTTTCCCAACAGCTGAAGCATGTAACGCAGTAGCTGAAGCATGTAAGTCGTCTTGGACTTCGTTAGTTCGTTGTGTTTATGTGGTTGAGAATCTGATGGATTTTTCATGGCAGGCGGCCGCCTTCGCCGACCATGTTGCATCGGGCGCTCTGACTTCGGAGTTCGCTGCCGAGAGGCAAAGACTCGAGGGCAGGATTGAGCGCCTCCGGGCGCAGCATACGGAAGCTATTTGGGACAAGTTAGCTGCGGAAAACAAGAGCCGCAGGCTGATGGAGAAGTTGGCGGCTGTGGAGGCCGAGAAGGAGGATCTCAGGCGTCAGTTGGCGGTAGAGAGGAAGGACGCGAACAGAGCCTGTGCTGAGGCGCAGGCTGCACAAGTCGAGGCCAAACTTGCGCGTGCAGAGGCCAGTCTTGCCCGCCAACGCGCCGAGGAGATGGAAACGAGCCTCTGCGGCCTGCGCGACCGCGTGGACAAAGCAGAGGCCTCTACTCGCATAGCGGTCGACCGGACGCATGCACAGCTCGTGGAGGCGTATCGAGAGCTTGGTGCGTGGACCGCTCCCTTTGAAGCATCCGAGAAGGAGGTGGGCCTCCACTTCCTTGGGTGGCTGCAGGAGGAGCTAGAGGTGCTCCCGACAATTGTGACAGGTCTCATGTCCTTCGCATCCCTCATCACCTGCGAAGGGGCCGTGAATGCCCTGTCCCGCGAGGGATGTGGGCTCTTCAAAGTCATCGACGATCAGACGAAGACTTTGAGCGCGGAATCTTCCAGGTTGAGGACTCGGTGCTGAAGCGGTTGGCTGGGGCGTTTTATGATAGGATGTGGGGCCCTCACGGCCGTGAGACTGTCTGGGATAGGTCCGATCGGGCGATGGAGCAGGTAAGAGTATATGTGTATATTTGTGATTGTATATGTGGGTGTGTGTATATTTGTGTGGTTGTTGAATGAATGTGTTATTTTTGTAGATGGCGCATGATGAAGAGGTCGAGGACCTCGGGGATTTGGACAACACACTGCCCGAGGCATCGGGGGTGGAGCTGGCACCGCCATCTGATGCTGGCGAGGGCCCCTTGGTGACCCCGCGCCGACTGGTGCCGGTGAGGACCCCGTGCCGACCGCTGCGCCGACTGGTGGGGACACCTCGATGGTGGTGGGCTAACCAGCTGCCGAAGACCCTACAGTGTCGGTCGGCCCTTCGCAGGTGGCGGGATAGGGGTTAGGGCTATCGGGTGTAATTTTTGTTTTTGTGATACTGAAACTCGGTTGCTGCGCAGGTTCCGACGTATGGGCCTGCGCAAGCAACCGCTGCTGACAATACTAATTTTGTGGCGGCCACAACCGTAGTTGTGACGGAACCTTCCAAGTCATTAGGCCCACCTACGGTTGTCCTTGTCCAACAGACATCAGGCAACCCCGTAGTTGTTCCTGAATCACTTGATAAGTTCGGTATCTTTCCTTACCTTTCCAGGAACGTTTCACCCGTCTTGCAGACATTACAGAACATTGGAGATATCGGAATGCGGAAGTGATTACATAAACTTACATTTATTTAAAAGTAAGATTTAGTTACTTATTACAGACCAGAAAATATAAACGAGTGCAGAGTAGTATTATTACATACCAAGGGAGGCAAAAACTCCTCCCATAAAAGTTTATACACAAAAGTTTTTATGGAGGACCATGTCCTCCCGCATCTTCATTCCTGTTTTTCTTCTTGAGGAACCACCTTGGTACAAAAGCAACATAAATCTGCTGCTCCCTCACCTAAAAACAACGAGGGAATAAACCCTGAGTATGGAATTACTCAGCAAGTCTTACCCGACTAAAGAAAAGACTCTCAAGGGTATGCTGGTTATAAGGGAGTCAAGGTAAGGCTTAACAAGAATCAAAGACTCTGTTTTTGCAGAAAAGCTTACTATGAGTGGATCCTTAAAAATCCAGTTTTATTTTCAGGTTAAGTAAAGTTACCTGCAGCTAGAGTTCTTTCTACCCTAGTTCAATCACTGGTCCTGCACTAGCCAATTTCTCATTAATCCCTTTACTTTTTGTGGATTGCTACGTATAGGGCAGTGACCAAGTCTTCATAACCGCGAAGGTACGGCGATCCGAATCGATTATACTCAGCTGAGGATCTCCAATCACACGACATATGTAGCACTTAACCCTTGCATATGTCAACCCGCCACCAGGGTTCTTAAGACCAGATCAGGTTCACGCAAACCGAGAGCACAGATACACCACCGTCCAGCCTCTTGCCACGGAGGGTACACGCTACTCTCGCCACCGCTCCACGCCCATTTCGTGTTATCTTATTCTGGCCTTAGTCTGCCCGAGGCAAGGCTTACCCATGACGAGGCATGTGACCAGTTAAAGGGTCCTCGGTCAGCAAGCCTACATTGACACGGTCCTTAATCGACACAGACGGAGACACTACATCGAGACTCTCTTCTTGTGCAAGTCACCCGCCCGGTCTCAGCTTAACCATTTTACCCAAAAACTTGGTACCTGGCAGAGGTACATCTTTTCCGATGTTGGACCCATCACGGCCATGATGGATCCACCATCAAGTTTTATTTTCAAAAACATTCCTCCCGCTCTGCCAATCATCTTTTGTAAACAAAACCTTTTATTTTGCTAGAGCAATACTAAGCATAATAAAAACCTTTTGTAAAGTAGGATATCAAGGAAGGTAATCAAAGATCAAGGAAGGTAATGCAGGAATTGTTTAAGCATTCAACTCCTATCACCTAATGCATCAAGCAAGTGAGAAAGATTTTAAAAACATCAAGGGAGGTGGCAAATGTACCGGGGCTTGCCTTCGTTAACAGGTGAGTCTGGCTCGGATCCGCAAATATCAAAGTAAAAGCAGTTGCCTGCTTGAGAATCCGAGGGTGGTGGTGTCCTTTCTTCGGTGACTTCTGCTTCTTCTTCCCGTTCTAACATAACCACATATATATATATAAGAATGAATGCCATGGGATGCTTATGAGAATGCAAAGATGATATAAACTTATTATCTAAGTCTTGAATACAACTCTCCTTCACGGAACTCCGAGAACTTAGGGTTTCCGGAGTCGGTAAAGGAGTTCATAGGGCAGGGAGAGGTGTTTTGGGGTTTTGTGATCAAACAAGGTCCAAATCAACCCAAATTCTACCCAAGGCTCCTAAATAATATAAAGAACTTATATAAAAATTTTGAACATTTTTGGAATTACCAGTTATCTTTTAAAAATCCAGGATTACTTCTTTAAGCTATTTTAAATGCCCTAAAATTCCTTATTTAGCCTAAAAATCTCAAAACTATTTTTATAAAATACTAGGGAAAATAAGGAATCTAGGAAAATTGGTTTCATAATTTTATTATTTTTCTATCATTTTCTATGATTGTTTTGGCTCTCGAAATAAAAGAAAAAGGAAAACAGATGAATAGTACTGGGCTGATTTCAGCCCAGTGGCCCAGCTCTGCGGAGGAAAGCGCCTGCGCGCGCCCGCGCCCTGGCGGTTTTGCAGAGCGACCCTCACGTTTCAGTCTAACTGCGAACGAGTTCAGTCACTATTCTTAAGGGTCTCTGACGAGTTGCAAATAGGCCCTCCATCTTCTAATTCTTTACAGGGGGAGGTCCCCGACGACAGCAGCGCGCGGAGGAGCTCCGGCGAGGTTCTGGACCGGCCGATTGGGGCTACGGCTGGGTTCTCCGAGCGGCAGACATGAAATCGGGGCTAGTCTGACCATTTCCCCCAACCTAATTGCAGCTAAGACCGACCATGGAGCTCTAGCCACGGTGACCGAGAATGTCGCGGATGGATGAAGGTGTTCCCGGTGAACTATGGCAACTTAGCTCAATCAAAGGGGTCAGGGAGTTTGAGAGGAGCTGAGGGATGCTAGAACAAGCAGCAGAGAGACTGGAGCTTACCTAATTCGAGCTGGCCACGGTGAGCTTGATTCACGGCGGCGGAAAGTGAATTTGGGGAGAATCCAAAATTCGCGAGTTCTAGCGAAGGACTGTTAGCGATTAGTGGTGGCTGAAGGCGTGAGGATGTGGTGAAGCTCACGGCAGGGTCAATTTATAGAGCCCCGAGGCGGTGGCGCTTAATTTAAGCGGATAGCGGAGGTGGCCGGAGATAAGGAAGAACCCAGGTGCGGTGAATCCGTGGCTAATGGCGTGGCAACCTCCCCGGCGACGATGGGATGGCCCAGGGGAGTCATGACGGCACGGTGGAAAAGCTAAGCCACGTGGCGTACGGCTGGGAGGCGGCGTTCACCGGCGATTTTATCAGCCCAACCGCAAAGAGGAAGAGAGCCACGGGGGGTCACCGGAGTGATCTCCAGCTCATCGCCGGCGAGGATCTTTTACCGTGTGTCCTTATCTACCCATCCCGAGCACCAGTTGGGCCGGCAACAGCACGAATCACGGCGAGGTTGGTCGTCGGCGGTGGGTTTGCTGGCGATCTGATCTTTTTCAGTCGTGGTACTGTACCATGGTGAACACTTCATCAGAGCAGCTGTCAGAGCAACTTCAGGGCCCCTTTTCGCCAAATTTCTAGTGACAACACAAGTCAAGCTCTGCAGCAAAAATGTAGAGCAATACTCCATCTACAACTTTGTAATATGATGATGCCACAAAAACCCATTGGATCATGCTTGAATTTAAGCTTGAAGTTGATGGCATCAAACTGTTAGTCTGATTTTCAGACTGAACCAGCCTGTCAGTCCAACTTTGGGCTGAATTATTTCCAAATTTCTCATAAGAACATAGCTTGCACTCTTAAGCAAAGTTGTTCTCCTATAATTGGGCTACAACTTTGATGTGGTGACCTAGGGCAAATTCTAAATAATTTGGAAGATCCCATGCTCCAAAGTTGAGCTTACCAATCTGAAATCCAGACTTAGAGAAATCTCAATTGGGGGTCCTTTTTGCATTTAAGTCCAAAACTTCCCATTTGGCTTTCAAGTCCACACATTTGTGAACCAAGGGACTTAAGAAACTTATTTGACTTGATTTTTGCACTTTAGCCCAAAAGTGGACTAATTTTGCACTTAGGTCCCTAGGGTTTGGTTTTAGGGTTTTCCAGGGTTCTATTTAGGGTTTTTAGTATCCCAAGGGTATAAATGTGATTCAACTTGGTTTTTGGGGATATTTTATGACTCTTTCCCAAAAGCCTTAAGGTTTTTCTCATTTGGGTTAAGTTTTACCCCTTTAATCCCTATTTAGGGTTAAGTTCCCTAACCAGGGTCCTATTTGCAAAATACCAAAAACAATACACTTGTTTGAAATTTTTACCTAGTAAATGCACTCTAGGTGTGTCAAACATATGCAATGTCAATGTTTATGATGTCATGCTCAAGTTTTAGTTACAGTAACACCAGGGGTGTTACATCCTTCCCCCCATAAAAGAATCTCGTCCCGAGATTTAAAGTCCTAGGGTGAGTAATGGAAAAGGAAATGTGTCACATTTTTATTTCCTTATTTCTGGTACAAGGCAGGGGTGGTGTGGGGGTTCACTCCTTTATTACAATAACTGAATGTACTTTACAAATTACATGAGGCTAGAAAGCCTGGGAAATTCTTATTTAAAAAGTCTTGCGTTTCCCACGTAGCCTCTTCTTCAGAATGTTGGTTCCACTGTATCTTATAGAACTTAAGAGTTTTTCTCCGGGTAACCCGGTCCTTTTGATCCAAGACTCGAATAGGGTGCTCAGAATATGTCAAGTCTAGTTCAAGGACAACATCTGTCACTTCAATGGTTCGATCAGGAATCCGAAGACACTTCTTCAATTGCGATACATGGAACACATTATGTATAGTAGACAGGGTCTCGGGAAGCTGCAGTTGATATGCCACTGGTCCACATTGCTTAAGTACAGGGAATGGACCAATGTACCTGGGTGCAAGTTTTCCTTTAACCCCGAAACGGGATACCCCCTTCATTGGTGAAACCTTCAGGTAGACATAGTCTCCTTCAAGAAAATACAAGGGCATTCGCCGTTTGTCTGCATAACTCTTCTGTCGAGCTTGGGCCGTCTTCATATTATGGATTATTTTCTGAACCTTTTCTTCGGTTTCTTTTACCATATCAGGCCTAAAGAAATACCTTTCACCAGGTTCAGACCAATTTAGCGGAGTACGACATCGTCGTCCATATAAAGCTTCAAAAGGTGCCATCTTGATACTTTCTTGATAGCTATTATTATATGAAAACTCCACTAAGGGTAAACATTCATCCCATTTCTGTGAGAAATCCAGGACACATGCCCGCAGCATATCTTCGAGTATTTGATTAATCCTCTCAGTTTGCCCACTGGTTTGGGGATGATATGCCGAACTGTGGAGCAGTTTAGTACCCAGGGATTTATGGAATTCCTCCCAGAATTTGGATACAAATTGGGATCCACGATCCGACACTATGGTCTTTGGAATACCATGCAAACTGAGAATGCGAGCAATGTATAACGCTGCATAAGTGGCCACAGAGTACTTTGCTTTGACAGGCAAGAAGTGGGCAATTTTTGTGAGTCGATCAACAATAACCCAGATAGAATCGTACCCTTTGGCAGTCCTGGGTAATCCCACAATGAAGTCCATACTTATGTCTTCCCATTTCCATGTCGGGATTGGCAAAGATTGTAATGGACCAGCAGTTTTCAAGTGTATGGCCTTGACACGTCTACAGGTGTCACACCTGGCCACATAGCGTGCAATCTCGATCTTCATTTTTGTCCACCAATAAGATTGTTTCAAATCTTGGTACATCTTAGTGCTTCCGGGATGAATAGAATAGCGACTAAGATGTGCTTCATCAAGAATTTGTTGGCGGATCTCTTCATTCTTCGGCACCACTATACGGTTATTAAACCATACAGTGCCTTGCTCATCTTCTTTAAAACATTTGGCTGTTCCCGCCTTTATCTTTTCTCGAATATGCTTCATACCCTCATTATCTTTTTGAGCATCTATTATCTTTTGCAAGAGAACTGACTCCAGCTTTAGCTGACTTAGGGTTCCTTGTTGGACCATCCCCAGGTTTAGCTTTTCCATCTCTTGACATAAAGTATTTTCAGAGTTCTTCATCAGAAGACAGTGGCAGGAAACCTTACGGCTAAGTGCATCTGCCACAACATTGGCTTTGCCTGGGTGATAATGAATTTCCAATTCATAGTCCTTAATAAGCTCAAGCCATCGTCTTTGTCTCATATTCAATTCTGACTGGGTGAAGATATATTTCAGGCTTTTATGGTCTGTGTAAATGTGACAGACATTTCCCAGTAGATAATGACGCCAGATTTTTAGGGCATGAACCACAGCAGCTAGCTCCAGATCATGAGTTGGATAATGTTCCTCATGTCGGCGCAACTGCCTTGAAGCATATGCAATCACTCGGCCTTCTTGCATCAACACACAGTCGAGTCCACTGCCTGACGCATCACAATATACATCAAAAGGCTTGGTGATGTCCGACTGAGCCAATACCGGAGCAGTGGTTAATAATGTCTTCAATTGCTCAAAGGCTTCTTCACACTTGGAAGACAAATTAAATTTACAATCATTTTTCAATAAACTTGTGATTGGTTTCACAAGCTTAGAAAAATCTGGTATAAATATGTGATAATACCCAGCTAGTCCAAGAAAACTCCGGACTTGATGAACAGTGGTTAGGGGTTTCCATTCCAGAATATCCTTGACCTTCCTAGGATCTACCACAATTCCCTTGGCAGATAAAATATGTCCTAGAAACTGAATTTCCTCCAGCCAAAACGCGCATTTACTGAACTTGGCATATAGCTGATGTTCCCTCAAGCGCGTCAATACAATCCGCAAATGTTGAGCATGCTCCTCTTCATTTTTGGAATATATCAAGATATCGTCGATGAAGACCACCACGAACTTGTCCAACTCGGGCATAAAGACCGAGTTCATCAAATAAGTGAAATGGGCAGGAGCATTGGTCAATCCGAAAGACATTACCAGATATTCAAATAATCCATATCGCGTAGTGAACGCGGTCTTTGGTATGTCCTCGGGCCGAATACGGATTTGATGATAGCCCGACCTGAGATCTATTTTGGAGAATACCCTCGCCCCGGTCAGTTGATCAAATAAGATATCAATCCTCGGAAGAGGGTACTTGTTCTTGATTGTGACCTCATTCAGGGGCCGATAATCCACGCACATCCGTAAGGTTTGGTCCTTCTTTTTGACGAATATGGCTGGACAACCCCAAGGTGACGAGCTTGGCCGGATAAATCCTTTATCCAAGAGATCTTGTAATTGAATCTTCAGTTCTGCCAACTCATTTGGAGGCATACGGTACGATCTTCGAGAAATTGGAGCCGTACCGAGCTTTAGCTCAATTACAAATTCTACATCTCGTTCAGGCGGCAATCCCGGCAAATCCTCGGGAAGACATCGGGGAATTCGCACACTACCGGAATATCCTTGACTTCCGGTACTATGGCTTCATACACTCTACCAGTAGCTTGGGTTGGAATGGGGATAGGTATAAAAATTTCTTCTTGATTATAACTCAACCTGATAATTCTTTGATCAGTGTTGAGGATTGCTTTATACTTGGCCAACCAATTCATACCCAGAATAACATCTATATCCTGGCCTTTTAGAACTATCATATTAGTAAGAAAATCCCGTCCGGCCAAGGTTATGGGCACTTGATAGGCCACTTCTTTAGTAAAAATCTGTCCCCCAGGTGAGTGAATTTTAAATCCTTCTTTTGATTCATGACATGAAATGTGATGTTGCTCCACAAATTTCTTGCTAATGAAGGTATGCGAAGCACCAGAATCAAAAAGAATAATTGCAGGGTGACTGGCCACGGGAAACGTACCCATCATCACCGGCTCTCCTTCCGGTGTAGTGGCCACCTGGGTGTAGTATACATGCCCTGTTTTCTTGGTATTCCTCCCCACAGTATTCCCTTTGGGCTAAGTGGACTTCCCAGATCCTTGCTGAGCATTGGATTGATTTTGCTTGGGGTATGGGCAGTCTTTGATAAAATGTCCCGACTTGCCGCAGTTGAAACACCCAGTTGAAGAGCTGGGCAAGGCAGGGAATCGAGTGCCTGGGGCACCCGGCTGATTTGGGGAAGTGGGGGTATTGTTGGGGCGAATAATAATGGGCTGTTTGAAAGGGAATGTTGGTGGACGAGAAAAGGTGTGGTTTTGGCTAGAGGGCCGGATGACGAACCGTTGCCTCTTCGCCTAGCCCTGATTAGGCCTCTCTCCACTAAATCCCTTATTCTTCCCCGAACTTGCGTATTTCGCTTCCACAGATAAGGCTGTACTGACAACCTTTCCATACGTGAGATCAATACACGTGGCCATCTTTCGCTGCAACCGGTCATTTAGACCCCTCATGAAGCAGTTCTTTTTCTTCAAATCAGTATTCACCTGGTCGATGGCATACTGCGACAGGTGATTAAACTTGTTGAGATACTGATTGATGGTATCCCCTCCTTGTTTCAGTTTCATGAATTCCTCTTGTTTCATATGCAGCACCCCTTCAGGTATGTAGTGCTCATGGAAGGCTGCTTTAAATTCTTCCCAGGTTATTTGATGGTTGTCTGGTTGGATTGCCACAAAATTTCCCCACCAAGTACTGGCAGGGCCACGTAGTTGCTGTGCCGCGAACAATGGCTTCTGCGTTTCAGAACAACGAAGAAGACCAAACTTTTGTTCAATGACCCGTATCCACTCGTCGGCTTCTAGCGGGTCTTCTGCCTTGATGAATAGAGGTGGACGAGTTTCGGAGAAGTCCAGATAGGTGGTTTCACGGGGACCTTGCTGAAAACCCCTTCCAGCCTGCTGCTGGAACTGCTGTTGACCCGCCATTTCCCTAAGGAAGCGGGTATTGTCGGCGGTGGCATTTACCAAGGCGGCAATCGCCTCGGCTAGCGTGGGTGGAACCGGAGGTGGATTTGGGGTGACGTCCCGACCCCCAGAAGTTCCGGCTGCGTCCTGTCCACGAGTCCTGGTCGGCATCTGAGGCAAAAACATTCGAAATAAACATAATATGCCAAAGAGACCTTCCATTTACATTACTATAAAAAGTAATGGTACAGACTCGATATTACAACAGGATACATTACTCAACCTACAATACACTATCTATTGTACAGTAGTACAATTTACAATACTCTACTTTTATTTTTATTACTATACTACTACTTCTACTGCTGGTTACCCCTAGCAGCCTCGTCATCAGGTGTGGGAGACCATTCATCGACCAGCCTCATAGAAGGAGGGGGTTGAAAAAGGTCTAGCTCACCACCAAGCGCTTGTCCCATCATGTGGGAGGGTCCAGCTTCCGACTCAGCAGGATGTATGGGCTCACTGGGATGTAGTTGCGAATACAAAACATGCACTTCCTCATGTAATGTATTGCAGTATGTCTGTAATTCTTCAACAGCCACATTGAGCTCAGTTATATGAGCCTGAGCCCTTGCCTCCTTGGCCCATGCCAATGAACGAGATTGAACAACCCAATCGAGTGCCAAATCCCGATCTGTCAGCTGGTCTTGTAGATGGCGAACGTCTCTTCGTAGCTCATTTATACGGTCACCATCTCCAATCCATATAGCTGTCCTGCGGCGGAGTTCCGCTTGGAGCCTACTTACTTCTGCTTCCAGATCCCTTATAGGATCATTGCTTCCGCTACTACTATCTACATCTCGCGGAGCAAGTTGATGTCGAGGTACTCCAATGGGTCCAGTCGACTTACGCGCAGTTTTCCTGGTGCGCGGCGGCATTTCTCTAAGGGGGAAATTTATTAGTACAATTCTTAGCATGATGCATGAATAATTACAGAATCAATCTTGATTCAACCTTCTATACATTGCACTCTTCCTACCTGGTCTTTATAGATTCTTCAGATATAAGGGATAAGAAAGGAAGAAATCTATTTAGGTAAGTCTTTCTTTTGAAATCCTTTTGAATATGCCTTATAATATCTGCAAAGAAGGGCTTCGCTCTGATACCAGCTGTGACGGAACCTTCCAAGTCATTAGGCCCACCTACGGTTGTCCTTGTCCAACAGACATCAGGCAACCCCGTAGTTGTTCCTGAATCACTTGTTAAGTTCGGTATCTTTCCTTACCTTTCCAGGAACGTTTCACCCGTCTTGCAGACATTACAGAACATTGGAGATATCGGAATGCGGAAGTGATTACATAAACTTACATTTATTTAAAAGTAAGATTTAGTTACTTATTACAGACCAGAAAATATAAACGAGTGCAGAGTAGTATTATTACATACCAAGGGAGGCAAAAACTCCTCCCATAAAAGTTTATACACAAAAGTTTTTATGGAGGACCATGTCCTCCCGCATCTTCATTCCTGTTTTTCTTCTTGAGGAACCACCTTGGTACAAAAGCAACAGAAATCTGCTGCTCCCTCACCTAAAAACAACGAGGGAATAAACCCTGAGTATGGAATTACTCAGCAAGTCTTACCCGACTAAATAAAAGACTCTCAAGGGTATGCTGGTTATAAGGGAGTCAAGGTAAGGCTTAACAAGAATCAAAGACTCTGTTTTTGCGGAAAAGCTTACTATGAGTGGATCCTTAAAAATCCAGTTTTATTTTCAGGTTAAGTAAAGTTACCTGCAGCTAGAGTTCTTTCTACCCTAGTTCAATCACTGGTCCTGCACTAGCCAATTTCTCATTAATCCCTTTACTTTTTGTGGATTGCTACGTATAGGGCAGTGACCAAGTCTTCATAACCGCGAAGGTACGGCGATCCGAATCGATTATACTCAGCTGAGGATCTCCAATCACACGACATATGTAGCACTTAACCCTTGCATATGTCAACCCGCCACCGGGGTTCTTAAGACCAGATCAGGTTCACGCAAACCGAGAGCACAGATACACCACCGTCCAGCCTCTTGCCACGGAGGGTACACGCTACTCTCGCCACCGCTCCACGCCCATTTCGTGTTATCTTATTCTGGCCTTAGTCTGCCCGAGGCAAGGCTTACCCATGACGAGGCATGTGACCAGTTAAAGGGTCCTCGGTCAGCAAGCCTACATCGACACAGTCCTTAATCGACACAGACGGAGACACTACATCGAGACTCTCTTCTCGTGCAAGTCACCCGCCTGGTCTCAGCTTAACCATTTTACCCAAAAACTTGGTACCTGGCAGAGGTACATCTTTTCCGATGTTGGACCCATCACGGCCATGATGGATCCACCATCAAGTTTTATTTTCAAAAACATTCCTCCCGCTCTGCCAATCATCTTTTGTAAAACAAAACCTTTTGTTTTGCTAGAGCAATACTAAGCATAATAAAAACCTTTTGTAAAGTAGGATATCAGGGAAGGTAATCAAAGATCAAGGAAGGTAATGCAGGAATTGTTTAAGCATTCAACTCCTATCACCTAATGCATCAAGCAAGTGAGAAAGATTTTAAAAACATCAAGGGAGGTGGCAAATGCACCGGGGCTTGCCTTCGTTAACAGGTGAGTCTGGCTCGGATCCGCAAATATCAAAGTAAAAGCAGTTGCCTGCTTGAGAATCCGAGGGTGGTGGTGTCCTTTCTTCGGTGACTTCTGCTTCTTCTTCCCGTTCTAACATAACCATATATATATATATATAAGAATGAATGCCATGGGATGCTTATGAGAATGCAAAGATGATATAAACTTATTATCTAAGTCTTGAATACAACTCTCCTTCACGGAACTCCGAGAACTTAGGGTTTCCGGAGTCGGTAAAGGAGTTCATAGGGCAGGGGGAGGTGTTTTGGGGTTTTGTGATCAAACAAGGTCCAAATCAACCTAAATTCTACCCAAGGCTCCTAAATAATATAAAGAACTTATATAAAAATTTTGAACATTTTTGGAATTACCAGTTATCTTTTAAAAATCCAGGATTACTTCTTTAAGCTATTTTAAATGCCCTAAAATTCCTTATTTAGCCTAAAAATCTCAAAACTATTTTTATAAAATACTAGGGAAAATAAGGAATCTAGGAAAATTGGTTTCATAATTTTATTATTTTTCTATCATTTTCTATGATTGTTTTGGCTCTGGAAATAAAAGAAAAAGGAAAACAGATGAATAGTACTGGGCTGATTTCAGCCCAGTGGCCCAGCTCTGCGGAGGAAAGCGCCTGCGCGCGCCCGCGCCCTGGCGGTTTTGCAGAGCGACCCTCACGTTTCAGTCTAACTGCGAACGAGTTCAGTCACTATTCTTAAGGGTCTCTGACGAGTTGCAAATAGGCCCTCCATCTTCTAATTCTTTACAGGGGGAGGTCCCCGACGACGGCAGCGCGCGGAGGAGCTCCGGCGAGGTTCTGGACCGGCCGATTGGGGCTACGGCTGGGTTCTCCGAGCGGCAGACATGAAATCGGGGCTAGTCTGACCATTTCCCCCAACCTAATTGCAGCTAAGACCGACCATGGAGCTCTAGCCACGGTGACCGAGAATGTCGCGGATGGATGAAGGTGTTCCCGGTGAACTATGGCAACTTAGCTCAATCAAAGGGGTCAGGGAGTTTGAGAGGAGCTGAGGGATGCTAGAACAAGCAGCAGAGAGACTGGAGCTTACCTAATTCGAGCTGGCCACGGTGAGCTTGATTCACGGCGTCGGAAAGTGAATTTGGGGAGAATCCAAAATTCACGAGTTCTAGCGAAGGACTGTTAGCGATTAGTGGTGGCTGAAGGCGTGAGGATGTGGTGAAGCTCACGGCGGGGTCAACTTATAGAGCCCCGAGGCGGTGGCGCTTAATTTAAGCGGATAGCGGAGGTGGCCGGAGATAAGGAAGAACCCGGGTGCGGTGAATCCGTGGCTAATGGCGTGGCAACCTCCCCGGCGACGATGGGATGGCCCAGGGGAGTCATGACGGCACGGTGGAAAAGCTAAGCCATGCGGTGTACGGCTGGGAGGCGGCGTTCACCGGCGATTTTATCAGCCCAGCCGCAAAGAGGAAGAGAGCCACGGGGGGTCACCGGAGTGATCTCCAGCTCATCGCCGGCGAGGATCTTTTACCGTGTGTCCTTATCTACCCATCCCGAGCACCAGTTGGGCCGGCAACAGCACGAATCACGGCGAGGTTGGTCGTCGGCGGTGGGTTTGCTGGCGATCTGATCTTTTTCAGTCATGGTACTGTACCATGGTGAACACTTCATCAGAGCAGCTGACAGAGCAACTTCAGGGCCCCTTTTCGCCAAATTTCTAGTGACAACACAAGTCAAGCTCTGCAGCAAAAATGTAGAGCAATACTCCATCTACAACTTTGTAATATGATGATGCCACAAAAACCCATTGGATCATGCTTGAATTTAAGCTTGAAGTTGATGGCATCAAACTGTTAGTCTGATTTTCAGACTGAACCAGCCTGTCAGTCCAACTTTGGGCTGAATTATTTCCAAATTTCTCATAAGAACATAGCTTGCACTCTTAAGCAAAGTTGTTCTCCTATAATTGGGCTACAACTTTGATGTGGTGACCTAGGGCAAATTCTCAATAATTTGGAAGATCCCATGCTCCAAAGTTGAGCTTACCAATCTGAAATCCAGACTTAGAGAAATCTCAATTGGGGGTCCTTTTTGCATTTAAGTCCAAAACTTCCCATTTGGCTTTCAAGTCCACACATTTGTGAACCAAGGGACTTAAGAAACTTATTTGACTTGATTTTTGCACTTTAGCCCAAAAGTGGACTAATTTTGCACTTAGGTCCCTAGGGTTTGGTTTTAGGGTTTTCCAGGGTTCTATTTAGGGTTTTTAGTATCCCAAGGGTATAAATGTGATTCAACTTGGTTTTTGGGGATATTTTATGACTCTTTCCCAAAAGCCTTAAGGTTTTTCTCATTTGGGTTAAGTTTTACCCCTTTAATCCCTATTTAGGGTTAAGTTCCCTAACCAGGGTCCTATTTGCAAAATACCAAAAACAATACACTTGTTTGAAATTTTTACCTAGTAAATGCACTCTAGGTGTGTCAAACATATGCAATGTCAATGTTTATGATGTCATGCTCAAGTTTTAGTTACAGTAACACCAGGGGTGTTACAGTAGTGCCTGCCAATGATAATTTATGTGGTTCTAGATCTGAGTGTTTTTATTCTGATGGTGAGTCTGGGGGTTCCTTTTCCTGGACTGAAGAGTCCTCGGACTAAGGCTTGTATTATTTTGCTGCATTAGATGTGGCCGTGGCGGAGTCCTCACCGCGGGTGGAGGTTGGCGAGGTGGCTGATCTGCCTAATGCAAGGACCGAGTGCCGGAGGCGAAGGGTGGTTTCGAAGCATAGCGTGGGCGAGGTTTCACGAAGTGGTAGGCGCCGTCATATGGGGATGGAGCGGGACCGACTTCGAGTAGACTGGTTTGGTAAACGAGAACTATTGTCCTTGCTGTTTGGGATGAGCATTGGTGAGGGGGATCTGCGGAATCTTTTTGAGGGTGAGGAATTGAGAATATTGTTCAATTATAGGGAGTTGGGTATCATCCCGAAGGTTGAACCGATGTAGTATGTGGTGCCCTCGCTGAGTGTATGTAACTACAATTTGTATTGTAATGTGGCTTGTTGGCCGTTATCGCGCGCTTGTGCTGATCCGGCTGCACCCTTAGGCGACTTTTGCGTAGAGTGTCTTTTCGGTAAAAGACTTCGATGGCACACTTATTGTGCTTGTCCGGCTGCACCCTTAGGCGTCTTTTGGACGGAGTGTCTTTTTAATAAAAGACTTTGATTAACGCACTTGTTGTGCTATTCCAGCTGCACCCTTAGGCGACTTTTGCGTGGAGTCTCTTTTTAATAAAAGACTTCGATTAACGCACTTGTTGTGCTATTCCGGCTGCACCCTTAGGCGACTTTTGCGTGGAGTGTCTTTTTAATAAAAGACTTCGATTAACGCACTTGTTGTGCTATTCCGACTGCACCCTTAGGCGACTTTTGCTCGGATTGTCACACGCGAGGGTAGTCTACGCTACCTGTCGTGGTGACTTCGGAGTGGTCGAATGTTGAAGACCGTCGAAATGGTCTTTTTCGACACGTTGCGTCTGAGTTTTTGTTTTTGCTGGTATATTACATAGCTCCACCTCATTAAAAACCTCACCCCCTGGGAGGAAAAGAGTGCTGGCCGGAATAACATTGTTTGCTGGATTACAAGGGCACGTGGGCCCTAATGGTTAAACAAAAAATTTGCGGAGATTGTCAATGTTCCAGGAGTGCTCTAAGTCTTCGCCGGAAGGCGTTACTAGCCTGTACGCGCTGGGGGATGCCTTCGACTTGACGATGAATGGACCCTCCCATTTTGGCTCCAGCTTGCCCCGTGACTCTGTCCAGGTGGTCCGGACGAGTACGAGGTCTCCTTTGTTGAACTCTCTTGGGACGACCGTGTTGTCGCGCCAGGCCTTGGTTTGAGCCTGATATTTGTTGAGGGCCTGTAGGGCGAGGACACGGTCTCCATCGATGAGATCTTTGGACGTTGGTTCGTCGACATCGGGGACCGCTGATGTGCTTGTTCAGGGTGACCCATGCTTTATCTCCTGCGGCATCATGGCCTCGGATCCATACAATAGACGAAAAGGTGTGAATCCGGTTGCCCGGCATTCTGTCGTGTTTAGGGCCCAGACCACTTCAGGTAGTTGGTCGGCCCATTTGCCCTTCTTGTCGTCGAGAAGGCGTTTCTTGATGGCAGTGAAGATCTTGCCGTTGGCATGCTCGACGACGCCGTTGAATTGTGGGTGGTATATCGAGGCGAACATAGGCTTAGTGCCGATGGAGAAACAGAAATCCCTGAAGTCCTAGCTGTCAAACTGTTTGCCGTTGTCGACTGTGAGTTCGGACGGGACTCCGAATCGGCAGATAATGTTTTGCCAGAAGAACTTCTGGACGGTCTTCGACGTTATTGTGGATACTGCTCTGGCCTCGATCCACTTGGTGAAGTACTCGATAGCCATGAAGGTGAATTTGAGGTTCCCTTGAGCCATAGGCAGTGGTCCGACAATGTCCAGCCCCCAGCGTTGAAGTGGCCATGTGTGGGCGATCAGCTTGGTGAACTGCGAAGGGTTGCTCAAGCGGGGAGAAAACTTCTAGCATGCTTCACAAGACCTCGTGACTCGATTCACAGTACAGATTATCGCGGGCCAGTAAAATCCTTGACGGATCACCTTGGCAGCGAGGGCCCTGGGTCCTGAGTGGGAGCCGCAAGTTCCACTGTGGACTTCGCGAAGGATTTGAATGCCTTCGGTTTTGGTCACGCACTTTAGCATGGGCTGGCTGATCCCCTTTTTGTACAGCTGGCCACAGACTAGTGTGAAGTCTCGACTTTGGTGCTTGAGGCATTTGGCCTCATTGACGTCACTTGGGTGGTAATGTCCTTGCAGATACAAAGTTATTAGGGCCTGCCAATCTTCAGCCATGATGAGGTTGACGATGCGATGGCCTTCGGCGTCATTAGTTACTTGTAAGCCCTCTGGGTTGCGGACAGCTGGTGTGCTGATGACGTGGTAAAACACGACGGAGGGCAAGGTCTCGCCTTTGGCCGCTGCCTTAGCCAACGCATCGGCCTCTTCATTCTTGGCGCGGTCCACATGCTGTAGGGTGAAGCCCTTGAACTGTTTCTCGAGACTGCGAACAACCATGAGATACTGCATGAGCGCGAGGTCTTTTGCTGAATATTCTTTTTCGACCTGGCCAACAACTACTTTGGAATCTGTCTTGACTATGCATGTGGTGACACCGAGTGCTCGTAGTTTGCGAAGTCCTAGGATGACGACTTCATATTCTGCTATATTGTTGGTGCATCTGTCAGACTCCAAGGCGAAGCTAAGGCGTGCCGCGTATCTGTACTTGACGCCTGTGGGTGACGTGATAATTGCCGCTGCGCCTGCCCCCGCATGGCACCATGTGCCGTCTCAGTGGATGGTCCACACCTTCTCTAGAGACTCTTCTTGCTGCCATGTTGGCCCTGTCTAGTCAATGATGAAGTCTGCCAGGACCTGCGACTTGATTGCTGTCCTGGGTTCAAAGGTGATGTGGTACCCGGAGAGTTCGGCTGCCCATTTGGCGATTCGAACGGATGCCTCTGGGTTTCTGAATAGTTCTCCCAGGCCCCTATCCGAGGTGACTCGCACCTTGAACGCCTCGAAGTAGTGGCGCAGCTTGCGCGATGCCATGACAACTGCGTATGAGATTTTTTCTAGTTCAGTCATGTTGCACTTGGAGGTCGTGAGGACTTCAGAGACGTAGTAGACTAGACACTGTCGGGTCGTGCCCTCTCTGTCTTGCTCTTGGACTAGCGCTGTGCTGACTGCACATGACGAGGCTGCAATGTAGAGCAGCAGAGGCAGCGAGGGGTCGAGACTGGTAAGAATTGCCAAGTCTGACAGGTGTTGCTTGAGTGACTCGAAGGCTACCGCCTACTCTGGTCCCCACATGAAGTCTTTTGCGTTGTGCAGTGTCTTGAGAAAGGGTAGACTCCGCTCTGCCGACATGGAAATGAATCTGTTCAAGGCGACCAATCTGCCTGTCAGTCGCTGGACATCCCTGGTTGACTGCGGGGGTGTCATGTTGATGATTGCTTGAATCTTGGTTGGGTTGGCCTCGATCCCGCGGTGCGACACCAGGTAGCCAACTATCTTCCCCTGGCAAACTCTGAAGATGCACTTCTCAGGGTTGAGGCAAAGTCGTGCGTCCCGCATGTTAGCGAATGTCTTCGCGAGGTCAGCCAGGTGATCTTCTTTATTTTTGCTCACGACAACGATGTCGTCCATGTATGTGCAAATGTTGCGGCCCACTTGGATTTCTAGCACCGTCTTGGTGAGGCGAGAGAAGGTTGACCCGGTGTTCTTGAGTCCCTCTAGCATCCTAATGAAGCAGTACGTGCCGAAGGGTGTGATGAAGCTGGTGCTGGCCTTATCTTCCTATTTCATGTATATCTAGTGGTAGCCGGAGAAGCAGTCAAGAAGGGACATGACTTCGCAACCGGCTGCGCTATCGACAATTTTGTCGATCCGTGGTAGCGGGAAATTATCCTTGGGATAGGCCTTATTGAGGCTGGTGAAGTCGATGCAAATGCGCCACTTGCCGCTTTTCTTTTGTACCATGACTACGTTGGTGAGCCACGTAGGGTAGGCGATTGGTTTGATGAAGTTGGCTTCCAGCAGGCGGTGGACTTCGGCTTTGGCGGCTTCTGTCTTTTCGTCAAACATTTTGCGCAGTCGCTGCTTTTTTGGGTGCACCGAAGGGTCGATGCCCAGACCGTGCTCAATGACGGTGCGGCTGACTCCGACCAGGTCGAGGGTGGACCATGCAAAGACGTCCTTGTTTAGGGAGAGATAAGAGATGAGTTTCTCCTTGTCTCATGAGGTCAGGTCTTCGCTTATCATGACCGTTTGCTTGGGCATCGCCGGACGAGTGGAACTGTCTTCGTTCCATCGTTTCTCTGTAGCTGCGCCTTTACTTTTTCGTCGGCGGCTAGGCGGGTCACTTCAGAGACTTCGCGTTGTGTTATAAGGCAGTGTACGTTCCGTTGGCCTGGAACGAAGTCTCTCTCAATATTGTGCGCAGTTTGCTGGTTACCATAAACTGTTATCATGCCTTGCGGACCTAGAATTTTCATGCAGAGGTACAGTCCGTGAATGGCCGCTTCAAATTTATTGATGGAGCCCCGACCCATTATAGCGTTGTAGGGATAAACCATGTCAACGATGTCGAAGGTGACCTGCTCACTCCACGCATTGGGTGCTATGCCGAATGACAGGGGTAATTCTATCTTGCCCACGGGGAAAGTGCCCTTGCCGCCGAAGCCATATAGGGGGTTGTCCGAAGGCTTGAGTAAGCTATGGCTAATACCCATGCGGTCGAAGGCGTGCAGGAAGATGATGTCCGCTTGGCTGCCGTTATCAACTTGGACTTTGTGCAAGTCCTAGCCTGCTACGCTGCAGTTGATTACCATGGCGTCGACGTGAGGTGCGCTGCGCAGATCAACATCTCTGGCATCGAAGGTTAGTGGCACATGTGACCACCTCGTTTGTACCACTGGGCCGGTGAGGGCAACATGGTTGACACTCCGGTAATGATCCCTCTTTTGCCGCTTTGTCTCGAAGTCGACGCTGGACCCTCCGATGATCATGTGGATGACTCCATGATACGGCTGATCGGTGAAGTCTTCCTGCTTTGGTGCTTGGGGGGTGATTTTGGTGGTGTGCGTTCGGGTGATGCGGAGGCGGAGGCGAGGGTGGAACAACTTGTACTTCCTGATGGTGCTGATATGCGTGGTTGGGTGGGTGCTGGACGTGGCCGTTGTTGTATGGTTGTTGTTGGTGGTGGTGATATGTGTGCGCGACAACTCTCTAGTTGTCGGCTGGTTGTGCTCGAGACATCCTGTCCTTGGTGGCCTTTGTTTCTGGGCAATCCCTTGTTGGGTGTGCGCAATCCTCGCCGTGAAACAGGTAGTAAAATCTGCGCGGTTGCTGCGTCCATCCCCGGCCTCGCGTGCCATTGTCGCGGCCCTGGGGGGATATTCCTGACAGCAAACGGCCTCGCCGGCTGGGTGCTGGTTGGCTATGTTGTGCACCTACTGCTGGCTGCGGCTGTCCCGTCCGGAGTCTGACTGCGAAGGCCTGGTCCAGGTTCGGCTGGACTACAGATGGTCCTTGGCTTTCCTTGGGACTCGACCTTTCGCTGATGTAGCTCTTCAGATCTAGCGTACTTCTCGAATAGCTGATATAGCTCTTGGAGATTTTTAGGTGGGTCCCTAATGCAGTGACTGTATAGGACGCCAGCCCGAAGGCCGCTGATGGCGTAATGTATCGCGATGTGGTCGTCGACCGATGGCAATTGTGACTTGGGAGTCAGGAACTTGCGGTAGTACTCCCGTAGGGTTTCCTTCTCTTGTTGCTTGCAGAGTGATAGCTCGGCCAAGGCGTTGGTATCGGGTCGGTACCCTTGGAAATTGAGTAGAAACTTGTCCCAGAGTCCTTTCCAGGAGTCGATGGACAACGACGGCAACCTGGTGTACCAAGTCAAGGCTGGACCCTCGAGGGCGATGATAAAAGATTTGGCCATTGTGGTGTCATCCCCTCTAGCCGATGCGACGGTGACTTGGTAGCTCATAATGTATTGTGCTGGGTCGGTGCTGCCGTTGTACTTGGGGTAGGTCCCTACCCTGAAGTTGGTGGGCCACAGTGATAATTGGAGTTGCGGAGCTAGGGGGCTTCGTTCATCAAGGTAGTTGATGCCTTGGAAAGCTGTGGCGTGCGGGATGAGGGGCCCACGCTGGGGTGCAAATAAGTCTCTGGCTGGGACACGCTGTTGGAGGGGCAGTCCGTTCTGTAGATCATGCTGACCTTCACTCTGCATGAGCGCGATCTCTTGCTCGAGCTCCCGAGCTCTTTGCTCCTCATCTCGTATCATCTGGCGCACCTTGGCTTGCGCGGTGACACGTTGGTGCTTGGCCTTGAGGATGTCCTTCTGTTTTTGGAGGTTACGGTTCTTGATGCGCAGGGCCCATAGCTATAGCTGTTCTTCAGCTGAGATGCCGATGACTTCACCGTCCTCTGCTGCGTCTTCGCCCTCTGGTGGAGCGAAGCCTGGAGGTGGTGCTTGTGGTAGTCCTCCGGAAATGCAGGTGTGTAGGGTGCCTTCGGGAGTGGGGTGTTCTTGGCACTGTCTCTTGCTGAGAGCTTCGTCTTCGGAGGCTTTTTGGGGGGTGTTGTCTGCGAGGGCCTTGCCTTTTTTCTCAGCCAGGAGCGCTTCCTTCGCTGCTTTGTCGATGGATGGGGCTGCCTTCAAACTAGCTCGCTTGGGTGCCATCGCGGGTGATTTGTTCGTAGCACAAACGGTGGGCGCCAAATGTTGGTACTCGCTTTTCTAGGCAAGCGGATCCAACGGGAGAGTGGAAAGAGTGCTTGCAAGGTTCAACGGGGAATGGTAATAGCTCTATTAATCTGCCCTCTCCAGGGTACTGTACGGGGGTATTTATAGGCACCTGAGTGCCTACCGTCCTCGACCAAGGACGTTTATGCCCTCAGGTACCTAGAGTATCCTTAGAATATTCCCCTAAGGGGAGGTTACAGACTGTCATTACAGAAAAGGCTATTACAGATGAGGCCCTTAACATGCTTATCCCTGCAGGGCCCGTTACAGTGGGCCGAATCCCACTTGGGCTTCTGGACACGATGAGGACGTGAGGCTAGCAGGCATCGTTGGAGTCTTGCCTTCGTCTTGCAATGGAGAAGAGCGAAGCCATGGAGTCCAGTCGTGAAGTCCTCATCAAATCGGCGTCCTTGGCATCGTTGGTGAAGCGAGGCGACGAAGGCATGGAGCGAAGGGTAGCGTCTTCGCCTTCGCCCCAACAACAAGTAAAAATGGATTTTTAAGGATCCACTCATAGTAAGCTTTTCTACAAATAGAGTCTTTGATTCTTGATAAGCCATACCTTGACTCCCTCAAGCCAGCATATCCTTGAGAGTCTTTTCTTTAGTGGGGTAAGTCTTGCTAAGTAATTCCGTACTCAGGGTTTTATTCCCTGTTGTTTTTCAGGTTATAGTTTTGTGCTGCTGATGATGGTGTTAAGCGCCGGTGGGCTCGACCTTCTTATAAGTCTAAGTAACTCTTCTATACTTCTTATTGAGGATGGTCACTTGAGCTAGCATATATTTCAAAACTACAAATAATTTATAACAGTTCAAAGTTATTTCTTTGAATCACTTTTGTAATCACTCCGATCATGTACAAAGTAAATTTTTTGTAACTTGTAAAATTTGGTAATAAAATAAAATTTAGGCTCAATATGCTGCAACATTCCATGACTCATATGTTTTGGACAAAATAAAATAAATAATCCCTCACTAATACAACTAACTCTAATTAAAAGAGAAAGAGAGAGAGTAAACTAGAGAGAGAAAAACTAGAGTGAGATAGAGAAGAGTAACACCTGAATTTGGATGGTAATAAGAAAGAAATTTTATATCCCCAAATTCAGGGTGTTACATAAACAAAGCCCTAAAATATAAGACTGCTCTTAATAGGTATGCAGAAGAGCAACACCATGAATGTCCCACTGAAGAAGATTGGTCAAAGGCAGAAGCTCTTCATGGTTTTCTACAAGAGTTCAGTGATGCAACCAAAGCATTCTCAGCTGATAGGCATCCCACAACTCATCTTTTTCTCAAGATGTTGCTCGTTATCCGAGGTGTGCTGCTTGATGTGACTTGGAACTCAAATGAGCTCCTTAATGAGATGGCAAATACTATGTATGCTAAGTTCCAGAAATATTGGGGAAATCCTAATATTGTGTTGCTCATAGCTGCTGTTCTAGATCCATCAATGAAGACCGAATTTGTCAAGTTCTATTTCTACACAGTTGGTGAGAATGTTGATGTGAAGATGAGGGAGCTCAAAAGGTACTTGAAGAAATATTACCTAGAGTATGAGAAAATTATGAGGAGTCATAGTTTGCCTGTGTTTATTCCTCCCGAGGATCATATCAGAAGTGAGTCTTTTACCTCTTCACCTCTCTGCGGTAAAAGAAGGGTGGAACAGGCACTTGCTCAATTTGCATCTCAAAATGTGGATGCCCGTCCAGAGCGAACATAAATGGATACTTATTTGGAGGACCCTAGGACCCTTGTCAAGGCAGATGAAAACTTCAATGTTTTAGGATGGTGGAAGAAAAACGTAGATGCCTATCCAATATTGTCTTTGATGGCTAGAGATTTTTTAGCTATTCCTGTGAGTATAGTGTCCTTAGAATCTGCCTTTAGTGCAGCTGGTAGAATTCTTGGAAAAAATAGGACATCACTATCTCCTGAAACACTTGAAGCTTTAGTGTGTGCCAAAGTCCGGTTGATTGGATTCAATGAAGAATAAGAAGGTAAATTAGTATTTAAAAGTAGATTTTGCTCCTTGAAAGGGAAATAGGGTTAACCTTTTCCTATAATTAATTTTGGTGGTTGAATGCCCAACACAAATAATGAACTAACTAGTTTGCTCTAGATTTTATATTCTACAGGTGCATAAAGGTTCAACACAAACCAATAAAAGATTGAAGATAGGGTTCAAATACAAAGGATCAATGAAACCAAGAGTGCCCTGGTCTGGCGCACCGGACTGTCCGGACAGTGTCCGATGCACCAGGACCGTACAATCGCAAACTCGCCACTCTCGGGTTTCTTAGAGCGTGCTCCGCTATAATTCACCGGACTGTCCGGTGTGCCACCGGATTGTCCGGTGTGACAGCGGGACAACGGCTACACGCACAACTGTCGACTGCAAAAGCATAGTGATCAGATGAACAGTGCGCTATAGTGCGCGGCAGAGTCAGAGTGCAAAGTCAGAGGCGCACCGGACACTGAACAATAGCTATCCGGTGCGGCATCAGACTGTCCGGTGCCACAAGAAGTCAGCGCTCCAACGGTCAGAAGCTCAAGAACCCTAACGGTTGGGTGACATGGCTGGCGCACCAGACATTGTCCGGTGCGCCCATCGACAGCAGCCTGCCCCAACGGCTATGTGGTGGTTGAGGGCTATAAATACCCCCCAACCACCACCACTCCAAGCAATCTAAGTTTTTTAGACATCCCATTCAATACAAGAGCTAGTGCATTCACTCCAAGACACAAATCAAAAGATCAAAGCCTTTCCAAGTGCCAAAAATTCATTCCAACCTCCTAGTGACTTGAGAGAGTGTTTGTTTGTGTTCTTTGCGCTCTTATTTCTTGGATCACTTTCTTCCTTCCTCTTTCTTGTTCCAAAGTGACTTGTAAGCAAGGCAAGAGACACCAAGTGTGTGGTGATCCTTGCGGGGTCTAAGTGACCCGTGGAATTAAGGAGAAAGCTCACTCGGTCTAGGTGACCGTTTGAGAGAGGGAAAGGGTTGAAAGAGACCCGGTCTTTGTGACCACCTCAACGGGGAATAAGTTCTTTAGAACCGAACCTCGGTAAAACAAATCACCGTGTCATTTGCTTTATTTCTTGGTTGATATGTTTTCCCTCTCTCTCCCGGACTTGGATTTAATTCTAACGCTAACCTCGGCTTGTAGTTGGTGTTTTAAGTTGTAAATTTCATATTACGCCTATTCACCCCCCTCTAGGCGACTTTCAATTGGTATCAAAGCCCGGTACTTCATTATAGTTTAACAACTCGAAGTGATGTCGGGAGATCACGCCAAGAGGGAGATCGTGACCGATGGTGACAAGCCCGCAAGCCTTGGTAAGGCTCCATCAAGGGAGTCCGGCAACAAGGTGAAGGAAGGATCCCCTTCACACATCAAGTCGCATCGGAGTGGCGACAAGAAGAAGAAGATGAAGAAAGTGGTCTACTATGAGACCGACTCTTCGTCGCCCTCCACATCCAGCTCCGAAGCGGCGTCCATCACTTCTAAGCGCCATGAGCGCAAGAAGTATAGTAAGATGCCCCTTCGATATCCCCGTATCTCTAAGCGCGCTCCTCTACTTTCCGTTCCCTTAGGCAAACCACCATTCTTTGATGGTGAGGATTATTCTATGTGGAGTGATAAAATGAGGCATCACCTAACCTCACTCCACGCAAGAATTTGGGACATTGTTGAATTGGGAGCGTAGGTACCTACGGTGGGGGATGAGGGCTACGACTCGGATGAAGTCACCCAAATCTAGCACTTTCACTCCCAAACAACTACTATACTCCTCGCCTCCTTGTGTCAAGAGGAGTATAATAAGGTGCAAGGGTTAAAGAGTGCTAAGGAGATTTGGGACGTACTTAAGACCGCACACGAAGAAGATGAGGTGACCAAGATCACCAAGCGGGAGACGATCGAGGGAGAGCTCGGTCGATTCGTCCTCAACCAAGGAGAAGAGCCACAAGCAATGTACAACCAGCTCAAGACCTTGGTAAACCAAGTGTGCAACCTCGGGAGCACCAAATGGGATGACCATGAGATGGTCAAGGTTATTCTTAGATCACTCATATTTCATAATCCTACTCAAGTTCAATTAATACGTGGTGATCCTAGATATAAGCTAATGTCTCCTGAGGAAGTGATACGAAAGTTTGTGAGCTTCGTACTAACGGTCAAAGGCTCCAAACACATTATGAACTTGGAGCAAGGTGCCACCTCCACACCCGAGGTGCAACCCGTCGCATTCAAAGCGATGGAAGAGAAGAAAGAAGAGTCTACATCAAGTAGGCTCCCCATCGATGCCTCCAAGCTCGACAATGAGGAGATGGCGCTCATCATCAAGAGCTTCCACCAAATCCTCAAGCAAAGGAGGGGGAAGGACTACAAACCCCGCTATAAGAGGGTGTGCTACAAGTGTGGTAAGCCCGGTTATTTTATCGCTAAATGTCCTATGTCTAGTGATAGTGACAGGGGCGACGACAAGAAGGGGAAGAAGAAGGAAAAGAAGAGGTACGACAAGAAGAAGGGCGGCGATGCCCATGTGTGTCGGGAATGGGACTCCAACGAGAGCTCCACCGACTCCTCCTCCGATGAGGATGCCACCAACATCGCCATCAACAAGGGCCTCCTCTTCCCCAACGTCGGCCACAAATGCTTCATGGCAAAGGACGGCAAAAAGAAGAAGGTACAATCTAGAGCCACCAAATATACAACATGTAGTGATGAAGGTAGTTCTTGTGATGATGAAGATGATCTGCTCACTCTTTTTGCCAACCTTAACATCCAACAAAAAGAAAAATTGAATGAATTGATAGGAGCCATTCAAGAGAAGGATGAACTCTTGGATAGCCAAGAGGAATTCCTTATTAAAGAAAACAAGAAGCGTGTTAAAGTAAAAAATGCTTATGCTCAAGAAGTAGAGAAAAATGAAAATTTGACTAAGGAGCTTAGCATTTGCCATGACACGGTTTCGAACCTTAGAACTGAGAATGCTAATTTAATTGCTAAGGCTGAAAAATTAAATGATTGTAATGATTCAATTGTCAATCTTAGAAATGAAAATGCTAGTTTAATTTCTAAGATTGATAAATTGAATGATACAATTTCTAGCCTTAGAGATGAGAATGCTAGATTAATTTCTGAGGTTAAAGATTTGAACATTTGCAATGATTCTATTTCCAATCTTAGAAATGAGAATGTTATTTTACATGCTAAGATTGATGAACTAAATGTTTGCAAACCTTCTATATCTACTGTTGATCATATTTCCATTTGCACTAGATGTAGAGATGTTAATGTAGATGCTATTGATGATCACCTTGCTTTGATTAAACAACAAAATGATCATATAACTAAATTAACTGCAAAAATTAATGAGCATGAAATTGAAAATGAAAAATTTAAATTTGCTAGAAGTATGCTCTATAATGGGAGACGCCCTAGCATTAAGGATGGCATTGGTTTCCAATAGGGAACCAATGTCAAGCTTAATGCCCCTAAGAGATTGTCCAACTTTGTTAAGGGCAAGGCTCCCATGATTCAGGATAATGAGGGCTACATTTTATATCATGTTAATTATCCTGAGCACAAAATTAGGAGAATTCATGCTAGAAAACCTCGTAATGTTTCTCACCATGCTTATATGTATAAGAATGAGGCATCTAGCTCTAGGCATTCTACTCATGGTAAAACGCCTAAAAAGAAAACTCCTACTGCATCAAATGAACCTAACATTTCATTTAATACTTTTGATGCATCTTATGTTTTAACTAACAAATCAGGAAAAGTAGTTGCCAAATATGTTGGGGCCAAACACAAGGGCTGAAAGATTTGTGTTTGGGTACCGAAGGTGCTTGTTTCTAATGTGAAAGGACTCAAGATTGTTTGGGTACCTAAGAACAAGGCCTAAATTGTTTTGTAGGTTTATGCATCTGGGGGCTCAAGTTGGATCATTGATAGCGGATGCACAAACCACATGACAAGGGAGAAAATGATGTTCTCCTCCTACGAGAAAAATAAAGATCCCCAAAGAGCTATCACATTCGGGGATGGAAATCAAGGTTTGGTCAAAGGACTTGGTAAAATTGCTATATCACCTGACCATTCTATTTCCAATGTTTTTCTTGTAGATTCTTTAGATTATAACTTGCTTTCAGTTTCTCAATTATGCAAAATGGGCTACAACTGTCCTTTTATAGATATAGGTGTTACTGTCTTTAGAAGAAGTGATGATTCAGTAGCATTTAAGGGAGTGTTGGAGGGTCAGCTATACTTAGTTGATTTTAATAGAGCGGAACTTGACACTTGCTTAATTGCTAAGACTAATATGGGTTTGCTCTGGCATCGCCGACTAGCCCATGTTGGGATGAAGAATCTTCACAAGCTTCTAAAGGGAGAACACATTTTGGGACTGTTGGGGGCCTTTGTCTTCCGAAGGTCCTCAAAAACACGACTAACATGTTTCCCAAATATAATATATGTACAGGAACCTTCGGACATGGGATGAAGTTGTACATAATATGAAGAGCGTGGTTCGAGAGAAGGATGAACCAGTGCCGAAGCTACCTGTGGAAAAGCTTCGACTCAGCAATGGAAAATGAAACCGACTTAAAGGGGAAAAGGCTGTCTAGTCCTCGATAGATTATCCCTAAGTCAATAATAAATGTCAAGGGCATGAATGTAATTCTACACATGTTGTGTCCTGTACCTATAAATAGATGAACAGTGACACCGTACTGTCATGCTGACTTATATTCACTCGCACGTCACTCTCAAGCTTTTACCTTCTGTCAAGTCGAAGGTACAAATATAATTCAACATAGTTCATATTCATTCATGATAATATAATAAAAAATATCCTGATAATATCATATGATTATTCATGTTACTTTCCATGTTTCATATGTTTATGTTTTCATTATTATCTATTGAGATGATGAAGGTATGTCCTTCATAACCTTCGTCTGAAGATCATTACATCCTGAGGGAGATAATGCTTCGAAGGACGAAGGTCTTTAACTATTAACATTTTTGTGTTGCCTTGTTCTTAACTCATAGCATTTGAGAACAAGTAGCCAACATTGGCGCCCACCTTCGGCAAGCTCCAACCTTCGTCATGCCACCGAAGAAGTCTTCAGGGCTAGGGGCTGCAATGCAGCCACTAGACGTCAACCAAGAAACACTATGTGAAGCCAGAAACCAAAAAAGGAAAGCTACAAGTCCAACGCCTCAGGAGGAGGAGCATGACCAAGAAATAAGGGACCTCGAAGCCATCAACCAACAAGTCCATAGGAAGAAGGAGAAGATGCTTCATTTCTCTGAGCTACAAAGGAAAATTGACGAAGCTGCTGAGGAAATGTGTCATCTTACTCAAGATGACCAGGACCGAAGACCTCAACGCAGAGAGATCCGTCAGGACAATTTCTACGATGATGATGAGTGGTATGATGATTTCCATCATGGAAATTTTGCTTTTGATGATGCTTCTCCACTGTCAGTAGAACTGTAGGCTACCCCATGGCCCCCATCATACAAACCACCTCAGCTCCCCATGTATGATGGGCATTCAGATCCGAAGCAGTTTCTGATGAGCTATGAAGCAACCATATCTTCATATGGGGGCAATACCGCAGTCATGGCAAAATCCTTCATCATGGCAGTCAAGAATGTTGCGCAAACCTGGTACTCCTCTCTTCGGCCAGGAACAATCACATCATGGCAGAAGCTGAAGGACATGTTGATCACAAGTTCCAGGGGTTTCAGTTGAAGCTGGTTACTGCTCAAGCTTTGTTCCAGTGCACGCAAGACCATGATGAATACCTCCAGGCGTATGTCCGAAGGTTCTTACGTCTGAGAGCACAAGCACCCACAGTGCCTAATGAAATCGTCATTGAGGCCATGATCAAGGGTCTTTGGCCAGTACCTACGGCTCAATATTTTGCTAGGAAACCCCCTCAGACCCTAGAGAAGCTGCTTCAGAAGATGGATGAGTGCATCCGAGCCGATAATGATTTTCGTCAGAGAAGGGAAGAAGCTTATAGGTTTTCTGAGATGACTAGGGGCTTCAGAGGAAGAATCCACCCTAGGCATGTCAGATTAATTCATAGCTCCAGTCAGAGCGAAGACAGAGGAAGCCAATTCTAGAGGCCACAACATAGCTCACAGTCTTCAGGGCAGCAGCAAAGCTCCTTCAGGCCACCAGCTCCAAGGGGCAGAGGCAGCAAGGGCTTCGGAGGAAGATATGGGGATCAGTCCAGGAAAATTTATTGCTTATTCTGTGGTGAAGACAAGGGCCACACTAAAAGAACGTGCCAGATTACCATTTAGAAGCAAAAGGAGATTGCCGAAGCAGAAGCTAGGCAGAATCAGCCGAAGCAAGTTTTACATACTGCTTCGTGCTACTCTCCCTACATACCAGAATATGTGGGCAATCAACCTGCAGCTTCTGTTGCTTCGGCAAGCCATTCACAAGCTTCTTAGCCTCAGCTTCCACTGCCACCACCATTGCCACCTACTCATACCCAAAGCCAGCAGCCAGAAGGGCGCCAGCACCCCAAACAGCAACGCGACTTTAGGGAGGAGTCCGAAGCTCGTACAGTCAACAACACTGTACCAAAATCGAAGCACATATACTAAGGAATATCCTACTTTCAAAGTACTTTTATCTTTTATGCCATTTTACTTTCTGTATGAGAAACAAGTAATGAAAAACTTGGTTTCAATTTCTTGTAATAATTCTGCCTACACCAGAATGAAATATATCTTCTCCATAGATCTACGAAGCTCGAAAGACAACTTTCAAAGGAACGAAGTAAATCTCGAAGCTCAAAGGTCGTTCTTAAGGGAATGCAGAGCCAAGAATTGACGAAGCTACAAAAAGTCGTTCCTAAAGGAGCGCAGTGTAAGTTTTCTGCTCAAAAGTCATTCCTAAGGGAATGCAGACCCAAGAATGGATGAAGCTAAAAAGTCATTTCTAAGGGAGCGCAGTGTAAGTTTTCTGCTCAAAAGTCATTCCAAAGGGAATGCAGAGCCAAATACCGCCGAAATATAAGGCGAAGAAGTTCAAAAGTCGTTCCTAAGGGGATGCAGAACTTATACTACCGAAATAGAAGGTGAAGAAGCTCAAAAGTCGTTCCTAAGGGGATGCAGAGCTTAAAGACTCAAAAGACGTTCCTAAGGGGATGCAGAGTCTTCGGTGTTGCAGTATGGGTGTATGAGTGGGTGTTCGAACATCATCATCACATTGCATCATTTAGCACAACATCACATCATACATCGTATCGCATCAATAGGACGATTGGATACGAAGCAAATCTTCGGCAACATTTCGTTGAATGAAAATATACTAAGGCACGAAGCAAACATTGGGTGATAATTCTGCCACATCTGCCCTAGAAGGGGTTTCTTTCTTTACGAAGCATGAAAAGAAGGGAATGTGTTTTTTCGCCGAAGGCTCAAAAAGCGGTATGTGTGTAAATTTCATGCATCGCAAAGAAATTTATCACAATATTTTACATGATTGATTCATTGTTCCACATATCAAATGATACATAGTTCTGTTACAATGAAAACTTAATCTTCTTTAAGAATTTTATCAGCAGCTTCGTGTAGCAGTTTGTCGACAACTTCGTCAATGATGGAATTGGCAACACTCATTATATCCAGTGCTTCTTTTATCTCCGGATCAGCCAGGGGATTGTACGGTTCAGACAATGGTCATAACTCAGCTATAGTAAGAAAATTATTAGTTTGAAGCCGAAGGTTAAGTGTCGAAGCTAAAATTCAAAAACAATACCTATGCGTCTTTCGCGTTCAGCAGCCTCTTCAGCTCGCTTAGCTTCTTCTCGGGCGTCATGGGTGTCTTTTTCATTCTTTTTTATAATTTCATGGGCCAATCCTCGGCCACCTTTCACCCAGACATCAGAATATAATTTTCCGCCCATCAAAGTTGCTTTGGCTGAAGGATCTTTGGTATCGTCTATGGAGAGGGCATCTTCGACATTCGCTACAGCTTTCACGGGTTCGCATCCTGCCTTCTCCAGAATAGCTGCAACTCCCCTGGCGCCGGAGAAGGCACAAATATCCCCACGATCATTTAAGATTTCTTCGAAAGCTTCGGCTTCTCCATTTATCCATTCAATAACGCCCTTAGGGTCGCCTCGGATAAAATTTTCTTCAGAAGAGTAGGCGCCCACTTTGGAGAAGCTACTTTTTAATTTCTTCACGCAATCCAAGGATTTTCCAAAACACTTTTACTTGGATTCGTGAAGTTCTTCAACATTTTTATCTAGTTTATTTTTCCAATATTCACTAATCTCTTGGTCAGCTTGTGCGAGTGCGCACTTTTCATTAGCTTCAGCCAATTGTTTCTGAAGGTCTTCAACCTTAGCTTTTTAGGCTTTGACCTGAGCTTTGTACTTAGCTTCGTCTTCTTTTATTTTATTCACCAATGAAATCAAAATTTTGTCTTTCTCTAGACCTTTGTTTCTCAGTTCAATTACCTCTGAGCGAAGGTTCCTAAGAGCTATTGTGCAACCTTCGTCTTCGGCGTTCTTTTGTGCCCTCAAGGCATTACTAAGAATCAGGCCCTACAAGAAAAAGAAAGAATTAAGCATGACAATGAGATACTTCATTTTTAATTTTAAAGTTAACAGTTTATGTACCTTTATACTATTGTATGCAAGGCTGTCAGCAAGATCATCCTTCGACATGGTCGAAAGGCGTTCCTCAAGTTTCGGGAATCCCATACTCTTAGCTATCTCCCGGCAAACGGATATTTCTTTGTTATCCGAGAGACAGTACAGGAAATCATTTTCGTTAATGCCATTAAACACTAAAGCCCCTTTTGGATATTTCAATTTTTGGGCATAGTGTCTGGCTTCCAAGATTTCATCTTCAGATAATCTTTTTCCCGAAGCATGTCGAACAATGTAATCAACATCTTCAACTAGAGTTTCCGGGACATGAGATTTTGCTTTTTCTGCCATGCCTTGCCCTGCTGCCATGACGGTATCTGAAGTTTGTTGATCAACTTCATCTTCAGGCGCGACAGCCTTCGTCTCAATGGGCGCTAAAGGCCCAGCTTCGGCTTGGACTTCGGCAGCTTCAGCAACTTTCTTAGTAAGAGCAGGGCTCAAGGCCTTTGTGGTCTCCAACACAGCGTCCAGCACACTGGCCATCCTTCTCCTCTTGGGAGTTGCGGCAGGAGCTTTTTGCATCTTTGGCAATTTTGCCTCTACTAGTGGGCTCAAAATTTCTGGCACTTTCACTGTTTTTTTCCACCTTTTGCTCTTCGGCCGTATCATCCTTAGCTTCGGCTGGCCTGATAGTAGGCACCTTCGGCACTATAATCGGCCTTCAGCGCTCTGCACAATCAGAGCAGCTTGTTTTGCTTCGGTAGTTGAAGAGGTCCCTTCGCCAAATTCAGGCACTACGACCGGTTCAATGTATCGCGGCCGTTGGGTCAGAACCTTCACTTTTTTGCCCTTTGGCACAGCTGTGGTGGCCGAAGTGGTAGTCTTTCTCTTTTTCCCTTGCCTTCGTAGTGGATAGTAATAATCAGGATATACGAAGCCAATCGGATCAAATACCCTGTTCAATCTTTTCTTGCCCCAACCCCCGAAGGCTATCGAAAGGGCATCATCTTCGGCCTTGGAATATGTCCCAAGCAGCTCGTCACTGGTAGCTTCAATACATTTCAACCAGTCATCATTTGGCTCATCAAACTTCTCTCTAAATCTGAAGGTATACTTCAATCGAACCAGGCCATCCTCACTGGATTCGACAACAGTTTCCTTCGGCATATCCCAGCTCTCCACAAGTGGCCACACCCTGAACGCTATGTGCTCTTGAATTATATCTCTTGTGCCAATGAAGGCGCAAACATTGCTAAATGCCTTCTAGCATGCTTCGGTGTCACTATCAATAGTAATCTTCGGCCTTCGAAGGCCGAAGCGAGACCAGATGGGGCGCTCGATAATCTCCTTGATGTCTTCCCTTTTAATCAGAACATTTTTAACATAAAATCACTCCGCCATCTAGGCCCCGGGCCACATTTTCCGGTACGTCGGCACCAGGTAACTTGCATTAGAGCGGGCAATGAACCCATAACAACCGAAGTTGTTGTGGTATTGTTCTTTGCCGGTAGCCTTCGTCTCGTATAAAAGCTCGTGCATATTGCAGAAGCACTTTGCGCTTGGCTCTAGCCCTTGGCTTCTTACAGCCTAGACAAAAATCCCCTTCCTAATTATAGCTTTGGAGGTAATCTGATGAAGAAAGATCTGGAATATCTTCAATACTTCAACCACAAACTTGCTCAGTGGAAACCAAAGGCCTGCCTTCAGGAAGCTTCGGTAAATAACAACTTCATTCTCCTTAGGAGCAGGGGCAGTGCTGTCTCCTCCAACCCTGACAATAGACAGGTCGTGAAAATATCTCCCTCTCATGGCGTCAATATGACTTTGCTTGATGGTCAATTTCTCGAAGATAGTATGGCTTGGCACTAAGGCCAATCCTCAGAATCTTCATCTCCACTCTCCACATCATAACTATCACTGTCATCAGAATCTTCAGACAAACCCTCCATTATTTCCTTAGTAATTTTCTTTGTGTTCGTCTTAGCCATAGACTCATAAAACCCAGCAATAAAAGGATCCATAACTTTCTTCTCTTCATACAGCTTCTCCTCTGATATCTTCCTCTCAGACTTCTCCTCAACTATCTTCTTCTCCTCACCAGTCATCTTTTCCTCAAATATGAAGCAAGTACGTCTTTAAACCGAAGCTCTAAAAACTCAAAAGTCAGGCGAGAGCTATTGAGCAAGAGCTAAAAATTTGAGAAAATAACACAAATAGTGTATCAAATGCTGTCGTTGTGGGTTCATATTTATACGCCTAGTGCTTTACAACTTGGCGGGCCCCGTCTATCATTGACCGTTGCTATTCTAGCGAAGGAAAGGTGTTTTTTTGGACCTTCGGCTTAAGGCCTTCGTTCATGTCGCAGTCTAAGTTCGTTGTTATAACAAATTAATACTGCAGGGGGCTACTGTTGGGGGCCTTCGTCTTTTGAAGGTCCTCAAAAACACGACTAACATGTTTCCCAAGTATAATATATGTACAGGAACCTTCGGACATGGGATGAAGTTGTACATAATATGAAGAGCGCGGTTCGAGAGAATGATGAACCAGTGCCGAAGCTACCTGTGGAAAAGCTTCGGCTCAGCGGTGGAAAATGAAACCAACTTAAAGGGGAAAAGGTTGTCTAGTCCTCGATAGATTATCCCTAAGTCAATAATAAATGTCATGGGCATGAATGTAATTCTACACAGGCTGCGTTCTGTGCCTATAAATAGATGAACAGTGACATCGTACTGTTCATGCTGACTTGTATTCACTCGCACGTCACTCTCAAGCTTTTACCTTCTGTCAAGACGAAGGTACAAATGTAATTCAACATAGTTCATATTCATTCATGATAATATAATAAAAAATATCCTGATAATATCATATGATTATTCATGTTACTTTCCATGTTTCATACGTTTTATGTTTCATTATTATCTATTGAGATGATGAAGGTATGTCCTTCATAACCTTCGTCTGAAGATCATTACATCCTGAGGGAGATAATGCTTCGAAGGACGAAGGTCTTTAACTATTAACATTTTTGTGTTGCCTTGTTCTTAACTCATAGCATTTGAGAACAAGTAGCCAACAGGGACTAACAAATGTTCATTTTGAGAAAGACAGGGTTTGTAGTGCATGTCAAGTAGGAAAACAAGTTGGCACCCATCATCCACAAAAGAACATAATGACAACGGACATGCCACTGGAGCTACTCCACTTGGATCTATTCGGCCTGATAGCTTACATAAGCATCAGCGAGAGTAAGTACTGTCTAGTAATTGTGGATGACTATTCTCGCTTCACTTGGGTGTTCTTTTTGCGGGAAAAATCTTAGACCCAAGAGACCTTAAAGGGATTCTTGAAACGGGCTGAAAATGAGTTCGGCTTAAGGATCAAAAAGATAAGAAGCGACAATGGGACGGAGTTCAAGAACTCATAAATCGAAGGCTTCCTTGAGGAGGAGGGCATCAAGCATGAGTTCTCTTCTCCCTACACACCTCAACAAAATGGTGTAGTAGAGAGGAAGAATAGAACTCTACTGGACATGGCGAGGACCATGCTTGATGAGTACAAGACTCCGGACCAGTTTTGGGCAGAAGCAATCAACACTGCTTGCTACTCCATCAACCGGCTCTATCTTCACCGAATCCTCAAGAAGACATCTTATGAACTCCTCACCGGTAAAAAGCCCAATGTTTCATATTTTAGAGTCTTTGGGAGTAAATGTTTTATTCTTGTTAAAAGAGGTAGAAAATCTAAATTTGCTCCTAAGGCTGTAGAAGGCTTTTTACTAGGATATGACTCAAACACAAGGGAATATAGAGTCTTCAACAAATCCACTAGATTAGTTGAGGTTTCTTGTGACATTGTGTTTGATGAGACTAACGGCTCCCAAGTGGAGCAAATTGATCTTGATGAACTAGATGATGAAGAGGCTCCATGCATCGCGCTAAGGAACATGTCCATTGGGGATGTGTATCCTAAAGAATCCGAAGAGCCTCCACAAGCACAAGATCAACCATCATCTTCCATGCAAGCATCTCCACCAACTCAAGATGAGGAACAGGCTCAAGGTGATGAAGAAGAAGATCAAGAAGATGAGCCACCTCAAGAGGAGGACAAGGATCAAGGGGGAGATGAAGTTGATCAAGACAAGGAAGATGATCAAGAAATTCAGGGTCAAAAACCGCCACACCCAAGAGTCCATCAAGCGATTCAAAGAGATCACCCCATCCACTCCATTCTTGGTGACATTCATGAGGGGGTAACTACTAGATCTCGGGTTGCACATTTTTGTGAACATTACTCTTTTGTGTCCTCTATTGAGCCTTACAGGATTGAGGATGCATTAAGAGATTCGGATTGGGTGATGGCAATGCAAGAGGAGCTCAACAACTTCACAAGGAATGAGGTATGACATTTGGTTCCACGTCCTAATCAAAATGTTGTAGGTACCAAATGGCTATTCCGCAACAAGCAAGATGAGCATGGTGGGGTGATAAGGAACAAAGCCCGACTTGTGGCCAAAGGTTATTCACAAGTCGAAGGTTTGGATTTCGATGAAACTTATGCACCCATAGCTAGGCTTGAGTCAATTCGCATATTACTTGCCTATGCTACTTACCATGGCTTCAAGCTCTATCAAATGGACGTGAAGAGTGTCTTCCTCAATGAACCAATCAAGGAAGAGGTCTATGTTGAGCAACCTCCTGGCTTTGAAGATAGTGAGTACCCTATCCATGTTTACAAACTCCCAAAGGCGCTTTATGGGCTAAAGCAAGCCCCAAGAGCATGGTATGAATGCCTGTGAGATTTCCTTATCACTAATGGCTTTAAAGTCGGTAAAGCCGATCCTACACTCTTTACTAAAACTGTTGCAAATGATTTGTTTGTATGCCAAATTTATGTTGATGATATTATATTTGGGTCTACTAACAAATCTACTTGTGAAGAGTTTAGTAGGATTATGGTTCAAAAATTTGAGATGTCGATGATGGGGGAGTTGAGATACTTCTTAGGATTTCAAATCAAGCAACTCCAAGATGGCACCTTCATCAGCCAAACTAAGTACATTCTAGACATTCTTAAGAAGTTTGGAATGAAGGATGCCAAGTCCATCAAGACACCCATGGGAACAAATGGGCATCTCGACCTCGACACGGGAGGTAAATCCATAGATCAAAAGGTATACCAGTCGATGATAGGATCTTTACTCTACTTATGTGCATCTTGACCGGATATTATGCTTTCCATATGCATGTGTGCAAGGTTCCAAGCCAATCCTAAGGAAGTTCACCTTAGGGCCGTGAAGAGAATCATGAGGTATTTAGTTTACACTCCTAAGTTTGGGCTTTGGTACCCCAGGGGATCCACCATTGATTTAATAGGTTATTCCGATGCCGATTGGGCAGGGTGTAAAATTGACAGGAAGAGCACATCAGGGACTTGTCAGTTTTTGGGGAGATCCCTAGTATCTTGGGCTTCAAAGAAACAAAACTCAGTAGCTCTTTCTACTGCCGAAGCCGAGTATATTGCCGCAGGACATTGTTGTGCGCAATTACTTTGGATGAGGCAAACCCTCAAGGACTATGACTACAAATTGAGCAAAGTCCCTCTCCTATGTGACAATGAGAGTGCTATCCGTATGGTGGAGAATCCCGTTGAACACAGCCGCACTAAGCACATAGACATTCGGTATCACTTTTTGAGGGATCACCAACAAAGGGGGATATCGAAATAGCCTATATTAACACCAAAGAACAATTAGCCGATATCTTCATCAAGCCTTTAAATGAGAAAACCTTTAGCAAACTTAGGAATGCGCTAAATATACTTGATTCTCGGAATTTTGATTGAAACATTGCACACATAGCTCATTTATATACCTTTGATCATATCTCTTTCATTTGGTACATATTCATATTTCTTATTCTTCTTGTGCCAAGGCTAAGACTAATGTGCTTCCACGAGTATTTCTTATGTTAGTCTTAGATTAAAAGGGAAATGGAGTATTCGGCAAAGACAACGCTTCCACTCAACTCCATCGGTATAATTTACCTCTTTGCCGGTATTCCACAACACTCTCCATTTTGGTATAATCTTTCACTCATGTATTTTGTTTACCAAAGGGGGAGAAAATATAAAAGGGCTCCAACGTTCTCCGTTTTTGGCGTTTAATGCCAAAGGGGGAGAAAATATTAAGCCCAAAGCAAAAGGACAACCGCACCACCACCATTTCAAAATTTTTGAAATGAAAGATTTAATTAGTATTCACAAATGTTTGTTTTTCAAATAAATACTCAAGACAATTTCTTCAATTGGTAGAATCTCAAAATTGGTATCTATGCTTACGAAATTAAGATTTCAAAAATGGTACCCATTTCAAAACCCTCTTGAAAGCTAAGAAGAGAATTTCATTCAGGGGGAGCTTTTGTTTAGTCAAAGGAAAAGCATTTGAAACAGGGGGAGAAATTTCAAATCTTGAAAATGCTTCTTACAATTTTATTCATATACCTTTGACTATTTGCAAAAGAGTTTTGAAAAATTTGAAAAAGATATGCAAAAACAAACATGTGGTGCAAATGTGGTCCAAAATATCAAATAAAAGAAAGTAATCCATTCACTCATATTCATATGCAACAAGACTTTCATATTGGTTTAATTCTAAGTAACATATGCACTTACCTTATGCAAACTAGTTCATTTCTGCACTTCATATATTTGCTTTGGTTTGTGTTGGCATCAATCACCAAAAAGCGGGAGATTGAAAGGAAAATAGGGTTAACCTTTTCCTATAATTAATTTTGGTGATTCAATGCCCAACACAAATAATGAACTAACTAGTTTGCTCTAGATTATATATTCTACAGGTGCATAAAGGTTCAACACAAACCAATAAAAGATTGAAGATAGGGTTCAAATACAAAGGAGCAATGAAACCAAGAGTGCCCTGGTCTGACGCACCGGACTGTCCGGTGTGCCACCGGACAGTGTCCGATGCACCAGGACCGTACAGTCGCAAACTCGCCACTCTCGGGTTTCTTAGAGCGCGCTCCGCTATAATTCACCGGACTGTCCGGTGTGATAGCGGAGCAACAACTACTCGCACAACGGTCGACTGCAAAAGCACAGTGATCAGATGAACAGTGCGCTACAGTGTGCGGCAGAGTCAGAGGCGCACCAGACACTAAACAGTAGCTGTCCAGTGCGGCACCGGACTGTCCAGTGCCACAAGAAGTCAGCACTCCAACGGTCAGAAGCTCCAGAACCCTAACGGTTGGCTGACGTGGCTGGCGCACCGGACATTGTCCGGTGGCGCACCGGACTGTCCGATGCGCCCATCGATAGCAGCCTGCCCCAATGGCTATGTGGTGGTTGAGGGCTATAAATATCCCCCAACCACCACCACTCCAAGCAATCCAAGTTTTTCAGACATCCCATTCAATACAAGAGCTAGTGCATTCACTCCAAGACACAAATCAAAAGATCAAAGTCTCTCCAAGTGCCAAAAATTCATTCCAACCTCCTAGTGACTTGAGAGAGTGTTTGTGTTCTTTGCGCTCTTGTTTCTTGGATCGCTTTCTTCCTTCCTCTTTCTTGTTCCAAAGTGACTTGTAAGCAAGGCAAGAGACACCAAGTGTGTGGTGATCCTTGCGGGGTCTAAGTGACCCGTGGAATTAAGGAGAAAGCTCACTCGGTCTAGGTGACCGTTTGAGAGAGGGAAAGGGTTGAAAGAGACCCGGTCTTTGTGACCACCTCAACGGGGACTAGGTTCTTTAGAACCGAACCTCGGTAAAAACAAATCACTGTGTCATTTGCTTTATTTCTTGGTTGATTTGTTTTCCCTCTCTCTCCCGGACTTGGATTTAATTCTAACGCTAACCCCAGCTTGTAGTTGGTGTTTTAAGTTGTAAATTTTATATTACGCCTATTCACCCCCCTCTAGTCGACTTTCACTCCTATCTTGTCTTTGTGTTGCAAACAATGAACTATATGACAATGACTTAAATTATATACATTAACTCATGTAGGTGAACCAATGACTAGAAAGCGAATGTTTTATTCAAATGATGAAGAAGACGATTGGGAAATTTGAATCATGCAGGTGAACTCAAAACACATTTCCTTGTCTCATTTCTCTTATTTTGTTGGTAACTACTTTCCATTGTGCTGAGGCATCTCAAGTATTGACAATAATTCCTATGTTGTGAATAAATTTTGGATGGAGTTTCTCTACTTATATTATTCTACATTTATTAGTAATTGTTTCTCCGTACTGAGAGCACCTAGAGGGGGGGTGAATAGGTGATCCTGTAAAAACTTGAAACTTAAAGCCACAAAAGTTGATTAGGAGTTAGCACAATAAAGTCAAGTGGCTAAGGAGAGCTCTTGTGAAGCACAATAGACACAGTGAGAACAAGCACAAGAGGCACGAGGATTTATCCCGTGGTTCGGCCAAGTACAACACTTGCCTACTCCACGTTGTGGCGTCCCAATGGACGAGAGTTGCACTCAACTCCTCTCAAGTGATCCAATGATCAACTTGAATACCACGGTGTTCTTCTTTTCTTTACTCTTTCCCATTTGCGAGGAATCTCCACAACTTGGAGTCTCTCGCCCTTACAATAAGGATCAAAGTGAAAGCACTAGAGTAAGGGAGGGAAGCAACACACACAAATCCACAGCAATACGCACACACATGGCCAAGACTCAAGCTCAAATGAATATCACAAGGTTCTCACTAGAACAAAGCTCAAATCACTAATAATGTCAAACGAGTGCGCAAAACGAAGTGTGAATGATCAAGAATGCTCAAAGTATGCTTGGTGTACTCCTCCATGCGCCTAGGGGTCCCTTTTATAGCCCCAAGGCAGCTAGGAGCCGTTGAGAGCAATCCAGGAAGGCAATTCTTTCCTTCTGTCGGTTGGCGCACCGGACAGTCCGGTGCACCACCGGACATTGTCCGGTGCTGATTTCTTTCCTATTTTGGCGCAGCCGACGGATTTGGAGCCGTTGGCGCACCGGACACTGTCCGGTGCCCCCATCTAACTGTTGGCTCGGCCACGCGTCACGCGCGGATTGCGCGGCCGACCATTGGCCTGGTCGACCGTTGGCTCACCGGACAGTCCGGTGCACCACCGGACAGTCCGGTGAATTATAGCCGTACGCTGTTAACTTGATTCCCGAGAGCGGCGACTTCGCCGCAGCTGACTCACCGGACAGTCCGATGCACCACCGGACAGTCCGGTGATTTATAGCCGTACGCCGTCGTCGAGACCCGAGAGCAGCCAGTTGACCAGATGCCAGCCTAGCGCACCGGACATTCCGGTGCACCCAGACTGAGCAGAGTCTTGGCTGCTCGAGCCAAGTCTTTTCCAATTGTATTTTCTCTGATTCTAGCACTTACACAAATATGTTAGTACACAAAAACCAATGTAATAAGTCTAGAATCATACCTTTGTGTTGATTTTCACTTCATCCACCATTTGGTATAGTTTCACACATAAACCATTTGTGTTGGCACTTGATCACCAAAATACTTAGAAATGGCCCAAGGGCACATTTCCCTTTCAATCTCCCCCTTTTTGGTGATTTATGCCAACACAACAAAAAGCAACTAAAGGAAGTGCAACATCAATGCAAATGAGAACAAATTTGTTTTGATTCAAATCTGGCATATTTGGATCATTCTTTGCCACCACTTGGTTTGTTTTTGCAAATCAAACTCAATTTCCTATCTCTAAGTCAAAATCACTTGTTGAGGCATAGAGAGAGGTATTCCAAGAGAAATTGATCAAAGATTCAAAAACTCCCCCTTTTTCCCATAATCAACCATTCTCCCCATAAGAGACCAACTTTGACAATAAGAGACAATAAGAGTATTTTGAAAAAACAAAAGCTCTAACTCTACTATTTTCAAAATCCTCAAGTGGTAGCTGATCCATTTCTTGCTTTGGCCTTAATTTCTCCCCCTTTGGCATTAAGCACCAAAACGGGATCATTATAGGCCCTTAAACCTCATTGCCTCACCAAAATCTTCAATTAAGAGTAAAAAAGGCAATAAGAACACGGAGATGAACTTGGAGTAAGTTACCCTCTCATCGGAGTGCAGTGGAAGTCTTGCATGGTCCAAGTTCACCTTTTCCCTTTCAATCCTCCTATGAGACTAATTTAAGAAAACTCAAGCACACGGTTAGTCTCAAAGGGTCAAGTTGTAGCATTTCTCCCCCTAAGTATGTGCAATTTTCACACATGGACTTGTGAGGTCCGGGGATCCCTTGCACAACTTGAGCACCATAAATAAGCAATAAAATGCATAAAGGAATATGATCAAAGGCATAAAACACATGTATGCTCTATTTCAATCCAAGTTACGCGAATCTAAGACATTTAGCTCACTACGCAGCCTGCAAAAGGTCTTCTCATCTAAAGGCTTGGTAAAGATATCGGCTAGCTGGTTCTCGGTGCTAACATAAAACACTTCGATATCTCCCTTTTGCTGGTGGTCTCTCAAAAAGTGATGCCGGATGTCTATGTGCTTTGTGCGGCTGTGCTCAACAGGATTGTCCGCCATGTGGATAGCACTCTCATTGTCACATATGAGTGGGACTTTGCTCAGATTGTAGCCAAAGTCCCTGAGGGTTTGCCTCATCCAAAGTAGTTGTGTGCAACACTGTCCTACGGCAACGTACTCGGCCTCAGCGGTGGATAGGGCAACGGAAGTTTGTTTCTTAGAACTCCACGACACCAGGGACCTTCCTAGGAATTGGCACGTCCCTGATGTACTCTTCCAATCGACATACATCCAGCATAATCGGAGTCTGAATATCCAATCAAGTCAAAGGTAGACCCCTTTGGATACCAGATCCCGAAGCAAGGTGACACTCCCTTGGGTCGGATTGAAATCTAGCACATGCATACGCTTAGCATAATATCCGGTCTACTAGCACACAAATAAAGTAAACACCCTATCATAGACCGATATGCCTTTTGATCAATGGGCTTACCTGCTTTGTTGAGGTCAACATGTCCGTCGGTTCCCATTAGAGTCTTTGCGGGCTTGGCGTCCTTCATCCCAAACCGCTTGAGCAAGTCTTGCGTGTACTTCGTTTGAGAGATGAAGGTGCCGTCCTTGAGTTGCTTCACTTGGAACCCAAGGAAGTAGTTCAACTCGCCCATCATCGACATCTCGAATTTCTGAGTCATCACCCTGCTAAACTCTTCACAAGACTTTTGGTTAGTAGAACAAAATATTATGTCATCGACATAAATTTGGCACACAAATAGATCGCCATCACAAGTCTTAGTAAAAAGAGTTGGATCGGCTTTCCCAACCTTGAAAGAATTAGCAATTTAAAAGTCTCTAAGGCATTCATACCATGCTCTTGGGGCTTGCTTAAGTCCATAGAGCGCCTTAGAGAGCTTACACACATGATCGGGGTACCGTTCATCCTCAAAGCCAGGGGGTTGCTCCACGTACACCTCCTCCTTGATTGGCCCATTGAGGAAAGCGCTTTTCACGTCCATTTGGAACAAACTGAAAGAATGGTGAGCGGCATAGGCTAACAAAATACGAATCAACTCTAGCCTAGCCACAGGAGCGAAAGTCTCCTCAAAGTCCAAACCTGCGACTTGGGCATAACCTTTTGCCACAAGTTGAGCCTTGTTCCTTGTCACCACCCCGTGCTCGTCCTGTTTGTTGTGGAACACCCACTTGGTTCCCACAACGTTTTTCTTGGGATGCGACACCATTGTCCAAACTTCATTTCGCTTGAAGTTGTTGAGCTCTTCCTGCATGGCCAACTCCCAGTCCGGATCTAGCAAGGCCTCTTCTACCTTGAAAGGCTCAATAGAAGAGACAAAAGAGTAATGCTCACAAAAATTAGCTAATCTAGAGCGAGTAGTTACTCCCTTGCTAATATCACCCAAAATCTGGTCGACGGGATGATTCCTTTGAATCATCACTCGGACTTGAGTTGGAGGGGCCTGCGATACTTCTTCTTCCTCATCTTGGACATCCTGTGCTCCCCCTTGATCACACGCCTCCTCTTGAGGTACCTGTTCATCATCTTGAGTTGGGGGGTGCACCGTCGTTGAGGAAGAAGGTTGATCTTGTTCCTTGTGTTCCTGTGGCCGCACGTCTCCAATCGCCATGGTACAAATTGCGTCCGTTGGAACATCATCCTCATCTACATCATCAAGATCAACTTGCTCTCTTGGAGAGCCATTAGTCTCATCAAATACAACGTCGCTAGAGACTTCAACCAAACCCGATGATTTGTTGAAGACTCTATACGCCTTTGTATTTGAATCATAACCTAACAAAAACCCTTCTACAACTTTGGGAGCAAATTTTGAATTTCTACCTTTCTTCACCAGAATGTAGCATTTACTCCCAAAAACTCGAAAATATGAAACGTTGGGTTTGTTACCGGTTAGTAGCTCGTATGACGTCTTCTTGAGGAGGCGATGAAGGTAGACCCGGTTTATGGCGTGGCAAGCCGTGTTCACAGCTTCCGACCAAAACCGCTCGGGCGTCTTGAATTCTCCAAGCATCATCCTCGCCATGTCTATAAGTGTCCTATTCTTCCTCTCTACCACACCATTTTGCTGTGGTGTGTAGGGAGCGGAGAACTCGTGCTTGATTCCTTCCTCCTCAAGAAACTCCTCCACTTGCGGGTTCTTGAACTCGGACCCGTTGTCGCTCCTTATCTTCTTCATCTTGAGCTCAAATTCATTTTGAGCTCTCCTTAGGAAGCGCTTGAGGGTCACTTGGGTTTCAGTTTTATCCTGCAAAAAGAATACCCAAGTGAAGCGGGGAAAATCATCAACAATAACAAGACCATACTTACTTCCCCCGATGCTGAGGTAGGCGACGGGTCCGAAGAGGTCCATATGCAATAGCTCCAGAGGTCTTGATGTAGTCATCACGTTCTTGATGTGATGAGCACTTCCCACTTGTTTACCTGCTTGACAAGCTGCACAAGGTCTATCTTTTTCGAAAGTTACATTTGTTAGACCTAACACATGTTCTCCCTTTAGAAGCTTGTGAAGGTTCTTCATCCCCACATGTGCTAGACGGCGATGCCACAGCCAGCCCATGCTAGTCTTAGCAATTAAGCATGCATCTAGATCGGCCTCCTCTTTTGCAAAATCAACTAAATAGAGTTTGCCGTCTAGTACACCCTTAAAAGCCAATGAACCATCACTCCTTCTAAAGGCAGACACATCTACATTTGTGAATAAGCAATTATATCCCATATTACATAATTGACTAACGGACAGAAGATTATAACCTAGCGACTCTACTAAAAATACATTGGAGATAGAGTGCTCATTTGAGATGGCTATCTTCCCTAAGCCTTTAACCTTGCCTTGATTCCCGTCACCGAATATGATTGAATCTTGGGAATCTTTGTTCTTGACGTAGGAGGTGAACATCTTCTTCTCCCCCGTCATGTGGTTTGTGCATCCGCTGTCGATAATCCAGCTTGATCCCCCGGATGCATAAACCTGCAAGGCAAATTAGGCTTGGGTCTTAGGTACCCAACTCTTGTTGGGTCCTACAAGGTTAGTTACAATAGCCTTAGGGACCCAAATGCAAGTCTTATCTCCCTTGCATTTTGCCCCTAATTTCCTAGCAATCACTTTCTTATCCTTTCTACAAATTGCAAAGGAAGCATTGCATGCATGGTAAATTGTAGAGTGTTCATTACTTACATTCCTAGGTACATGAACAACATTTCTTCTAGGCATATGATGAATAACATTTTTCCTAGCCAAATTTCTACCATGCATAATAGAAGAACTTGAAGCAATCATGGTATGTGAATCAAAAGCATTATAAATTCTACCATAATGAACATTCCTAGAATATCTCCTATCATGATACATGAAAGCATGGTTCTTTTTAGCACTATTAGTCATTGGAGCCTTCCCTTTCTCCTTGGCGGAGATGGGAGCCTTATGACTTGTTAAGTTCTTGGCTTCCTTCTTAAATCCAAGCCCATCCTTAATTGAGGGGTGTCTACCAATAGTGTAGGCATCCCTTGCAAATTTTAGTTTATCAAAATCATTTTTGCTAGTCTTAAGTTGGGCATTAAGACTAGCCACTTCATCATTTAATTTTGCAATAGAAGTAAGGTGCTCAACACATGCATCAAGATTAAAGTCTTTACACCTATTGCAAATTACTACATGTTCTACACAAGAGGTTGATTTATTAGCTATTTCTAACTTAGCCTTCAAGTCATCATTGATACTTCTTAAGCTAGAAATAGATTCATGGCATGTAGATAATTCACATGAAAGCATTTCATTTCTTCTGACTTCTAAAGCTAGAGAATTTTGCGCACTTACAAATTTATCATGCTCTTCATACAAAAGATCTTCTTGCTTTTCTAAAAGTCTATTCTTCTCATTCAAGGCATCAATCAATTCATTGATCTTATCAATTTTGGTTCTATCTAATCTTTTGAATAAACATGCATAGTCTATTTCATCATCACTTGAAGAAGCGTAAGTACTAGTATTGCAAGTGCTTACCTTCTTCTCTTTTGCCATGAGACAGGTGTGATGCTCGTTGGGGAAGAGGGATGATTTGTTGAAGGCGGTGGCGGCGAGTCCCTCGTCGTCGGAGTCGGACGAAGAGCAATCTGAGTCCCACTCTTTGCCAAGGTGTGCCTCGCCCTTAGCCTTCTTGTATGCCTTCTTCTTTTCCCTCTTCTTCTCTTGATCCTGGTCACTATCATTATCGGGACAATTAGCAATAAAGTGACCAACTTTACCACACTTGAAGCAGGAGCGCTTTCCCTTCGCCTTGTTCTTTTTGGGATGCTCCTTGCGACCCTTTAGCGCCGTCTTGAAGCGCTTGATGATGAGGGCCATTTCTTCTTCGTTGAGCCCCGCCGCCTCAACTTGCGCCACCTTGCTAGGTAGCGCCTCCCTGCTACTTGTTGCTTTGAGAGCAACGGTTTGAGGCTCGTGGATTGGGCCATTCAACGCCTCATCAATATATCTCGCCTCCTTGATCATCATCCGCCCGCTTACGAACTTTCCAAGTATTTCCTCGGGCGACATCTTGGTCTACCTAGGATTTTCACGAATAGAATTTACAAGATGTGGATCAAGGACAGTGAAAGACCTTAGCATTAGGTGGACGATGTCGTGGCCCGTCCATCTCGTGCTTCCATAGCTCCTTATTTTGTTGACCAGGGTCTTGAGCCTGTTATATGTTTGGGTTGGCTCCTCCCCCCTGATCATGGCGAACCTTCCTAGTTCGCCCTCCACCAACTCCATCTTGGTGAGCATGGTGACGTCATTTCCCTCATGCGAGATCCTGAGGGTGTCCCAAATCTGCTTGGCGTTATCCAAGCCGCTCACTTTATGGTACTCATCCCTGCACAATGACGCTAAAAGAACAGTAGTAGCTTGTGCATTTTTGTGAATTTGTTCATTGATGAACATGGAACTATCCGTACTATCAAATTGCATTCCAATTTTCTACTATCTACCATATACTTGGATGGAGAGAGAACAAGTGGCTACGTATTTTGTGACTCCAAAATTCGTAGTCCTCTCCATCAAAGTGAGGAGGTTTGCCAAGAGGAATGGAAAGCAAATGTGCATTTGAATTATGCGGAATACGAGAGTAATCAAAAGAAAAGTTTGAGTTAACCGTCTTCTTTTTCTCGTAGTCGTTGTCGTCGTCGTCCTTTTGGGAAGAAGAAGACTCGTCACTGTCGTCGTAGTAGACAATCTTCTTAATACGCCTCTTCTTCTTCCTGTCCTTCTTCTTATGACTTGAGCCCAAGTCAGTGGGCTTGTCTTCTTTAGGCTCATTGATGAAGGACTCCTTCTCCTTATCGTTGATCACCATCCCCTTTCCTTTAGGATCCATCCCTTCGGGCGATTAGTCCCTTTCTTGAAGAGAACGACTCTGATACCAATTGAGAGCACCTAGAGGGGGGTGAATAGGTGATCCTGTAAAAACTTGAAACTTAAAGCCACAAAACTTGATTAGGATTTAGCACAATAAAGTCAAGTGGCTAAGGAGAGCTCTTGTGAAGCACAATAGACACAGTGAGAACAAGCATAAGAGACACGAGGATTTATCCTGTGGTTCGGCCAAGTACAACACTTGCCTACTCCACGTTGTGGCGTCCCAATGGACGAGAGTTGCACTCAACTCCTCTTAAGTGATCCAATGATCAACTTGAATACCACGGTGTTCTTCTTTTCTTTACTCTTTCCCGTTTGCGAGGAATCTCCACAACTTGGAGTCTCTCGCCCTTACAATAAGGATCAAAGTGAAAGCACTAGAGTAAGGGAGGGAAGCAACACACACAAATCCACAGCAATACGCACACACACGACCAAGACTCGAGCTCAAATGAATATCATAAGGTTCTCACTAGAACGGAGCTCAAATCACTAAGAATGTCAAACGAGTGCGCAAAGACGAAGTGTGAATGATCAAGAATGCTCAAAGTATGCTTGGTGTACTCCTCCATGCGCCTAGGGGTCCCTTTTATAGCCCCAAGGCAGCTAGGAGCCGTTGAGAGCAATCCAGGAAGGCAATTCTTTCCTTCTGTCGGTTGGCGCACCGGACAGTCCGGTGCAACACCGGACACTGTCCGGTGCTGATTTCTTTCCTATTTTGGCGCAGCCGACCGTTGAGGATTTGGAGCCATTGGCACATCGGACATTGTCCGGTGCACATCGGACAGTCCGGTGCCCCCATCTGACCGTTGGCTCGGCCACACGTCACGCGCGGATTGCGCGGCCGACCGTTGGCTCACCGGATAGTCCGGTGCACCACCGGACAGTCCGGTGAATTATAGTCGTACGCTGTTGACTTGATTCCCGAGAGCGGCGACTTCGCCGCAGCCGACTCACCGGACAGTCCGGTGCACCACCGGACAGTCCAGTGATTTATAGCCGTACGTCGCCGTCGAGACCCGAGAGCAGCCAGTTGACTAGACGCCAGCCTGGCGCATAGGACACTGTCCGGTGCACCACCGGACAGTCCGGTGTACCCAGACTGAGCAGAGTCTTGGCTGCTCGAGCCAAGTCTTTTCCAATTGTATTTTCTCTGATTCTAGCACTTAGACAAATATGTTAGTACACAAAAACCAATGTACTAAGTCTAGAATCATAACTTTGTGTTGATTTTCACTTCATCCACCATTTGGCATAGTTTCACGCACTTAAACCATTTGTGTTGGCACTTGATCACTAAAATACTTAGAAATGGCCCAAGGGCACATTTCCTTTCACGTACCTTACACGGTCTTCAATTATCTAAGCAGTCCATGTACCTAATACATTCCCTAAAGCAATATATGCTCAACATCTTGCAGGAAGAAAAAAAGATAGCACACTTATGGATTCTAAATAGTTTGAGCAGAAAGCACAACAACATACACTGTTGTATGAACAATTTGCATGGACAATTTGTGATGTCAAAAAAATCTGAGACGAAATCATTGACAATTTGTAATAATTCGATTTTTAGATAGTACAATTTGCATGGATAAGATTATATTTTGACTACAACACTGTATGGACAATTTACATGGACAACCCGTCTGCTATTAGCTAATCAGTCCATTAATAAGTAGCACAATCTACCTGCTAGCTTGTTTAACTATTGGTGTCATGCGCCCATGGTTCGTCTTCATCATCGTCCGAACACGCAAGAGGAAGAGGAGGGAGATTGCCGGAACTGTCTGCATGCATGGACAATTTGCATGAACAACCCGTCTGCTATTTGCATGGATAACCCGTCTGCTCGTAGCCACCACCGGCACCAACTGTCCGGACGCTGATGAAGATGAAGCGTGTTCCTTCATCGCGCAAGCCGCATCCTTCACCGTCTTCCATGGCACGTACGCGCTGAGGCGATGGCAAAATAAAAAATCCGAACAACATTGAAAAAGGAAAAGGCAAGCCCCATGTATCGAGAAGATCGCGCGCGAGTGAAGGGAAATCTCAGCACAGAATGATAGACCTCGGACTCCTGGCTTATTATCTAGGAATTGAGGTCCGTCAGTCACCTCAGGGAATGGAACTACGACATGAGTCATTTGCACTAAAGCTGCTTGAGAAAACCGGCATGTTGAGCTGTAATGGTTGTGCGGTGCCACACCTATGGAGCCTAGAATTTAGTTGTCTAAGAGGGGCACTGCACCATCAGTTAATGAAACAGAATATATATCAGAGTATATAACATATTTTCACCATATGTAGAAGGTATAATAATATTAACATAGCAGTAAGCTTGATGGTTAAAAACACTTGTATGATATACATTTATACATTGATGACTGCTTGAACATATCATAAATTACAAAAGAAATTTAGCATCCGGGTAATAGATGCATGCTTAGAGTGGTACCACACATAATTTCTATGTTGATTTAAAATATTACATATACCCCATAGTTTACAACCAGATAAGAAGTAAGAGCCGGAATTGCAGATTTATTAGCAATTCTATTTTTAGTGAGTCCAAAAAGTTGTGATAAACCTGCACAAAAGAATCATTTCTCAGTGGTCTTCGTAGCATAAATTGATTTGACCAAGGAAGGAATAATGCTGCATATCGGTACAACCGTGAAGGTTTTTATGTTAAGCATGATTCCAAGACCTTCCGTGACGAAGAGGGCAAGCATTTTTGGGTAGAGTTTCCTTTTTTTTTGTGTGTGTGTGGGGACCGGTAGCACTACCAACGTTTGATAGCGCTACAGGATAATGGACTTTCTACCAATTGATAAAAAAATGAAAATTTTAGCAACTTCGTGTTTTATGGAATTTATTTCTTTCACAGCTTGCATGCCTTTCATATACTTATTTTCCTTATTTGTTTAAGTGAATTTGACTGATCAAAGCTTGCAACATCTCTATCTAAAAAAACTTATAACAAGTTCAAACACTGGGTTTCACTCAACAAAACTTTAAAAATTTAAGACATTTTGGCGTTAAGAATCAAGAGGTCTTCTTCTCTTCCTCTCTCAGCAGAAGCTTGCACCGGCAGAATTTATTCATACCACTCCTTATTCATCTTGTGTCAGGAAACAGACGTGTACTATTTTGTTTGCTTCTCCTATTTATTATTGTTCATCATATTAGATGAACGTCTTATCTTCCTCATAGAGCATTAAAGAGGAAAGCAACAGAATAACTGGAGCATGAAAGAATTCATGTATAAAATATAAGATGGAAATGGGACGCCCCATATTTCTTTGTAGCTTGATCTGACGGTGGAGATTATTTTGGTGACGTGGCCTAGCTGATTTGCTAGGAAACGCACGCGTTTTAGAAGGGTAAGATAGGAGGACCGCGTTACCTCTTACATACTCGACCTAACCTTACATTCAGTGTAGGGTACCTGAGTCGTTTCATGGAAAGTCCAAAGCGAGACCACCAAGCAGCACTGAAGCAACTCATGCGCTATGTTTTGGCGACAGTACAGGCTGGGAGAAGGGAGTCTGAAGCTGATTGGGTATTCAGACAACGATCTGGCCAGGGATGTTGATGACCGACGCAGTACCACTGGTGCCATCTTCTTCCTCGGGCAGAGTCCGATTCCGTGGTTGTCTCAGAAACAGAAGCCACTTGGTAAGTAACAGTTGCGATTTCATGAAATTCGCAATAGGATTGGTGTGGCTTACAAGACCACGTTTTCATAGAACGAAAGTAGGGGGAGATTGGGAGGATACTACTTCCGTTTGTAATCGTGAGTCTTGGCAGTATTTTTCAGTAGTTTGAATTCTTGCAAATAAGCGACTCGAGCCGGGGGATGTCCTGAGCCGAGTCGACACACGATCATCACGATGTCGCGCGCACGTACGTACTGAACGTGAGATGGTCGCCAGGGTCTCCAGGATCGACGAACTCCGCGCGCGTCGTGGCTGTTCATGGCGGGCTTTGCGGCATGGCAGGAGATCCGGGCATTCTGAGTTGGAAAACACCAAAAGGAGGCAAGCTACCTGATTTGGTCTATCCAATGGAAAATTGTGTTTGCAGAGCAGTGTTCTTCTTCCACCTACTCCAAAATGATCGTGTGTGAGATTAACATCGACCAGGTAAACAGTACTGCCCAAACCTTCACGGTAGAGCGAGGGCGATCCGAGCAAGCTCCCAACAAGCCAGGTATGTTAGCATAAGGCCACTTGCTCGGAACCGTGTCCAAGGTTGTACCTCACACTCCCGTGTGGTAACCTGGCTGATGGGGTGGGCCATGCCCCCCCCCCCCCCCCACCCAACACATCGAAGGTCCGACCAAAGAGACGATACAAGCTTGAATAAGGAAACGCTCAAAGAGATGCTCTCAACGAGCCGAGCCTCCAAACGGGACCGCTTGCCAGATCAGACCCCACCGAAGGGCGGTCGGATCTCACTTGGATAACCCGTTAGCAGCTCGACGGACTCCCACACCGCTTCGACTAGGTCAATGGAGGATGACCCTCCCCTCGAAGGATAAAAGACTTTCTGACTAGAGATGTATGAAAAAACAAATCCATGATCAAACGACCAAACCTAGCCCCAGTTCGAAGAACAAGAGCATGCCCAGCTTCGACGTAAAACGAGGCTACGTCTAGCTCTGGCGTAAAGTGAGTCCACGCCCAGCTCCAACACTAACTAAGCACAAACCTAGCTCGGGCATGGGACCAGACTAATTGTCGCGAAGGCAAGGTTCTACCCCGAAGCAACGAACACACCGCACTCATAAGACAGTTCCAAACAATCCTCACGAATTGCTCAGGGACTCAGAGGTTGCATCTAGCAGATGCGTTTGCGCGCGTCCACGATCTCGGTTCCCAACAAGAAAGCCTCCGAGAAACTCCAAGTAGTTGCTCGAAAGCTCAGGGGCTGCTAACGGGTCCCTAGGAATGGGGTACTCGAAGTAGGCCCATTACTGGTGGCGGCCAACCTGGGCAAAGAGCCATGAAGGAGGAACCAATCAACTCCCATCGAGTAACCTTGCGAGGCGGGCGATCCTATCAAATCCCACCGAGCAATCTACGAGATGGGCGATCCGACCAACTCCCGTCGAGCAACTGAGCGAGGCAGAGATGTGAGGGCCTATGACGTGGGCCAACATGTCCACTCCACCAACCTCCTGTCATGCGCCAGGCAGGTGCACGCCTATACTCGCCAAGCATGAAAACCAGGCAGACAATGGGTCTGTTTGGTTCAGCTTTTTTCTGACCAGCTTTTCTGAGAATCTGGCTGTGTGGAGAATCTGGCTGTGGGAAGAATCTGAGTATCATTACGATTACGTGTGTAGAAAGATAAAATTGTTCATAAGGCTCAGGATCTAGAAAGTGACGGATTCCTACTATTACAACGACTTAACCGATTATGTGTTTATGTTAATTTTGGATGGTTTTTGCCCCCAACAAATTTTATAGAAGCTGGCTGAAAAGCTGAGCGTTTGGCAGTCCTCAGCAGCTTTTGGTGACCAAAAGCTGCCAGAAGCCCAAACAAACAGGGCCATGTTGGCCTATGCCAGCCACGATAAGCATGTCACCGCCTAATACCATCTGACTAACATCACAACACACCAGGCGAACGCCGAGGAGTCAGCATAGATAGGACAGGGCACCCTCGAGTCAGCATAGATACATTATGTTTGTTTCAGCTTCTGGCAGCTTCTGGCCACCAAAAGCTGCTACGGACTGCCAAACGCTCAGCTTTTCAGCCAGCTTCTATAAAATTCGTTGGGGCAAAAACCATCCAAAATCAACATAAACACATAATTGGTTGAGTCGTTGTAATAGTAGGAATCCGTCACTTTCTATATCATGAGCCCTATGAACAACTTTATCTTACTCCACACGTAATCGTAATGATACTTAGATTATCCTCACAGCCAGATTCTTCCCACAGCCAGATTTTCAGAAAAACTGGTCAGAAAAAAAGCCGAACCAAACAGACCCACAGGACAGAGCACCCCGAGGTACGGCCACGAACATCCCCAACACTGCAATATGGGACCCACAGGAGTCTACGGCAGAGTCAGAGTCCTCAGATGGGACACGACGATATAACACACCATGTCATGTGTGCGCTCACGCAAGCACCAGAAGACGACGTCACCAGAAGAACTCCTGTAGATGACGTGCTCCATTCCTACCGGCTTCAAACAAGTCATCTCTTTGTAAAGACCACCCCTTGAACTATAAAAAATGTGGCTGAACAGAGACCAGCCAAGGCAACAGAGCTGAGAAGTATCCAATAGAAGTTCTCTTCTTTATCGCTCTTTCACTCTCACTTGCACCCCTATAACACATCCTCGGGCCTCTGGCCCCAAAGAGCAATATAAGATCAGCACTACACTAGACGTAGAATACCATTCGGAGTGAGTCCATGTTAGTATCCCTACCGAACACAAATTCTACTCTGACTCCCAGTTTCCAGAACCGCGACAAGATTGTTGAATTTTTTCTTTTGCTATTTGCAATAATCTTATTAGTGCTAGAGTAAAATAACCAATTAACTATATAATTTAGTATATTCTAATTTGCATGCAAATAAATTATTTTATTTCATTATAGCTTTAAATTAATACTATATTAGTTAAAAACTAGATTGGGATTATCATCCATGATTCCATATAAGCATAGATAGAAACTATATTCAGCAATAAAAAGTTAAATTAATGAAATGTTCTTGATTGCACCAGCGACAGAAATTTCTAACAAGATCTCGAGACAACAATCTCTTAAAAGAAAGCATTAAGATAATCACAACTAGTAACATAACTGAATAATCACTTATACATATGACACTTTAACAACATGTAGCTAACCACAAAGATAACACGTGCCACAATCCACAAAATCCACAAATCCACAAGCACAAAATGGTTCGAACGTACACCTGGTACCTACTTCACGTCTTCACAACATCTGCAGACGCCCAAAAGAAAAGGACCAGAGTAGTAGAAAATCATCTGCTCAATTGCAATGTGATACTTCAAAATTCCCTGCCCAGATGTCTAAATATCAATATGACAGCAATCAAAATGAAGTAAATATATATTTTAAAGTACTCCGTCCAGTCCAAAATAATAATCGTTTTAGTTCTAGATTTTTATGACTATATTCATATGGATGATAACGAATATAGACACATATAGAACACATACATTAATTATTGTATGAATCTACTAAGGGCTAGTTTGGGGCCATATTTTTCAAGTGATTTCCATTTTTAAGGGAAATTAGTTTATTTTTCCTTGAAAAATAAAAATCCCTTAGGTAAACGGGATTCTCAAACTAGCCTTAAATAAATAAAAACGAATTTTAATTTAGGACAAAGGGAGTATTGTTTACCTCAAAAGATTCTGTTACATAAACCCATATTTGGCTAATGTGCTAAAGATCTTCATACAGTGTTGATTCCGTACGGTGATATTTTGGGAAAGGATGGCATTTGCCAGAACGTTTCGGAGAGGAATCTGGAGAAGACAGAAATTTCATCAAGTTCGTATTATTATACACTACAACATGGAACATGCTGAAGAGCGAGCTAAGATAAACAAATGAGTGATCACATGACATGTTATAATAGCAGTAGCAGAGTGAAATTTGCAAACTTACCTCACATGTCTGAAGAGCAGTAGAGAGTGCAAAATTAGCAAACTCATCTGTCACCAGATCTCTGAAGTGAGGATAGTTAATGAATTCACATATAATAACTGATCTCTCTCCTTCGTGGAATACCCTTAAACACCACTCAACGACATTGCTGCTATACTTATTTTTCGCGAGTGTCACATAATGATTTCTAAGGCAGGAAGCAATTATTTCAACGTGAGAAGGATCTCCCTTCCGCAGAACGTCCTGAACGATCCAGTTTCTGTGGGAGAACATAAAAGATAACAGAAACAACAATGAAACCATGAGCAATGCAAAAGAACTTTACGCAGATGAAAGATTTCAGATGTTTGTGGACAATGGAACAGTACTATCACATTCATACCCTCTGGAATTTTGAGCAAGAAAAAGACTCTGATAAGAGAGTTGGGTAAAAATATCATCCTTTTCCTTCCGGCTGACACGCTCTAGGCAATTTTGCAGTAGGCTCAGTCCATCTGGTTGATATGCAAGTCTTGTACAATTTTGAGCAACAGCTTTGAGAATGAACTGCTAACACAAAAAACGTCAAATAATGAAAATCAGAGTGCATGTGAACACACACAGAAGCGAATTGTCGAAATGCATTACAAAAAATGAAACAAGGTTTATAAATATGGCCAGTCTTGCTTGTTTCAAAAGGGAAGGGAATATATAAGCTAGTTTACCATAAATGTTGGACGCTGAAGTAGGAATTATAAATTTGTGAATTATCAAATGCTTAATACATATTTTATATCTAAACAATTTTGATGAACTAGATTTAAAGAGTACAAGAATGAAATTTGAATTGTAAAATCAGAAGAGTGAAACCCCAGTACCAGATATCATTGTTGCTAGACTTTAGGCCATAGCTTGCATAAATCAGGAAACTACCATTTGTTCCACTGGGACACATTTATCATACAGGAAAGTAGCAAAACATTGAGGCTGAGAGGAATTACGTGTCTAAAGTAGCCATTGATTAATTTTTCAAACAAAGTTAAAAAATGAACCGGCGACAAATTAAACGGTGGAATTACAAGAATGGAACTATATATTGACTAACAGTGCTACATATTTCAGTAATGTACTTCCGTCAGCAATGATAAAGCACATAAAGATGCTAATGATACTAGTGAATCATCACAACGGTATTGATTTCTGTAGCACCAGGTAGAACTTGACTTGGAAAAAGAAATCATTACCTGAGCAATATCGGGAGGAGAGCTCATTATGAAAGCCTGCAGCACTTTTAATCTTTTCGAATCCGACAGAAGGTACCTCATCTGATTATGTGACAGCCATTGCAGCATGGCATCTCCAAGAAGCTGCATTGATCTCCGAGATTCACAGGAACTGATTATATGAACTACTTCATCTGGTCTGAAAAGACATAGAATCTATCATTTATTTGGCTGAATAAAAAGAACAGATAAAAAAGCTAGAGGAAGAACAGATTAAAAAACAAGTACGGTATTTGATCAAGCACCTCTGGGTGCAAAGGCTACCGAAACTCTTCCTGTTCCGGGTGATCGTATCAACGATTCGATCCCGCAGCTGTTGGCAGCAGTGATTGAGGACCAGACGGAATAGCCGCTGCCCATGTTTGCTCTCCAAGAGGTCGCAGGCGTACGACACGATACTCTCGGGGGTTTCCTCGGACAGCGCGAGGAGCAAGGCTTCCTCCGTGCCACCGTGTAGGTAGGGCGGCGGCGCCATATACGCGTGGCCGCCAGGGTGGGCGCCGCAAGCTGCGCCGATTGCGCCAGGCGAGAGCATGCCCACGGACTCGTTCCGGGGCCCACGAGCTATGCTGCGCCGAAGTCGACCTTCCGCGAAGGATCGCGCGTCAGGCACGCTACGATCGTAGGGCGGCAGCGGCATCCGCACCAATCCAGGATGCATCTGCGACGGCGCTGATGGACTGGCTTTCTGCCCTATCGGAGGCGGCGGCACGTATGCTCGCGGATCGATGATACTGCGACGAGCCTCAAGAAAGGCAGATGAGAAGCTATCCGCCGCCGCAGCGTCGTGCACCTCGCACAGCCGCGGTTGCGCGGCGGTGGTCTGCTGGTTATAGATGGAAAGCGGTAGCGCCACGGCAGCCTGCTGGTTATAGATGGAAAGGCCCACCATCATCTCAATCAGCTTATCGTTCGGCGGGTCGTACTCCCCCTTGCTGGCTGGCTTCTCCTGCCCATGATGCTCCTCCGGCGGCTGCGCCATGACCATGAACCCCACCCACCAGAAACCCCCAACTGTCTTTTGCGCTTATACAGGAGTCTAGACTCTAGTAGTTGATGAGCAGAGACTACGGAGGAATCGTCGCTGCTTCAGTTAGGGGAGTGGATTAAATAGGATTAGGGAGGATTTTGAGCGTCTCCAATAAAATCTGTAAACTAACCTAGAAAAACGTTTCAAAAAAAAAACACATACATACATTTTGAACCCTTCAACAGTTCTCTCTTTTTCTCCTATTATTCTCCATGTCTCGCATCTACTGTATATCGTCCCATAAATTTGCGCGTCACATATTGTCCCTTAGACCAACTCTAAAAGTATGTTAAAAATTTTACCACAAAAACTGATTATTAAAAGAAGACTAAAAAGTTTTAATAGTGTATCATGATGGATACTCGGGAGGCTGTGACGCAATCTATACAGTCGTCGAGAGGCTATGGATGATCCGATATGTTGAGAAATTGATGGGGATGAATGGAACACACCAAAATATAAGGGAGAGAAGGTTGTGATGCGGGAGCGAGACACAAATTTTTTAGGAAGAACTAGGGAGCTATTGAAACAAGAAAATCACTATTCTTTACTAATATCTATTTTGTAATTAGTTTACACGTTCTTTTGGATTGCTCTTAATCTCCCCATTTGACGTGTAGTTAGCTGCTTCCCGCGATATTTTTGCCCCGAGCGCAGTTCGTATTATGTTTGTCCTGGCCCAGCTGCAAGGATGCAAGGACACAAGCATGTAGAATCGGCTCGATTGTGTTTGTTGTGGCCCACGCTAGTTGTTTAGAAAATATTAGGGATTATTTATTAGCAGTATGACGTGGGTTTAGTTTTTTATGAATTTTTTAACAACCCCAATAAGATGTTTTAGGAATAAATTTTTAGTGCTCTTTTGAAGTTGCTCTTAATCCCTTGCTAGTCAAAATTAAATAGAAAAAGATTAATTTTCCTCAATTCCTTTGATCCTCATACAACTAAACAAGGCCTTAGAGAACGTTTGGTTCCCTGACTAAAATTTAGTTTGTGTCACATTTAATTATTAAATACCGACTGCAAAAACTACCTCGAAACCATACACCATGAAAATGGAGTTAAACAGATTGCCCAACTTAGGCCCTGTTTGTTTCGGATTATAATCTCTCTATATTATATAATTCAGCGCAAATAATCCAGCAGGTAAACAAACACATAGATTATGAGTTCAGATTATATAATCTAAAGCCCAAATTATGATAATCTCAAGGCCCTGTTTGTTCTTTTCTCACCTCAAATAAATAAACAAGAGTACCGTTGTCTTTGTGAATAATCTATATTTATATAATCTAAACTACCAAACAACCACATGTAGATTATAATCTATCTAGATTATAATTTGGATTATAATCCATATTATATAATCTATAGGCTGAAACAAACAGGACCTTAGGGTCATTCTCAAGCTCCACGGTACCACCGGGAGCTTAGTGACCCATCGCCGACCAAATTTATTGTGGTGGTTGTGGATCCTTGGCTTGAGGCCTTGTAGTATCATGATTTTAGTGGGTTTGACCTACCCAATCATGAGGGGGTGTGCTTAGAGCAACTCCAATAGTTATGTAAATTTTAGCTCTCTAAATCACAGATTTAAGAAGTTGTTAAATGGCTTTTGGAGTAAAAAAATGTAAGTTCTCCAATAGTTCTCTAAATATAGGTTGTAATTTTGTTTTGTATTTATCCACATAAAAAATAAGTCACAAAAACTATATAATGCAGTCAACATTTTTGTTTAGGGAGTTGTTAAATGGTTGCTAAATGTAGAGAGAAAATGAGGTTAGATGACAAGTTGTTAAATTTAGAAAGTTCATTTAGAGATGTTGGAGAATAATTTTCATGTTAACTACCTAAATTATTGATTTAGGAAGTCTTTTAGAGAACTACTAGAGTTGCTCTTAGGGGTGGTAATGGATTGCGATCCAAATATTTCTTCATAAAATGTTAGAGCTCTAAATAAATTTTAGTTTAAAAAATAATTAGAAATAGAGTCCGATCCTAATCTGATCCTTAAATCTCATGGTGTAAAATTTAGAGCCTATTGTCACCTCTAGGTGTGCCACAACTGCCAAGTCAACCTAAATATGGTAGTCATCACAGAACTTGACAAATTTCTGCCCGCTGATTTGTGTGCCATTATTGGTGATGATCGAGTTAGGAACACCAAACCGGTGGACGATGTCGAGCGAAAATTCCATGACTCACTTAGATCTGATCTAAGCAATCGACTGAGCTTCGGTCCACTTTGTGAACTTGTTGATGGCGATAAGCAAATGTGTGTAGCCTATAGGCACCTTTATGAAGGGGCTGACCATGTCCAGCCTCCAGACCGTGAAAATCCATATGATGGGGATGGTTTGTAAGGATTGGGATGGCTAGTGGGTCTGCTTTGCATAGTATTGGCACTCTTCGCAAGTGCATAGGATCTGCTTCACGTCCGCCGCCATGGTTGCCAATAGAAGCCTTGTCAAAATTCGAGGAGGGTTCTCGGTGTGGTGTGTGTAACACCTCATATCCATCAATTAAAATAATGCATTTAAAATATAGCAGAGAGTAAAGTAAAAAAAATTAAATTAAGTGTTTGATCTAATTTATCTTTAGAATGATTTTTGTTTGCTCATAATTGATTGATGATTGTATTCATAAAATTTCTTTTTATGAAAACCCAATTAATTAATGTGGGAACCTTGGTCCAAAAATAAAAACTTTAAAGGTAAATATTTTTATATAATTATTATGAATTTTTAGAAATATTTAATATATATATTTATATTATTATGGGAAATAAGGCTAAAAAACGAAACCGGCCCAGCCGCCGCCACCTCATTTCCCTCTCTCCCTCTCACTTCCACGCGGACCCCACCGGCAGACCCTTCCCCTACCTCCAACCGCCGTGCCTAGCGCCCGGGCGGCCGCGCCGTCCTGCGCTCGGTCGACCCACCAACACGCCCCCAGCGCCTCCTCGCCTCCCTCAGACCCAAAACCGCCGGTGCCCCTTCCTTTTCCTCTCCCCACTCACTCCCCCCTATCAATGGAGAAACTTCCGTCATCAATGGAGCCGCCACCTCTTCCTCTCCCCTGGCGCCCTCTCCCCTCCCTCCTCTCTTCTATAAAAGCCGACTACGCCCATTGCTCCTCCCCTGTCGAGCTCTCCTTCTTCCCTCACCTCTCTCACGTGCTCGCTCACCGGACCGCGCCACGCCCTCACCGTTCACGTCATGTCGTTCTAGCTATGCCATGCTCGCACCCGCGCCATGCTCCGTCTGCGCCGTGCCCTGCCCTACCTAGCCCACGTCGTGTCGTGCCCACGCTGCGCCGCACCCGTGCCCGTCCCGATCGCGCGCCACCTCACCGTCGATCGCCTCACCCTTACCAAGCCCCTCCGTTCATCATAAGGTTGAAGACAACCCAAAAGTTTTATTATTTTTTCAAATCATGTTTTGAAGTAGTTATGAATTTTGTAATTATTTTGTTGTAATATGGGAATATTTTGATTTGGCATGCATGTGTATGTGAACTATTACTTTTGGGTATATATGCGATGAATTAGTGAATTATTATTAGTCATGATATTGGAAACACTAGATAAGTAATTTCATAGTTAACTTTGTTTATGATGAATTTTAGAATTAATCTAGAAGTTTATATTCATAAGTGATTTCATAGTTAACTTTGTTTATGATGAATTTTAGAATTAATCTAGAAGTTTATATTCATAAGTTCATGTAAGCCCACTAAATAAATAATAGAAACTTTCTTAATACGGAAGTAATAAGTGGTATAGGATTCATAATAATACAAATATTATAGTCTAACCAGTGATTTACTTTATAATTAAAATGTTTTGACCTCTGATTATTATAATGACATTTTCTTTTAGAAAGAAAAGATAAAAGTAAAAGGTTATCATTGTTCATAATAGAAATAATTATATAATAGTTAATTTATTTCTGTAGAATTGGTTAAATCATTACATCTAGGCTATGTTATGTAAAATACTTTCGTAGTCAAATATCCATATAATCTTCACTAGAGACAATCCAAAGTAGAGTTATAGTGGATTAATAAAATGAATATGGATTAGGTTTTATTCTAGGCACTATCATAAGTATGGTTTGTATGGTATATGCTTGTTCATGTAATGGTGAATGTTATTCATGTAATGTTGTATGTTTATTTATTTGGTGAATGTTTCCTTTTATATGTACCATATGCGAATCTATATTAGAAGCTGACTATGTGGTAGAAGAACCGAATATGTTTGACGATGAACCGCATGACACTTTTGAGCAAGGCAAGTGGATTCTCTCTTTGCATTTCTGTTCGTACCCAAATAATACATATAATATGTTTACTTTTTGAATATTTTCATAATTTGGTACGATTTGCCTAAATAGGATTTCCTAGAAATACCAACCATATTCCTTGATTACCCTGGGATAAATAATATGCTTAGCAATTTGTGCTACCGCTGAACTTGATAATTATGATGTCACTCTTTAATGATACTATTGTTTAGAAAATGAAGTTTGTATTATGATGTTAACCCGATGGTTAAACAAGATCATTTCATATTAAATGGAGCATGGAGTGACCACCCAGGATAACAATGCAACCACGAGCGCTATCATGGCTCTGACTTTGGTAATTAGCTTAATGCGCTTAGTACCTATCAACCTTTCCTGAAATATGGGCAAGAGGGGGTCGGCAGTGGAGGCAGCTCACGTTAACATGGAGACGTAGACTTGGCTAAGCTGCCTCGCCCAGAGGGCCTTCACACTGACCTGGAAACCTTAGTAGGTTGTTTCGTATTAAGTGTGTTTTGTTGAAGCCTCATAGTGGATCCTTAGCCATTCACCTCATCAATGTTTATGGGTCCGTACAACCCAGGATAGATGGGATACATGGCTTGTGGGTAAAGTTGTACCACCTCTGCATAGTGTAAAACTGATATGTCAGCCGTGCTCACAGTTAAGAGCAACCTTGACCCTCACATGATAACTAAACTTAAATATGGAGAATAAATTGTGATCCGATGATTTATAAATGGTTTTCTTAAGTGGTTTCACTTAAGTGCTTTTGATATAATCATATGATTATGATTAATTGGGATATACTTATAATTAGTAAGTTAGGCGTTGTTAATAAAATATTGACCAACTAAAATGCTTACCGCATAATGTAACGCTCCGAATTTGAGAGTTAAAATTTTCTTTCTCCAGCACTCACCAAATTCGGGCGTTACCTTTCCTTTTTCTTTTTCTTCTCGCTATGTCTTGCCCTTTCTCAAAATTCTAGCGAGAGTTAATTCGATACTGTGTATAAGTAAACCCTAGAAATGTTTCCTTTGGTTGTTGCATCATGCTGGATCATGCATTTTTTTGTGTGCGTTTGCTTGGCTTTTGTGAAGCATGCATTTAGTAGGAAGCTAGAGCTAAAATGCAAAATAGGAAAAATGAGAAAATAGGAAAAGAAGCCCCCTGGCGTGCGGCCCAGCCTAGCGGTGGCCCAGCCGCGACCTTTCTCTTTCCCCCTCCTCCTTTCTCCCCCCTCCCCCGCGCGGCCCACCCTGTCTTAGGCCGGCCGGCTGGCGCGCGGCCTAGCCGCCCCTCAACAGCCCCCCCCCCACTCCCTCCGCGCGCGTGCGCGCTGGGCGGTTGCCCAGCCGCCGCCGCCCATGGTGGGGCCCACCCGTCAATGCCCCGGTCGCCCCTGTTCACCTCCACTAACCTCCACGACGCCTGTTCTTTTTTATTCCCCGCGTGGTTTATCTCTCTCTCTTCCAAGCCGCCCTCGCCGCCCGGAGCTATCCCTGCCCCTCGGCGCCGTTCGTGCGCCGTCCTCATCCCCCGCGGTGAACCCGCCCGTCTCCCTCTTCCCCGACCCACCCCCCTCCTCCATGTGCTCACGGCCCCCGGCTTGGACCCTGGCGCGCGGCCTGGTGCGTGGCGCGCCCCCTCGCGCCCTCCCTGGCATGGCCGTCGCGCTGTCATGGCGCCCCAGCTCGACGTGGCCCTCCTGCGCGGTGCGCCCTCTGGCCGTCGCGGCCCCCTGCCCTGCGCACGGCGCGACCCTCTGCCCTACGCGTGGCGTGGCCCCCTGCCCTGCGCGCAGCGTGGCCCTCTGCCCGGCGCGGCGCGGCACCCTGCCCTACGCGCGGCGTGGCCCCCTGCCCGGTGCGGCGCGCCCCTGGCTCGTCGAGGACCCCTGCCCATGTGCGGCGTGCCCCCGGCTCGTCGCGGCCCCCTGGCCGGCGCGGCCTCCTGCCCTGCGCGGCGTGGCCCCGGCTCGGTGTGGCCCTGGCCCGGCGCAGTCCCTACGCGCGGCGCGCATTCTGCGCGCCTGCGGCCAAGGTGCCCGTGGCGCGCTGCCTTGCACGCGCGCAGTGCCTAGCGCGGCGCGTAGTGCCCCGACGCGCATGCAACGAGCCCGTCTACCCCCCCCCCTCCCGTGTATATCGTGCGCGTTAAGCGTGCTATTTATTTCACGTAGTTGAACTCCACTTAGAATTGTTCACATTAATTATCTCACGTAGTTAAACGATGACTATAGTAGTGTTGGCCAATCGGAAACCAATTGTAACTCTATTAGTGCAAGCGGTTAATACCTATTAGTATGACTAGGTGGAATTAAATGTCATAATGATTATTCGCAAAAACCTACACGTAATATTTCTCGACTATAGCTTTTGTCGTTGCGATTCCTTTTTCTCTTTCTCGTAATTACGAATGCAAACCATATGTCACGTGTATGTTCATTCAATCTACTCTCCTGTATGGTGTACTGTTTATTTCCTAATTCAAGGATATGGATGTATGTTTGTACTCGCATAGATAATGGTCTGGTTGTGGAGTTCGAAGAGATCGCAGGAGAAGACCCTGAGCAGCAGCTGGTTGGTGGAGGCAAGTGTCCCTTGACCTATCTTTGTCCCATACATTCTATAATTAACTTTCCACATTTACACAGTTTATACCTAAGGATTGACTAGCTTTTGTTTACCTCGTCCTTGCTTACCTATATGGGTTGGGTTATTTTGGTTTTAGCTTCATGCTAGTGCTTCACATTAATTAATGAACATGATGAGATTATCTATGATATGTTGTTTTCCCTTTTGATTATGATGATATACTTGTGGCATTTAAGGGGACTTGAGCTATTTCTCGAGTGCCTCTCCGTAAGGACTGATTCGTTGGATGACCGCCCGGAAAAATAGTGCAACCATGAGGGTGGAATGGGATGCCCTTAGCTGAATAATTAGAGGAATTGAGATGTAGTTCGATTCGCCGTCGTGCCGTCAATGGGGCTCGGTGTATGCGGCTCGCTCTGCCAAGGGTGGTTTGCCCCTTGGGGAGGAGTGTGGTATATTTAGGAAACCTAACAGGCGGCTACAGCCTCAGGGAATCTTTGTAAAGGCTAAGTAGTGAAACCCTGCCTATTCACCTTGGTAGTGTTTAAGGGTTTGATAGGCCCGAGGAAAGAGGGTATCACGACTTGTGGGTAAAGTGCGCAACCTCTGTAGAGTGTTATGAAACTGATATATCAGCTGTGCTCGCGGTTATGAGCGGCCAAGGGAGCTACTTTGATTAGAGATACTTTGATCAGAGATGTTTGGTTTACACGTGGTGATGAGGATGATGGTTTTGGTTATGACTATGGTAATGGTAAGTGGTATCCTTTCTGTTTGGAAAGGGTACTTTGGGTTAAGAACTTGGGCTAATACTAAAATCTGGCTCTTTACTAGTAATAATAACCTGAGCAACTAAAAACAACTGCTTGACTTAACTCCACATAAAGCTAGTCCACTACAGCCAAAGAGACAATTGCTGAGTATGTTGATTTGTACTCACCCTTGCTCTACACACCAAACCCCCTAGGTTGTCCACGTTGCAACCACTACTCAGGAGAAGATGAAGCCATGGAGGAAGACTTCCAGGAGTTCCAAGAGTACGATGTGTTCTAGGCGTGGGTTAGCGGCAAACCCCCAGTTGGCTGCCTGTGAAGGCCGTGTTTATCTACGTTTCGTTTTTGCACTTTGATTATTGTTAAAGACTATGTGGATATCTCAGACATCATGATGTAATCGAATATTATTACCCTTTTATGTTATTATTTGAGCATGTCCAATTATATAACTGCCGTGTACGTGAATTGCTGATCCTGGCACATACATGGTTCGCATTCGGTTTACCTTCTAAAACCGGGTGTGACATAGGTGGTATCAAAGCTGTGCTGACTGTAGGACCGCTAACCTAGAGTAGAATGGTCGTTCTAAGGACTATAGACCTCTATTATTACCTTGACTTTGGTATCCCTTCAAAAATTGGTCATATCGACCAAACCTATATTCTACTATATATATTATACCTTGCTGAAAAAATTGTTTTATTCTAATCCCTAATTCTTTTTATGGTTTACTTGCTGGCCATATTAGCTCTGTTCTCACTCTTATGCTTACGGTGTCTTTTGTAGATGGCTCATCTTAGACACACCACATGGAAGTCTGTCATCCCCTTCTTGCCTTATCGTCTCGCTGAGCGTCCGCTTCGCCGTCCGGTGACTGGTCAGTCTAGTCTTTTGGAGAGGCTGCACCACCGCCTGCACGAGGAGCAAGAGCGTCGATGACAGGAGCTGGAGTAGTAGGGCTCTTATTCCTCGCCTCAGCAGGGAGTGGAGTCTGTGAGGAGCTGCTCCCCTATGCTCCCGCTGGAGGTGCCCCCTGCACCACCACTAAGCGCCCAGCCGCTGGAGTAGCTGTCGGAGGAGACCCCAATGACAGAGGTGGCGACAACAACTTGAACTTCAGCACCGACCTTTTAGCCGAGTAGGAGCCGGAGGGATGGGTTGCTCGACCCATCACTCACGACGCCGCTCGTGGGTGTCACTTCCACAACGCGCTTGACACCCTGCTGCGCTAGGCACTCGACCGGCGTACTTGGTCCATCGAGTATCGTTGTGTTGTCTTCCAGCATAGTCGCGGGGTTTACCCGGACCGCTGGGAGGCGACTTGCTTGGCGCGCCATCCAGAGAACAGCCTCTGGGGTGCGGAGGTCTGCTCAGAGCACTACTCTATCTCTGAGCAGGACTCAGCTGAGACGACCATGCAAGATGCCGCACGTTGTGCGCTTTCACACTACTGCTCAGTGTTCGGTGGGGTGGCCGATGGCCTCAACCTGAGGTATTACCCCCACCGTCCATCTGGCAGCACAGGAGGCGTGGTTGTCTCACCCGTCGGTGAGGACAATCATAGGTTGAGCAGCACAGTCAACCTAGCCGCCGTGCTAAACACGGAGCTGGACCATGCTTTAGACGAGCTAAGTAGGGCTCGTGCTGAGATCGCCCAGCTACGGGCTGAGCGCGCGGAGCGCCGTCACCAGGAGGATGGCTCCCCCGCTCCCGTCGGGACTCAGCATCCGTACCGCTCACCTCCGCGTGGACACCATGCCTATGGCAACCCTGACTGCAGGACCAGGATAAATTTAGAACCATAGATCGTGAGTGTTGGGTCTTGTAATGAATGTTTAAAATAGAAGTCTTAGTCTTAGTCTCAGTCTTACTCTTAGTTAGTCTTAGTTAGACAGGGTAGTTTGCTTATCCTGTGCTTTTATGTTTGTCATGATGAATTATGAGGGATTTGGATCTTTGTAATGACTGTCACCAGGGTGTGGGTATCCCCTGCACCTTGGTTTACCTGTTAAATGTTAATGAAATTAGTTATCTAGTTGGGAAGCTCTTAAATTCCACTTTCCTCTTTATCTAAGAAGTTGTGTTTGCTTGTGTTGGGAATTAGTGAAGATGTTCATCTGTTTAGTACTGTGGAAGAATTCTATACTCTTTTCTTATGCTGTAAGTTTGCAAGATCAGTTCTGATGTGTGATTGCATTCTGCAAATGTCAGACAACAGGCGCAGAGGAAGAAGGCATGCTCAGCAGGAGCAGCCAGCACCGCAAGATGAGGCAACCCAACAGTAGCTGCCACCACCACCCCCAATGACAATCGAGCAGATGTTCCTAATGCAGACTCAGGCAGTTCAAGCCATTGGTCAGACCCTGGCCGCCATGCAACAAGTGCATCAGCAACATCCCCCACCTCAAATGCCTCAGATGCCTAGAGACAAGTGTGTTGAATTCATGAGAGGTCAACCCCCAGTGTTCGCTCACTCTGCTGACCCTATGGATGCTGAAGATTGGCTGCGCACCATGGAGCGGGAGTTGCACACCGCTCAATGCGACGACAGGGAGAAAGTGTTGTATGGTCCCCGTATGTTGAGGGGAGCAACTCAGTCTTGGTGGGAGTCCTATCTTGCCACCCACGCCAACCCCGACACCATGACCTGGGAGGAATTCAGAGATAACTTTCGTTAGTATCATGTTCCAGCAGGTCTAATGACATTAAAGAAAGAGGAATTCCTGGCGCTTAAGCAAGGGTCTATGTTCGTCAGTGAGTACTAAGATAGGTTTCTGCATCTGTCCCGCTATGCTCCTGAAGATGTCAACACAGACGCTAAGAGGCAGTATCATTTCTTGAGAGGCTTAGTTGATCCTCTGCATTATCAGCTGATGAATCATATCTTTCCCACCTTTCAACACCTGATTGACAGAGCAATCATGACAGAGAAGAAGCACAAGGAGATGGAGGATCGCAAGCGCAAGATCAATGGGCCCCATCGTGGGAGTAGCAATCACCCTCGTTTCTCATGCAACCCACCTCAGCAGTTCAGACAGAATCAGCGTCTGCCTCAGCAGCAATTTCAGAAATAGTACCCTCAGTATCAGCAGCAGAATCGCTAGAACAATCAGTCAGGAGGGAGTCAGTTCCAGAGGCAGAATCAGCAGGCACCTTGTCTTCCTGCCCCAGCAACCCAACAGAACAGTCAAGCAGCCCCAGCTCAAGGTGGAGGCAGAGCATGTTCCACTGTGGAGAGCAAGGCCATTGGGTGATGCATTGTCCAAAGAAGGCAGCTCAGCAGCAATCAGGCCCCAGTGCCCCAGCGAAGCAGAATGTATCTTAGCCAGGAGCAGGCAACCGCGTCCAGACACGCTACAACCATGGGAGACTGAACCACTTGGAGGCTGAAGCAGTCCAGGAGACACCAGACATGATAGTAGGTATGTTTCCAGTCGATTCTCATATTGCAGAAGTATTATTTGATACTGGAGCAACGCATTCATTTATTACTGCATCATGGGTAGAAGCACATAATCTTCCAATAACTACTATGTCAACACCCATTCAAATTGATTCAGCCGGTGGTAAAGTTTGAGCTGATAGTGTTTGCTTGAATATAAGTGTGGAAATAAGGGGGATAGAGTTTCCTGCTAACCTCATAGTAATGGGTACTCAGGGAATAGATGTTATCCTAGGGATAAACTAGCTAGATAAGTACCGGGCAGTTATCAGCTGTGATAAGAGGACAATTAAGTTGATGTCCCCACTAGGAGAGGAGGTGGTGACCGAGTTAACCCTGCCTGAGCAAGGAAAGGGAGTTGTCATCAGATGGCTATTGATAGCAGTGAAGCAGATCCACTCGAGATTATCAAGGTGGTGTCAGAATTTCCGGACGTGTTCCCAAAAGACTTACCAGGTATGCCACCTGAGCGGAAAGTTGAGTTTGCCATAGAGATTCTTCCTAGAACCGCCCCATCTTTAAAAGAGCCTAAAGAGTATCTAGACCAGAGTTGGTTGAACTCAAGAAGCAGATCGATGAGCTGTCAGAGAAAGGTTACATCAGACCAAGCACCTCACCTTGGGCCACCCCTATCCTGTTCATGGAGAAGAAAGATGGCACTAGGAGGATGTGCATCGATTATCGAGCTCTGAATGAGGTCACAATCAAGAATAAGTACCCCTTACCCAGAATAGAAGATCTGTTCGACCAGCTGAGAGGAGCCAGCGTGTTTTCAAAGATAGACCTGAGGTCAGGTTATCATCAGCTCAGGATCCGACCCTCAGATATTCTGAAGACGACATTTATAACCAAGTATGGGTTATATGAGTTGACTGTTATGTCTTTTGGCCTAATGAATGCACCAGCCTTCTTCATGAATCTGATGAATAGTGTATTCATGGATTATCTTGACAAGTTTGTGGTGGTATTCATTGATGACATTCTTATATATTCTCAAAGTGAGGAGGAGCATGTGGATCATTTGAAGATGGTATTGCAGAGATTGCGAGAGCACCAGCTGTATGCAAAGTTGCGCAAGTGCGAGTTCTGGATTGATGAAGTTCTGTTCTTGGGTCACATAATAAACAAAGATGGATTGTCTGTGGATCCGAAGAAAGTGGCAGATATTTTGGACTAGAAAGCGCCAACAGATGCTCGAGGAATCAAGAGCTTCATTGGAATGGTCGGGTATTATTGGCGATTCATTGAAGGGTTTTCAAAGATTGTGAAACCGATGACAGCTCTGCTAGGCAACAAAGTTGAGTTCAAGTGGACCCAGAAATGCCAAGAAGCCTTTGAAGCACTGAAAGGGAAGTTGACTACAGTGCCTGTCTTAGTCTTTGTAACACCCGGATTTTAGGGATCCAAAACCCGGGGTTAACATAAACACCAGGTATGCTGGGACCAAGTCTCATACATATGATGTATAGTGGCACAGGATCGAATGTCACATCTTTACATATAACAGGAGTTCTATACAAAATAAATAATTACATTATAAGGAGACAACGGTCCAGCAACCCAAAGTTGACTGGGAGGCGACGACCTAGACCTCTCACGAACTCATCGCAGCATCCTCCATGAGCATCATCCTGCGGTACCTGCTCTTGACCTGTGGTGTATGTGAGACAGCAAGAGTGAGCTCACATACGTTCATCGCTCAACAAGTTGTGGGGAATAATGTGCATGAACTCGCCAAAGGTGGGAGCTCACATGAAGTGTAAGGCTTACCAAAGAAGATGGTTAGAGCTGAGCATTGCTTTTAAAGTTGGTCAAAATTTTATTAGCAGTTACTAAGTATAAGTAAATACCAAACCCAATTAAGTAATAGAACAAAAGTAACAACACCACCTGCAATGCAATGCATATGACAAATTGAATTTAGTTCCATAAATTAATCATGTGAGTGTCCGAGCTGCTCTTGACCGTGAGCACGGCTAGTATACCAGTTTTACACTCTGCAGAGGTTGCGCATCTTTACCCACAAGTCGTGTTACCCATTTGCCACGGAGTTGATCAGACTCCATACACCTCTACCTAGGAAGCGAGGCAGGGTACCACTACGAGGCCTTTACAAAGTTCCACTAGCTTCAGAAAACCCGCTACAGTTTATAGGAAGATCCAGTGCAGGAATCCCTTGCAGGACCGCCATCGCAGCAAAATCCTCCCGAGGGCCTCCCTACACTGACCTCTCCCCTACTGCCCTTGCCCCTTTCGGGTAAGGTAGTCTTCCACTAGCTTTCCTAATTAATCAGCCAAGGGCGTCCCATTCCACCCTTGTGGTAGCACTGTTTTCCCGGGTGGTTCTCCATGTTCCAATTAACATAATGATCTTAACATGAACCATGAATAACAACTGATAACAAAAGTATAATCATGAATGGTGTATCTCCATACCCAAAACCACATATAGCACTAGCAAGTACTACCCAGAAAGTTCAGTGGTAAACAAGGTATAAAGATAGACAAACTAGGGTAACCTATTGGGTCCCTTCAAAATTAACCTATGCAGATCATTATGATTAATTAGAACATGAGTAGGTGAAAAGAAGTGATCAAGGGCACAACTTGCCTGGGCCTTGAGATTCCAGGTACCAGGATGATCTTCAGATGACTCGTGACCTCACTGCTAGTCGTAGCAATTCAAACAAACATGGTATAGGCAAAATTAACATTACACCAAACATAAGAACAAAATACATATTAATAATCTACATATTAAAATAAGATCACAGGAACAGGAATCATTAATTTTGGAGTTATAGATTTTAAGTTATGGATTTTCTAATGTTTTATGTGTTCAGTACAAGATTAATTAAGATAACAATTTTAATGTGACTTTTATGTAAAACCAGTGGCACTAATTGATAAACAATAATATTACAAAATTATAGGAAGTGGAATGGATTAATTTGGAGTTCATATGCATTTTCTATGAATTATATAAATTCTAGGAATTATTTTTATATTAAAAACTCATTTTCTAATTCATTTTCCTGATTTTATAACACTCTGGACTGGGCCTCAATTATAAGAAAGGTCAGGGGGCTCGGCGCAAGAATCCCGAGACACAGCCAACAGTGCCTATGGACTGCGGGTTGATTTAAACTAAAGACGGGGGCTCTTTATCAAAAGTGCCAGCGCGAAGGGGTATCGGTGGAGATCGGCCGCCCGATCACTGATCAAGGGCCCAGATTAAATCGCGAACCCTGTGAACCGGTATGCATTTATAACCGCACGATCCAAATCCTACGATCACGATTTTATGAAACGAGATCCAACCGGGTTCGTCTATTAGCAGATCAGCGGCCCAGATCATCCTCGCGAAAGGGTATTCTCCCTTCTAATCTGAGCCGCACATACTAGATCCAACAGCCCAACGCCATCGTCATCACCTCGAGCTCACCCGCGGCGGCGCCGCCCTGCCCGCGGCGCGCCCTCGCCGGAGGGGCGATTAATTCGCAAGCCCAAGCCCCGATTGAACAATCCGAGAACATCTACGCATTGCCGAGTGAAAAGCGAACCTAGGAGAGGGTTTCTTACCGGGGCTGGAAGCGCAGAGGGCACTGCCCACGACGACGAGCGGCACCACCGCGAAGCTTCAATTCCGGTGACAAATTCCGGGCACACGGAACGATCACCGCGGTCCAATACTCGCACACAGGTTCCACGCGCAATACCGAGAGGCCCGACCCCTTCTTGGTCACCAACCACAGCGCAGGCACCGGAATCCCACGGTGTCCAACGATTCCGCGGCGGCAATCGTGCTCCGTCGAGAAATTACTGGAGCACCACGAAGTCGCCCACCGATTGAATCCTCACACAGCACCAATGGATCACCACCAACCTCCAGCTAGCCCGATTGGCGCCCGAAGTCTCCTTCCGGCAGCGAATCGCGGCGGTGGCTCTTCTCTCTTTCCCCCCCCCCCCATTGATTCTGCGCGCCGTTGTTTGGGGAGGAGCGGCTCCACTTTTATACCCCGAGGAACATGGCCGGAGGAATCGGAGTCCGAGCAGGTGGGTGCGAGCAGCGAGATCAGCGGCGAAAATCCAGGAACGAGCGCGGCTGGAGATGTCGCGGGTTTGTTAGGAAGAAGAAGATTGAGCTGACATCGGTGGCCCACACGGCGGTGAAAGGGAGCAAGCGTGCGAGAAGGCTAGCAGGGCGCGGCAGAGACTGGAGCGTGGGCCCCACCTGTCGGCGCCGGTGGCAAGGTTAATGGGCTCGCGCGGGTGTGATTTCGGGATTGGGCCGAATTGTGGGGATTCCAGCCCAGTCAAGGATTTTTCTTTTATTTATTTTCTGTTTTCCCTTCTTTCCAAATTCACTTCATTTTGAATTTAAATTCAAATCCTGTGACAAATTTGTCTTCAGATTAGATTGGGTACTAACTTTGAGCATTTAATTATATATATATTTTATGTAACTTTTATACTCTTTACCTCTTTCTCTTCTCATTTATTTTCCATTTTCTATTCCAAATTTAAATTTATACTTCTATTTTAGTTTTTTTCAGATTTTTCAAATGTATCAATTGAAACCCAAAGGTGAATATAAACCATACTAGTGTGGGATTTTATGAATTTATTTTGTACTTTATAATATTTCCTTCTCCTTTTCAAAATTTTAAATCCCAAATTCAAATCTAGGGTTTTAATCTAACTCTTCTATTCATTGTAATATTTTTATCCAACAAAATTCAATATGACACAATGGTTTATTTGTATCTTAGTAAAGATTTATTATTTTTTTATTCCTTGTTTTCTTTAATACAAATTTTGGGCTCTACAAATCCTACCCCCCTTAACAAAAATCTCGTCCTCGAGATTTGTAAGAAAAGGGTGCATAACTTATGTTATCTCCAACATATGCACAAACAAAATCTCAGCATGATGCATTATTTATTGGCAACACATGGGGTCAGATAGACTTTATTATTATTCTCAATATAGTAAAATGCTAGCTACTAACTAAGGTAACACTTAGATCTTACAAATAGTAGTAATATATAAATATGTTTATGTATCTTGGTGGAACTGGTGGTTAGGAAAGCATGGGTGTATATATGTATGTCCACTTTATTATAGGATATAAGATGTCTTTAGGGCATATATAGGTTTGGGATAAGAAAGAGTAGGATAAGAAAAGACTTCATCCAAGATTGTGGATCTTGACTCATCTTGGTGACCTTACTTGATCCTTGAAGACTTGAGTTGGTGTTCATCCTTCCTTGATGAAGTTGATCATCTTCTTTGGTCTTATCTCATTGATTAGGAGTTAGTGTATATTATTGGCTGGGGAATATGGTTAATATAGGTATGGATGAGATAGATTACATGATGTAGGTTACAAGTTTGTTTTAGGTAGGGGTTGATAGACTATGCAATCCATCATTACTCTATTGGTTGGGTTGTTATGTAACTTGTTATATAGGTCAAGTTGTTGGGTATGGCCAAGTTGATATAAGTCTCCAAATTAGGCTTAAGTGATTTAGGAGTATGGCCTCATCCTTTGTATCTGCATTAAGTAACTCAATCTAGCTTAGATCATATTGGATTAGATAGAGTCCAGATTAGGTTGGTATGACTAGATTAAACTAGTTAAGATTAGCTAGATCTACCAGAGTAGGATAAATATTATTAGGATATGTTAGAATCTTTTAAGATAGGATGGAGTCTTTTCAAGACAAGATGAATCTATTAATAGTAATAGAGTATCTTTTAAGACAAGATGGATCTATATACATTAGGATAAGTTAAGACCTTTTGAGATAAGATAGATCTATGAGTGTAGGATAGAATCTCTTGAGATGAGATGAATCTATTAAGATAAGGGAGAATTTTTAAGATACGATGGGTATTGTTAGGCTAGTTACTTTATTGAAGGATAATTTAGTTTGTCTAGTTATTTTATAAATGCTATCCTTTATACCTAGATGTATATGCAGATGTAATTGTGGACATTACTCCACAACCCATCACACTCAATCAAAAATCCAAATCAGATAAATATCATAAGAACAAACATTCAAATACATAGACACTTATAAAAATAGTTTTGTTTTTGTTCCTAGGATTAGGTCTCTTATTCCTAAAGTCACTTTAGGCACTGGATTTCAAAGTGTGAAATCCACATTTGTCTTTAGAAAGAAAAGATAAGAATAATCAGAGTAAAGCGGAATTAGATGAGAAAAGATTAAGAAAAGTTTAGAAAGAATCAGAGTAGCAAAGGTAAGTAGATAGTGGTTGTCCAGCTCTATCTAGGTCTCGTCCTACAGTCAACATTGCTCTGATACCACTTCTGTAACACCCGGATTTTAGGGATCCAAAACCCGGGGTTAACATAAACACCAGGTATGCTGGGACCAAGTCTCATACATATGATGTATAGTGGCACAGGATCGAATGTCACATCTTTACATATAACAGGAGTTCTATACAAAATAAATAATTACATTATAAGGAGACAACGGTCCAGCAACCCAAAGTTGACTGGGAGGCGACGACCTAGACCTCTCACGAACTCATCGCAGCATCCTCCATGAGCATCATCCTGCGGTACCTGCTCTTGACCTGTGGTGTATGTGAGACAGCAAGAGTGAGCTCACATACGTTCATCGCTCAACAAGTTGTGGGGAATAATGTGCATGAACTCGCCAAAGGTGGGAGCTCACGTGAAGTGTAAGGCTTACCAAAGAAGATGGTTAGAGCTGAGCATTGCTTTTAAAGTTGGTCAAAATTTTATTAGCAGTTACTAAGTATAAGTAAATACCAAACCCAATTAAGTAATAGAACAAAAGTAACAACACCACCTGCAATGCAATGCATATGACAAATTGAATTTAGTTCCATAAATTAATCATGTGAGTGTCCGAGCTGCTCTTGACCGTGAGCACGGCTAGTATACCAGTTTTACACTCTGCAGAGGTTGCGCATCTTTACCCACAAGTCGTGTTACCCATTTGCCACGGAGTTGATCAGACTCCATACACCTCTACCTAGGAAGCGAGGCAGGGTACCACTACGAGGCCTTTACAAAGTTCCACTAGCTTCAGAAAACCCGCTACAGTTTATAGGAAGATCCAGTGCAGGAATCCCTTGCAGGACCGCCATCGCAGCAAAATCCTCCCGAGGGCCTCCCTACACTGACCTCTCCCCTACTGCCCTTGCCCCTTTCGGGTAAGGTAGTCTTCCACTAGCTTTCCTAATTAATCAGCCAAGGGCGTCCCATTCCACCCTTGTGGTAGCACTGTTTTCCCGGGTGGTTCTCCATGTTCCAATTAACATAATGATCTTAACATGAACCATGAATAACAACTGATAACAAAAGTATAATCATGAATGGTGTATCTCCATACCCAAAACCACATATAGCACTAGCAAGTACTACCCAGAAAGTTCAGTGGTAAACAAGGTATAAAGATAGACAAACTAGGGTAACCTATTGGGTCCCTTCAAAATTAACCTATGCAGATCATTATGATTAATTAGAACATGAGTAGGTGAAAAGAAGTGATCAAGGGCACAACTTGCCTGGGCCTTGAGATTCCAGGTACCAGGATGATCTTCAGATGACTCGTGACCTCACTGCTAGTCGTAGCAATTCAAACAAACATGGTATAGGCAAAATTAACATTACACCAAACATAAGAACAAAATACATATTAATAATCTACATATTAAAATAAGATCACAGGAACAGGAATCATTAATTTTGGAGTTATAGATTTTAAGTTATGGATTTTCTAATGTTTTATGTGTTCAGTACAAGATTAATTAAGATAACAATTTTAATGTGACTTTTATGTAAAACCAGTGGCACTAATTGATAAACAATAATATTACAAAATTATAGGAAGTGGAATGGATTAATTTGGAGTTCATATGCATTTTCTATGAATTATATAAATTCTAGGAATTATTTTTATATTAAAAACTCATTTTCTAATTCATTTTCCTGATTTTATAACACTCTGGACTGGGCCTCAATTATAAGAAAGGTCAGGGGGCTCAGCGCAAGAATCCCGAGACACAGCCAACAGTGCCTATGGACTGCGGGTTGATTTAAACTAAAGACGGGGGCTCTTTATCAAAAGTGCCAGCGCGAAGGGGTATCGGTGGAGATCGGCCGCCCGATCACTGATCAAGGGCCCAGATTAAATCGCGAACCCTGTGAACCGGTATGCATTTATAACCGCACGATCCAAATCCTACGATCACGATTTTATGAAACGAGATCCAACCGGGTTCGTCTATTAGCAGATCAGCGGCCCAGATCATCCTCGCGAAAGGGTATTCTCCCTTCTAATCTGAGCCGCACATACTAGATCCAACGGCCCAACGCCATCGTCATCACCTCGAGCTCACCCGCGGCGGCGCCGCCCTGCCCGCGGCGCGCCCTCGCCGGAGGGGCGATTAATTCGCAAGCCCAAGCCCCGATTGAACAATCCGAGAACATCTACGCATTGCCGAGTGAAAAGCAAACCTAGGAGAGGGTTTCTTACCGGGGCTGGAAGCGAGAGGGCACTGCCCACGACGACGAGCGGCACCACCGCGAAGCTTCAATTCCGGTGACAAATTCCGGGCACACGGAACGATCACCGCGGTCCAATACTCGCACACAAGTTCCACGCGCAATACCGAGAGGCCCGACCCCTTCTTGGTCACCAACCACAGCGCAGGCACCGGAATCCCACGGTGTCCAACGATTCCGCGGCGGCAATCGTGCTCCGTCGAGAAATTACTGGAGCACCACGAAGTCGCCCACCGATTGAATCCTCACACAGCACCAATGGATCACCACCAACCTCCAGCTAGCCCGATTGGCGCCCGAAGTCTCCTTCCGGCAGCGAATCGCGGCGGTGGCTCTTCTCTCTTTCCCCCCCCCCCATTGATTCTGCGCGCCGTTGTTTGGGGAGGAGCGGCTCCACTTTTATACCCCGAGGAACATGGCCGGAGGAATCGGAGTCCGAGCAGGTGGGTGCGAGCAGCGAGATCAGCGGCGAAAATCCAGGAACGAGCGCGGCTGGAGATGTCGCGGGTTTGTTAGGAAGAAGAAGATTGAGCTGACATCGGTGGCCCACACGGCGGTGAAAGGGAGCAAGCGTGCGAGAAGGCTAGCAGGGCGCGGCAGAGACTGGAGCGTGGGCCCCACCTGTCGGCGCCGGTGGCAAGGTTAATGGGCTCGCGCGGGTGTGATTTCGGGATTGGGCCGAATTGTGGGGATTCCAGCCCAGTCAAGGATTTTTCTTTTATTTATTTTCTGTTTTCCCTTCTTTCCAAATTCACTTCATTTTGAATTTAAATTCAAATCCTGTGACAAATTTGTCTTCAGATTAGATTGGGTACTAACTTTGAGCATTTAATTATATATATATTTTATGTAACTTTTATACTCTTTACCTCTTTCTCTTCTCATTTATTTTCCATTTTCTATTCCAAATTTAAATTTATACTTCTATTTTAGTTTTTTTCAGATTTTTCAAATGTATCAATTGAAACCCAAAGGTGAATATAAACCATACTAGTGTGGGATTTTATGAATTTATTTTGTACTTTATAATATTTCCTTCTCCTTTTCAAAATTTTAAATCCCAAATTCAAATCTAGGGTTTTAATCTAACTCTTCTATTCATTGTAATATTTTTATCCAACAAAATTCAATATGACACAATGGTTTATTTGTATCTTAGTAAAGATTTATTATTTTTTTTATTCCTTGTTTTCTTTAATACAAATTTTGGGCTCTACAAATCCTACCCCCCTTAACAAAAATCTCGTCCTCGAGATTTGTAAGAAAAGGGTGCATAACTTATGTTATCTCCAACATATGCACAAACAAAATCTCAGCATGATGCATTATTTATTGGCAACACATGGGGTCAGATAGACTTTATTATTATTCTCAATATAGTAAAATGCTAGCTACTAACTAAGGTAACACTTAGATCTTACAAATAGTAGTAATATATAAATATGTTTATGTATCTTGGTGGAACTGGTGGTTAGGAAAGCATGGGTGTATATATGTATGTCCACTTTATTATAGGATATAAGATGTCTTTAGGGCATATATAGGTTTGGGATAAGAAAGAGTAGGATAAGAAAAGACTTCATCCAAGATTGTGGATCTTGACTCATCTTGGTGACCTTACTTGATCCTTGAAGACTTGAGTTGGTGTTCATCCTTCCTTGATGAAGTTGATCATCTTCTTTGGTCTTATCTCATTGATTAGGAGTTAGTGTATATTATTGGCTGGGGAATATGGTTAATATAGGTATGGATGAGATAGATTACATGATGTAGGTTACAAGTTTGTTTTAGGTAGGGGTTGATAGACTATGCAATCCATCATTACTCTATTGGTTGGGTTGTTATGTAACTTGTTATATAGGTCAAGTTGTTGGGTATGGCCAAGTTGATATAAGTCTCCAAATTAGGCTTAAGTGATTTAGGAGTATGGCCTCATCCTTTGTATCTGCATTAAGTAACTCAATCTAGCTTAGATCATATTGGATTAGATAGAGTCCAGATTAGGTTGGTATGACTAGATTAAACTAGTTAAGATTAGCTAGATCTACCAGAGTAGGATAAATATTATTAGGATATGTTAGAATCTTTTAAGATAGGATGGAGTCTTTTCAAGACAAGATGAATCTATTAATAGTAATAGAGTATCTTTTAAGACAAGATGGATCTATATACATTAGGATAAGTTAAGACCTTTTGAGATAAGATAGATCTATGAGTGTAGGATAGAATCTCTTGAGATGAGATGAATCTATTAAGATAAGGGAGAATTTTTAAGATACGATGGGTATTGTTAGGCTAGTTACTTTATTGAAGGATAATTTAGTTTGTCTAGTTATTTTATAAATGCTATCCTTTATACCTAGATGTATATGCAGATGTAATTGTGGACATTACTCCACAACCCATCACACTCAATCAAAAATCCAAATCAGATAAATATCATAAGAACAAACATTCAAATACATAGACACTTATAAAAATAGTTTTGTTTTTGTTCCTAGGATTAGGTCTCTTATTCCTAAAGTCACTTTAGGCACTGGATTTCAAAGTGTGAAATCCACATTTGTCTTTAGAAAGAAAAGATAAGAATAATCAGAGTAAAGCGGAATTAGATGAGAAAAGATTAAGAAAAGTTTAGAAAGAATCAGAGTAGCAAAGGTAAGTAGATAGTGGTTGTCCAGCTCTATCTAGGTCTCGTCCTACAGTCAACATTGCTCTGATACCACTTCTGTAACACCCGGATTTTAGGGATCCAAAACCCGGGGTTAACATAAACACCAGGTATGCTGGGACCAAGTCTCATACATATGATGTATAGTGGCACAGGATCTAATGTCACATCTTTACATATAACAGGAGTTCTATACAAAATAAATAATTACATTATAAGGAGACAACGGTCCAGCAACCCAAAGTTGACTGGGAGGCGACGACCTAGACCTCTCACGAACTCATCGCAGCATCCTCCATGAGCATCATCCTGCGGTACCTGCTCTTGACCTGTGGTGTATGTGAGACAGCAAGAGTGAGCTCACATACGTTCATCGCTCAACAAGTTGTGGGGAATAATGTGCATGAACTCGCCAAAGGTGGGAGCTCACGTGAAGTGTAAGGCTTACCAAAGAAGATGGTTAGAGCTGAGCATTGCTTTTAAAGTTGGTCAAAATTTTATTAGCAGTTACTAAGTATAAGTAAATACCAAACCCAATTAAGTAATAGAACAAAAGTAACAACACCACCTGCAATGCAATGCATATGACAAATTGAATTTAGTTCCATAAATTAATCATGTGAGTGTCCGAGCTGCTCTTGACCGTGAGCACGGCTAGTATACCAGTTTTACACTCTGCAGAGGTTGCGCATCTTTACCCACAAGTCGTGTTACCCATTTGCCACGGAGTTGATCAGACTCCATACACCTCTACCTAGGAAGCGAGGCAGGGTACCACTACGAGGCCTTTACAAAGTTCCACTAGCTTCAGAAAACCCGCTACAGTTTATAGGAAGATCCAGTGCAGGAATCCCTTGCAGGACCGCCATCGCAGCAAAATCCTCCCGAGGGCCTCCCTACACTGACCTCTCCCCTACTGCCCTTGCCCCTTTCGGGTAAGGTAGTCTTCCACTAGCTTTCCTAATTAATCAGCCAAGGGCGTCCCATTCCACCCTTGTGGTAGCACTGTTTTCCCGGGTGGTTCTCCATGTTCCAATTAACATAATGATCTTAACATGAACCATGAATAACAACTGATAACAAAAGTATAATCATGAATGGTGTATCTCCATACCCAAAACCACATATAGCACTAGCAAGTACTACCCAGAAAGTTCAGTGGTAAACAAGGTATAAAGATAGACAAACTAGGGTAACCTATTGGGTCCCTTCAAAATTAACCTATGCAGATCATTATGATTAATTAGAACATGAGTAGGTGAAAAGAAGTGATCAAGGGCACAACTTGCCTGGGCCTTGAGATTCCAGGTACCAGGATGATCTTCAGATGACTCATGACCTCACTGCTAGTCGTAGCAATTCAAACAAACATGGTATAGGCAAAATTAACATTACACCAAACATAAGAACAAAATACATATTAATAATCTACATATTAAAATAAGATCACAGGAACAAGAATCATTAATTTTGGAGTTATAGATTTTAAGTTATGGATTTTCTAATGTTTTATGTGTTCAGTACAAGATTAATTAAGATAACAATTTTAATGTGACTTTTATGTAAAACCAGTGGCACTAATTGATAAACAATAATATTACAAAATTATAGGAAGTGGAATGGATTAATTTGGAGTTCATATGCATTTTCTATGAATTATATAAATTCTAGGAATTATTTTTATATTAAAAACTCATTTTCTAATTCATTTTCCTGATTTTATAACACTCTGGACTGGGCCTCAATTATAAGAAAGGTCAGGGGGCTCGGCGCAAGAATCCCGAGACACAGCCAACAGTGCCTATGGACTGCGGGTTGATTTAAACTAAAGACGGGGGCTCTTTATCAAAAGTGCCAGCGCGAAGGGGTATCGGTGGAGATCGGCCGCCCGATCACTGATCAAGGGCCCAGATTAAATCGCGAACCCTGTGAACCGGTATGCATTTATAACCGCACGATCCAAATCCTACGATCACGATTTTATGAAACGAGATCCAACCGGGTTCGTCTATTAGCAGATCAGCGGCCCAGATCATCCTCGCGAAAGGGTATTCTCCCTTCTAATCTGAGCCGCACATACTAGATCCAATGGCCCAACGCCATCGTCATCACCTCGAGCTCACCCGTGGCGGCGCCGCCCTGCCCGCGGCGCGCCCTCGCCAGGGGCGATTAATTCGCAAGCCCAAGCCCCGATTGAACAATCCGAGAACATCTACGCATTGCCGAGTGAAAAGCGAACCTAGGAGAGGGTTTCTTACCGGGGCTGGAAGCGCAGAGGGCACTGCCCACGATGACGAGCGGCACCACCGCGAAGCTTCAATTCCGGTGACAAATTCCGGGCACACGGAACGATCACCGCGGTCCAATACTCGCACACAGGTTCCACGCGCAATACCGAGAGGCCCGACCCCTTCTTGGTCACCAACCACAGCACAGGCACCGGAATCCCACGGTGTCCAACGATTCCGCGGCGGCAATCGTGCTCCGTCGAGAAATTACTGGAGCACCACGAAGTCGCCCACCGATTGAATCCTCACACAGCACCAATGGATCACCACCAACCTCCAGCTAGCCCGATTGGCGCCCGAAGTCTCCTTCCGGCAGCGAATCGCGGCGGTGGCTCTTCTCTCTTTCCCCCCCCCCCCATTGATTCTGCGCGCCGTTGTTTGGGGAGGAGCGGCTCCACTTTTATACCCCGAGGAACATGGCCGGAGGAATCGGAGTCCGAGCAGGTGGGTGCGAGCAGCGAGATCAGCGGCGAAAATCCAGGAACGAGCGCGGCTGGAGATGTCGCGGGTTTGTTAGGAAGAAGAAGATTGAGCTGACATCGGTGGCCCACACGGCGGTGAAAGGGAGCAAGCGTGCGAGAAGGCTAGCAGGGCGCGGCAGAGACTGGAGCGTGGGCCCCACCTGTCGGCGCCGGTGGCAAGGTTAATGGGCTCGCGCGGGTGTGATTTCGGGATTGGGCCGAATTGTGGGGATTCCAGCCCAGTCAAGGATTTTTCTTTTATTTATTTTCTGTTTTCCCTTCTTTCCAAATTCACTTCATTTTGAATTTAAATTCAAATCCTGTGACAAATTTGTCTTCAGATTAGATTGGGTACTAACTTTGAGCATTTAATTATATATATATTTTATGTAACTTTTATACTCTTTACCTCTTTCTCTTCTCATTTATTTTCCATTTTCTATTCCAAATTTAAATTTATACTTCTATTTTAGTTTTTTTCAGATTTTTCAAATGTATCAATTGAAACCCAAAGGTGAATATAAACCATACTAGTGTGGGATTTTATGAATTTATTTTGTACTTTATAATATTTCCTTCTCCTTTTCAAAATTTTAAATCCCAAATTCAAATCTAGGGTTTTAATCTAACTCTTCTATTCATTGTAATATTTTTATCCAACAAAATTCAATATGACACAATGGTTTATTTGTATCTTAGTAAAGATTTATTATTTTTTTTATTCCTTGTTTTCTTTAATACAAATTTTGGGCTCTACAGTCTTGCCTGATGTGCACAAGCCCTTCTTAGTGTATTGCGACGCTTGTTACACTGGCTTGGGATGCATATTGATGCAAGAGGGAAGAGTTGTGGCTTACTCGTCCTGACAGCTAAAGGTTCATGAGAAGAATTACCCAATCCATGACCTAGAGTTGGTAGCATTGGTTCATGCACTAAAGACATGGATGCAATATCTGTACGGATAGAAGTGTGATGTCTACACAGACCACAAGAGTTTGAAGTACATATTCACCTAGTCAGAGCTAAATATGAGACAACGAAGATGGTTAGAATTGATCAAAGACTACAAATTGGAAATTCATTACCATCCAGGCAAAGCGAACGTGGTAGCAGATGCCTTAAGCAGGAAAAGTCAAGTCAATATGATGGTCGCTCATCCAATGCCTTATAAGTTGGCCAAAGAGTTTGACAGGTTGAGCCTCGGATTTCTGAACAACATGCGAGGAGTAATAGTTGACTTAGAACCCACCTTAGAGCGGGAAATCAAAGAGGCACAAAAGAATGATGAGAAGATCAGTGAAATCCGGCAACTAATTCTGGAAGGAAGAGGCAAAGATTTTTGCGAAGATGTAGAAGGTGTGGTATGGTTCAAGGATCATTTGTGTGTTCCCAATGTCCAGTCCATTCGGGAATTGATCCTCAAGGAAGCCCATGAGACAGCTTATTCTATACACCCTGGAAGTGAGAAGATGTATCAGGATCTAAAGAAGAAGTTCTGGTGGTACGGAATGAAGAGGGAAATCGCAGAGCACGTGGCTATGTGTGATAGTTGTCGACGTATCAAGGCAGAGCATCAGAAGCTAGCTGGGTTGTTGCAACCGTTGCGAATTCCCCAGCGGAAATGGGATGAAATTGGGATGGACTTCATAGTCGGACTGCCTCGCACTTGAGCCGGCTACGATTCCATTTGGGTAGTGGTGGACCGCTTAACCAAGTCAGCCCACTTCATACCTGTCAAGACTAGCTACAGCAGTGCAGTGTTGGTGGAGCTATACATGTCTCTGATCGTTTGTCTTCATGGTGTGCCAAAGAACATAGTGTCAGACAAATGAACGTAGTTCACCTCTCATTTCTGGCAGTAATTGCATGAAGCCTTGGGTACACATCTGAATTTTAGTTCAGCATATCATCCGTAGACAGACGGTCAGACTGAAAGAACTAATCAAATCCTCGAAGATATGTTGAGAGCCTGTGCGTTGCAAGATTAGTCTGGATGGGACAAGAGGTTACCTTATGTCGAGTTCTCCTATAACAACAGTTACTAGGCCAGCTTGAAGATGTTACCATTTCAGACGCTTTATGAAAGGAGCTGTAGAACTCCGTTGCAATGGGATCAACCTGGAGAAAAGCAAGTGTTTGGGCCAGACATTTTGCTCGAAGCTGAAGAGAACATCAAGATGGTTCGGGAGAACCTAAAGATAGCACAATCAAGGTAGTGAAGCCATGTAGACACAAGAAGGAGAGAGTTGAGTTTCGAAGTTAAGGATTTTGTCTATTTGAAAGTATTGCCTATCAGAGGAGTTAGAAGATTTAGAGTCAAAGGTAAGCTAGCACCCCGCTATATTGGTCCGTATCAGATTTTCGCAAGGCATGGAGAAGTGGCCTATCAGCTCAGTCTACCAGAAAATTTGTCCGCCATACATGATGTCTTTCTTGTGTCTCAGCTAAAGAAGTGTCTGCGTGTGCCAGAAGAGCAGTTGCCAGTGGAAGGTCTGGGGGTCCAAGAAGACTTGACTTATATCGAGAAGCCAACTCAAATTCTTGAGACTCCAGACAGAGTCACCTGAAGGAAAACTATCAGAATGTGCAAAGTCAGATGGGGTCATCACTCCGAAGAAGAGGCAACTTGGGAGCGTGAAGATGATCTGATGGCTAAATATCCCGAACTCTTTGCTAGCCAACCTTGAATCTCGAGGGCGAGATTCTTTTAAGGGGGATAGGTTTGTAACGCCCTGAATTTGAGAGTTAAATTTTTTTTTCTCCAGCACTCACCAAATTCGGGCGTTACCTTTCCTTTTTCTTTTTCTTCTCGCTATGTCTTACCCTTTCTCAAAATTGTAGCGAGAGTTAATTCGATACTGTGTATAAGTAAACCCTAGAAATGTTTCCTTTGGTTGTTGCATCATGCTAGATCATGCATTTTTTATGTGTTTGCTTGGCTTTTGCGAAGCATGCATTTAGTAGGAAGCTAGAGCTAAAATGGAAAATAGGAAAATGAGAAAATAGGAAAAGAAGCCCCCTGGCACGCGGCTCAGCCGCGGCCTTTCTCTTCCCCCCTCCTGCTTTCTCCCCCCCCCCCCGTGCGGCCCACCCCATCTTGGGCCGGCCAGCTGGCACGCGGCCCAGCCGCTCCTCAACAGCCCCCCGCCCCCCCGCCGCTCCCTCCGCGCTCATGCGCGCTGGACGGTTGCCCAGCCGCCGCCGCCCCTAGTGGGGCCCACCGTCAATGCCCCGGTCGCCCCCTGTTCACCTCCTTTAACCTCCACGACGCTCGTTCTTTTTTCTTCCCCACGCGATTCGTCTCTCTCTTCCAAGCCGCCCGAAGCAGTCCCTGTCCCTCAGCGCCGTTCGTCCGCGCTGTCCTCGTCCCCCGCGGTGAGCCCGCCCGTCTCCATTCCCCCCGTCTCCCTCTTCCCCGACCCCTTCCTCCCTATGCTCGCGGCCCTCGGCTTGGCCCCCTGGCGCGCGACCTGGTGCGCAGCGCGCCAACCTCGCGCCCTCCCTAGCGTGGCCGTCGCGCGGCGGTGGCGCCCCGGCTCGGCGCAGCCCTCCTACGCGGTGCGCCCTCTAGCCGGCACGGCGCGGCCCCTTGCCCTGCGCGCGGCGCGGCCTCCTGCCCTGCGCGGCGCGCCCCCGGCTCGGCGCGGCCCCCTGGCCAGCGCAGCCTCCTGCCCTGCGCGGCGCCCCCCCAGCTCGACACGGCCCCTACGCGGCATGGAGCCCCTTGCGCGGCGCAGCCCCTGCACGGCGCGGCCCCGACCCGGTGCTGCCCCTGCGCGCGGCGCGCATTCTGCCCGCCCGTGGCCTGCTCACCCGACGCGGCGCGTGTTCGGCAGGCGTGGCCCACGACCAAGGTGCCGTGGCACGCTGCCTTGCGCGCGCAGTGCCCGGCACGGCGCGTAGTGCCCCGACGTGCATGCGACGAGCCCGTCTACCCCCGTGGATATCGTGCGCGTTAAGCGTGCTGTTTATTTCACGTAGTTGAACTCCACTTAGAATTGTTCACGTTAATTATCTCACGTAGTTAAACGACGACTATAGTAATGTTGGCCAATCAGAAACCAATTGTAACTCTATTAGTGCAAGCGGTTAATACCTATTAGTATGACTAGGTGGAATTAAATGTCATAATGATTATTCGCAAAAACCTACACGTAATATTTCTCGACTATAGCTTTAGCCATTGCGATTCCTTTTTCTCTTTCTCGTAATTACGAATGCAAACCATATGTCACGTGCATGTTCATTCAATCTGCTCTCTTGAATGGTGTACTGTTTATTTCCTAATTCAAGGATATGGATGTATGTTTGTACTCGTATAGATAATGGTCTAGTTGTGGAGTCCAAAGAGATCGCAGGAGAAGACCCTGAGCAGCAGCTGGTTGGTGGAGGCAAGTGTCCCTTGACCTATCTTTGTTCTATACATTCTATAATTCACTTTCCACATTTACACAGTTTATACCTAAGGATTGACTAGCTTTTGTTTACCTCATCCTTGCTTACCTATATGGGTTGGGTTATTTTGGTTTTAGCTTCATGCTAGTGCTTCACATTAATCAATGAACATGATGAGATTATCTATGATACATTGTTTTCCCTTTTGATTATGATGATATACTTGTGGCATTTAAGGGGACTCGAGCTGTTTCTCGAGTGCCTCTCCATAAGGACTGGTTCGTTGGATGACCGCCCGGGAAAATAGTGCAACCATGAGGGTGGAATGGGACGCCCTTAGCTGAATAATTAGAGGAACTGAGGTGTAGTTCGCTTCGCCGTCGTGCCGTCAATGGGGCTCGATGTATACGGCTCGCTCTGCCAAGGGTGGTTTGCCCCTTGGGGAGGAGTGCGGTACATTTAGGAAACATAACGGGTGGCTACAGCCTTAGGGAATCTTTGTAAAGGCTACGTAGTGAAACCCTACCTATTCACCTTGGTAGTGTTTAAGGGTTTGATCGGCCTGAGGCAACAGGGAATCACGGTTTGTGGGTAAAGTGCGCAACCTCTGTAGAGTGTTATGAAACTGATATATCAGTCGTGCTCACGGTTATGAGCAGCCAAGGGAGCTCCATTGACTAGAGATACTTTGATCAGAGATGATTGGTTTACAGGTGGTGATGAGGATGATGGTTTTGGTTATGACTATGGTAATGGTAAGTGGTATTCTTTCCATTTGGAAAGGGTACTTTGGGTTAAAAACTTGGGTTTATACTAAAATCTGGCTCTTTACTAGTAATAATAACCTGACCAACTAAAATCAACTGCTTGACTTAACACTACAGGAAACGTATAAATTTTCGTGGGCCGAATTATTTTCGTCGGCCGGCCCACGAAAATACGGATGTTATTTTCGTCGGCCTCGTGACCAACGAAAATGTAGCGTATTTTCGTTGGCCGGTGAATATTTTCGTCAGTAGGCCCACGAGCATAGGGAAGTTATTTTCGTCGGCCTCGTAACCAACAAAAATGCAGCGTATTTTCATCGGCCTCAATCCGGCTGACGAAAATAATTCATTGACCGACCAATATTTTCGTCGGCCTCACTGAGGCCGACGAAAATAGTGTCCCTAAATCGTGCATCCCGGCCTCCACCTTCTCGCTCGTGCCCCGCCTGCCCTAAACCGTTCCCAATCCCGCCGTGCCGCCGTCGCAGTCGCGCCCCACCTCGCCGCGCTCGTGCCGGCGAGCTCCATCGCGTGCGCCCGCCGTCGCCTCGCCACGCTCGCACCTCGCCTCACCGCGCTCGCGCCGGCGAGCTCCATCGTGCGCGCCCGCCGTCACCTCGCCGCGCTCGCGCCCCGCCTCGCCGCGCTCGCGCCCTGCCTAGCCGTTCTCTCACGCAAGCTCGGCGAGCTCCATCGTGCGCGCCCGCCGTTCTCTCACGCAAGCTCGGCGAGCTGCGTCGCACGATCACCGAGCTCCGTCGTGCGTGCCCGCCGTCCGTCCACGCCGTCGTCGCGACGATCACCAAGCTCCGTCGCGCGCCCGTCATCCGTCCATGCCGCCCTCGTTCCCCCGCGGTGAGCCTCCCCATCTCCCTTCTTCCACGCCTGCAATTTTGTGTTTTCTTTCCTATGCGTTATTAAGCATTCGTAATTAGTCTACTGTAAACTATATATGTTCTGTGACTTATATCTGTTTCCTTCTCTTAATTCTGTAAAGTGATAGTACTGTAAGAACTCCTGGTTGCTATTTTTGGTTCTTCATAAGTGCCGGTTTAGCCTGTGTTAGTTATTAGCAACTTGTGCTTTTCTCAAGGTCATGAGCTTAAGTAATTAAGGGCTATAGACTAAAAAAAGTAAATCACTTTGTTGCATTAAAGGCAAAACCTTTCATGAGCAAGCTCTATTTGCCTTAAGTTATGCTAGTCCAGGTCAGTTGTCACTTAGGAAAGCGAGATATTCTTGAGACCAAAGGCTTCTGTGGCTGCTATTTGTATTTGTGTTATTAGTTCTTTCTCGGGATCCATCCCCATCATATGCATGCATGTGTACTTGCAGCTGCTCTAACCATCTGTGCATGCTTCACGTCCATGTATGTTCTTTTGGTTCTTTCGTTGCTCTCTGATAATAATTTTCTTGCCCCAACCCAAGAGCAGTGCAAAGAGTATTCTAGTCTATACTTAGTTTAATAGGAAAACTATGGTTTTGCATGCACTAGCGCCCATGGGTCCCCACCACCACCACCACGGGAGTATAGCATAAGTTTGTCACTTCAAAAGAAACATTAACAAAATGGCTTGAGAACCTACCTTTCACAACTAGGTGCATTCCTTTCTCACGGTTCTTTCAGCTTTGGAAGAGCTTAATGTAATTAAAATAGCTGCTTGTCATGGTGAGATATGGCACAAAACTACACTTCCTATGTCATAGTTGATTCCCTGATCATCTCACCGTGTCACACCATTCCCACGCACCTAGTTTAAGTTGTCAACCTCCCAGAAACTGAAGCGTGCTAAAGCAGTCGTGCGTGCAGTTCAGACTCAGCTAGCTAGACCTGCGCTGCTACTACACTAGTCATTGTTGTACAGCGTACTACTACTGCTACTACACGATTGTGGAATAAATTGCAGATCTAGCAGGGTGCAGTGCAGATCCGCAGTCGGCAACCTCGCTTTTGCAGAGCGCGCACAATGGCTGTACTGTACAAAAACCCATCTCACCATTCCCATGCACCTAGTTTAAGAATAATTGAATACCGACGAAAATAAGTCATTAATTTATATTAGTTATCTTATCGTGTTGTGATTAGTTTAACTGTTGATTGCTTTAATTGAAATTCATATTTGTCTCCGAGTTATTTTTTAATGTTTAGAGTTTAGTTTTAATCATTAACCATAGCGAACTGTATGCGTCACCCGTTCGGGAACGACGAACGTCACATTGGCTTGTGAGGTTCGTCGTTCCGGAATTGTCCACGTATTTTGGACAGCCTGAGAGTGTAGGCCGATGCTTGTGATTTGTGACATGTGCCTTACGATTGACGGGGAATTTCGGTTGTGTAACCCAGTTGTTCTCCAACACACCATGTTCAGGCGTGTGCTTGGAGAGCAGCGGGGTTATGCTATCGAAATTTCACGGCAATCGTAGGCTACACGTCACAAATCACAAGCATCGACCTACACTCTTGGGTGGGTTTAGGGCCTTTACCTAATAGGGAGTTCACCTAAGCCACAGACGATCGTTGATGTTATTTGTCTTTTGTTTAATTAGCCTTTGAAATGGACGGTGATCGGAGGGTGATGTATGATGGGTGGAGAAAGGATGGGGCACATTCGAATGAATGGATGGTTGTAACAAAGGCTTTTCTTGAGCACGCTTTAAAAGATGCAACTGGTCGTCTAGTGAAGTGTCCTTGCAATCGCTACGAGAACAAGTGGCCTCAGAAGAAGGAAGAAATGGAGAAACACCTTTGCAAAAGTGGGTTTATGCCGAACTACCTTGTATGGTACTGGCATGGAGAGTCTATTAGACACGTTGACGCGGAGGTGGAACTTGATGACGATCATGATAGGATGGACGACATGTTGCATGATCTTGGTAGGGAGGTTGAAATGAACGCTAAGGAGCCAGGGCAGCTTCCACACGATGCTTTGGAATTCTTCCGGCTACTCGCCGCGGGAGAAGAGAGACTGCACGAGCACACTCAGATGTCAGTTCTTGGGACTCTCACAAGAATAATGGCGATAAAGTCAAAGCACAACATTTCAAACAGTGCTTACAACAACATCGTCCAACTGATGGGAGAGGTTCTCCCGGAGAATCATAAGTTGCCAAAGAATATGTACTTCGCAAAGAAGATGTTGGCTGGTCTTGGGATGACATATGAAAAGATCGATGTGTGTCCCAACAGTTGCATGCTATTCTTTGAGGAGGATGACAAGCTGGACCGTTGTAAGCATTGTGAAGCTTCTAGATATGTCGAGGTGACAAATGATGAGGGTGAATTGGTAGTTACGAAGGTTGCAGCTAAGCAACTTCGTCGGTTGCCCATCATTCTTCGGCTTTCAAGGTTGTTCCTCAACAAGGAAATAGCTCTGCATATGACGTGGCCAAAGAATGGTGTATGTCTCGTCACTGATCCAGACATAATGGTCCATCCATCGGACAGTGATGCGTGGAAGGCTTTTGACGAGTTTTATCCCGAATTTGCAAATGACCCTAGGAGTGTACGGCTTGGTCTATCGACGGACGGATTCACACCTTTCAATAGCAGTGCAAGCCCTTACTCGTGTTGGCCTGTCTTCATTGTGCCATATAATCTTCCTCCTGAGTTGGTCAATAAAGAAGAGTTCATGTTCCTTGCACTAGTCATCCCAGGCCCCGAGCATCCAGGGCCAAAGATGAATAAGTTTGTTCGCCCTTTAATTGAAGAGCTGAAACAATTGTGGAGAGGTGTGAAGCCTTATGATAGCCATACTGAAAAGGAGTTTACCATGCGTGCTGCTTATTTATGGTCAGTGCATGATCTGTTGGCGTATGGAGATTGGTCTGGATGGTGTGTTCATGGTCGGTTGTGCTGTCCCATATGTATGAATGATACGGATGCATTCAGATTGAAGCATGGTGGGAAAGTGTCATTCTTTGATGCTCATCGACGTTGGACTCCATTCAAGCATGATTTCAGGAGTTCGCTTACTGCATTCAGAAGTGGAGCCAAAATCAAAAATGGGCCACCAAAGAGGCTAACTGCACCGTAGATAATGGCATGGCATGCTTGTCTGAAGCAAGGAGAAAATGATAGGTTCCAAGGCTACGGGGAGGACCACAACTGGACCCATATTTCATCAATATGGGAGCTTCCGTATGCAAAAGCCTTGATCATGCCGCACAACATAGACTTGATGCACCAAGAGCGTAACGTTGCTGAAAGAATCATAAGCACATGTTTCGATGTGACCGATAAAACGAAAAATAATATGAAGGCAAGAAAAGACATGGCTGAAATTTGTAAGAGGCCGATGCTCGAGTTGAAAGTAAGCGATAAAGGGCATGAGAGTAGGCCGCGAGCTGATTACTGCCTCAAGCCGGATGAAAGGAAAGAAATATTTAAGTGGTTGAAGAATCTGAAATTTCCAGATCGATATGCGGCAAATCTGAAACAGGCAGTCAATCTGAAGACCGGTAAATTGATCGGTTTGAAAAGACATGACTACCATATTATTATGGAGAGGCTGATGCCCGTGATGTTTTGAGGCTATTTTAAGGATGAGCTTTGGAGCATATTTGCAGAGCTGAGTTACTTCTATAGGGAAGTATGCGCAAAGACGGTATCGAAGAGGTTGATGCAGAAATTTGAGAAAGAAATTCCAATTCTTATTTATAAATTTGAAAAGGTTTTCCCGCCAGGATTCTTCAATGTGATGCAACATCTAATTGTGCATTTGGCTTGGGAAGCTTTGGTAGGGGGACCAGTGCAATTCAGGTGGATGTATCCTATAGAAAGGGCGTTGAAAAAGCTTAGGGCGTCTGTTCGCAACAAGGCTAGAGTCGAAGGGTGTATTGCGGAGGCTTTTGCCCTTAAGGAGATATCTCAATTCTCAACCAGGTATTTTGCTCAAGGCAACAATGTGTTTGCGCCTTCAGTGCGATTTCATGTCGAAAATAAATCACCCCAAAGCACCCTTCAAATTTTTGCGAATCCGGGTAAAGCAGTTGGAAAAGGGAGTGTACGTCACATTGAAGCATCAGGTATTATTAATTAATGTTGATTCAACTTAGTTATGCATATTAGTTTTTAATCATTTCATCATATTGAATTTACTTGTATATACTTAGGTATAAGAAGAGCAATGTGCTTGGTCCGAGACCTGCCGAGAGGAGGCTCATCCGGCCGCATGGAGAATGGTGGGGCTTATTTCTGTTGTGTTAATTTTTTAATGTGAACGTGATTGCACTGCTTTACTTGTGTTATTAATGTTTGTAGGTCATGGGAAGACTTGACTTGGGACGGTACAGGCAGACGTCCCAAGGTGAACGCGGTTGGGTAGCCTCTATCGCTTCTACTACCCTGGCATGGTGGAGCTCAATGGCGAGAGGTTCGCGGCTATGCAGTGGGCCGACTGGGGTCTGAAGGACTATGTCCAGCCAGGGGAGCCAGGGGAAAGCAGTAGCGGAGGGGGAAGTTCAGAACAAAAACGAAGGACTTATCAGGTGGCTGTGTGGGACGAGTTCTGGGTGAGTTTACTTTCGTATATAAGCAATTCACTGAATTATTGCTTCTCCTAATCTTACTTTAACTTAACTTCTCCGTTCATATGTAGGGGAGGTTCCAATTACTGAATGAGATCGAGGAGGATCAGGCTCAGTGGGCACGTGTGAAGAGGCACTTTCGGAAGTGCGCTGATAAGATCATCAAGGATGCCATGTACAATGCTCGCATCGCGGCCGTCAACTACTACTACAAAAAGATAAAGGGGCAGAAAATGAGCAAATCATTAGGGGCCAATGAGATCTACCTCACAGAGGAGCAGTACCTGGAGAGCGTTGTGGATTGGCTTGCGAAGGACATGGAAGCCTGGAGGTGGTTGGCTAAGAGATGGGCGTCGCCTGAGTGGATTGCAGAGTCCCAGAAGCACCGTGCCAACCGTGGCACTGAAGGACCGGGGCACAGGTACGGCGCCGATGGACACCTTGGTACCGCACGCCGCATGGTAAGTATATAAATCAAACTTGTATGTTACATCTATGAAAATTCTATGGTTTAACTCTTCTTTTTCATGCAGGAAGCTGAAAGTGGAGTTGCTCCAAGTTTTATGGAGGTTTACGTCCGTGGTCACCGTGGCCCTGATCCAGCGAACCCTGATCTGCTATGCAGCGAGGCGGCAAGGGAGAAAATGGTAAACAAGTTTGTATTTACGAATTAAATTGCATGTTTTGTGTCTAACTCCAACTCTAACTTTCTTTGCAGAATGCATATGGGGAGGAAATGACTCAACGCCATGGGCCTGACTTCGACTGGATGCATTCAGACTTAGATGCCTCGGCGTTGTACCACAGTGGTGGGGGTAGAAAGCATGGCAGGTGAGGTGTTTGTGTTTGATTTGACAATTTCATTAACAAGAATGTGTCCACTTAATGGCTCAACTATGTGTATCATGCAGGTTTGCCTTTGGCACCGGCGTTGTGGAGTATAACAGGACAATAGCTCAAGGGAAGGCATCGTCTTCGGGAGGGAGTTCTCGCTCCTACAGGTCTACTCGAGAGGCTTAGCTGGAGGAGGAGACTCGGGCAGCACAGGAGCAGGCTCGAGCAGCACAGGAGCAGGCTCGAGCAGCGCAGGAGCAGGTCGGACAGCTGATGCAGTATATGGCTTCTTATTTTTAGGTAATTCATCTATCTCATCACGTGTCGTCATTGAATTCAAAGTATAATGTTGTGATTCTAACGTTTCATCCATTTGCAGGAAATGACTACTCGACTCGGCCCTGATATGAACTTGCCCGCTTTTCGCCCTCCCCAGGTAACACTATCTGAACACTTCAATTCCATAGCAACTCTTTTTTTATTATCAAAAATGGCTCACAGGCACAAGGATGGGGACAGTGGCCAGGACAAGCTCCAGCGTCGCAGCCATAGTGGACCGGTGTTGGGTGGACACAGGCACCTCTAGGCACTTGGACGCCTCCACCACCCCAAGGATTGCAGCAGTCCCGAGATGGGTGCCACCGGTCTCCCAGCCAGCGGCTGGCTCTCAGCCATTTCAAGCGTGGATGGCACCGCCACCGACGGGGTGGGTGCCACCACCTCAGGGGTGGCCAGCACAATAGTACCCGTGGATGCATGCATAGCCTCCTCATCACCATGGATCACAGGTGATGTTCCATGTTTGGTTTTATGCAAATAGTGACCAAACATAGCAATGTATAGGTATAGGGATAGCAAAACACAACCTTATTTGAATGATTGATGAATTGCAGGGTTCAGTGTCACATGCTCATGGATCGGAGGGTGCTGGCAACGTCCAAGACTTCCTCGTCCATGAACTCCCACAGCCCGCCGGAGTGAGTAGTGAGTAGTGAGTGTGTTTTGTGAATTGTGTATTTGAATGGACTATGGACTTATGGACTTATTTGAATGGACTATGAACTATTTATGTATATGTGAATGTGTTTTGTGAATTGTGTATTGTGCTTGTGAATCTGTATATGTGATATTGTGAATTGTGTATTTTGCTGTCAATTAAAAGGTGCAGAAAAATCTGTTTTATGGGGTATCATGAATTTTTGTCGTCCTGGTTGGAGGCCGACGAAAATACATGCAGGTCGTCAGCTATTTTCGTCGGCCACCGGGGCCGACGAAAATCGTTCTTATTTTCGTCAGCCACCGAGGCCGACGAAAATAGTCAGCCGACCACAAATTTTCGTCGGCCTTGGGGAAGCCGACGAAAATAGGTCGTTGTCGTTGGTACCGACGAAAATAGTTGCCTATTTTCGTCGAACTTATTTTCGGCGGCTATTTTCGTCGACATGTCAACGAAAATACGCTATTTTCGTCGGTTTAAGCTTATTTTCGTGGGTTTTTGGCCAAATTTAGGCGTTTCCTGTAGTGTAACTCCACATAAAGCTAGTCCACTATAGCCAAACGGGACAATTGCTCAGTATGTTGATGTGTACTCACCCTTGCTCTACACACCAAACCCCCCAAGTTGTCCATGTCGCAACCACTGCTCTGAAGAAGATGAAGCCGTGGAGGAAGACTTCCACGAGTTCCAAGAGTACGATGAGTTCTAGGCGTGGGTTAGCGGCAAACCCTCAGTCGGCTGCCTGTGAAGGTCGTGTTTATCTACGTTTCGTTTTTGCACTTTGATTATTGTTGAAGACTATGTGGATGTCTGAGACATCATGATGTAATCGACTATTATTACCCTTTTATGTTATTATTTGAGCACTGTGTGATGATGTCCAGTTATGTAACTGCTATGTACGTGAATTGCTGATCCTGGCACGTACATGGTTCGCATTTGGTTTGCCTTCTAAACCGGGTGTGACACATAACCATAGCCTACCTTGTTAAACTTGCATAACTCCTCCCACTTGCTGAGCTCCCACCATAAGTGATCTCACCCCTTGCTAATATTTTGATCAGAAGCTGATGAGGAAGATTTTGATGAGGGCGTTGACGATTACTGAGTCTAGTGACGCGCCTGTCATCTTCCTGTGGAAGATTGCCCCTGATATTTCTGTTGTACTTTGATGATGAAACTATACAAGACATTTATGTCTAGATGATGTAATAAATTTATTATACTCTCTTTATGCCTTTATTGCATTGTCTTTTGATATATTACACTTGCGACGTCAACATATGTGTGGAAAATGGATCCTAGCACACATATGCTATACATTCGATTGTGTCCCTAAAACCGGGTGTGACAGTGTGGTGTCCACAGATACCACCACGGATGTCTTGCAGCAGTTGATTCCCTTGTTTGATTGGGATACACAACTAGAACATCTTGGTGAGACTCTCCTTGTACAGCCCGCTGTTGATGATCACAAATGTTGAATAATTAGATAATTTTTAGATTAAATCCGAATATAAATCATGACCAAATTAGAAGAACTGAAGTAAAAAGTCAAATCAGATGATGCGTACTGATCAGACATCTGATAGATGGTGCAGGCCAGAATCAGCAGGGTCGACGACGTCGAAGCAACGAGGTTGATGATCAGCGGAATCAGCGGGGTCGACAACGTCAGAAGATCACGAGCAGTCGCGTGAGGACGCTTCCCAAAAACCTTATTTGCCCTCTCCCAGTGCAGGATCTTGAAGGCGAAGGGATGAAGAGAACTGAAGGTGGCGCAGCTGTGAACAGAGGCGAAAGTGAAAACTGGGATGATTTAGATGCTAGCTATCAGGCGCCTTTTATAGGGCTGAGTCCGTGAACAGATAGCTATCTTCGATCCGATCTGCACGCGAAAATCTCGCGTTCAGTTTAGATTTTATAGTGATCGGTTAGGATTATGAGCTTAACAGTCAAGCAACCAAAAAATTAAAACGACAAAAGGAAGCCGCGCCCCGCAAGGCGAGGGGCCGGATTTCGGAGACCATTCACGCGTATGTCGAGCACCCACGCCCTTCGCCCCGCCCCGCCCAGGCCCGACCAGGCTAAACAAGGCGAGGCGAGCGAGCGCGAGCGCGCGTTTGACTCTCCACACTCTCTCCTCTCATCCATGACTTGGTGAGTGAGTGTGGCCTCCATATTTAAACTAGTTCCACTCCACTTGGACTAGCAATATGGTATTATTGGTTCCACCATTCCCTAGCCATACACATATATGGGCTTTTGAGATTTTCCTAGGATTTAATTGAATTTCTCAATTGGGCCTAGCCCATAAACCCTAACAATCCCCACCAGATCTCAAATGCCCATCTGCAGTTTTCGCCACTGTTCACTACTGTTTAATATACTAGTGTTTCAGCAGAGACTGTTAAGTTGAACTTCCGCCTAGAACTCCAAGCTACACCAACCCACAACTTGGACAATGGACTATGCCTTGAATTGCAAGTGTTGTGTGAATGGGTTTCACTTAAAGCCATGACCAGTACTTGGCTACCAGTAGTCCCCTTCTCGGGTGGAGCATATGCGTCATACTCCAAGGTCTCTTCATGAGTTTACTAGAGATCACCTAGATCTCATAGACTGCGATGTTAGATAGTCTAACTCATATAGGTGTGTTTTTTTCAAGAATGTTCTGCAGGACAACATCTTTGCTAATACAAGCCAATAAAACACATTAAGGCACAAAGCCAACCTACCTTACAACATTTGATAGTATTGCATCTTTACTTAGAGAGGGTCAAAGATTACTCTCCTCAGTTAACCAATGGCTTGTTCTTCCCACAACCTAATTCACAGGATCTCCGACCATATAGACTAGGTTTCCACCATGACAACTTATACGGGTCTCATACCCATCTCTCTCGATGCGATTTCTATCACATTACATGGTAGTCCCTTGGTAAAAGGATCTGCCAGATTTTTATCTGTTGAAATATAAGTCACACTTATAACTCCAGAGTTTCTCAACTTTCTGACAGACTTCAATCGTCTTTTGACATGTCTTGATGACTTCCCATTATCCTTAGAACTTGTCAGTTTAGCAATCACTGTCTGATTGTCACAGTTCATAAGGATAGCTGGTATTGGTTTCTCAACCACCAGCAAGTCCATCAAGAGTTCACGCAACCATTCTGCCTCAACGGTTGCTGTGTCAAGTGCAGCTAGCTCGGCTTCCATGGTTGACCTCGTCAAGATGGTCTGCTTGCATGACCTCCATGATACCACACGTCCACCAATAGTAAAGACATAACCACTGGTGGCATAAAGCTCGTCTGCATCAGATATCTAGTTTGAATCACTATATCCTTCAAGTACTACATGCTGACCAGAATAGTGAATTCCATAACTCATTGTACCTTGCAAGTAGCGCATAACCCGCTCAAGTGCATGCCAATGATCAGTCCCGGGGTTTGACATGAACCTACTCAATTTTCTCACAGCAAACGAGATATCGGGCCTTGTTGCACCAGCAAGATACATGAGTGAACCGACGATCTGAGAGTATCTCAATTGGTCTAAACCAATTCTCTTGTTCTTTCGTAGTGTCACACTGGGATCATAAGGTTTTGGAGAAGATTTGCAATCAGAGAAGCCAAATCGCTTCAAAACCTTTTCAATATAGTGAGATTGCGAGAGAGTAATACCACCATCTGTCTTAATCAGCTTGATGTTTAGAATCACATCAGCTTCCCCCAGATCTTTCATATCAAAACTCTTTGATAGAAAAGACTTGACCTCATTGATCACATCAATGTTTGTGCCAAATATCAATATATCATCAACATATAAGCACAATATAACTCCTTCGCCCCCACCACAGCGATAATATACACACCTGTCTGCCTCATTAATGGCAAAGTCTGCAGACGTTAGAGTCGTGTCAAACTTCTCATGCCACTACTTTGGTGCTTGCTTCAGACCATACAAAGATTTCAATAACTTGCACACCTTGGTTTCTTAACCCTTTACTACAAATCCATCAGGCTGTTCCATATAGATTTCCTCGTCCAGCTCTCCATTAAGAAAAGTTGTCTTTACATCCATCTGATGAACAAGGAGACCATACGAGGCAGCCAAGGAAAGTAGTACTCGAATAGTAGTCATTCTAGCAATAGGTGAGTAAGTATCAAAGAAGTCTTCTCCTTCTTTCTGAGTATAGCCTTTAGCCACAAGCCTAGCCTTGTACTTCTCAATTGTACCATCAGGCTTGAGCTTCTTTTTAAACACCCACTTACAACCCACTGGTTTACATCCATAGGGTCGATCAGTGACTTCCCATATACCATTTGAAAGAATGGAGTCCATCCTCATTATGAACTGCTTCTTTCCAATCACCTGCATCTGGAGATGCAAATGCTTCTGTAATGGTAGTAGGAGTATCGTCCACAAGGTACACAATGAAATCATCACCAAAGGATTTTTCAACCCTTTGTCTCTTGCTCCTTTTAGGAGCATCATTATCATCCTCCTCTAGGACAATTTCATGTGGCTGTTCAGAACTCTCAACAGGTGTACTATGTTCAGGAGTTATCTCAAAAGAGTATCTAGAATTGCTATGAATGTCTTTCATTGGAAATATGTGTTCAAACAAAGTAGCATCATGTGATTCCATAATAGTATCAACATACACATCAGGAACTTCAGATTTAACTACTAAAAATCTATATGCTATGCTACATGAAGCATATCCAAGAAAGACACGATCCACTGTCCTTGGACCAAGCTTGCGCTTTTTATTAATTGGTACATTGACTTTCGCCATGCATCCAAGTGCACAAGTATGAAAGTGATGGTTTTCTCCCAACCCACTTCTCATAAGGGGTTTTCTCTTCTTTGCCCATAGGAATTCTATTCAGAACATGACATGAATTCAGGACTGCCTCCCCCCACCATGCCTTAGATAAACCACAAGTGTCTAACATGACATTCACCAGATCAGTCAACGTATAGTTTTTCCTTTCAGCAATCCCGTTTGATTTGGGTGAATAGGGAGGCGTCCTCTTATGAATAATGCCATGTTCTGCATAGAAAACATCAATGACTTTGGGAAAGAATTCACCACCACGATCTGATCTAAGGCGTTTGATCTTTCTCTCTAGTTGGTTTTCAACTTCACCCTTATAGATTTTAAAGTAGTCTAAAGCCTCATCTTTAGTTTTTAGCAAGTATACATAGCAAAATCTAGACGCATCATCAATCAATGTCATGAAGTATCTCTTGCCACCTTTTTTCAACACACCATTTATCTCACAAAGATCAAAATGTATGAGTTCTAGAGGTGCCAGGTGTCTCTCCTCAGCAGCCTTGTGAGGCTTTCGAGGTTGCTTCGACTGCACACAACTATGGCACTTAGAACCTTTGACTATGGTGATATTTGGAATTAAACTCATGGTTGAAAGCCGAGACATAGAGCCAAAATTAATATGACACAAACGAGAATGCCAAATACTCGCAAGATCATCAACATTAGCGCAAATATGGTTCACAGACTTATTATTGAAATCTAACAGAGAAAAGCGGAACAAGCCTCCGCAATCATAGCCTTTACCAATAAATTGTCTAGACTTAGACACAACTAATTTATTGGACTCCAAAACTACCTTGAACCCATCTCTACATAGAAGGGTTCCGCTAACGAGATTCTTGTGTATAGAAGGCACATGCTGCACGTTCTTCAGTTGCACGATCTTTCCCGAAGTAAACTTCAGATCCACCATGCCAGTGCCATGAACAGAAGCATGTGACCCGTTCCCCATTCAGACGGAAGAATCCCGGGCACCCTGATAAGAAGAGAACAAATTAATGTCAGAACACACATAAACATTAGCACCAGTATCAAGCCACCAACTAGGTGATTGAAATACTGAGAAGATGAAAGGTAAATTACCATACCCTTTGTCTTTCTCATTGCTAGCGATCACTATGTTGACATTGCCCTTTTTGCCACGGTGATCCGCTCGATCAGGACAATCCTTGGCAAAATGACCCATCTTGTCACATGCGAAACATGTCAGTTCAGCCTTGTTCTTCTTCTTAAAGTTGATAGTTTTGTTGGCCTTGTGTAATACTCAAATTTCTATACAAAGAATACATAGTGAATTCCTCAATTTCATGTGCCATATTTGCATCATAAAAAAGAGCACACATGTAATCAAGAGTGATTAATTAAAACCAATGATACCAAAATAAAATAAAGTGCATCTTGTTGGAGTTTTATATGTGTGTGCATTAATAAAATAATAAGGATAATAAGATGATAAATACTAGAAGTTAAATCAAACCCTAAACTAAAAATAGGGTTTTTGAAAATAAGAAGAGAAATGATATAAATAATATAAATAATATAATTATAAGCCTAAAATTGGTATTTTTGATTTCACAGTATGATTTGAGAATAAATTTGACACAAATTTGAATTCAAAATTCGAATTCAAATTGGAATTAGAAATAGAGAAAATAAGATAAAAAAAGAAAAATAGAAGTCCCACTGTTGGGCCCAAGCTCACCATTTCGGCCCAGTAGAAGATATACAACGCGCAGCCCATCTCTGCGTCCGCACTGCGCTGACAACGCGGACCCGCGCGTCAGCCTAGGCGCCTCGCTCTCCTTTTCTCACCGCGCGGCTTACATGTGGGACCGGCATGTCATCGTTGCCCCAGCTGGTCATGGCCGAACTGACTGATTCTTCCGCCATGGCTGTTGACCGCGCCCTACTCCGCGGATTCCGGCTTCAGTCATTGAAACACCTCGGCCACGTCGTGCCCATATAGTGCCTCGCTCGGTCGCCTTGGTCTCCGTGACCTAGAACCCGCATAGCCATAATCGAACATCGCCGCACCATTGTTCCACTGTTGCCGCAGTCGATTCTGGCGTGCGTCGTCGACGTGAACCCGTGAAGCCATCCAGGCAAAAGGAGGGATGTCCAGGAGGGTATATCCCTTGGAATCGGGGTGCGCTGCGCACCAGAAGTCCGGGATTCTCTCACCGGAGCGGGAGCACAGCTGTTCGTCTGCACCACAATGCCTATCGATCAGTGTGAGTTGTCCGTGCCTGTAAGAATTGCTCCCTTCGATTCATCATCAATTTAGTTACGTTTAGAACCTCGGGTTCGGGAATTTGGTGCGATATTGCCTGGGATTGCGTTCCTCCGGCGATGGTCCGCCGCGTGTGGGGGGCGGCGCTGCCGCGTTTGGCTAAGGGATAGTGAGTAGCGCCACGGGCCGTCGGATGATCTCTTGACGGTCTTGACCAAACCAGGGTGCACCGGTTCGGCTTGGACTAGTCCTGGCCATGGGATTGTTGACGGATGGGCGAGATCGAATCGTGTACATAATAGATCGCAACCCTTGGTCGTTGATCCGATAGACCAGATCACGTACCGGTTCGAGTTGTAACCGATGTAATCAACATCGTGCAGATCTAATCCAATGGTCCAACCCCCCCCCCTCGTACCCCTTCACGGGTACGTTTTACAAAAGAATCCCTATGTTTTCCAGAAAACAACCTGCCATCCTCGCCAGTATCTCTTTGTGTCTTACGAAAACTTATGTAGAGGCCCCTGAACTTTCTGATTATGGTGGCGCAATCCAGACAAGGGGAAAATCAGATTAAATGAATTAGGAAATACATTTTTAATACAAAAACAAAGCTAGAAACTTGTAAAATACAAAGAAAATTCATTTTAGCTCCAAATTGAACCATTCCAATTTCTAAAATTTTGTAATATTATTGTCTATCATTTAGGGTCTCTGTTTTGTCATGAAAACAGAAATAAAAATTATTTCTCATGTAGTTCCATTTCAAGCACATTAAACCTTAGGAAATTCATAACTTGAAACTATAACTCCAAATTTAATGATTCCAGTTCCTGTGATTTTATTTTAATGTCTAGATTATTACTGTGTATTTTATTTATTTGTTTGGTGAAATGTTAATTTTTGCTATACTATGTATGTATTGTGTTGATGCGAGTAGATGAGCAAGCCACTGTGGATTCTGAGGTTCAGCAAGTAGAAGTAGCTGAGCAGGAGCTCATTGAAGGCAAGTTGTGCCCTTGATCACTTACTTTTTCCCAGCCATGTTCTTATTAACTATAATGATCTGCATAGGTTAATTTTGATGGGATCCTTTAGGTTACAACAGTTTTGGTTATCTTTATACCTTGTTCACCATTGAAATATTTTTGGGTAGTACCTGCTATTGCTTTATGTGGATTTGGGTATGGAGATATGCTATTCATGATTATTCTTTTATTATCTTTTTATTATTACTGTTCATGTTAAGATCATTAAGTTAATGGGAACATGGAGCGACCACCCGGGAAAATAGTGCTACCACAAGGGTTTAATGGGACGCCCTTGGCTGATTAACTAGGAAAGCTAGTGGAGGTCTTCCTTACCCGAAAGGGGCAAGGGCAGTAGGGGAGTGGTCAGTGTAGGGAGGTCCTTGGGTTGATTTTTCTGTGATGGCGGTCAAGCGAGGGATTCCTGTACTGGAGCTTCCTATAAACTGTAGCGGGATTTTTGAAGTTAGTGGAACTTTGTAAAGGCCTCGTAGTGTTACCCTGCCTCGCCTCCTCGGTAGAGGTGTATGGGATTGGCCGTCTCTTGGCAGATGGGTAACATGACTTGTGGGTAAAGATGCGCAACCTCTGCAGAGTGTAAAACTAGTATACTAGCCGTGCTCACGGTCATGAGCGGCTCGGACCCTCACATGATTAATTTATGGAACTTAAATTTAATTTGACATTTGCATCGCATTTGGGATTATTTTACTTTTCTTTATTATTATTAAGGTTTGGTATTTACTTACACTTAGTAATTACTAATAAAATTTTGACCAACTTATAAAAGCAATGCTCAGCTTCAGCCTCTATTTCATTGATCAGCCTTACACTTCATGAACTCCCACCTTTGGTGAGTTCATGCCACATTATTCCCCATGACTTGTTGAGCTATGAACGTATGTGAGCTCACTCTTGCTGTCTCACACCCCCCACAGGAGAAGAACAGGTGGTCGAAGAGGAGCCGCCTAACACCGAGGCTTTCGACTTGATCTAGGTGGCGTCTCCCAGTCAGCTTTGTGGCGCTAGGGATTAATATTTAGTTCGCTTTACTTTATCATTTTTTTATGTCTTCCGCTATGTAACAAGTACATTATGATATCTATGACATTTATCTCTATGCACTCTGTTATTATATGTGTTGTCTTCTTTGGCGCATATATGAGATGCACCTGGACTTGTCCCTTAAATCTGGGTGTGACAGAAGTGGTATTAGAGGAAATGTTGACTGTAGGACGAAACCTAGATAGAAATGGATAAACCCTTACCTACTTACCTTATTCTAAATCCTTCTATACTTACCTTACTCTGATTCTTTCTACACTTACCTTGATCCTGTCTCACCTTCTACTGTTCTACTCTGATCATTCTTACCTTTTCTACTCTAAGACAAGACAGATTTCACACCTTGGAATCCCGACCCCTATGACATTTTAAGAGATAGGAGGCCTAAGACCAAACCAAAACTATTTTCTATATTTAAAAATGTTGTTTGATTGTTCTGATGATAAATGTCTGTTCTGCTTCTTTGATTGATTGAGATATTATATATGGACATCTTAGCATGTGCCACCATAAGGTAATAAATTAGCTATGGTAGGTAAAACATTAATCTGCTTAGCTAATAAATCCTCCAAAGTAACATGATTCGTAATTACTGCCTTGTCTACTACTCTCTCTTACCATATGTATCTAACTGAGATGGTCAATACTAGGAGGGGTGGTGGAATTGATTTGCCTCCTAATCGACACACTCGGTGGATATATAGACAACCTCAGCCACAGCCAGCAGAGATGAATCCTCCTAATCCTCCACCAGGCGGAGTTGACCCATTGATTGCAGCTCAGATAAGGATGATGCAGCAAATGGCAGACACTATGGCTGATATACGTGCTCAGATGCAACAAGAACGCCAGGAGATGCGTCAGGAAAGAGAAGAGATACGCCAGGAGTTGCACCAAGAGAGAGAAGAGATACGCCAGGAGAGAAGGGCGCAACAGTAGCGCCAGCAGCAATTTTAACAACAACAGCAACAGCAGCAACAACAACAAGTACCACTGCCTCCACCACCACCACCAGTTCCACCTCGTGATAAGCACCGGGAATTTATGAGTCACAAGCCGCCGACCTTCGCCAGTTCGCCAGATCCACTTGAAGCAGATGATTGGTTGAAGTCAATTGAAAAGATGCTCAACATCGCCCAAGGCTCAGACCGGGAGAAAGTTCTTTATGCCTCAGGTCGTCTGACAGGTCTTGCTGCTGACTAGTGGGATTCTTATACTGCTGCCCATGATGATGCTGATACTATTACTTGGGCCGAATTCAGTACACAGTTCAGAAACTACCATATTCCAGCTGGATTAATAAAGATCAAGAAGGAGTTTCTGTCATTGAAGCAAGGCAACATGTCGGTCAGCGAGTATAGAGATAAATTTATTTAGCTATCGAGATATGCTCCAGAGGAAGTTGCTGAGGATGAGAGAAAGCAGGAGCATTTTATTGAAGGACTTAATGGACCCCTACAGTATGCACTGGTTGCACACACATTTCCATCATTTCAGAGGCTACTGGATAAGGCTCTTGCTATTGAACACAAGCGTGTTCAACTGGGTGATTTGAAGAGGAAGGCTATCTCACAGGGATAGGGTAGCAGCAGTGTTCGTCCCCGCTATGTTTCGCCAAAGGGTACACCGACCCGACCAGGAGGACCACACCCAGTTCAGTATGCTCCACAGGGGTCTCCACGGACACCTCCTACTCGTCAGGCTACTCCCACTGGCACCCCGACGAGGCCTACAGGACAGAAGACTAGCCCTACATGCTTCAAGTGCATTCAGATTGGGCACTATGCTAATGCTTGTCCAATGGGGAATTCTGGTACACCAGCTAAGAATAAGCAACAGACTCCTGGCAAGGGATATTCTATAGCCAGGGTTAATCAAGTCAGCGTCGATGATACTCCTGATGGTGCTGACATCGTACTCGATATGTTTTACATTAATGCAATTCCCGCAACCATACTATTTGATTCTGGTGCTACACATTCATTCATGTCTGCCCGATATGCCAACACTAATGAGATACCCCTGCTAAATATGAGAAAACCAATGATAGTAATCACACCTAAAGGGCCTAATGAGGCAAATCAAATGACACGTAGATTGACATTATCAATTATGGGAAGAGAATTTGGAGCTACTGCTATAATATTAGAGGCCAGCAGTATAGATCTGATTCTTGGTATGTCATGGTTAAGGAAGGCAAAGGCCATTATAGCATGTGGTAGAGGTACTATAGAACTCACTAGCCCTAAAGGAGAAACATTTCAAGTTCAAATTGCAGTAACCACCACTTCCAAATGGGCGATATACTTTATAGCGGAGGAGTTTGTTAGTGACAACATCCGGGTGGTTAGAGATTTTCTGGATGTCTTTCCAGAGGAGTTACCAGGGATGCCACCGGATAGGGAAGTTGAGTTTGTCATTGATCTTTTACCTAGAACCGCCCCTATTTCTAAATGACCATATAGGATGGCTGTAGAAGAATTAAAGGAACTTAAGAAGTAGTTAACTAAGTTACAGGAAGCAGGGTACATTCGTCCAAGTTCCTCACCATGGGGAGCACCAGTGTTATTTGTACAGAAGAAGGATGGATCGCAATGGATGTGTGTGGACTATAGATCACTTAATGATGTTACTGTGAAGAACAAGTATCCATTACCCCGTATTGAGGATTTGTTTGATCAGATGAGAGGAGCCAGGGTATTCTCGAAGATTGATCTCCGATCGGGATACCATCAAATGAAGATTAGACCATCAGATATTCCTAAGACGGCTTTCTCAACCCGATATGGATTATATGAGTTCATTGTTATGTCTTTTGGATTAACCAATGCACTAGCTTATTTTATAAATTTGATGAATAAGGTGTTTATGGAGTATTTGGACAGATTCGTCGTGGTGTTCATCGACGATATTCTTATCTATTCTAAGAGTGAAAGTGATCATGAAGAACATCTAAGGTTGGTGCTACAGAAGCTACGAGATAATCAACTCTATGCCAAGTTTAGCAAGTGTGAGTTTTGGATTGACAAGGTGCCATTCCTTGGACATATTATTTCTAATGGAGGAATAGCAGTGGATCCTGCTAAAGTGAAGGAGATAATGGAGTGGAGAGTGCCCACTATAGTTACTGAGATTCAGAGTTTCTTGGGACTCGCAGGATATTATCGGAGATTTATCGAAGGGTTCTCTAAGATTTCCAAGCCTATGACCTCGCTTTTGGAGAAAGGAAGAGAATTCAAGTGGAATAAGAAATGCCAAGAAAGCTTTGATCAATTGAAGAAGAGATTGATGTCACCACCAGTGTTGGTTATGCCAGATCTACAGAAGGGATTTGACATTTATTGCGATGCATTTGGCCAAGGATTGGGATGTGTGCTCATGCAAGAAGGACATGTGATCGCCTATGCGTCTTGTCAGTTGCGGAAACATGAATTGAACTACCCTACTGATGACTTGGAACTGGCAGCAGTTGTGCACGCACTTAAGATTTGGAGACACTACATTATGGAAACTAAGTGCCAAGTATACACGGATCATAAGAGTTTGAAGTACATATTCACTCAGAAGGATCTCAACCTTAGGCAACGCCGTTGGTTGGAGCTCATTAAGGATTATGATTTGGAGATTCACTATCACCCAGGCAAGGCAAATTTGGTTGCAGATGCCTTGAGTCGAAAGGGGCACGTTCATTTCTCTATTGTTGTCCAGCTATCCGATGAATTAGCAAAAGATTTTGAGAGGCTCAACCTGGGGATTGTTACACATACGGAAGGAGTTACCTTTGAATTGGAACCTACCTTGGAGCAAGAAATTCGAAGAGGTCAGGATGGTGATGCTAAAATCCAGGAGATCAAGGATCTGATAACAGAGGGTAGAGGCCCGGATTTCACAGAGGATGAGCAAGGCACGATATGGTTCAAGAATCGGATTTGTGTTCCTGATATCGATAGTCTTTGGGAAACCATATTGAAGGAGGCACATGACTCAGTTTATTCTATCCACCCTGGGAGTACTAAGATGTATCAGGATTTGAAGCAAAAAATATTGGTGGTATGGATTGAAGAAAGATGTGGCTGCACACGTGGCTATGTGCGATGTGTGTCAAAGAGTTAAGGCTGAACACTAGAGGCCAGCCGGACTACTGCATCCACTGAAGATACCTGAGTGGAAATGGGAAGAGATTGGCATGGACTTCATTGTTGGATTACCCGCACGTCTGCTGGATATGATTCTATATGGGTGATTGTGGACAGGCTAACTAAAGTAGCCCACTTTATTCCAGTAAAGACCACGTATTCAGGAGCCAAGTTGGCAGAGTTATACAAGACACAGATTGTCTGCTTACATGGTGTGCTAAAGAAGATTGTGTCAGACCGGGGATCACAATTTACTTCTCGGTATTGGAAGAAGTTGCATGAGTCCTTGGATACAAGATTAAATTTTAGTTTGGCTTACCACCCACAGACTGATGGGCAGACTGAGAGGACCAACCAAGTGCTGGAAGATATGTTAAGAGCTTGTGCCCTTAAGCATGGTGGTAGTTGGGATAAGAGTCTACCGTATGCGGAGTTCTCATATAATAATAGCTATCAGGCTAGTTTGAAGATGTCACCGTTTGAGGCTTTGTATGGCAGAAAGTGCAGGACTCCACTGTATTGGAATCAAACTGGTGAAAGGCAGTTGTTTGGGCCTGAGATTATACAAGAAGCAGAGGAGCAAGTCCAGTAGATAAGGGAGAATTTGAGAACTGCACAGTCAAGGCAGAAAAGCTATGCGGACACCCGAAGAATACTGCTAGAGTTTAAGGAGGGTGATCATGTCTATTTGAAGTTGTCACCACTTAGGGGTATGAGAAGATTTAAAGTCAACAGAAAGTTGTGAAAGTCGCCTAGAGGGGGGTGAATAGGGCGAATCTGAAATTTACACAATTAATCACAACTACAAGCAGGGTTAGCGTTAGAAATAATAATGAGTCCGAGAGAGAGGGCGCAAAACAAATCGCAAGTGAATAAAGAGTGTGACACGCGGATTTGTTTTACTGAGGTTCGGTTCTCTCAAACCTACTCCCCGTTGAGGTGATCACAAAGACCGGGTCTCTTTCAACCCTTTCCCTCTCTCAAACGATCCCTCGGACCGAGTGAGCTTCTCTTCTCAAATCAACCGAGAACAAAACTTCCCCGCAAGGACCACGACACAATTTGGTGTCTCTTGCCTCGGTTACAATTGAGTTTTGATCACAAGAACAAATGAGAAAGAAAAGAAGCGATCCAAGCGCAAGAGCTCAAATAAACACAACAAATCACTCTATCTAATCACTAAAGCTTTGTGTGGAGTTGGGAGAGGATTTGATCTCTTTGGTGTGCTTTGCAATGAATGCTAGCTCTTGTAATGTGGTTGGAAGGTGAAAACTTGGATTCATTGAATGTGGGGTGGTTGGGGTATTTATAGCCCCAACCACCACAAAGTGGCCGTTGGAAGGCTGCAGACGCATGGCGCACCGGACAGTCCGGTGCACCACCAGACACTGTCCGGTGCGCCAGCCACGTCAGCGACCTGTTGGGGTTCGACCGTTGAGCTCTGTCTTGTGGGCCAGCCAGGATGTCCGGTGGTGCACCGGACATGCCCTGTAGGCTGTCCGGTGCGCCACCCGCGCGTGCGCTGCTCCTCTGCGCGCGCTGGCGCGCATTTAATGCCATTGCAGGTGACCGTTGGCGCCCGAACTAGCCGTTGCCCCGCTATCACACCGGACAGTCCGGTGTGCACCGGACACTGTCCGGTGACTCACCGGACAGTCTGGTGAATTATAGCGGAGCGCCCTTGAGAATTCCCGAAGGTAGCGAGTTTGGAGTTGGAGACCCTGGTGCACCGGACACTGTCCGCTGGCACACCGGACAATCCGGTGCGCCAAACCAGGGTGCCTTCGGTTGTCTCTTTGCTCTTTTGTTTGAACCCTTTTGTTGGTCTTTTTCTTGGCTTATTGTGAACCTTTGGCACCTGTATAACTTATAGACTAGAGCAAACTAGTTAGTCCAATTATTTGTGTTGGGCAATTCAACCACCAAAATCAATTTAGGAATATAGGTGTAAGCCTAATTCCCTTTCAATCTCCCCCTTTTTGGTGATTGATGCCAACACAAACCAAAGCAAGTATAGAAGTACATAATTGAACTAGTTTGCATAATGTAAGTGCAAAGGTTACTTAGAATTGAGCCAACATAAATACTCATAAGATGTGCATGGATTGTTTCTTTAATATTTGACATTTTGGACCACGCTTGCACCATATGTTTTGTTTTTGCAAATTCTTTTTGTAAATCCTTTTCAAAGTCCTTTTGCAAATAGTCAAAGGTAAATGAATAAAATTTTGAGAAGCATTTTCAAGATTTGAAATTTTCTCCCCCTATTTCAAATGCTTTTCCTTTGACTTAAACAAAACTCCCCCTCAATAAATTTTCCTCTTAGTGTTAAAGAGGGTTTTAAGATACCAATTTTTGAAATCTCCTCTTTTAAAACACAATAAGATACCAATTTGAAAATTACCAATCAAAAATTATTAGTTTTAAAATTAGGGTGGTGGTGCGGTCCTTTTGCTTTGGGCTAATACTTTCTCCCCCTTTGGCATGAATCGCCAAAAACGGATACTTAGAGTGAAATATAAGCCCTTAACTAACTACTTTCTCCCCTTTGGCAAGTAAAACATATGAGTGAAGATTATACCAAAGACAAAGAAATGCTTGGAGCGACGACGAAGGATGAGTGATAGAGTGGAGTGGAAGCCTTTGTATTCACCGAGGACTCCAATTCCCTTTCAATATACCTATGACTTGGTTTGAAATTCACTTGAACTTACGTTAGTCATAGCATATATAAAAGGGACATGGTCAAAGGTATAATTATGAGCTATGTGTGCAAGACATCAAAAGAAATTCCTAGAATCAAGAATATTTAGCTCATGCCTAAGTTTGGTAAAAGTTTGTTCATCTAGTGGCTTGGTAAAGATATCGGCTAATTGATCTTTAGTGTTAATATATGCAATCTCGATATCCCCTTTTTGTTGGTGATCCCTAAGAAAGTGATACCAAATGGCTATGTGTTTAGTGCGGCTATGCTCAACGGGATTATCCGCCATGCGGATTGCACTCTCATTATCACATAGAAAAGGAACTTTGGTTAATTTGTAACCATAGTCCCGCAGGGTTTGCCTCATCCAAAGCAATTGCGCGCAACAATGGCCTGTGGCAATGTACTCGGCTTCGGCGGTAGAAAGAGCGACCGAATTTTGCTTCTTTGAAGCCCAAGACACCAAGGATCTTCCCAAGAACTGGCAAGTCCCTGATGTGCTCTTTCTATTAATCTTGCACCCTGCCCAATCGGCATCCGAATAACCAATTAAATCAAATGTGGATCCCCGAGGGTACCAAAGCCCAAACTTAGGAGTATAAGCCAAATATCTCAAGATTCGTTTTACGGCCGTAAGGTGAGATTCCTTAGGGTCGGCTTGGAATCTTGCACACATGCATACAGAAAGCATGACGTCCGGTCGAGATGCACATAAATAGAGTAATGAACCTATCATCGACCGGTATACCTTTTGATCGACGGATTTACCTTCCGTGTCGAGGTCGAGATGCCCATTGGTTCCCAAGGGTGTCTTGATGGGCTTGGCATCCTTCATCCCAAACTTGTTTAGAATGTCTTGAGTATACTTCGTTTGGCTAATGAAGGTGCCCTCTTGGAGTTGCTTCACTTGAAATCCTAAGAAATACTTCAACTCCCCCATCATTGACATCTCGAATTTCTGTGTCATGATCCTACTAAATTCCTCACATGTAGATTTGTTAGTAGACCCAAATATGATATCATCAACATAAATTTGGCATACGAACAAATCATTTGCAAGAGTCTTAGTAAATAAAGTAGGATCGGCCTTGCCGACCTTGAAGCCATTAGCAATAAGGAAATCTCTAAGGCATTCATACCAAGCTCTTGGGGCTTGCTTGAGCCCATAAAGCGCCTTAGAGAGCCTATAGACATGGTTAGGGTACTCACTGTCTTCAAAGTCGGGAGGTTGCTCAACATAGACCTCTTCCTTGATTGGTCCATTGAGGAAGGCACTCTTCACGTCCATTTGGTAAAGCTTGAAGCCATGGTAAGTAGCATAGGCTAATAATATACGAATTGACTCAAGCCTAGCTACGGGTGCATAGGTTTCACCGAAATCCAAACCTTCGACTTGGGAGTACCCTTGGCCACAAGTCGAGCTTTGTTCCTGGTCACCACACCATGCTCATCTTGCTTGTTGCGGAAGACCCATTTGGTTCCTACAACATTTTGATTAGGACGTGGAACTAAATGCCATAACTCGTTCCTAGTGAAATTGTTGAGCTCCTCTTGCATCGCCATCACCCAATCCGAATCTTGGAGTGCTTCCTCTACCCTGTGTGGCTCAATAGAGGAGACAAAAGAGTAATGCTCACAAAAATGTGCAACACGAGATCGAGTGGTTACCCCCTTATGAATGTCGTCGAGGATGGTGTTGACGGGGTGATCTCGTTAGATTGCTTGGTGGACACTTGGGTGTGGCGGTCTTGGTTGTTCATCCTCCTTTTCTTGGTCATTTGCATCTCCCCCTTGATCATTGCCATCATCTTGAGGTAGCTCATCATTTTGATTTTCTTCTTCATCAATTTGAGCCTCGTCCTCATTTTGAGTTGGTGGAGATGCTTGCGTGGAGGAGGATGGTTGATCTTGTGCATTTGGAGGTTCTTTGGATTCTTTAGGACACACATCCCTAATGGACATGTTCCTTAGCGCGATGCACAGAGCCTCTTCCTCACCTATCTTATCAAGATCAACTTGCTCTACTTGAGAGCCGTTAGTCTCATCAAACACAACGTCACAAGAAACTTCAACAAGTCCTAAGGACTTGTTAAAGAGTCTATATGCCCTTGTGTTTGAGTCATATCCTAATAAAAAGCCTTCTACAGTCTTAGGAGCAAATTTAGATTTTCTACCTCTTTTAATAAGAATGAAGCATTTGCTACCAAAGACACTAAAATATGAAATGTTGTGCTTTTTACCGGTTAGGAGTTCGTATGATGTCTTCTTGAGGATTCGGTGTAGATATAACCGGTTGATGGCGTAGCAAGCGGTGTTAACCGCTTCGGCCCAAAACCGATCTGGCATCTTGTACTCATCAAGCATGGTTCTTGCCATGTCCAATAGAGTTCGATTCTTCCTCTCCACTACACCATTTTGTTGTGGGGTGTAGGGAGAAGAGAACTCATGCTTGATGCCCTCTTCCTCAAGAAAGCCTTCGATTTGTGAGTTCTTAAACTCCGTTCCATTGTCGCTTCTTATTTTCTTGATCCTTAAGCCGAACTCATTTTGAGCCCGTCTCAAGAATCCCTTTAAGGTCTCTTGGGTTTGAGATTTTTCCTGCAAGAAGAATACCCAAGTAAAGCGAGAATAATCATCCACAATAACTAGACAGTACTTACTCCCGCCGATGCTTATGTAAGCGATCGGGCCGAATAAATCCATGTGTAGGAGCTCCAGTGGCCTGTTAGTCGTCATAATGTTCTTGTGTGGATGATGAACACCGACTTGCTTCCCGGCTTGGCATGCGCTACAAATCCTGTCTTTCTCAAAATGAACATTTGTTAATCCTAAAATGTGCTCTCCCTTTAGAAGCTTATGAAGATTCTTCATTCGAACATGGGCTAGTCGGCGGTGCCAGAGCCAACCCATATTAGTCTTAGCAATTAAGCAAGTGTCGAGTTCAGCTCTATCAAAATCTACCAAGTATAGCTGACCCTCTAACACTCCCTTAAATGTTATTGAATCATCACTTCTTCTAAAGACAGTGACACCTATATCAGTAAAGAGACAGTTGTAGCCCATTTGACATAATTGTGAAACGGAAAGCAAATTGTAATCTAATGAATCAACAAGAAAAACATTGGAAATGGAATGGTCAGGAGATATAGCTATTTTACCCAAACCTTTGACCAAACCTTGATTTCCATCCCCGAATGTGATAGCTCGTTGGGGATCTTGGTATTTCTCATAGGAGGAGAACATTTTCTTCTCCCCAGTCATGTGGTTTGTGCATCCGCTATCGATGATCCAACTTGAGCCCCTGGATGCATAAACCTACAAAATAATTTTAGTTCTTGACTTTAGGTACCCAAACGGTTTTGGGTCCTTTAGAATTAGACACAAGAACTTTGGGTACCCAAACACAAGTCTTTGACCCCTTGTGTTTGCCCCCAACAAACTTCGCAACTACCTTGCCGGATTTGTTAGTAAGCACATATGATGCATCAAAAGTTTTGAATGAAATGCTATGGTCATTTGATGCAGTAGGAGTTTTCTTTTTAGGCAACTTAGCACGGGTTGGTTGCCTAGAGCTAGATGTCTCACCCTTATACATGAAAGCATGATTAGGGCTAGAGTGAGACTTCCTAGAATGAATTCTCCTAATTTTGCTCTTGGGATAACCGGCAGGGTACAAAATGTGACCCTCGTTATCCTGAGGCATGGGAGCCTTGCCCTTAACAAAGTTAGACAATTTCTTAGGAGGGGCATTAAGTTTGACATTGTCTCCCCTTTGGAAGCCAATGCCATCCTTGATGCCAGGGCGTCTCCCACTATAAAGCATACTACGAGCAAATTTAAATTTTTCATTTTCAAGTTCATGCTCGGCAATTTTAGCATCTAATTTTGCTATATGATCATTTTGTTGTTTAATTAAAATCATATGATCATGAATAGCATTGATATCAACATCTCTACATCTAGTGCAAATGGAAACATGCTCAACGATAGATGTAGAGGGTTTGCAAGATTTTAATTCTACAACCTTAGCATGTAATATATCATTTTCACTTCTAAGGTTGGAAATAGTAACATTGCAAACATCAAAATCTTTAGCCTTAGCAATTAATTTTTCATTTTCATTTCTAAGGCTAACAAGAGAATCATTTAATTCTTCAATCTTAACAAGCAAATCAACATTATCATCTCTAAGATTGGGAATTGAAACATTACAAACATGAGAATCAACCTTAGCTAACAAATTGGCATTCTCATTTCTAAGGTTGTCTATAGTCTCATGGCAAGAGCTTAGCTCACTGGATAGTTTTTCACATTTTTCTACTTCTAGAGCATAAGCATTTTTAACTTTAACATGCTTCTTATTTTCTTTAATAAGGAAATCCTCTTGGGAGTCCAAGAGATCATCCTTCTCATGGATAGCACTAATTAATTCATTCAATTTCTCCTTTTGTTGCATGTTTAAGTTGGCAAAAAGAATGCGCAAGTTATCCTCCTCATCTCTAGCACCATCCTCATCACTAGAGGTTTCATATTTAGTGGAGGATCTTGATTTTACCTTCTTTCTTTTGCCGTCTTTAGCCATGAGACATTTGTGGCCGACATTGGGGAAGAGAAGTCCCTTGGTGACGACGATGTTGGCGGCGTCCTCGTCGGAGGAGGAGTCGGTGGAGCTCTCGTCGGAGTCCCACTCGCGGCACACATGGGCATCGCCGCCCTTCTTCTTGTGATATCTCTTCTTCTCCTTTCTTCTCCCCTTGTTGTCGTTGTCCCTGTCACTATCACTTGATAATGGACATTTAGCAATAAAATGACCGGGCTTACCACATTTGTAGCAAACCTTCTTGGAGCGGGGCTTGTAGTCTTTCCCCCTCCTTTGCTTGAGGATTTGGCGGAAGCTCTTGATGATGAGCGCCATTTCCTCGTTGTCGAGCTTTGAGGCGTCGATTGGTTGTCTACTCGGTGTAGACTCCTCCTTCTTTTCCTCCGTTGCCTTAAGTGCCATCGGTTGTGCTTCGGACTGTAACACCCCTGGTGTTACTGTAACTAAAACTTGAGCATGGCATCATAAACATTGGCATTGCATATGTTTGAAACACCTAGAGTGCATTCACTAGGTAAAAATTTCAAACAAGTGTATTGTTTTTAGTGTTTTGCAAATAGGACCCTGGATAGAAAACCTGACTCTAAATCAGGCTCATAAGGGCAAAACTTAACCCAAGATGAGAAAACCTAAAGGCTTTAGGGGAAGAGTCATAGAATGTCCCCAAAAATAAAGTGGAATCACATTTATACCCCTGGGATACCAGAAACTCTAATTGGAACCCTGGAAAACCCAAAAATCAAACCCTAGGGACCTATGTGCAAAATTGATGCACATTTGGACTAAAATGTAAAAACTAGTATGTTTAAACCTATAAAGTCATTTGGTTCACATTTGAGGAAATTTACAAACAAAACCCTAAGTTTTGGACTTATTTGCAAAAAGGACCCTATTGGTGTTCTATACTAAGTCTGAAATTCAGTGTTTTGAGCTCATCTTTGTGGCCTTGTAACTTTTAAATCATAGGGTTTTTACCCTAGGTCACCACATCAAAGTTGTAGCCCAATTATAGAAGGACAATTTTGCTTAAGAGTGCAAGCCATGTTCTTGTGTGAAATTTGAAGATAATCAAGTCCAAAGATGGACTGTCAGGCTGGTTCAGTCTGAATTTCAGATAGCAGTGAGTTTGATCCAAGTTTGAGAATCATTTTGACCTAGATCCAGTGCAAATCTACCTAAGGTTGTTATAGCAATAATGAAGATGGTATATTGCTCTACAACTTTGCTAGAGAAAGGCAATCGAGTTCCTACACAAAATTGGAAGTTGAGGGCTCTGCAAACTCTTCTGTCAGGTTGTCTGAATGTGATGTTCCATGGTACAGTACCCAACCGGATCAGATCACCAGCCGTTAACTCACCGCCGGTAACTCCTCGCCGTGATTCACGTCGCCGCCGTCTGGTTACACGCACGATAAGGAATGGATAGAGTCGGAGTTGAAAGGCGCATACGTGGCACCCTCCCCTGAGTCCAGCCGGGTACCTCACCGGCGGCCACCATGATCGGTAACTTTTGCCGCGGTGGCATTCATGTCGTGATCTCCCTCACTGTGCCTTCTTCCGACGTGGTCAGCATGCGCTCGCGATGCCATCCTCGGCCGCGAGGTGATCGCCGGACCAACACGGCTATAAATAGCCATTGGGTTCACGGCGAGGTGTGATCATCGCAAACACAGTGACTAGATCGAAGCTAAATTCGCACCGCCCCCTCCACCTTCTCCCAAATCGATTTTGCACGGTGAAAGCACAGCTTCTTACGGCCAAGTAGCCTCAATCCCCAAACCCAATTTCTACCAGAGCCACCGTGATGCCATTTTCCCCCAATTCGGTCCGCCGCGCTGCCAAGAATAGCTCGTCCGTGGCCAGACCACTCTGGTAAAGCTCTGCACCTCTCAAGTGTTGTTCTAGCAGCTATGTAGGCACGTAAAGCTCACCGTTGCATCCGTTTGACCAATTCGGGCATGGATAATTGAGAACACGGGATTGACACCGCGGTCTCCGCCGTGCACGTGGACAGGCCGCTCTCGGTGTGTTCGGGTCAAATCGATGTGTGTTGCGAGGCCATTTTAGGTCAGTGGAGCTTCCCCGTTAGTTATTCTGAGCAGTCATCACCGGCCATGGCCGGTACGGGCCACATCGGGGAGGATCGAGGTACGCGGCGTGGCCAGGGGCAATCACGGGGAAGAAATAGAAAATGGAGGGCATTTCTGCAAGATGTCAGTGGCACAGTGAAACAGTAAACAAACCTACTTTGATTTAGTTAATAAACCGAGGGCCTATCCTCAAAGCTACCAGAGCGCGCGCGGGCGCGAGCGCGCTGTCCCCTCTAGACTGGGCCGCTGGGCTGAAACCAGCCCAACACTGTTCAACCCTTTTCCCTTTTCTTTTTCAGAAGAACTTTAGAAATCTGTTAAAAATTATAGAAAAATCCTAAAATTGTGAAACCAATTTTCCTAGGCTCATTATTTTCCCTAGAATTTAATAAAAATAGTTTCATGATTTTTAGTTTAAACAGGGAATTTTAGGGCATTTTAAGTAGTTTAAAGAAGTAGTTCTGGATTTTAAAAAAAATAGATAATAATCCCAAAAATGCTCAAAATTTTTATATGAGCTCTTTTTATTATTTAGAAGCCTTGGGTAGAATTTGAATTGATTTGGACTTGTTTGATCACCAAACCCCAAAACACCTCCCTGCCCTATGAACTCCTTTACTGACTCCGGAAACCCTAAGTTCTCGGAGTTCCGTGAAGGAAAGTTGTATTCAAGACTTAGATAATAAGTTATATTATCTTTGCACTCTCATGAGCATTACATGGCATCCATTCTTATATACACATATATGGTTATGATTAGAACACGAGGAAGAAGTGGAAGTCACTGAAGAGCAAGTACCACCACCTTTGGAAACACAGGCTGAGAACTGTTTCGACTTCGACATTTGTGGATCTAAGCCTGACTCACCCATAAACAAAGGCAAGCCCCGGTGCATTTGCCACCTCCCTTGATGTTTTAAAATCTTTCTCACTTACTTGACGCATTAGGTGATAGGAGTTGATTGCTAAAACAATTCCTGCATTACCTTCCTTGATCACCCATTTTACAAAGGAATTTTGATGCTTAGCCTTGCTTTAGAAAAACAAAAATGTTTTGTTTTTACAAAATAAGATGTGGCAAAAGTGGGTGGGTTGTTTTCGAAAATAAAACTTGATGGTGAATCTATCAAAGGCCTTGATGGATTCAACATCTGGAAAAGATGTACCTCTGCCAGGTACCAGACTTTGGGTTTTAAATAATTAAGCTGAGATCGGGCGGTTGACTTGCACGAGAAGAGAGTCTCGGTGTAGTGTCTCCATCTGAGTCGATTAAGGACCGTCTCGATGTAGGCTTGATGACCGAGGACCCTTTAGCTGGTCACATGCCTCGTCATGGGTAAGCCTTGCCTCGGGCAGACTAAGGCCAGAATAAGATAACACGAAATGGGCGTGGAGCGGTGGCGAGAGTAGCGTGTACCCTCCGTGGCAAGAGGCTGGACGGTGGTGTATCTGTGCTCTCGGTTTGCGTGAACCTGATCTGGTCTTAAGAAACCCGGTGGCGGGTTGACATATGCAAGGGTTAAGTGCTACATATGTCGTGTGATTGGAGATCCTCAGCTGAGTATAATCGATTCGGATCACCGTACCTTCGCAGTTATGAAGACTTGGTCACTGACTTACACGTAGCAATCCAGTGAAGATGAAGGTTTGATAAGAAATTGGCTAGTGCAGGTCGAGTGAATGAACTAGGGTAGAAAGAACTCTAGCTGCAGGTAATTTTACTTAACCTGACAATAAAATTGGATTTTAAGGATCCACTTTAGTAAGCAATTCTGCAAACAGAGTCTTTGATTATTGAAAAGCCTTACCTTGACTCCCATATAACCAGCATACCCTTGAGAGTCTTTTCTTTAGTCGGGTAAGACTTGCTGAGTAATTCCATACTCCGGGTTTATTCCCCCGTTGTTTTTAGGTGAGGAGACAACAAACTTTTGTTGTTTTTGTACCAAGGTGGTGAAAAATGAAGACAATCAAGAATGAAGCTGGAGGACCGAGTCCTCCTTAAAAACTTTTATGTTAAGAAATTAATGGGAGGAGTTTTTGCCTCCCAGGTATTGTAATAATACTTTTCTGCACTTGCTTTACGCTCTGGTCTGTAATAAATAACTTACCTTTACTTTTTAAATAAATGTAAGTTTATGTAATCACTTCCGCATTTTCCGCACCTCCGATGAACATATTGTCTGTCAGACGGGTGAAACGTTCCTGGTAAGGTAAGAGAAAAGATACCGAACTTGTCAAGTGATTCAGGAACATCTACAGGGTTGTCTGATGTCTGTTGGACAAGGACAACTGTAGGTGGGCCTAATGACTTGGGAGGTTCCGTCACAGCTGGTATCGGAGCGTAGCCCTTCTTGGCAGATACTATGTAGCATCTTCAAAAAGATTTTCTTAAACTCATCTAGAAAATTTCTTCTCTACTTACCTAAGCATCTCTGAAGAGTTTATTTCAAAGACCAGATAGGAAGAGTGCAATGTATAGAAGGTTGAATCAACTAAGGTTGATTCTGTAATTATTCATGCATCATGCTAAGAATTGTACTAACAAATTTTCCCCCTTAGAAAATGCCGCCGCGTACACGAAAAACTGCGCGAAAGCATACTGGGCCTATCGGAGTACCTCGACATCAACTTGCCCCATGAGATGTGGATAGTAGTAGTGGAAGCAATGATCCTATAGGGGATCTCGAAGCTGAAGTAAGTCGGCTCCAAGCGGAACTCCGCCGCAGGACAGCTATATGGGTCGTAGATGGTGACCGCATAAATGAGTTAAGAAGAGATGTCCGCCATCTACAAGATCAGCTTGCGGACCGAGATTTGGCACTCGACTGGGTTGTTCAATCTCGTTCGCTTGCATGGGCCAAAGAGGCAAAGGCTCAGGCCCGTATAACTGAGCTCAACTTAGCCATTGAAGACCTGCAGACATATTGCAATACCTTACATGAGGAAGTTCATGTATTGTATTCGCAACTGCATCCTAGTGAGCCCACAAATCCTGTTGAGTCGGAAGCCGGACCCTCGCATGTGATGGGACACGCGCTTGGTGGTGAGTTAGACCTTTTTCAGCCCCCTCCTTCTATGAGGCTGGTCGATGAATGGTCTCCCACACCCGACGATGAAGCTGCCAAGAGCAACCAGAAGTAGAAGTAGTGGTGTAGTACTAGAAATAAAGGTAGTGTATTGTAGGTTGTACTATTGTACAATAGGTAGTGTATTGTATAATGGGTAATGTATCCTGTTGTATAACATCGAGTCTGTATCATTACTCATGATGGTAATGTAAAATGGAAGGTTTCTCTAGCATGTTATATTTATTTCAAATGTTCTTTGCCTCAGATGCCTACTAGGACTCGAGGACAGGATGCAGCAGGAACTTCTGGGGGAAGGGATGTTACCCTAAATCCACCTCCGGTTCCTCCCACATTGGCCGAGGCGATTGCCGCCTTGGTAAACACAACTGCAGACAATACCCGCTTTCTTAGGGAAATGGCGGGCCAACAATTCCAGCAGCAGGGTGGAAGGGGTTATCAGCAAGGCCCCCGTGAAACCACATATCTGGATTTCTTTGAAACCCGTCCACCACTATTTGTTAAGGCTGAGGACCCATTGGAAGCTGATGAGTGGATACGGGTTATTGAGCAAAAATTTGGTCTTCTCCGCTGTTCTGAGACACAGAAGCCGTTGTTCGCAGCGCAACAACTGTGCGGCCCTGCCAGTACCTGGTGGGGAAATTTTGTGGCTGTTCAACCTACCAACCATCAAGTCACATGGGAAGAATTTAAGGTGGCCTTCCGTGAGCATTATATTCCGGAAGGTGTTCTGCATATGAAACAAGAAGAGTTCATGAAGCTCAAACAAGGAGGGGATACTGTTAACCAGTATCTTAATAAGTTTAATCATTTGTCACAATATGCAATCGATCAGGTGAATACGGACCTGAAAAAGAAGAACTGCTTTATGAGAGGTCTGAATGATCGATTGCAGAGAAAAATGGCTGCCTGCATAGATCTCACGTATGGAAAGGCTGTTAGCACAGCCTTATCTGTTGAAGCAAAATATGCAGGTTCCGGGAAAAACAAGGGATTTGGAGGTGAGAAATCTAATCAGGGCCAGGCAAAGAGGCAACGGTTTGTGATCCGGCCTTCTAGCCAAAATCGTTCTTTTTCTCGCCCACCCTCATTCCCTTTCAAGCAGCCATCATTATTCGCCCTAACAATACCCCCACTACCCCAAGTCAGCCGGGTGCCCCGGGCACTCGATTCCCTACTTTGCCCAGCTCTTCAACCGGATGTTTCAATTGTGGCAAGTCTGGGCATTTTATCAAAGATTGCCCATATTCCAAGCAAAATCAGGCCAGTAATCAGCAAGGATCTGGGAAATCAGCTCAGCCCAAGGGAAGTAATGTGGGGAAGAATACAAAGAAGACGGGGCGGATATACTATACTCAAGTGGCCGCTACACCAGAAGGTGAACCAGTGATGATGGGTACGTTTCTCGTGGCCAGTCACCCTGCAACTATACTTTTTGATTTTGGTGCTTCGCATACATTTATTAGCAAGAAATTTGTGGAGCAACATCACATTTCATGCCATGAATCAAAAGAGGGTTTTAAAATCCATTCACCTGGGGGACAAATTTTTACTAGAGAAGTGGCCTATCAAGTGCCAGTAATAATGGCCGGACGGAACTTTCCTGCTAACATGATTGTTCTGAAAGGCTAGGATATAGATGTAATATTGGGTATGAACTGGTTAACCCAATATAAGGCAATTCTCAACACTGAGCTGAGAACCATCAGGTTGAGCTATAATCAAGAAGAGATTCTTTTGTCCATCCCCGTAACCAATCCAGCCAAAGGTTCTGGTGGAATATATGAAGCCATTGTACCGGAGATCAAGGATATTCCGGTAGTATGTGAGTTTCCAGATGTATTTCCAGAAGATTTGCCTGGACTACCACCTGAGAGAGATGTAGAATTTGTAATTGAGTTAAAGCCCGGTATGGCTCCCATTTCTCGAAGATCGTACCGTATGCCTCCTAATGAGTTAGCAGAATTGAAGATTCAATTACAAGATCTGCTGAATAAAGGATTCATCCGGCCAAGCTCGTCTCCTTGGGGTTGCCCCGCCATTTTTGTTAAGAAGAAGGATCAGACCTTACGAATGTGCGTGGATTATCGACCCCTAAATGAGGTCACTATCAAGAACAAGTACCCTCTTCCGAGGATTGACATCTTATTTGATCAACTGACCGGGGCGAGGGTATTCTCCAAAATTGATCTTAGGTCGGGCTATCACCAAATCTGTATTCGGCCCAAGGATACACCAAAGACCGCGTTTACTACGCGGTATGGTTTATTTGAATATTTGGTAATGTCCTTCGGACTAACAAATGCTCCTGCCCATTTCACTTATTTGATGAACTCGGTGTTTATGCCCGAGTTGGACAAGTTCGTGGTGGTATTCATCGACGATATCTTGATATATTCCAAAAATGAAGAGGAGCATGCTCAGCATTTGCGGATTGTATTGACGCGCCTGATGGAACATCAGTTGTATGCCAAGTTCAGTAAGTGCGCGTTCTGGCTGGAGGAAATTCAATTTTTGGGGCACGTGTTATCAGCCAAGGGAATTGCGGTGGATCCTAGCAAGGTCAAGGATATTCTGGAGTGGAAACCCCCGACCACTGTTCATCAAGTCCGGAGTTTTCTTGGACTAGCTGGGTATTATCGCAGATTCATACCAGATTTTTTTAAGCTTGTGAAGCCAATCATAAGTTTATTGAAGAATGACATTAAATTCAATTGGTCTTCTAAGTGTGAAGAAGCCTTTGAACAATTGAAGACATTATTAACCACTGCTCCGGTATTGGCTCAACCGGACATCATCAAGCCTTTTAATGTATATTGTGATGCGTCAGGCAGTGGACTTGGTTGTGTATTAATGCAAGAAGGCCGAGTAATTGCATATGCTTCCAGGCAGTTGCGCCGACATGAGGAGCATTACCCAACTCATGATCTGGAGCTAGCTGCTGTGGTTCATGCCCTGAAGATCTGGCGTCATTATCTACTAGGTAATATCTGTCATATTTATACAGATCATAAAAGCTTGAAGTATATCTTCACCCAGTTAGAATTAAATATGAGACAAAGGCGATGGCTTGAGCTTATTAAGGACTATGAATTGGAAATTCATTATCACCTAGGCAAGGCCAATGTGGTGGCAGACGCACTTAGCCGTAAGACTTCCTGCCATTGTCTTATGGTGGAGACCTCTGACAACACTTTATGTCAAGAAATGGAAAAGCTAAACCTGGGGATGGTTCAACAAGGAACCCTGAATCAACTAAAGCTTGAGTCAGTTCTCTTGCAAAAAATAATTGATGCTCAGAAGGATAATGAGGGTATGAAACACATACGGGAAAAGATAAGGGCTGGAACAGCCAAATGTTTCAAAGAAGACGATCAAGGTGTGATATGGTTCAATAACCGCATAGTAGTGCCAAAGAATGAAGAACTCCGCCAGCAAATCTTAGATGAAGCACATCTTAGTCGCTATTCTATTCATCCGGGAAGCACTAAGATGTATCATGATCTAAAGCAGCACTACTGGTGGACGAAGATGAAAATTGAAATTGCACGCTATGTGGCTAAGTGTGACACTTGCAGACGTGTCAAAGCCATACACATGAAAACTGCTGGTCCATTACAATCTTTGTCGATCCCAACATGGAAATGGGAAGATATAAGTATGGATTTTATCGTGGGATTGCCCAGGACCGCAAAAGGGTATGACTCTATCTGGGTTATTGTTGATCGGCTCACAAAAATTGCTCACTTTCTGCCAGTCAAGACATATTACCCGGTTCTTACCTATGCAGAATTATACATTGCTCGCATTCTCAGTTTGCATGGTATTCCAAAGACCATAGTGTCGGATCGTGGATCCCAATTTATATCCAAATTCTGGGAAGAACTTCATAAGTCCCTGGGTACTAAGCTGCTCCACAGTTTGGCATATCATCCACAAACCAGTGGGCAAACTGAGAGGGTTAATCAAATACTTGAAGATATGCTGCAGGCATGTGTTCTGGACTTCTCACAGAAATGGGATGAATGTTTGCCCTTAGCGGAGTTTTCATATAATAATAGCTATCAAGAAAGTATTAAGATGGCACCTTTTGAAGCTTTATATGGACGACGATGTCGTACTCCGCTAAATTGGTCTGAACCTGGTGAAAGGTATTTCTTCAGGCCTGATATGGTGAAAGAAACCGAAAGAAAGGTTCAGAAAATAATTCATAATATAAAGAAAGCCCAAGCTCGTTAGAAGAGTTATACGGACAAGCGGCGAATGCCCTTGTATTTTCTTGAGGGTGACTATGTCTACTTGAAAGTTTCACCAATGAAGGGGGTATCGCGTTTCAGGGTTAAAGGGAAGCTTGCACCCAGGTATATTGGTCCACCTGATATTGGAAAGATATGGACCAGTAGCGTATCGACTTCAACTCCCCGAGACCTTGTCTGCTATACATAATGTATTCCACGTATCCCAATTGAAGAAGTGTCTTCGGGTTCCTGATCGAACCATTGAAGTGACAGATGTTGTCCTGGAACCAGATTTAACATACTCGGAACATCCTATTCGAGTTCTGGATCAAAAGGACAGGGTTACCCGAAGAAAAACTCTCAAGTTCTATAAGATACAGTGGAACCAACATTCTGAGGAAGAGGCTACGTGGGAAACTCAAGACTTTTTAAATAAGAATTTCCCAGGCTTTTTAGCCTCATGTAATCTGTAAAGTATGTATAGTTATTGTAATAAAGGAGTAAACTCCCACACCACCCCTGCCTTGTACCAGAAATAAGGAAATAAAAATGTGACACATTTCCTTTTCCATTACTCACCCTAGGACTTTAAATCTCGGGACGAGATTCTTTTATGGGGGAAAGGATGTAACACCCCTGGTGTTACTGTAACTAAAACTTGAGCATGGCATCATAAACATTGGCATTGCATATGTTTGACACACCTAGAGTGCATTCACTAGGTAAAAATTTCAAACAAGTGTATTGTTTTTAGTGTTTTGCAAATAGGACCCTAGATAGAAAACCTGACTCTAAATCAGGCTCATAAGGGCAAAACTTAACCCAAGATGAGAAAACCTAAAGGCTTTAGGGGAAGAGTCATAGAATGTCCCCAAAAATAAAGTGGAATCACATTTATACCCCTGGGATACCAGAAACCCTAATTGGAACCCTGGAAAACCCAAAAATCAAACCCTAGGGACCTATGTGCAAAATTGATGCACATTTGGACTAAAATGTAAAAACTAGTATGTTTAAACCTATAAAGTCATTTGGTTCACATTTGAGGAAATTTACAAACAAAACCCTAAGTTTTGGACTTATTTGCAAAAAGGACCCTATTGGTGTTCTATACTAAGTCTGAAATTCAGTGTTTTGAGCTCATCTTTGTGGCCTTGTAACTTTTAAATCATAGGGTTTTTACCCTAGGTCACCACATCAAAGTTGTAGCCCAATTATAGAAGGACAATTTTGCTTAAGAGTGCAAGCCATGTTCTTGTGTGAAATTTGAAGATAATCAAGTCCAAAGATGGACTGTCAGGCTGGTTCAGTCTGAATTTCAGATAGCAGTGAGTTTGATCCAAGTTTGAGAATCATTTTGACCTAGATCCAGTGCAAATCTACCTAAGGTTGTTATAGCAATAATGAAGATGGTATATTGCTCTACAACTTTGAAGAAGAAAGGCAATCGAGTTCCTACACAAAATTGGAAGTTGAGGGCTCTGCAAACTCTTCTGTCAGGCTGTATGAATGTGATGTTCCATGGTACAGTACCCAACCGGATCAGATCGCCAGCCGTTAACTCACCGCTGGTAACTCCTCGCCGTGATTCACGCCGCCGCCATCCGGTTACACGCGCTATAAGGAATGGATAGAGTCGAGTTGAAAGGTGCATACGTGGCACCCTCCCCTGAGTCCAGCCGGGTACCTCACCGGCGGCCACCATGATCGGTAACTTTTGCCGTGGTGGCATTCATGCCGTGATCTCGCTCACTGTGCCTTCTTCTGACGTGGTCAGCATGCGCTCGCGATGCCATCCTCGGCCGCGAGGTGATCGCCGGACCAACACGGCTATAAATAGCCATTGGGTTCACGGCGAGGTGTGATCATCGCAAACACAGTGACTAGATCGAAGCTAAATTCGCACCGCCCCCTCCACCTCCCAAATCGATTGTGCACGGTGAAAGCACAGCTTCTTACGGCCAAGTAGCCTCAATCCCCAAACCCAATTTCTACCAGAGCCACCGCGACGCCATTTTCCCCCAATTCGGTCCGCCCCGCTGCCAAGAATAGCTCGTCCGTGGCCAGACCACTCTGGTAAAGCTCTGCACCTCTCAAGTGTTGTTCTAGCAGCTATGTAGGCACGTAAAGCTCACCGTTGCATCCGTTTGACCAATTCGGGCATGGATAATTGAGAACACAGGATTGACACCGCGGTCTCCGCCGTGCACGTGGACAGGCCGCTCTCGGTGTGTTCGGGTCAAATCGATGTGTGTTCCGAGGCCATTTTAGGTCAGTGGAGCTTCCCCGTTAGTTATTCCGAGCAGTCATCGCCGGCCATGGCCGGTACGGGCCACGTCGGGGAGGATCCAGGTACGCGGCGTGGCCAGGGGCAATCGCGGGGAAGAAATAGAAAATGGAGGGCATTTCTGCAAGATGTCAGTGGCACAGTGAAACAGTAAACAAACCTACTTTGATTTAGTTAATAAACCGAGGGCCTATCCGCAAAGCTACCAGAGCGCGCATGGGCGCGAGCGCGCTGTCCCCTCTAGACTGGATCGCTGGGCTGAAACCAGCCCAACACTGTTCAACCCTTTTCCCTTTTCTTTTTCAGAAGAACTTTAGAAATCTGTTAAAAATTATAGAAACATCCTAAAATTGTGAAACCAATTTTCCTAGGCTCATTATTTTCCC